>CM032766.1:5610357-6810357 GCA_019155195.1 Avicennia marina | reverse complement strand
TTAAAAGGCCAAAAAGAAAATTTAAAGAAATATTTAAATTCTCATCCATTGTTTGATTAAATTATTTTAATGAGAAAAGTAAAGAGGTGTCAAGAGTAAGAACCAAACAAAAAATTTCATTTTAAATTTTTTACTGTTAAAGAAGAATAATATGGAGAGAAATGAGATAAATAGTGATTATGAATTTCTTAAAAAATCTCATTTCATTACCTTTTTTATGGACAATGAATTCACTCTCTTCCAAATACCTTTTTCCTTTGATGTTTTTTTTTTGACTGACATTTTCTTTGTTAACCAAGCAACTAAAGTTGTTTTTATTATTATTTTTTCCTCTCCAAAATTATTGAACCTAAAATGTTGTAAACAACTGACAACATTGCTTTATTTTTCAAAATGTACAAATTTAAAATTTCAAATAGAATTGCAGGTTTTTCAATTAGACTTAGTGATAGATTTTATTTAATTTTAGTTTTGAAAATTCGTGAAGTGCTGGGTTTTTCTAGGTGGCATTGAATCACGACTTTCACTTATGAAAGTGTCATGGTAAGAGAGAATTTTCTAGCGCAAAACGCCACATGAAGATTATATGCATCATTCATTAGTGAATCAAAACAATCATAATTGGAAATGTACAATGTTCTGCAATTCAGACCAATGAAGAATTTTCATGTTTCTAAATTTTTACTTTTGGAAATTATACATCATGTACATTGGATTTCTCCAAAATACAAGCACGCATTAAGCAATGATCTCATTATCATCATGATAATTAGAATTAAGAACAAAAAATGGTCCAACTTTTTGGACAAACCAAAGAATTAATGAAAAAGACAAAAATGTGAAAGAATCCGGACAATGATGACAAGCAATTTGGAAATATTACAACGTCGACATCACGGGAATGGAAACACAACACTATGTTTGGTTTTGAGATTTTAAAGTTGAAAAGAAAATGATAGAGAAAGGAAAAAAATAAAAGAAATTTAAAATTTCATATAATATTTAGTTGAAATGATTTTAATAAAAAATTTAAAAATTTAAAAGGAAATGAAATCAACAAATTTGAAATTGAATTTTTTATAATTTGAGAAATCAATAGTAAAGAAATAAATAAAAAATAGAATTGGTGAAATTTTTGAAGGATGAATAAGAGTTAAAATATTTTTTTTAATTTTAATCACCTTTTTGTGAGGGAACGAATTTTCTTTTACTGAACTAAAATTTTTCTCTAATTTTCTTTTCTATAAATTTTTCTTTCTTAACTAAATAACCAAAAATCTTTTATTTAACATTTTTTTCTCTCTAAATTTTAAGAATCAAACACACTGTGACAATTTATTGGTTCATCGGTGTTGAAACACATTTTCCCTTAAGAATAAAGGTTATGTTCGGAAGTGGGATTTTGGTGAATGGTAATGTTTGGTATGAGTTATGTTAAGATGAGTAATATGTTTACTAATATAATTTTGATATTTATTTTTTATTTATTTATTTAAATATATGTATAAAATATATAATAATAATTAAATAATGAAATAGTATATAGAGATAATAATTAGTATGTAGGGTATAAATATATATAAATATGAGTATATATATTACACCTATAAATATTGATTTTATTAGGAATATATATAATGATGGAATAATAATTATTTAGAGAAAAAATTTTAAATTTAAATTTAAATAAAATTTTATTTAATAATATATTTAATAGGATGTGTTTGCTGGTACATTGAATACAAAAATTGGGATCCAACTTAGCCAAAGAATTAACATTAAATTACTGGGGCACGTTTTGCTCGTTGTTTGGCATCAAAACGAAACGACGTAGTGACCAGTGTCACTAATTATAATTTAAGCTTATTCTGGAAGGCATAGAAATGTGGGTCCGCATCAATTATTTAGGATGGCTTGTGGCTCAGGTGCTTCTATAAAAGTAAAGCTTATCGGAATAAATTTACTTAATTTATTTTATTATAATTATTGATAACTATGTTTAGATATGTATTTTGCTGGATATAAAAGTTATAATTAATTTTAGACGAAAATTCCATTCCAAATATTTGTTTTTTTAATTTTTGAAGGAGAAGGTGGAGAAAAATTTTTGAAGAATGAATAGTAATGGTTTGATCGTGATTAGATGAGTTTTACAGAAAACAATTAAACAGGTGTAAAAGTAATAATTGTTGGGTGATGAGAGACACTGATATGTGGATTATTTCAGTGTTGATGTGATTGAAAGTATTCACTTGTTGGAAAAATTAATAGTGGTAGTTGTGCATGCATTTTAAAGAAATGAAATTATCATCATTGTCAACATTGTTATTATCATTATTAAGAACTAATACTAAAATTAATTATAGTCTTTTATTTGTTGTTGTTGCTGTTATTATTGTTATTAATAATATTATTTTTTATTATTATTGTTATTATTATTTTTAGTAGTACTACTATCGTAAAAAAAGATTTTTTAAAATTTATTATTACTATTATTAATACTTATAAATATGTAATGCCTTTGTACTTGACGACTGATGAACAATATGTGCGTGCGTATCGTAGAATTGCTGGTATTTTGGTAAAAAAACTCCTGCTATTTTTGATATAAAATTGAGAAATTATGAATTATATTTATGGGAAAATGTTGAATGCGAAGTTAGGAAAAATTGATGTTGGTAAATACTGGTTGACATAGGGACAGTGAGGCTAAAATAAATTTCTGAAATATATGAAATTGCAAACCAGAGAATTAATTGTAATATATGTTGAAATTTGTAACTCCTCTTTTTGTCTATATATGTGAAACCAGTAAGCGGAAAATACAAAATTAAGGTATGAATTTGGAGGTTGATGGCCTAGAAGTGAATAAATTTACTACTCTCTATCAGCCTCAGATTTTCTTGTCCTAACTTTTCATTTCTCACCCATTGGTTTCGAATGCATCAATAACAAAGATGAGTTGCTAATTTCAATTCACACTACAATTAATTCTTCAAATTACTTTTACATATATTTTCGAAAATTTATTTCAATCCACCTCTAGCATCAACTGGTACTCATCATTGTCAATTTATTCAAGTTTCATATGCAATTGTTCCCCATATATAGCTCGTAATTTCTCAATTTTTTTTGTAGGAAAGTTCAGATTTTTTTTGGGATGGACAATCAACAAGCTATCATTTTTTTGATGTTTGACTTATGTTGCTGAGCTGAAGTGCAACAAGAAGGACATTGTATATATTTAAAAAAATTCATAATAGTATAATTAATTTAATAAACAGCTCATCGCTACCGATTTATATTGTGGATTATTTTGAAAACTATCTTAAATATAATCGCTCTAATATATAATATTATTATTATAACTGTGATTGCTATAGTAATGATATTTATACTGATAAATGCTACTATAACAATATTAACAACAACTACAAAACAACAACAATAGTAAAAATTGTTATAATTATTTGAATAGTTATTATTCTAAAAGTTCTAATCTTAAGTTCAAGAGCCTAGTAATAATAGTAGTTATTATTATACTGGCTATAATCTTTAACGGAATCATCGTGATTATTACTACACCAATAGATAAAATCAGTATTTCAATAATGTAAAATAATAGTTGTAATACCCAAATTATCAGGCCCAGTAACAATATCTATAAAAATAGTGGTGGAAATTATAATGTGAGGGACTTGGCTGATAAATGCTTGATTTTGTATAATTATTTTCGTGCCAACTATGACATTAAATATTAAGGTATGTATGGTAAAGAATATGAATATGTAGTGTAAGGAAATGCTTACCAAAAATTGAGATATGAATGTGGACTCATTGCCATGAGTGAATGAGGCTAAAATTGGAAGGATTAAAGTTCACTTAAGTTGGAAATAACAGAAAATTCATGTGAATTTCTACTAGAAATTAAAGGAGTCCCAAACTTCTATGGACACGTTACACCTTGATATAAATATATCCTTAAGCTCTAGGTGAAACATTTATTCTCTCACCCTGAAAACTCCCAGTAGCTATTAGCAAGAAACAAAAGGAGAGAGGAATGAATTTCAAACAAAAAATGCTTAGGACTTGAGGTAAGTTCCAGTCCCAAACCTGTAGGATTCCCGCATATTCTAGGAATTTTATCTTATACGTGTAGGCATTTGAAGCATGTGAACTATAGGTAACAAATGAATTAAACATTGGATTGTGACATTGAAGATGAACCATGCATAGGAAACTTGAGTAGAAATGGGTATAGGAAAAAAATATGGGTTTGGGGTGAATTTTGGTTTCTCTTGGAAAACTATGAAGAGGTTGTGAAGATTGAATTTTTATACTTTGAATATGATTAAGAGATCCTAATAATCCTTGGAATTTGTTCATTAATTGAAAAAGGGGATTAAAATTTAATAGGAATGAATTTGGAACCGAACAACGTCTTAACGTGCATGTAGAGCCTACCTCATGGTTGCCTCATGGTTGCGAGATTCTATCTTGCGATTGTAGGAAGTTGACCTGCCAATGCGAAGCAGGATTGCAACATGGGATAGAACGCATTGCAGTTGCAGCACAGGCTAGTACGCATCGCAATTATTGGTGTAGTTGCGGTGGGGATGCTCACGAGTGCGGAGCCTAGTTGTGCGAAAAATTGAATGCATTGCAGCTAAGGGTGTGGTCATGGCACGCTTCCCTGCTAATGTGAAAAGGCTAGTCGCAGTCACAAGGTAGAACCGTAGAATGAGATAGTAAGTGTTGCGGTTCGTTTTGAAGGCGCGTAACCATCTCTCATAATCATGACTATCACGCTTTGAACTTGAGACCATGATACGATATTCATAGACCACCTCAGTGAATATTAAAGCCAACTTGTAAATAGCACAACTAATCCTATAATGTAAATTAATAATCATTTATAGCAATAATGTAATATCCATGATAACCTTTGATCTTTGATACGTAGCAAAAAGAAAAGAACCTAGCAATTACATCCAAACTGTCTTTAATTTATAATATCAATGAACAAAATCTAGCGCATAAAGCTACATCCTCGTCCTCATTCTACCATCCCAGGTCTGTCCATTATCATTCTCTTCCTCTGCAAAATATTAGTTAGTGGTGGTGAGCAATAATTGGTCCAATTAATGGTAACATCTACCTGTACTTTTTCAAATGGATGTGAGTAAGAAAATAATAGTTGTAAAAATATAATTACATAAAATACATACATATTTCAAGAGAAATAATTTGTAATTAAAGGATTACATTCATGAAAAGATAGCAAGAGACAATTCATGGTTGCTTTTTCTATTTCATTTTTCTCATAATCCACTAGTTTTCATTTTTCAGTCTATTTCATAATCATGTGCACTATATGTGCTTATTTCTACTGATAATAACTTTAGTCTATATTCTCTAACTAAGGAGGGTTACATAATGTGCGGTTGTGCCACCATCGCCTTAGGACTTTAACCTCACTGGGAAGGTATTCCAATCTATGTAACCGAATTGGTAGGACTGAGTATCAACTCCACCTACTACTAGCATCAATCTTCACTCTAATTGGGTGGATGCCAATCCATTATTCAGTTGGCAAGGTTGGAACTCATTCCTCACGCTTATTGGTATTACATGAGTAGCTATTATATTTGCATTACATGTATTTGATTCTAAATACTAAATTTTAAACCATGCATTTGCAGACAGCTCATATCCAAGTTTTCGAAAAATACTAATTTTTGACTTTATAGGAAGCATCAGGTAAAATTCATGTCTCTGTCAATAGAAAAGCATTCAAAATTCATTTGAAATGCATAGTAGGAAATTCAATTGTAACTCCAAAACAATTTTAAAAAAATAGTTATAAAATCGGCAAAGTATAACCACTTATTTGTTACTTAGCTTTGCTAGTTATCAAGTTCCTTGGCTATCGCCCCTTGATTTTCTAATCATACACAATTCCAATTTTAGTAGGTAATTTGATTAATAGTCTATGCCTATCAATGCTTCATGTGCATTCTACGCATTTGTATTTACTTGAATCCCATTACATCTTATACAGTGGGTTTATACGTAATTTGGTCCTAAAATTGGAAAATTCAGCTTAAATTATTCAAAATATGAAATTGCCTAGTGCTCACGGTTAGGCCTTGTGACTGCAAGGTCAAGGTTTGTGACCATAGAGTCTTAGTTCACGCTTGTAGTGTCTAATCGCAGTATGCACTGGATTTTCTATGATCACGAGGAGTTCCTTTGCGACTGTAAAGACCTATCTTGCGATTGTGCTTGATGCCTATGAGGCATTCTGTAATTCCTACGCTCAAGTCTGTGACCATAACTAACCTTCCCACACTTGTGTTGTTGCGACTTGTGATTATGACCATGATCGCGACAACATGCTAATTTCACATAGGGGTACTGCGCCATCAAATTTTTCATGCAATATCTTATTCCAATCCTCAAAACTCAATTCTAAAACTTGTTCTTAAGGTCTTTAGGCATGGTTTTATGCATTGAAACTCATGAAAACAATAACCTACATGTATTCACAATTTTTGAAGGTTTCAGGATACGTTTCAGTTATTCACACAATACACCAATTTGCACTTCTTATGATTTCTACACATCACCACATGGTTTAAAATTCATTCTCATGCCTCAAGCACATCTAAGCTCCTAAAAGTCCATGTTTTTGCATGCCTAAGCTTGTAAAATTAATGATTCTATGTGTACTCATATTAAACAATCAATTCGATATAAAAATTACCTTGTAACTAAGCATTTGAAGGTCAAGAAATTTCATCACAGCCTCTGCATGCCGTCAGCACTGTTTTTGGTCCAAGACTAGGGTTTTCAACTCGTTAAAACCCATATTTATACCCTTGGTTATTTAGAAGTTGCATGGTGTCAAAATTCCTATAATTCTAGGTCCTTAAAAGTAAATACATCCTTTTTCAAATTTCTGTGTATTTTCAGCCGAATTTTGGAGATTTTTCTTAACCCGATATCCTTATCTCCTAGGCATGCTAATTTCTCCTCCTCAAATATTTAATTATATGCCCAAATTCTATTATCTAAAAATACCAATATTCCCTTCCATGTTTCCTTACTCAACTTCCATTATTTTCACCCAAAAATAAATATTAAATGGTAAACTAAAATTAAATCCATCATAATCTGACAAAACTTCATCCAAAATAATTTACTATTAATATCTAAAATTTCAGTAAGGTTTGGCTAGTTTAATTTAAGCCTACTCTTCAACATTCATGCATTAATATTCATGCTATTGTTTCACAAGAATTTTCCCAATATTTCCAAACCAACATTAGCCTTAATTCAACCTACTTGGTTCTTGATTATACTTGGTAATGTCCTTCCAACACCATACCAAGGAATAGTTACATTTGATTTGCACTATTATGGACATATTTTTTTTCAAATCCATCTTGTTATTGCCTTAAGTCTTTTCCACGAAAATTCATGAATAATTGAAGGGTAATTATATTAAATCTCTTCTCATAATTGATGATAACATCATTACCACTATTTTTATCTTTGCTGTGAAAGTGCACAGGTATTACATTGAGTTTGTTTTCACAGTCATAGAACCTGCAAAAGGAAGAGGAATTGGATTTTAGCTTTTTGAATCTGATTTTTGATCTTTTAAGGTTGAAACAGTATGAACAATGAGAATAAAACCTGATAGGACAAAGGAAAAATCACACAAGTGAACTTGGATAAGAAAACCCAAACAGTAGGCAAATGAAAATAGAGAAGGGATTTAAATTCAAGGTACATAGGTTGCATTAAAGATTTGAGAATACAAGAATTAAGAGACTTTTTGGTGAATAGAAATTCAAAGGATAGTACTCAATGAGATTTCAGAATAGAAAGACTAGCAATAGATAAGTGGATTTGCCTTGTTAATTTTTTATAAATGTTTTTAGAAACTACTTTTCAATGCAAAATGTGATTTTTACTATGTGTAAAATATTTTTGCAAATTTCTTTTGTATTGTAAATACCGGCTTCCAATATGATTATTCCCTATGAAAAGAATAGAATATTTTGCTTCTTAAAACATGGACGTGAGTACTTGCAAACTATTTTGAATTGTATTAAATGAATAAGATATATGTGATGAATGAAAGAATGCCTCTCGTGCTAGGAATCAATGATAATGTAGAACGAGGTCTAACCTATCAATTGGGTAATAGATTAGGCTTTGCCCAATTAGGGTAGAAGTATTAAGGCCAATAATTGGTGAGGTTGATATGTGACCCTACTAATTGGGAGTATAGATTGGGATACCTTTCAATTAGGGTTGAACTATTGGGGCCACGATGGGCACAACTGATTGCATATGATCCTTTTTAGTTGGGAGTGTAGACTAAAACCTTGATTAGTAGAAAGATGACATGATGTCCATAACTCATGAGTAGGCAATTGGATATGCAAAATTATGTGACATGTGGAAAGCACTATGCATATGAAATATGACTTGATGTTTTATTTTCTGTTAAAAAAATCTATTTTATGCAAATATATTTTATTTCATTGCTTACATCCCATGAAAAGAACAAGGTAAGGGGATTCATTTACTGAGCAACTCATTGCTCACATTTTATTTCATGTCTTTTCTAAGGATGCTAGCAAGAGCGAACACACCTGGAGATGGAAAAGGTAGGCAAATTAGAAGCTCTAATGATTTTATTTAATTTACTTGCAAATAAGATAGGAACTTGAACAGTTTAGGTTGAGTTTACTTTTCTTGCAAACAACACAGTGAGATTGTAATAGACTTGTATTACCTATTTTTTTACTGCAATATACTAGACACTCGTATTGCAATAAATGAACTTTATAGTTTAGAATGTTTTGATATCTGAGCTATGGTTTCTCTTGAGATATTTGTCTCATGAGTATTGCCATGCTACATTTTTGGATTAGAGGTGTGATGGAAAGTAATATTAGAGCCCAAGTTTTAACACTAAAAACTTTGATGTTATAACTTAGACTGAATCGTAGGGCTCACACCACAGGAACTTAAAATTTAGAAGCTTTATGCATGCATAAGTTAGAAAATTGATTTTGTTTTGCCTAAGAAATTAGATACTTGACATAGGAAATGGATGGGGCTAGTGATTCAAGTGGGCAAGCACCATCTGGCTATAGTACTTTACCTAAGGAGATCATGAACCGTCTTTTCATCATGGTAACCTAGCTAGGTGACGTGATTACTGCATTAGCTAAGGCCTAGTGTCATCGCGATAGACTTGAGACTGAGAAAAAGGTATTGAGGGATCATTAGGACACCCTCAAGAGGAAATTAGAAGAATCAGAGGCTACAAAATAGAAGCTGGTTAGGATAAATGAGCATCTGTGAAGGAGCTATCAACTCTGCATAGATGCAGCTCGGGATGAGCAAACGGAGTTGCCTCAGTAGGTAGGGTATCTCAGCTGTGAGAATGATGAGATTCGTGCCCTCATTCTCTGTTAGTTTGAGCATAACCCTGAGAAGAAGCTAAAGGCAGATCCTAAAGAGATTCCTGATGATGTTGAGCTAAATGATTGGGGTATAGTTGTAGATGAATTATTTAGAATAGAAGCATAGTTATGGAAGAACTATTTAAGAATGCGAGTAATAGGACTATAAACATATTGCGATATGAATAAAATTGGCTTGTCCATTGTGACTAACCATTTTGAGTTGTATAAATAAAACTGTTATTTTTCTATGGTTGTTACATGTTTTTCTATTTTACTTATTATTTGTGGACTTCTACTTCTCATATTTATGTAAATGTGAACACCAATGTGCGCAATTTGTCTAATTCCTGAATAATCTCCTAAAGTAGGAGCATAGTCGGATGACCATTTCATACTATCTAAAATCCTCGCTATGCCACTCTTGTGGAAACATGAATGAACAACCATATGCTTATCCTACACCTCTACCACCTTTAGTGCAACCTCATGGGTCAAACTGTCTTAAGATAAGAAAATCTAGAAGCCATAAAAGCTATAGTGGTTCAATTGGTCAAGCATCAACAACAAGAAGTTCTAGCCCTAGCTCAAGCCCAACCTAATAGAAGGCACGAAGGCCCATTATGAAGCATTAAGAAGGGCCCACGTGCTCACCTTTCCGAACTCGCACGATTTAGAGGTTGTCTAAATATGCCTGAAGGAAATGGAGGACAATTTTAAGTTGATGGAGGTACTGTAGAAGTGTGGCCTAGATTGGTGATACTATTTTTCATATGTGGAGTTGCTCTTTGGTAGGAAGTTATCTCAGTCGCACTGCTAGTCGAAGGGCTAATTTCTTGGACTTGGTTTTGTGAGGCCTTCCTAAACCACTTCTTGCCTGAATGCCATCTATTTGCAAAAGATAGTGGAATTTGGCAGCCTCGTTCAAGCCCCTAATATATCAGTAATGAAGTATTCGACAAAATTTCACACTTTGAGAAAATACTGACTGATGGTGATGGCAAACTTGGCACTTAACATGCACAAGTTCACTCGATAAATGAAAAGTTGACTTCAAATGGCCTTAGCCCTATATGAGGCTAGTACATTTGATGACTTGCTTGGAACGACCATCTAGGCCAAAGCTAATATTAATTGAAGAGAAATAGAGAACCACCTCAAATGCCCAAGGTTGAACTCTAATGTCAAGACAAAGCAACAAGTGCTGCTGACAACACAGCTTGCTAGCAAGAAGCTTAACCCACCTGAGAATACGGTACACTACCTCAACTGCCAAAGTCTGCCATATATCGTTGCTAACATGGGGAGTCTGTTGTAGAACCACTGGTACTTTTTTCAAATATGGGCAACAAGGCTATTGATCGGGTAGAATGCATGACTAATACCACAACCTCAACTTCCCCTGTGAATAACAATCTTAGTAGAAATGGCATTAGCAAAAACACTAGTAACTAGAAGCCTAACTCAGCAAACCTTAGGTCAAGAGAGAATGCTAGGGTATTTATGTTAACCTCGGAAGAAGCAACTAATGCTGAGGACATGGTGGCAAGGAACATTTTTGTTATCCAATTATGTGCTTATGCCTTTTTTGATTGTGGAGCATACCATTCCTTTATTTCAAAAAGTTTTGCTAAGTGCTTAGAGCATAATGTTTGGAGCAACTGTATAGAGTAGCTACACTAAGAGGTGAAGCATTGGTAGCTAGTCTAATATATAGAGAATGTGACTTTGGCTTGGGTGAGAATAAGAAATTGAAGCTTGACTTGATAAGACTCAAGATGAGGGATTTCAACGTAATCTTTGGAATGGATTGGTCAACAAAGAGCTTTGCCCACATAGACTATCAAAATAAGGTTATTAATTTCTGTCCACACACAAGCAATAATTTTGCTTATTATGAGGACCCTAAGGATCACTAGGTTGTCTCAACTTGCTAATCTTAGTGGCTTCAGCTAAGAAAGCTATTAAGGAGGGATACAAGGCTTACCTTGCTTACATCGTCCATGCACTAGAATAAGGGTCAAGGATAGAGGAAATCCTTACCATTTGGGAGTTTTTGACGTGTTCCTAGATAACCCACCGGCTCACCTTTAGATAAGGAGATTAAATTTGAAACCAACCTAGTCTTGGAAGCTGCACCGTTCTCGAAAGCACCCTATAGAATAGCCCCGATAGAACTAAAGAAACTAAAGATAAAACTACAAAAAATCCTAGAAAAGAAATAGATTAAGCCGAGTACATCACTTTGGGGAGCCTCCGTACTCTTCGTAATGAAAAAGGATAGGAGCTTGAGGTTATGTATAGATTATCGGGAGCTTAACAAGATCACCATACAAGTATCTCTTGTTGAGAATCAGTGACCTATTCCACCAATTGAAGGGATCTAAGGTGTTCTCAAAGATCAACTTGAGGTTTGAGTACCACCATCTAAAGTTAAAAGCCGAGGACATACCTAAGATGGTCTTTAGAACTTAATATCGACATTGCAAGTTTCTAGTGTTGCCCTTTGGGCTAATGAATACCCCCTAGGTTTCATTGACCTAATGAATTGGGTGTTCAAGCAGTATTTGTATGACTTTCTTAGGGCACATAATCTCTGAGGAAGGAGTCTCGCTAGATCACAAGAAGGTGGAAATGATCATGTAGTGCTAAGACCCACTAACGTGGTTGAATTGAGGAGTTTCTTGGGACTCACAGGGTATTATTGAGAATTTGTTGAAGGGTTCACAAGGATAGTGACACCCTTAACCCAACTCCCGCTAAAGCAAAAAATGTTTGAATGGACTACGAAATGTGAGAAAGACTTTACAGAGTTAAGGGAATGGTTAACCTTAGCATTAGTTTTGACCTTGCCAGACAATGGTGGTGAATTCTCCATCTAGTGATGCCAGAAAGAAAGAACCAGGATGCTTCTTGATGCAAATTGATAACGTGATTGCCTACATGTTAAGACAATTGAAGATGTATGAGGTGAATTACCCCACCCATGACCTAGAGGTGGTGGTGGTAGTATTTGCCCTGAAGATTTGGAGACATTATTTGTATGGTGAGAGGTGTAAAATATACAATGACCATAAGAGCCTTAAGTATCTTTTCACCCAAAAGGAATTGAACATAAGGTAAAGGCGGTGGTTTGAACTGATCAAATACTATGACTTGGCCATCAATTATCACCCTAGTAAGGTAAATTGGGTGGCACACACTTTACGTCACAAAGGCGCTAGTGTACTTCAGACAATGCTTGTAAGACAGCTTGACTCACTACATTTGGACGTGGTGGAGTCAACGGATGCCAGGCTTGTAGCCTTAAGCACCAAACCCTCAATCTATGAAGAAGTCAAGAAGTCCTAGAGCTTAGACCTTGAACTAGTAGTGATCAAGGGTAAGGTTGAGCAAGGGCAAATGTAAGATTTCCAAGTAAGAGAAGGTAACATCTTATACATGAAAGGGAGGCTATGCATCTCGAATGTTGCAAAGATCAAGTGAAGGATCATGTAAGAAGTTTGTCCAGCTAAGTACTCAGTACATCTGGGTAGCACGTAGATGTATGAGGACCTTAAATGGAGCTTTTAGTAAAATGGGATGAAAAGGACATAGCCGACTTTGTGGCAAAATGTGTAACTTGCTTGAAGATCAAAGCTAAATAGCAAAGACCTAAAGGTTACTTCCAACCCTTAGAGATTATCGAATGAAAGTGGGAATGCATAAACATAGATTTTGTAGCAGGATTACCTTGTACGCTCCAAGGATTTGATGTCGTATGGTTAGTTGTTGATGGGTTGACTAAGTTAGCCCATTTCCTCCCAATATGGATGACCTACACACTAGATAAATTAGCCAAGATGTACGTGGATAATATTTTAAAGCTCCATGGCATGCCAATAAGCATTGTTTTGGACCAAAACCTTTGATTTGTGTCTTGATTTTGCAATAACTTTTAAAAAGCCATGAGGACTAAGGTGGATTTTACTATAGCATATCATCCCTAAACTAATAGGTAGTTCGAATGGACCATTCAAGTATTGGCGGATATGCTTAAGGCCTGCGTTCTCAATTTCAAGGGGAGTTGGAGTGACTATCTACCTTTTGTTGAGTTTACTTACAACAATAGTTACTATAGTAGCATAGAGATAACTCCTTATGAAGCACTGTATGGGCAGAAGTGTCACTCATGATAACTAGCCCAAAATTAGTCCACTTGATGATTGAGAAAGTGGCAATAATATAGGAGAAATTAAAGCAAGCCCAAGACAGGCAAAAGAGTTAGACTGATCTAAAGAGGAGACCTCAATAGTTCCAACAAGGGCAAAAGGTGTACATTAAGATTTCCCCTATTTATGGAATAATGAGGTTTAGAAAGGTTGGAAAATTTAACTCGCGATACATAGGACCCTTCGAGTACTGGAAATGGTAGAAGAGCTAGTGTACTAGTTGGCATTGCCCCTAGAGCTGGTTAGGATACATAATGTGTTTCATGTATCCCGATTGAGGAAGTATGTGCTAGACTCGAATCATGTTCTAGAACTGAAACCTTTAACAATCAAGGAAGACCTAACATACGAGGAACTCCCAATAAAAATTGTGGGCTGCAAGGAGTAAAACTTGAGAACTAAAAAGATATCTTATATGAAGGTCCAGTTGATGAACCACATTGAACGAGAAGTGACTTGGGAATTAGAAGAGGATACAAGGAATAAATACCCCCATCTATTCATGGAATAAGATAGGCTAAGTTTCGAGGATGAAACTTCTTGTAAGGGGGAGGATGTAATATCCCAGATTTAGGGCTTAGGAACAATATTTATTAAAATAGTGGTGGAAATTATAACGATGGACTTGGCTGATAAATGTTTGATTTTTTATAATTATTTTCGTGTGAATTATGGCCTTAAATATCAAGGCATCTATGTTAAAGAATATGAGCATAATAATATAATGAAAAGCTTACCAAAAATTGGGATATGAATGGGGACTCATTACTGTGAGTGAACGAGGCTAAAATTAAAAGGATTAAAGCTAACTTTAGCTAGAAAGTAGCAAAATATTTGTGTGAATTTTTGCCTAAAATTAAAGGAGTCCCAACTCGATGTATGGGCACATTACACCTTGATACTAACATAGCCTCAGGTCCCAGGGTAAAAATTTATTCTCCCACCCTCAAAACTCCTAGTAACCATTAGTAAGAGACAAAAAAATGTGAGGAATGAATTTTGAGCTAAAAATGAGTGGGACTTAAGCTAAGTTCCAGTTCAAAACCTATGGGTTTCATGCATGTTCTAGGGAATTTTATCTTACATGTGTAGGCACTTGAATCATGTGAATTATAGGTAACACACGAATTAAAATTTGGGTTGTGATGTTGGAGACAAACCATACTTTGGGTGTAGGAAAAAAATATTGGTTTTTGGGTGAATTTTGGATTTCTCTTGGAAAACTATCAATTGGTTGTGAAGATTGAATTTTTATACCTTAAATATGATTGAGAGGTCCTAAGAATCCTTAGAAAGTGTTTACCAATCAAATAAGGGGATTAAAATTGAGTATGAATGAATCTGGAACCAAACAGTGCCTTAACATGCATACATAGTCCGCTTTGCGATTGCGAGATTGTCTTGCGGTTATGGGAAGCTAACTTGTGAGTGCAGAGAGGTACTATGGTGTGGGATTGTACGCATCATGATTGCCGGCACGGTTGCGGAGTTCGACTTCATGGTCACATTGGGCATGCTCTTGAGTGCAGAGCTTGACTGTAAGAAAAATAGAATGTATTGTGACTGAGGGTGCAGTCGTGACGAACTCCCTTATCGATGCGACATGGTTGGTCGTGGTTGTGAGGTAGAACCACAGAATGAGGTAGTGGGTGTTGTTGTTCGTTTCATGGGTGCACAACCATTTATCATGATCGCAAGTCATTTTTTTGTAGCCAATCCTATTTTTGACCTTTTAAGGCTTAAACAGTATGAAAAATGGAGAGTAAAACCTGACAAAACATAGGAAAAATCACATGAGAGAATACGGATATGAAAACCTAAATTGTAGGCAAACGAAAACTATGAAGGGATTTAAATTTAGGCAAACGAAAGCTATGAAGGGATTTAAATTTAAGGCACATAGGTTACATTAAAAACATGAGAATAGAAGAATTAAGCATGACTTTTTGTTGAATAGGAATTCAAGGGATAGTACTTGGTGAGATTTCAGAATAGAAGGACTAGCAACAAGTAAGTGGATTAGAAGCTCTAATGATTTTATTTAATTTACCACTGAATAAGATAGGAACTTGAATAGTTTAGGTACACTTTACTTTCCTCGCAATTAAGATAGTGAGATTGTAAGAGACTAGTACTACCTATTTTCTATTGTGATGTTCTAGACACTCATATTGCAATAAATGAACTTTATAGTTTATTATATTATGATATTTGGACTTTGGCATTTGCTTAGATATAAGTCTTAGAAGTACTACCATGTTACATTCTTGGATTAAGGGCATGAAAATAGTAGTAATCTATTACCACCATTATTGCTGTTATTATTAGTACAAAAGTTGTTACCTTAAAGAAATCAGAAAGCCCAATTAGTATTTTGTGCAATTTTTATTTCAAATTTTAAAAGTTATTCGATATTTTATATTGTTATTGTGATGCAAATTATGTGCTGAAAAGCGTAATAATTATAGAAGTTGGATTAAGAATAATATGTTGGAATGAGTGGCACCAACAAGAGCATCATAGTTGTAGCAAATGTATTCTAAAAGGTTATGAATGAAAATCATTGAATTTTGCAGAATATAAATTATAGAATTTGAAGTAAAAGAAGATGCCTGCATACATATAATGATCAAATCAATCTATAAATTTTAGTACAACCTAGCAGAAAAGTAGAAGGGATAAAATCTTGAAGCATGCATGATGGAAGGAACTATAGAGTGGTGCAGATCATGGAGCAAGAAGTAAGGCACCATGAGGATGTGATACTGGTCAGCGAGCACTGCTAAGAAGAGTCTATGCACACTAGTACAACTCTATCATAAATGCTAGATCAATGAGCTCAAACTCTGATGTGTCACATCGAATAAAGGCTGTGTTGGAGCATAGGTTCCTTAAAGCCATCAATGCCGTCAGTCTTTTCTACGGTCGTGCTGTGCATCTCGAGTGATGGAGAAGGCATGTCGTGCCGGCACAACTTCATGCTTTATAAATAGCTGGTTGAGAATATTTGTTGAAGAACCAAACTGCACCATTGACATTAGAACAAATTAGCTCCACCTGACTATGGTTAATTGAACATTGTAACTGTCATTCTGTTAAGGTGGTTAGTTAGTTAAAAAGTTTTAACTGTTTAGTAGTTGCTAGTTAGTTAGTTCTATTTTTTTGACTAACTGCTGCCCCTCCCTTGTAGATAAAAGGGCTTGAGCTTCTGGGACTTAAAAACAGAATAAAAGACAACTAATTAATTACGAAGGTTGCATGCCCTCTTCCTTTTCCTATCTCACCATAATTGATTTGTTTCGTTTATAAGATGGTATTAGAGCAAGGGCTAAGATTCTCACCGCACGAGTCAACCTTTTGCCATGGCAACGAGCTCCTCTGCTGTGGCACCAAATCCACACTACACGGATCACTTCCTAAATTTGAGCAACCCTTCAAATCCATTCAGATTGGACAATGGTGACAATCCAATGGTTGGGCTCGTCATAGAACCCCTGACGACGAACAACCACGTGACTTGATCTAGGAACATGAGAAGGGCCTTAAGAGTTAAGAACAAGATGAGATTCGTTACTAGACAAATATCGAAGCCACCTAACTCAGGAGACCTACTAATGGATACATGGGAAAGGTGCAACGACATGGGGGTTTCATGGCTTCTTAATTTCATTTCGTCCATAATCAAGTCGAGCTTGGTGTTTGTAGATGACGTAAAAGAGTTATGGAGTGAGCTTCAAGACTGAATGTCCCAGCAAAATGGAGCAAGAGTTTATCAACTGAAGGAGTCCTTAAGCAATCTAATGTAGGGAGGAGATAACGTCATCACTTATTATGGGAAACTGAAGGTAGTTTAGGACGAGCTCCAACTGTATGATACAATGCCTAAATGTAGCTGTAGGTAACTAAAAGTATTTAGTGATAGATACCAGTGTGATTGTGTTTCAATTTCTCATGGGATTGAATGAATCATACTCTTATGCCAGAGATCATATCCTCATGATGGATCTTATTCCTCTGATCAATAGAGTATTCTACATTGTCCAACAACAAGAGAAACATCACCAATTGACTAGAGAACTCCATGGTATTGAGGTAATTGCTATGGTAGCCTAGAAAGGATCTAGCTTCCAAAAACCAAGTGGTAGGTGTGACAAGCTATTCTGTACCCATTGCAAGATACTTGTACATGCCCTGGAGAATTGCTTCAAGGTGGGAAACGCTGAAACTCCCAAATATGCGCACAGTCAAATGAACGGACACACTGTGGAGAGGTGTTACAAGTTGAAGGGATACCCACCTAGACATAAATTTTACCAAAAGAATGGAAGTAATACCATTTTTGCAGGATAGACTACCGTGAACTTTGGTGAAGGAAGTGATGATAAAACCACTTTATCAAAGGAACAAGTTCAGTAGCTATTGGAAATGTTAAGTATCAAGTAGGGCACAACTCCAGTGGAGGCATGCCAACTGTAGGGACAGCATGATTCTCCACTGGCTAATAATGGAGAAGGAGTTTTGAATGTGTTAGGTAAACCCCTTTCTTTGACCATATTAACCAATAGTGCTATCAGGCGAGGCAGCTCCCTGGATTTTGGATATTAGTCTAACAGATCACATGGTGAGTGATCCAAGTTTATTCATAGGCTGTTATGTTGAAGCTACTTATCCAATTAGGTTACCTAATAGCTTTATGCCCTATTCATCTCATCTAGGGACTGTGAGTTTCTCTCAGTCCATAACATTACTAAATGTGTTGTGTGTGCCCTCCTTCTCATTCAATTTAATATCAGTAAAGAAACTCATCAACGACCTTAACTGCTGTGCTATTTTCTTAGCAAACAATTGTTTCATCTAGGACCTTACTAGTTAGACGACGGTTGGAAGAGGTAAGTTAAAGGACAACTTGTATCAGTTCCATAAATATGAGGTGCACTCTGATGACTTGGAAAAGGATCTACCCCTGTACCACCTCAAACCTGATGCAGCTTTGAGCCTTTTAACAAAACAGTCCTCTGACCACTTTCTTTACACTATAGGTTAGGACATACTCTAAGTAGTACAATAAATCTAGTTCATGATCCTATTGTGTAGACCTCTAAAAGAAATAATGATGCTTTTCCTTATTTGATATGTCCACTAGCTAAACAAAATAGACTGCCCTTTCAAAATAGTACCCACACCTTACAAAGAACTTTTGAACTTATACATTGCGATCTGTAGGGCCCTTAAATACCATTGCACATGATGGTAGTTGTTTCTTTCTCG
Source organism: Avicennia marina (assembly GCA_019155195.1). NCBI lineage: Eukaryota > Viridiplantae > Streptophyta > Magnoliopsida > Lamiales > Acanthaceae > Avicennia > Avicennia marina. The sequence continues at coordinate 6,791,390 of CM032766.1, read as the reverse complement.
TAATAATAGATGACTTTTCAAGAGCCACTTGGATATACCTTCTCAAAGCAAAATCAGATACCTTACATGCCTTAGAAAACTTCTATAACTTAGTAAAGAACCAATTCAACACTTCAATCAAGGTGATCAAGAGTGATAATGGCACTGAATTTTTTCTAGGGGAGTTTTGCCACTTTAGAGGAATAATACACCAAAGGTCTTGTGTTGAAACCCCCCAACAAAACGCTGTAGTAGAAAGAAAACATCAACACTTATTGAACATTGCTAGAGCCCTCAAATTCCTCTCTAATATACCCCTTGCATATTGGAATGAACGTATCCTGATGCAGCCTTGAGCCTCTTAACAAAACAGTCCTTTGACCACTTTCTTTAGCACTAGAGGTTCGGACATACTCTAAGTAGTAGAATAAATTTAGTTCATGATCCTGTTGTGTGGACTTCTATAAGAAATAATGATGCATTTCCTTATTCAATATACCCACAGGCTAAACAACATAGACTACCCTTTCAAAACAGCACCTACACCTTACAAAGAACTTTTGAACTCATACATTGCAATTTATGGGGGCCTTGTAATACCATTGCATATGATGGTAATCGTTTTTTTCTCACAATAGTAGATGACTTTTTGAGAGCCACTTGGATATACCTTCTCAAAGCAAAATCAGATACCCTACATGCCTTAGAAAACTTCTATAACTTAGTAAAGAACCAATTCAACATTTCAATCAAGGTGATCGAAAGTGAAAATGGCACTGAATTTTGTCTAGGGGAGTTTTGCCACTTTAGAGGAATAATACAATAAAGGTCTTGTGTTAAAACCCCTCAACAAAATGCTGTAGTAGAAAGAAAACATCAACACTTGTTGAATATTACTAGAGCCCTCAAATTCCTCTTTAATATATCCCTTGCATATTAGAACGAATGTATCCTAATCCTGACTGCAGCTTATATAATCAATAGAATACCCTCACCAATCTTAAGAAACCATATGCCTTATGAGCTATTGTTTCAAACCAAACCAAAATATGCCCATATGAGAACCTTTGGCTTCTTCTATTTTGCTGCCACACTCACTGCAAATAGAAAGAAGTTTGACCTTAGGAGTAGAAAATGTATGTTCCTAGGGTATCCTTTTGGCATGAAAGGTTACAAACTTTTAGACCTTGAAAGCAACTTAGTATTTGTGCGAAGAAATGTGAAATTCTTTGAGAACATCTTTCTTTGCAAAGGAACAAGGAAGTTTTCATGCCTTCCTTATTGAATCCCCTTCCTATTGAGCCTTTTCCAATCTTCACAAGGCTTTCCCAACCTCATTCCAATCGTCCAGAATAGAATTTAGTGTTTGAACTTGATCTTGATCACCTTACGGAGGACTACCATTAAGAGAACCCAGCACATAATAATGATCTCCCTAATCAAAACTCTATTTCTAGACCTACTAATGAAATCAACGCAACTAACAGTCCCATAGAACAATCCTCACCAAGACCTATGCAGATCAGTGAGGAAGAAAATTGCACCAAAATATTTGGAGGACTATATTTGCAAGCAGGTGTCTTGTGACTCATTGATCCCTTCCACAGTCTGCAATCTAAAACCTCTATCAAAGGTAAAATACCTCATATCCAATTTTATTCCCTACCCTGTTTCTTGATCTTATACAAAGGCCTTTGCGTCACTGAACTTTGTATTGAACCAAAAAACTAAAAGGAAGCCATACAATACCCTGGGTGGTGTGAGGCAGTAAGGAAGGAGCTAGCAGCCTTAGAGGAGAATGATACCTAGTCTTTAATTAAGCTCCCACCTAGAAAAACAACCATTGGGTGCAAGTACGTCTTTAAGGTAAAGTATAATGCAGATGGAACAATCGAAAGGTATAAGGCGAGATTGGTAGCTAAGGGATGCATTCAAATGGAGAGAATAGATTACCAAGAGGCCTTCTTCCCTGTTGTGAAACTTACCACAGTCAGATTGCTACTTGCAGTAGCAGCTAAGAAGGGTTAGCCCTTGTACCAATTGGATGTGAACAATACCTTCCTCCATGGTCAGTTAGAAGAAGAAATATACATGGAAAGGTCCTCAGATATGAAAAGGGAAAACCAGATTAGGCATGCAAGTTAAGGAAGAGCATCTATGGGTTGAAACAGACATCTAGGCAATGTAACTCAACATTCACTATTGTTGTTGTTAAGTTTGGGTTTGAACAGTCCAAAGCTGATTATAGTCTGTTTACAATGAGGAAAGAAGACTCCTTTACCACTTTGATAGTATATGTAGACGACATTATAATTACTGGGAGTTGCATGAACATAATAGATGAGATAAAATGCTACCTGGACTAGAAGTTTAAAATCAAGGACTTTGAAAGCTTGACATATTTCTTGGGGATTGAAGTAATGAAGAGTGCAAAGGGTATTTGGATGAACCAGAGGAAGTATGTGCTGAATATATTATCTGATTATGGAATGATGGGATGTAGACTAACCAAGGTACTAATGGATTAAACATCAGACTGAGCAAAGAACAAGGGGAAGTTCTGTTAGATCCTAGGATATATCACAGATTGATTGGGAAGTTATTGTATCTGACTATCACTCGGCTGGACATTGCACTTTGTGTCTAATACTTGAGCCAATTTATGGAGAGACCCACTAACATCCATTTAAGGGCAGCTTTTAAGGTATTGCAGCACCTCAAAGGGTTTGCCAATAATAGTGTTTTCTTACAAGTAGATGGTGACTTCCAACTCAAAGGCTTCTGTGATGTAGATCAGGGATCTTGGCCCGATACAAAGAAATCAATTATGGGATATTTTTAATGATTGAGGGGATTCGTAATCTCCTGGAAATCAAAGAAACAGTCCATAATGTCATGTTCATCGACTGGAATAAAGTACATGGCTATGGCATCTTTGTGCAGTGAAGTAATTTGGTTAAAATACATTCTTGAGGCACTAGGAATTCAACACAAGGAAGCAATGGAAATCTACTGTGATAAACAAGCTGTAATGCACATTGCATCTAATCCGGTCTTCCATGAACGCACAAAATGCATTGAGTTGGATTGCCACTTGGTATTTGACTTAATACTAAAGGATGAAATAACCACCAAGTACACCAACAAAAGGCTGCAAATATCTGATTTGTTTACTAAGGTGTTGCCCTCTCATATCCTGAGACAACATTTGGACAAGATGGGAATAGTAAGTCCCCATTAACCAAACTGGACCATTGACATAAAAAAAAAATCAACTTCACCTGACTATGGTTAGCTAAACATTGTAACCGTCATTTTATTAAGGTGGTTAGTTAGTTAAGAAGTTTTAACTATTTGGTAGTTGTTAGTTAGTTAGTTCTATTTTTCCTTCTAACTACTGCTCCTCTCCGATAGATAAAAGGGTAGAGCTTTTGGGACTTAAAAATAGAATAAAAGCAACTGATTAAATACGAAGGCTGCATGCCTTCTTTTTTTTTTTCTGTCACACCATAATTGATTTGTTCGGTTTATAAGAATATCTATAGTGGCTCATTAGAGGTGCGAAAGCATTACCGTCTTGCATACCAATGAGCACTATGTTAACATATACATGAGGTAATAATGTAGAGCATTGTGCAATCAGTAAGCTTCCTCCAAATGTTACAAAATGAAAACCTAACCTGAATCTATACCTAATGTACGACCTTCCAGAACTGTAGCCTCACTTCCATAGTGTTTCTGCTAAGGTCATAAGAATGTGTGATTGGTTATAAAACATGATGAAAACTACGGATTAAGTTTGGAAGCTTTTAATTTTTGTAATTACCTTCTTTGGCATATACTTCCTACTGAACCTGTGACATGGGTGGCATGCCTTGTACAAGGCAACACAATGGATCACATTGCCACTAGTGAATGGCCGGTCGCCCTTGGAATCAAGTAGAAAGGATAGAAGGAGGAACTCCTCATTGATGTTCCCAGAGTGTTTGCCTCTACCTGTAGATAGTAATCAATCCTATGATAGGCCACATTGCTATAGGATGATGTTCCATAACATATGCATATATTTAAAAATCAATATTGTAGATGAATTTGGGGAACCATTGGGAGTGTAGGTAATTGACTTTTGTTGTATGTAGTAAGAGAAGAACACCAACATTAAATTAGCCTTATGTTCATATGCATTATGTTGCACATATTTGGAATATGAAACTAGAGATCTCTACTTAAAAATGTATTAAAATTTATTTCTAAAATTTAATTTCTTCTCTTTTTAATAATAATTTTTTCAATTCATTTTCTAGAATAACGTAGCTTAGCATTTAACCTTGTAATGCTTTACTGGTATATGCTTCTAAATTCCGCAGTCATTGTCAAATTTGGTGTTCATATAGGAGGTTTTTTTGAACATAATTGAATATTAGTATTAATTGAAACTATACATTGACTATTTTGGGAAAGAAATAGTGTGCCTATTGGCTTACCTATCAATTTGATGTATCTGAAATAGGCACCCTACGAAAAATGTGATATATTTGAAGTATATCGTAGTACGATTCAACCTCTTTGCGGTGGATATATTTGCACACAAGACTAGTAATTTTGCTTTGAATTTGTTTGTGTGCACCTCTATAGTGTTGCATTAAAAAAATCTGTACATTAGAAGTATTGATGGTGCATAGTTAGGTGGTATAAAAGGGCGGTTGTCAATGAATAGGAACAATTTAAGAGCATATTTACATCACATAACTAGGACAAATAGTGCGTATCCCCACTAAAATTGTTACATTTGGTAACTATAACTATGGAAACACCCTTACAATCCATAATCTTCCCCAAAATGGTGAATAATTGATGCGAATTCAACACACTATGTTGTAAGTATACAACGGTCATACACGTAATATAGAGAAGTGGGTTGTCTTATCCACAGGGAGTAAGAATATTGTTTAATAGTATTGCATTTTAATTAAGTGGATAAATAATGACTAAAGATAATTTATGGAGCAATGAAGTAAATTAAATTAAATAGAGTAGAGGGGGGAGTATGATGAAATTAACGCTATACAAGCAATAAGACGCAAGAACTTTATTTACCAATTTAATTAATTATCAATTTTAATTTCTTATTTTAGGGATATGTAATTCCTTAAGTACTTAGTATATTTTCCTAAGTTATACTAAGGCTTCAATTGTATTGATTCTATGATCCTAGAATTAATTCAATTGAGAATGGAATTTATGAATTACTTCTTTTATCCCTGGTGAATGTGGAATCTTTCCTCTCGTTATAAGTCTATAACTCACAATTGTAATCAATTGCTTAACTTGCAGCTTCACTTCCATTATAACCACAAATTAAGTTAAATAAAAAGAAAAGGAACAGAAGAAGAAGTAGAAAAAGAGAAGAGGAAGAAGAATAAATTTATCACAACAAAATAATAAAAGTCTATGGAAATTAAATTGATAACAAAAGTCTTTGTTATTCAAGATTGCAAGTACATCAAGCCCTAAGGTAGAAGTAATCACAACTTATCTTATATTCGAAGCTCCCTTGTTATAGCAATCCCTCACTTTTTCTCCTTGATCTAACTCATACAAGACATCAAACTCCACTCCAACTTTCAAATTTCATAAATAAGAAAAGAAGGATGATACAATGCAAGACCTATAGGAATTCTAGTGTTTCTTAGATGCCTCTTGCTTGTGGAACAACCCCCTATTTATAGGTTGAAGTCTCACTGCACACAACTCATTCATTGATTGATAAATTCCATTATTTCTATCCATTGGTTTGGGGGGTAGGTGGCAAAAATTTCAACCATCTCCAGTTCCATTGCCTACACAACTGAACAAGCGATGTTGGTTGCTCCTTCATTGCCTAGGCAACAAGCAAAATTCATGCCATTGCCTGGGTGACAAGGAGGTGATGGTCGGTAGATTTTTATTAGTTCCCACCTACCCTCTCGCTGGTGGTTCACTTAGGCGATGGTTCTTTATTCCAACAATGTATTAGGCCATGGTCTTGTATTTCTTTGGTCCGGTGCATCTGGTTGAGTTTTATTCCACTTTTTGGTCACTTATTTTCATTCTAAGCGCATAAGATAGTCAAATCTTTTTGTTTTTGAAAGAAATTTTACATAAGACAACATAAATTGAGCCCTAAATTATTTAAATAAAGTATAGATTTATTTAAGTTGTCAAATACCTCTATGCATTATTTCTTGCTAATCCTCGAACAAGACAAAATAATAAATTTATGTAGAATTGGAATCTTTTGGATCACAATTATTTCTTAGAATTCTCTCAAGTAACGAGCTAGCCTTTGAATGTATGAATTTATATTCACATTGCCTTCATACAAAAATTCTTGTGTGTTGTGTGATCTCCAAGCAACTTTAACACAAAAGGAGTTTGGAAAAATTTATATTTTTCAATCGTGCCACATTCTTGGTTATTTGTTAGTGTGTCACTTAACTCCTTATTTTACCTAATTTTCAATACTTAGGGAACCCCCTTTTTTTTTTGAAGTGCTATTTTTTTTCTAAGTTGTCACATACCTTTTTACGTAAAAATGAATAAGGGTCACTTGCGCACTCCTGGTTACTCAGTATGTCACAAATTTAGAATACTTTGCATATTGATGATTTTTATTCTTTTTTTATGAAAGTGAACAAGGGTCACTTGCACACCCCCAGCTACTCAGCATTCGAATCAACGAGTAGATTTTTCATTTAAAGATCCTTTTTTTTTTTGAGTTCTTTGCGAATTGATATTGCAATTTATTTAAGGGTCAAGTAAAACACTAATAAGATTTACACCTTGAATGCAACACAACATCTAAATATAAATAATTCTAAACTTGTCTTCATATCAAAGTGCTTGATGTGTGCTCAAAAGAAGGAAAATTGTACTAGGCAATGTAGCACATAAATCCACATTTATACTACTAATTCATTACCTCTTGAGAATTTATTCATCATTGACTATGATATGAAATTCTTTATCCACATTAAATTTTTTCTTTGTCTTGTAAAAAATTTAAGAAGGGGTGAAATAAAAACATTTATTGCCTTAATCACTTATTTATAATTATTATTACTATTATTATTATTATTATCCCTTTTTTCTCTCCTTCTTTTTCTCTCTCTCTTTCTCTCTTTTTCTTAATTAATTAATGTTAATATTAATAATAATATTATTATTTATTTGTTTACATATATATATATATATATTTATTGTTTTATTTATGTTATGCCAAATTTATTTAAATTTCTCATTTGTTTATTTATTATTATTATTATCATGAATGATTTACCTGGCATAAATTATTGATACTTAAGATTATAAGTATCATTAGTTTTTTCTTCATTTCCCAAATAATGTTTTAAACGATGTCCATTGACTTTGAATGTCAGGCCTCCACTTCGTAGCTCAACTGTGCCAGACTCAAAAATGTTAGTAATTTCCAAGAAACAATCTCAATTTTGAATTAAACAACAAAACTTTCTAACTCATTTGAAAATTTTGATTGTGAATAATTCTATCATGTATGCATTTTGTCTTTTTCCTTGTATAAATTTGCATTCTCATATGCATGAAGATGAAATTTATCAAGTTCATTTAATTGAAATAATCTTTTAAATCCTACTACCTTTAAATCTATGTTTAAAAATTTAATAGCCCAATAAGCTTTATGCTTGAGTTCAACAAGTAAATAACTTGCTTTACCAAAGGCTAGTCGGTAAATGGATATGCCAATTGGCATTTTGAAGGCAATTCTATAGGCTCATAATGCATCATCCAATCTTTACGACTTTGGTTAACTGTGGCCTATAAAATTCTTTTTAATTCTCTATTTGAAAGTTCGACTTGGCCACTAGTCTAGAGATGATAAGAGGTAGCTATTCTATGGAAAAAATTATATTTTCTTAAAATAGCTTCTAACCATTTATTACAAAAATAGGATCCTCTATCACTGATTAATACACATGGGACTCCAAATCTCATATTTTTCCTTAAAAATTTAATAACATGTTTTGAGTCATTTGTAGGCAAAACAATAGCTTCGACCCATTTTGAGACATAATTAACAACAATAAGAATATATTTGTCCAACAAAAGGAGGAAAGGGTCCCATTAAATCAATTTCCCAAACATCCAAAAGTTCCACTTTTAAAATATTTGTCAAAGGCATTTCATTTCTTTTAGAAATATTGCCCATCCTTTGACATTTATCACAAATTTTAACATATTCATGGGCATCCTTATATAGCATGGGCTAATAGAAACCTGATTGTAATGCCTTTTATTAGTTTTATTACTTCCAAAATGTCCTCCACATGTTTCTGTGTGGCAAAAATTTAAGATGGATTCCATTTTCTCCTCTGGGATGCACCTTCGAATTATTTGGTCAACACATAATATAAAAGATATGGTTCATCCCAAAAGTAAGCTTTAGTATGATGAATTTTTTTTTTCATTGCTAATAATTTAAATCAGGTGGAATAAGACCGCATACTAAATAGTTTGCAAAATCTGCATACCAAGGAGTAGTAAAAACTGAGAAAAGAAATTCATCAAGGAAAGTTGCATTAATTTCTTCCTCCTCTTTCTTCTTTCAATTCTTGACAAATGATCAGCAACTACATTTTCTATTCCCCTATTTTTTATTTCAATATCAAATTCTTGTAAAAGTAAAATCCATCTTACAAGTCTTTGTTTAACATCTTTTTTATCAAACAAATATTTTATGACAGCAAGATCTATGTAGACAATAGTTTTGCTTCCAATTAAATATGATCTAATTTTTTCAAAAGCAAAAACCATTGATAATAATTCCTTCTCAATTGTGGTGCAATTTATTTGGGGATCATTCAAAGTTTTGCTAGCATAATAAATCACATGGGGTTAATTATTTTGTCTTTGTCCTAATACTACTATGTATTGATCACTGGCACCACACATTAATTCAAACAGATAATCCCAACCAGTGTTGTTACTATAGGTGCAGTGGCAAGTTTTTTTTTCAAATAGCAAGCACTCATTATTAAAATCAAACAATGTATTTTTTTGAAAGTAATTCAATTAGAGGTGGAGCAATTTTTGCAAAATTCTTAATGAACCTTCCATAAAATCTATGAATATTTTAATAACCTTCTTAACTAAATCAGAGAAAATTGACATCATATATCTTTGGAAAGTAACAGTGGCATTGTAAAGTCCAAATGGCATTCTTCTATAAGCAAAGGTTCCAAAGCGACAAGTAAAGGTTGTTTTTTCTTAATCCTCTAGAGCAATTGTTATTTGATGATATCTACAGTACCCACCAAGAAAGCAATAATAAGAATGTCCAGCAATTTTTTTCTAACATTTGATCAACAAAATGTAAAAGGAAATGATCTTTATGAGTGGCGCTATTTAAGTTTTGATGATCTATGCTCATTTGCCATCCCATTATCTATTTGGAGGATATCAATTCCCCTTTTTCATTTTTGACACAGTTATGTCTTCCCTTTTAGGTACCATTTGAACAGGAGATACTTGTGCACTATCAGACATAGGATAAATCATTCCAGTATCTAATAATTTTATTATCCTTTTTTAACTTCTTGCATATATAGGTTCAATCTTTTTTGTGGTTGTCTAGTAGGTTTTAAGTTGTCCTCTATAAAAATTTTATGCATGCTAATTGAAGGACTTATCCCATTTAAATTAGTTACAATCTACCTAATTACTTTAACATGTTTTCTTAAAACTCCTAAAACTTTGTCCTTTTGTTCCTTAGTTGATTTAGATGAAATAATTACTGGAAAAGTAGAAGAAGTTCCAAGAAATGCATACTTAGATGCTTCGAAAATTCCTTTAATTCCACATTTGGTAGTTCTTCAAGTGAAGTTTTAAGTGGAGTTATCAGCTTGAATTCTAAAGGTTTCACTGGAGATTCATTCTTACCTTTGTCTTCCTGATTCTCTTCTTCAATGGCTCCCAACTCTTCTTTCAACTTCTCATTTATGTTATCAACATTTCTTTTTGTTAAGTCAGACATATTAAATACTACTTCTTCAATCCTATTCTTAATGTTAATTTTACTTATTGCACATCTCTTGTTGTCAAAAGTGGACTTCTAAGGATAAGAGGTACTTCTTTATCCTCTTCCATATCAAGTACTACAAAATCAACTGAAAAAATAAATTTATTAACCTTAATCAGGATAATTTTAATTAAACTAAGTGGCATTTTAACAGACCTATCAACTAATTAAAGTAACATTCTAGTAGGTCGTACTTCTCCAAGTCTAAGCTTTTTAAACAAAGGGAAGGGTATCAAATTAATACTAGTACCAAGATCACATAAAGCTCTACTATATTCAATGTCATCAATATGACAAGGAATTGTTAAGCTTCTAGGATCCTTCAAATTTTATTTTGAATAATAGCCCTGCGTTCCTCAATTAACATTATTATTTCTTAATCCTCAAATTTTCTTTTCTTAGATAAAATTTCTTTAAATTTTTTTTGTCTAATTTGGCATTTATGCAAGAGCTTCAGAAAAAGGTATATTGATATGGAGCTTTTTAAATACTTCAAGGAACTTTTTAAAATTATGCTCGTCTTTAACCTTTGGGGATAGCGTATCCGGGATTTTGTAGGACTTTAACTCTTCTTTATTCTTTTTTACTGCATCCTTCTCATATTCTAATTATTCCTCAGGCTTAGGATTCTCAATTTATTTACTATTTCTTAAGGTTATTGCCTTACATTGTTCCTTTGGATTTTGCTCTGTATTACTTGGCAACGTACCTTAAGGTTTATTTCCTAAATCCTCAGTCAACTGCCCCACCTATTGTTCTAAGTTTTTTAAAGATGCTTGTTGATTTTGAAGAATCTTATCTATTTTAGCCATATATTCGGTGTGTGATTTTGTGAGTGCACTGACTAAATCCTCTAATGAAGGTTTCTTTGCTTGTGAAGGAGAAGAATTGTTACCTTGTGGGTATGGCACTCTTTGAAATCCCATGGCCATGAAGGTGATGCACTCTGATTTCTCCAAGAAAATTTGGACGGTTTCTCCATCCAGAATTATAAGAGTTAGAGAAAGGATTACTTGGAGTTCGATTTTGATTGTTTACATAATTAACTTCTCCAAGTTGACTTTCTCCAATTTGACATTCATATGTGGGATGCGATCCTTCACATATGTCACATACCTGTGGGATAATTGAAGATGAATTAGTTTGCATGTTATCAATTTTCTTTGTTACTAAATCAACTTTTGAAGCTAAAGAAGTAAAAGCATCTAATTCATGCACTCCCGCTATTTTTCTTGTACTTACCCATTTAGATGGCGATTGATAACTATTGTTGGTCATATTTTCTAATAATTCCCAAGCCTTATCTGTTGATTTGGCCATCCAAGATCCACTAGTAGTAGCATCTAGAATTGTCCTGGTTTGTACACTTATTCCATTATAAAATAATTCAACTTGCAACCAATCAGGATAACCATGTTGTGGGCATTTTCTAAGCAACTCTTCAAATGTTTCCCATGATTATATAAAGGTTCTCCATCACACTGCCTAAATGTGCTTATTTCACTTCTTAATTGTGTAGTTTTTGATGGTGGAAAAAATTTAGCCCAAAATTTATTTGCCATATCATTCCATGTGGTTGTAGTACCGGGCAGTAAACTTTACAACCATGATTTGCACTATCCGTTAAAGAAATTGGAAATAATCTTTCATTTAATGGCATCATTAGAAATAATATTATACCTATCGTATCACAAATTTCTAAAAAAATGGACAAATGATTATCTAGGTCTTCAAGTGGTCCTCCATTAAATTGGTTTTGTTGTACCATATTTCTTAGAGTTGGCTTAAGTTCAAAATTATTAACATTAATAGAAGGTTTTATCACCCAGTTATATGATTATTTATTAGTAGTTGAATAAAATCCCTTATGGCTCTAGGTTGCTACTGTTGTGGAAATTCTTTTTCCATCTCTATTTTTGTTTTGTCTAGTGCTCTTAGTTGTCTTAGACTTCTTTCAATTTCTGGATCAAGTGGCATTAGTTCTTCACTTTTAGATCTGCGCATACAATGAAAAGATAAGACAAGAAAGGAAAAGTGTAATACTTAATTAAAACACAAGAAAAAAGCACTCAGTACTCCCCCGGTAATGGCGCCGAAAACTTGATGTGAATTCGATGCACTACGTTCCACTGCCTATGCGATAGAACAAGCGATGTTGGTTGCTCCTTCATTACCTAGGTGATAGATAAAATTTATGCCATCGCCTGGGCATCGCCTAGGCGATGAGGAGGTGATGGTTGATAGATTTCTATTGCTTCCCACCTAGCCTCTCATTGGTGGTTTGCTTAGGTGATGTTTCTTCATTCCAATAATCTGTTGGGCCACGGTCTAGTATTTTCTTAGTTCGGTGCCTTTGCTTGGGTTTTATTCCACATTTTGTTCACTTATTTTCATTCTAAGTATATAAGATAGTCAAATCTTTGTTTTTGAAAGAAATTTTAAACAAGATAACATAAATTGAGCCCTAAATTATTCAAATAAAGTATCGATTTATTTAGGTTATTAGTAATCTAATCAAATCATATTTATAGATCGTATTTCATCATTTGAGAAGTGGAATTGATGTATTTCAGCATTGCCTCAACTTAGGCCCTACATGTTCCGGTTCATCCAATTTGGATCAATTACCTCCATTACTATTTGGTCATCTTCCCAATATTTCAAAATAAAATTTTAAATTACACATATTTGTTTGTCTATGCCGGCTTGTATGGTGATGCCATATTTGGCATAAGTCTCTCTAGAATTGGAAACAAGTTCTTCACAATTCTAAAACATCATTTAATGTGGTTTCAGATAGATACTTGACTCTAGTTGAACAACTACATCATTATAGTTAAACTCCAATTTGTCCATGCCACTCTAGTATGTGGCGGTGTTCACTTTTGGTGCCAAGAACCGTGGTACGTTAATGTACCTAATGTTGAAGATGAATTATTTACCTACAATTATCCAAGATGCAATTAGCGATGTACTTGATTATTGTGTATTATATTGAGTACTTTATAATACCTACCAAGTGGTGGTTAGAAAAAGTTATTGAGAAGCTTATGTTGTGCTTTCATTAGATCCTTTGAATCATTAGCACTACCTTCCTGACTAGCAAGTGTAAAAGTGAACTTAAGGTTGAATGAGTTGGTAGCCATTATGTTTTGGTTGATAACAACGTGGTTGGGGTGCACCTCAGGACAAGTGTACTATCCTACTCACAATAAGGATTTTACTGTTAGAGTTAAGTGAACACATTCCAAAAACACTGTAGTATTAATATTTTATGATGTTATGCATATAAAGACAAACATCAATGCATGGAAACCAATGTGAATTGTTTAGAATTTAAAGTTGTCCTATTGTCATTTTAGAGGCCCAAATATACTTAATTGCACCTTGCTTGTAATGCATCACTCATTGTAATAAGTCACCAACTTATATTTATTGACAACCTCTAAAAATGCTCTATAGAGTCTCCATGCTGATGGTGTAAGGTTATAGTTCATAGTAATATTGCAATTGCCTTGTGCACTAAGAGGTGAGTCTTTTGGTACTACAATATGTAACCCCCCCCTCCTTGATTATTATGCAAAAGAGTTGAAATATTGGGTTGGACATCTTGAGGGCATCATAGAATCCCTTATCACTACCATCTAAAACTGAATTTTTCATTTGGGAGCACAAGAACTATGAGTCTCTAAACGGTTCCTTGAGCGAGATTGAAAATATTCATGGTACAAAGTAAAAGTAGAATAGTAAGAAATTTTCTATTTGCTCTTGTGGGGCAATGTTACGCACTTCATCACTCGCATCACCAATTTCATCATTTGAAGCTTTGGCAAAAATTTTGTCATCATAAACATCATTAAGTTGATTCCACATGTCTACATAATTAAAATATATTTATTGTCCACATGTCCATGAGATACATAAGGCACCCATATCATCTTAGTTCTAAAGCCCACTCGCACTTAATATTATCATGAACTAAGACATTAACGACAAAAAAATAAACTCCATGTGTCTTCCTTGTTCTTCACGCCATTGTTACATCATTTCCTAATGACATATTTACATACATCTATTCTTAGTATCTAATATCAAATGATTTGATACTCACTATGCAAACACAAGGTGTGTAAGTTATACCAAAATCTAATGTCTAATTTGAAAAATCTATGACTTTGGAATCAGTTTTAATAATTGTGTACAAAGAAGTCCTGTATCGAAATCCATAACCTATATGAACAAGACTTCTTACTGTAATCATATTGGCATTTGTAAAACTATACACTATATCAAAAATTATATGAATGAATAAAACTACAATAGTATTAATAAAAGAAAATATAAATATTTATTTATAAAGAATATTGACAACCAATATCTCTTATAAAATAATAGGTGTTAAATAGCATATAAATGACAATCACAAAGTTTGGTGGCAATGGGGCCAAAGTAAATGCCATAGACATCTCGCTAATCACAATGTGTGGAGCAAATATGATTATAGGTCCCTATAATTTGGACATCCCTGTATCATAAGGCTCCAATCCCTCATTGAGCATACATTGTTTAAAAAATTGTAATAAATGAAAGATTAAAAAATTAGTAGTATCATTTTCAAATTTATAGAAAAGTGATTGTTAGGCACTACTAGGTAATTTTCCCATGCCTCATTAGTCCTCCTGACAAAATTGTTCACATTGTCCCATGTCAAGCCCATGCTTTGAGTCAAAAGATGGTCGAACTTCCTTTAATTAGCCTTAAATATATAGAATTTTCCATGCAATTATTTTGTAGCGTAGTTATGCCCAGGATAAGCTTACATCATCTTCATCATATCGTCACATCATATTGTTATTCCACTCTATAGGAGAAAAATAAGTAGGTATGAGGTTCTCTAAAGTAACTTTCTTCTACATGATCAATGTAAAACTTTTAATATTAGAACATGCCCAATATGCATCCTTGCTCCCTATGCCCTCAAAAAGGCAAGATACACCCAATGATATTTACTACTATAGAAAATTGTGCATAGTGTTGTTTCCCACAGCCCTACTAAGACTAGCTATCTTTTTGTGTCGTAATTGTTGTTATTAATAATATATTAGCCATGTGAGTTCTCATGTAGGCGGTGTTTTTCTTGTTTTTGCTATTTCCATATTTGTTAATGTTTGTGGCTATTTATACATCAAAAACCACTCATTTCAATTAACAAAAATAAACTAAAGCTTGTGATCAATCAATTGCAAGGGTAGGTGCCTCTAAACATGACTAATCGGGTGCAGAGCTTTTAACTATAAATAGAGAAGAAGGTTTTGATAAGCTTCTGTATTAGTTCAAGTTCAAGAATTGAGCGTGTGTAAAAAGAGTGTTCGTTGTGAGGTTTTTTGAAGAGTTCAAGTTCCTCCTTTGCCTTTATTATTTATTTTCTTTCTTTTGTGTACCATATACACTCAAATATAAAGTACCACATTTTTAAAAGCTCCTTTCTATTTTTAGAATCTATTTCTCCCAACAAAGTGGTATCAGAGCCATAGTTTTAATATTTTGATTTGAGGAGTAATGGAGGAATCAATCAGCACCATGATCAAGTTGAATCCCAACAACTATGCTATTTGGAAGCCTTGAATGGACGACCACTTGGTCACATGAGACCAGTGGGATCTAGTGCTTGGAGACATTACAAAACTTGAAGGTAAGTCCGATGCCGAGTGGGAAAGGATGCGCAGAAAAATAGTAGGGCAAATTCGTGCTTGGATTGATCAAAGTGTTTCTAATCATGTTTCTAAAGAAACAAGAGCTGATGTTTTATAGAAGAAACTTGAAGTAATGTATGAAAGGAAACATGGTTAAACAAAGCTCCACTATTAAAGAAAATTACTCGTCTTCACTATAAGGAGGGCTCTAGTATGTCGGAGCATTTAAATGATTTTCACGGGTTAATTAATCATTGCACAACCTTGAAATTAAATTTGAATGATGAGATTCAAGCTCTTTTGTTGTTTAGTTCATTGCCCAATAGTTGGGAAACCTTGTTTGTTACTATTTTAAACTCTACTTCAAATGGAGTTTTGACCTTGGATATGGTGAAAGAAGCCTTACTCAACAAAAAAATATGGAGGAAAGAACTTGGATAAGAAGTTGAAATTCAAGCATTGATTTTTGAAAGATATGTAAGTGTGGACGAAGCCAAAGTCAAGGATCAAATCGAGGAAGAGGACACAAGGGATAAGTTTGTTAATAGAAAAGAAGTTGAATGCTTTTACTATAAAAGGAAAGGCCACACCAAAAGGGATTTTTAGAATTGAAAACAGGATTTTACCAAATGGAAGAGGAGCAAAAGAAGCAAGAGAACATGCTCGATGAAGCAACAACCACAGCTTTAGATGGAGATGTAATAATTATAAGTGATGAAACTTCCTTAAATTTTACCTTTTAAGATTACTTTTGGGTGATTAACTTGGGGGCTTCCTATCATGTTACTTCACATAAGGAGTTCTTCTCTTTTTATCATCCTGTAGAAAATAGCTTTGTAAAAATGGGTGATAGTGACACCTGTAAAATTCATGGTTCTGGTGATATTTTGATAACTACTACCTTAGGATGCAAATTAAAGCTAAAAGATGTGAGGCATGTACGAACCTAAGGTTGAATTTAATTTCTACAGGAAAGTTAGATGATGAAGGGTTCTCCAGTCATTTTTCGGGTGGAATTTGGAAGTTAACAAAGATAATTTGATTATTGCTAAAGAAAGAAAGGCAAATACACTTTACTTTACTAATGCAAAAATTAATAGTGATACTTGTGTAGTGGTGGAATAATCAATGGAGTTGTGGCACAAAAGGCTGGGGCATATGAGTGAAGAATGTATATTAATTTTGGCTAAAAATAAATATTTTCCAAAATTTGAAAAGTTGGATTTCATACCTTGTACCAACTGTATAAAAGGAAAACAACAAAGAATTGCTTTCAAAAATTATCCCGCTACAAGGAAAGAAAAACCTCTTGATCTTGTAACATTGGTGGTGCTTTATATTTGGTGACTTTTATTGATTATTTTTCTAGAAAAGTTTGGTCCTATGCATTAAAATCAAAGGATCAAGTTTTGGAGTCTTTGAAAAATTTTCATAAAAGGATTGAATGAGAAATGACCTTAAATTAAAATGTGTTCGGGCTAATAATGGTGGAGAATACCAAGGACCATTTGAAGAATATTATAACAGTAATGGGATTCGATTGGAGAAGACCGTTCCAAAGAACCCATAGCCAAACGGCGTTGCTAAAAGAATGAATTGGACCATTATTGAAAGGATTCAAGCTATGCTATCATATGCAAAGTTGTGAAATCTATGTTGGGGGGCAGCTATGAGGATAGCTGTTGATTTGATCAATCTTTCGCTTTTAGTTCTTTTGAATGGAGATGTTCTAGAAAAGGTATGGTCTGGTATGTTTATCAATTTACGGCATTTAAAAATCTTTGGGTGTCGGGCATTTGTTCATATCCCAAAGAATGAAAGGAATAAACTTGATCCTAAATCAAGAGATTGTATCTTTCTGGGATATGGGCATGAAGAATTTGAATATAAATTGTGGGACCCTAATGAAAAGAAAATAATAAGAAGCCGAGATGTTATTTTCTTTAAAAATCTAACTATTGAAGATGCAAAGAAAGAAAATAAGAACAGGACTACTGAAAAAATTCTAATGAAGGATCATCCCTCCCACAGGAAAACATGGAAAAAAGGTATGAAATTGAAACTGCTCCAACTCCACCTCAGCCTACTAGGAGATCTGAACGAGAAAAGAGGCCATCAACAAGGTATAATCCAACTAAATACCTAATGTTGATAAAAGCTGGTGAATCAGAGTCCTTTGAAGAAGTGGTGGATGATAAAAATAG
The DNA here is from genome assembly GCA_019155195.1 of Avicennia marina. NCBI lineage: Eukaryota > Viridiplantae > Streptophyta > Magnoliopsida > Lamiales > Acanthaceae > Avicennia > Avicennia marina. Next base: position 6,773,421 of record CM032766.1, on the reverse strand, counting down.
AAAAGAATTGTGGAAGGAGATGGAAGGAGAAATGAAGTCTATCCATGAAAATCAGACTTATGATTTGATAAGTTTACCTCTGGGAAGAACGACACTCAAAAACAAGAAGGTATTCAAACTAACGACGGTTGAAGGGAGTTCTCAACTAAGGTACAAGACAGGTCCTTCTACATGGACTCCTTTTTAATTAAATAACCCATGAATTTTAATTTATTAATCTCATTAATAAATCAACTCAAACATGTTTTAATTATTAATCTCATTAATAATTAAAGTACCATTTGTGTCAAATTAACTTAATTTAATTAATCTCATTAATTAAATCATATTCTCCATTATGCTTCTAATTAATGATATCATCTTTAATAAGTATCATAATAATTTATTTTGTCCAATCTAATTGTAACTAAATAAATTATGCACTCCATCAATTTAACTCTCACAACACTTCTAAATCTTATTTGTGTAACTCTATAGGTTCATTCTTAATTGAGAATGAGTATAACCCAAAGGATGTGGGTAACATTTAGCCTACATCCCACATCGTAGCCAACTAAGTTGAATTGACTAGATCACAATAAACCCTTCTGGTTGTGATTATCATATCGTATAAATTTTTTGTCTTACTTTGTCCAAATTGAGTAAGAGTTATTGATTTAGTTAAACTTACAAATTTGATTAGATGACCAATTAGTGTTCTCTCATGAGACAAATGTTCCTATCAAAAGCTCCTTTATGATCATACATTGCCTTATCTAAGGGCTTATGTCTTATAGATCACCAATTACATAGCACAAACACCATACTCATTTATAAAGAGATAAATCCCCTATTGAATACACACATGCCTTCATATGCATCAGAGCAATGTAACATTGGGCTCACAGCTCTATCTTATACTAGGATAGATATTGGCTCTTAATGTCCTAGTGCTTGTTTGACCATCATGCACACAAATTAATTATGTTGTCTCAAGTCTTAGGTCCACTAACACTTAGCATGATCATGAAGCAAGACGTTGATACCTAAGAGTGAACTCTATATGTCCATTTCATTTTGTGAGTCAATGTACGAATGCCTTATCTACTAATGGTACATCCACATGTAAGTACTCTTAGTATCTCATACCGAAGGGCATGCTACTCATCGCAAGAGTACTAGATGTGCAAGTCGTACTCACTCTTTAATGCCCTTTTAGAGTGTATGTGACTTGGAAACTAATTTTAGTGATTGAGTGCCGAGCAAGCTTTGTGTCTATATTCATAACCCTAATGAATAAAGCTTGTCAACTCAAACACATAAATATATGTAATACTTTACACCAATCAAGATTCACATGCATGATGAGAGTTGTCACAATATTAATAAGAAAATCAACATTTTATTAAATTCAGAAGGTATCAAATGCCCTTTTGTTATCCCTGATTTTCTACTGGTATTAGAAGGCATATCACTAACACTTTTTAATAATGAGATTATTAATTGGAAGTACAATGGGCCTTTACTTTAATTAAGGGGTATTAATTAAATTAAAGGAAAAGACACAAGTGAGCCTTAAATATTAATAGAAATTAATAATTAGAAGGCTATATCGGCTGTTATTATTAATGGTGAGTAATAACTAAATAATCTATGGGCTAAGAATAATTTAAGGTCCATCTGGAAAGCTCATGGTATCCATGCCATGTATGTACCAGGTGTTATGCATGGAAAGAGAATCCTACTAAGTGTGGGATATTGTGTATTGGTAATATATATATATATATATATTTAGAAGAGTTCTAAACCAAAAATATTTAGAAAATTACAAGAATTTTCATCCATCTTTCTAAACAACAAAAGAAAAGCACTTCTAGGCAACCCATCTCTCTTTCTCTCCACTCTCTCTCTCTCTTATTTAAAAAGCCTTCTTGTCTAAAAAGTGTTTTGAGTTAGAGCTTTTCCAAGGCAATTGCAAGGTTAAGAAGGCACTTCTCAATATTCCAATTATGTGGATGAACTAAAAGTTAGGGTTTGAGTGTTACGACTTAGGGATTGTAAGTTTTCTCTTCTTGGAATAAAATTCCAAAGGTACATTCAAATGTTTACATTCCAAACCTAATGAAACCCAACAACAATGGATTAGGATATCATCACAATATACAAATATGAATTTCCCTATGAATGTACACAAGGCATGATTCATCAATTTCATAAAAGTAGTAAGCACATTTGTAAGTCCAAACGGCATAATGAACCATTCATAAACAGTAAAATTTTGTTTAAAAATTGTTTTCCATTTGTCTCCTTCTTTTATGCAATTTTGATGATAATCACTTTTAAGATCAATTTTTGGACCTATGCAATTCGTCTAACATAGCATTTACCCTAAGGATGGGATATCGATACTTTATCGTAATGTTATTCATAGCTTAAAAGTTGACACACATCATCGATGATCCATCCTTTTTCTTCACAAACAATATTGGAATTGTAAATGGGTTCATACTTTCCCAAACTAATACTTTGTTGATTAACTCCCCCACTTGCCTTTGAATTTCCTTCGTCTCTTCATTATTGGATTGATATGCTAGTTTGTTTAGAATGGCTACACATGGCATGAAGTCTATTAGATGCTCTATCTCTCAATAGGTGGTAATCCACTTGACAACTCCTTTAGCAACACATCCTTGTAAGCTTGCAAAATAGATAACATAATCTTGAGGAGGGATGATGTGACATTTTTAGATAGGAAATAAGCTTCTTTATACATGAGTAATATCACTTTTCTCTCACTACCTGTGGATACCCTCACATCTCTCATAGTGGCTAACATACATTTTTTTCTCTTCTTTTCGTTCCCTTCTTTTCTTTTCATTTCCTTGCCACTCTCATCTTTTTTTCTCACTTTTCTTTTTCTCTAACTTTAGCTCCTATTATTACTGTAAGTACTTTTGGTCTTCAAGCACTTCCTTTAGCATGAGTAGTACTAATGTGATCTTCTTGTTATAATGATAGAATGTGTACCTATGCATCTTTCCATCAATGCTACTCTCTTGTCATACTACTTGACCTACCCAATAAAATGTGGTTAGCTTGCATGGGCATGATATCACAAAGCACCTCATCTTTACATTTACCGATTTCTAAAGCCATGAGTACTTGTTTGGTTACCTTGACTTCCCTAATGTTATTTAAGTTTTGCAATTTGCATGGCTTGGCATGATCTCTTAAGGTAAAGATAGTCTCTCTACCAACATGGTGCTAGCAACATTTGTTCAATTCCCACCATTAATTATAAGACTATAGACCTTACCTTTAACTTCGCAGCTCATATGGAAGATGTTCTCTCTACTCTTTAGATTCCTCCTCCTTTGCTCAGGCGTTCATGATAGTGATATGCCCTCGAATACTAATACAATGCAGGATTCTATAAGGATATTTGGTTGTATATGTATTTTCATTTAATAATTAATAAAATATTAATTTTCATATATATGTTGTGGTAAATTTTCATGCATGTATATCTTGATTGACATAGAGTATTGAACGTGCCCATGTGTTTTGAGTTAATAAGCCTTATTTATAAGGAATTATGAATATGGACACAAAACTCTCTTGGAACTAAACCACCAAAACTTATTCTTAAGTCACAAACTTTCTAAAGGACATGGGAGAGTCAGTACACCTTGCACACTTTGCACACCTTGTATTTATATGGTAAGTATCATACCGTTTAGTGTGAAATATTGAGAATACATATGTGTGGATGTACTATTGGGGAGTGAAGCATTTGGGCAATGACTCATGGAATGAAGCAAAAGCATGGAGTTCACTTTTTGCTATCAACATCCTACTTTGTGATCATGTTAAGTGTTTATGGACCTTAAACTTAAGGTAACATGGTTATTTTGTATCTATGATAGTCAATGTGTTATTAGAGATTTAAGGGCCAATATCTATCCTAATATGGGATAGGGTCATAAGCCCAACATGCCATATCTCAGATACGTGTGAAGTATATATGTGTTTAATAAGGGATTTATTTCCTTGCAAGTGAGCAAAGTGTTTACCCAATGTAGTTAGTGTTTTATGAGACAAAAGCCTTTAGTTAAGGTAATGTATGATGGGAAAAAGGTTCTCAATAGGAAAATTTGTCTCATGAGGAAATGTTGATTGGTCATATGATTGAATTTTTGAGTTTGACTAAATCCATAACTCTCTCTTAGTTGGGACAAAGTAACATAAAAGGTATATACAACATGGTAGTCATTATCGGAAAAGTTCATGGTGATCCCATTCGCTTCATTTTAATTAGGCTACAATATGAGCTGTAGGTTAAATTTTACCTATATTTTTTAAGTTATGCTCATTGTTGATTAAGAATAAACCTATTCTTAATTACATTCTTATGCTCCTGATATATTTTGTGTGCCATGCATTAATTCCCTTTTAGGTTCCAAATTGTCTATGGATTGGGTGGTGCTATCTTGGTTCAGTTATTTGGCTTTCTCTATATCTTATCATGCTTTAATCTCAATTATTTATGTGTGTTTTAGCCTTAAAATGGGTATAATTGGGTTCTTAAAGCACAAAATAAAAATCTCTCTTGTTTTCCAAATTCGGTGACTGTGACTTAACTTGCAACCGTAAAAAATGGTTTTACACCTGCAAGAATAGCTGTATTACATTCTAGAGCATCTCATAGTTGGCCTTTGTGATGGTGAGACGTTTGACTATGGTCATGCTCACAATTGCAAGGCGTTTTGTTTTTCCTTGCTATCAAACCCTGCATCTGTGAGAGCCTCCATCACGACCGCAAACTCAAGCCCTATGACCGTAGCATTAACTGCGAGGCACACTATCTAGCACAACGATCTCACTTTGCCCTCATAGGTTGGCTCCTTGTAATAGTGAGATGGCATCTTACAACTATAGAGCAACCACAAAAGGAGTCTACATGAGCATTATGACATTGTTTGTTTCCAAACTTATTTCTACTCAATTTTAATCCTTCTACTTGTTAGATAAACATTTCCTAAGGGTTCTTAGGACCTTTTAATCACATTCCCACCATAAAAATTCAATCTTGATATACTTTTCATAATTTTCCAAAAGAAATCCAAAAGTTCACACAAAATTCAATATATATTTTTCCCATGCACAATTTTTGTCAAATTTTCTACGCATGATTCAACTAACATCACCTTAATATCATATCCTAAATTTAATCCATGTGTGGCCTATGAAAATTTCATGCTTTGTATTTCTAAATGTGTAAAAAATAATTCCTAAAAGAATGCATGATTCTACGGTTCTTGAATTGAAAACTCACCTTGAATTTCACACGTTCTTGGAGATGAAAACTCATCCCTTTTCCTTTCCTCCTCTGTGGTCATCTCCTCCTCATCTATCTAAGGCTAGGATTTTGTTTTCTTTTTCCTCCAATTACAGGTCTTATGGTGTATTTATACTTGGGGCTTCCTAATTTTATTTATGGTATTTTGGGCAACAAAATTATGGAAACAACTTTTTGGAATTCCTACAGAAATCCCACCTTATTTCTCCTTATTTCACCCATTTTCTTTCATGGTAATGTCCTACCAATATTCCGCCAAAATCTTGGAAGGTTTGGACTTGCACAAATTTTTGCATGCCACCCGCCGTACTTACCAATTCCCAAAAAATTTCACACGAATTTTCTTGAAATATACCGGTGCCTTTCCATCCGAATTTTGGCCTCCTATGTTATGGAAATTGCTTCTCCATCATTTGACTAATTTTTGGCAAGGTTTGACTTGTAACATTATGTGTTTATTACATTCCATAAACACTTAAAATGCCCAGTAATATTTTTACACGAAAATTCATAAATAAAATCAAGGAATTATCATGTAGGTTCTTCACTATAATTTCTAATGACATTCTTGTAAATATTGCTAACATGGCCCAAACTTTTTGGGTATTGCATCTTTTCTCTCACACCTCTTTTTGGCTTTCTAAATATTCAACAAACCAACATCCAAATCAATAAAACAGCTTAATGCACTAATGAAATTCATTGGAACACTAAAAAAATGAATATAACTCCGTTTCTTTTTTTTTTTTTCAAATTTATGAAGAGAGATGAAGAAGAAGAAAACGGGACAAATAGGAAAGGAGACGAAGAATGAAAGCAATACCCGGACTAGTGATCGGATCAAAATCTAACACAACCGACTCTAATGTCAACACACAATTGCATGGAACTGCGACTTAGGATAAATGGATAAGCTAAACCTAATAATGTCCTGCTAGCATGAATTGTGCAGATTCAAAATGCAATAAACTCAAAGAACTTACATAGAAGATGGGCACAACTAATATGTCAAGTTAGTTGAGAAATCATAAATTATTCAAAGAAATGCTTGAAATAACTCAATTTGGATTTGGGTTTCAAATGAAATTGATAACACCTAAATTTTTAGGAAAGAGGAAAAATTTTATTCTTAATTGTGGTGTCAAAATTTGTTCAAGAATAACATAAGACCCATTTCATAGAGTTAGGGTCTAGTAAATGTATCCAAAAATTGTCCAAACCAAACTAAGAAATGCATGGTAAAGAATTCTAGCTAAACAAGGAAAACTTAGGCTTCAATCTACCATCGTAGCGATCTGGTGCCTTTGGGAATCGATCTTGTGTCTTTCAAATCATTTTGAATGTTGTTCTATTCTTCCCAATCGTATTTTTAGAGAATTTGGGTTGTTCTACCTTTAAGATCACGTTGCTAGCAATTGATTCAAAGTGTGTGTAGCTGACACATCCATGTGATCAATTCATATATTCTGGATCGTATTTCTAGAACCCTCCTTCAAACCATGTCAATTGGATCCTCTCTTAGATCTATCAATGGTCCTTGGGATCGATTTCGTCTCACTTGAGATTGATCTCAGTACTGTCCAAAAGTTATTTTTCTCTTTATTTTACACCAAATTAATCCATAGATCCTCCTTAAACTTTTCCTCTTGTACAAAATCCCTTCTTCAACTCCTTTACCTTTGAATGCGCCATGAGACTGCTAGATAATCTTGGATATGCAAGCTTTGCTTGGATGTTCGCGTCATTATCTTTTCCTAACTTATAAATTATGCCCACCGAGTATCATCATTTTGTGTCATTGTTAATATTGTTACATACTGACAAATTATTAACATTTGATTTCCATTATTTTCTTAGTTCACTTGTTTTTTTAGCACTAATTACTTCACTTTTTAGTTAATATTATTTTCTTTGCGTGACTCATAAATTATGCCGATTGAGTACCCTTATTTTGTATATTAAATTAATGGCATTCTTACATATTATTTACTAGGACTCTCCATTTTGTGCTGCTATTAAGCACGACCCCGTCTGGGCATCGACCGCTAATGGCCACGGGCGTAACCATCGAAAAAAGGTACACTCCAGGAAATGAAGGCAACACCAGGCATGAGGCGGGGTGGCAACCATGAGCTAAACGATACTAACTTGGACGACACATAAATCACTAAACTAACACACAAAGGGCTAAGGACAGCCAAATCCTATCATCACCATCACTACTACCCCTCCCCGCTACTATCCATCACTGCTACGACCAAAAATAGTTGTAAAAGGCTTAAACAAACCCTCACTAACTGATTGGGCCCTCTCTACGTCAAAAATTAACGAGAAGACAATGCCGACAATGGGAAGGGCATAGCACCATCATCTAGAAACAATTACCCCCGCACTACGCCATGCCATTAGAACAAAGGCCAAAATAGATCTTCTTCCCCATTAACATAATTGTTGGTGAGCACAGTGCCCAACAAAATTTGACCACAGGCTAAAAAGCGATGAAAGAAGGAGAAAAGACAACCACAACAAAAGGAACAAAACGTGTGGAGGAAAAAACCCATAATTTAAAACCTATCGCCTTTAGAAGCCCAACCCCATTCTTCCAACATACCAATTATTAAATAATATTTTTTATTTCTTTCTTTATTTTACTTTTATATTATTGCTCACTTTTCGTGCAAAATTTTCTACCTTTAATATTTACATAGAAATATTAGACTAATAATACACGAGGATAGTAAATCATTTTTAAGACATAAATATATATAAACGTGAACAAAGTGCAAAAATGTAAGGGGATAAAGAAATAAAAAAAGTTTGCTTGATAGATTGTAAATAGATTAAAGGTATCTAGGCATGGATATCGTTTATAAATCTATATTGATAATATCATTTTATTAATTAAAAGATGGTTAACAATAAAATGTTATTATAGGTATGATTTGAATTTGTTTCTTTACCGTTGTTTATCTAATTTTTTAAAGAATGATGATAACATAACATAGATCCCACATTTTCATCCACTCTTAAATGGAATTGCTATATACAAATTTGTTAAAGAGTAATTCTAATGGTCATTTTTTAAACTAAAATCAAAGTTACCGTTTGCATGATGTGGAATGGTTTTATAATTTTTAATTTTATTTAATTTATAATTTGAATAATCAAATAATAATTATACATATATTATTTTATAAAAAAATATATCTTAATTAATTTTTAATAGAACGAATAAGTAAAAACTCTCAATATTGGAGCACATTATAATTTTTTCATCAGCATTATGTCATTCATGTATATAAATGTCAATAGCTGTACTAGTATTGGAAATTTATAAAAGTTTCACAAATAACTTTTTCTAATGTTGCTTACTAGTGAAAGTCATTAATCACCCATAACAACAGTTTTGATTTATAAGACAATTTGCCCTTTAATACTTTATAACAAATGGAATAATTACTAAGATTGTACCTTAACAAAACCTTTTAAAGGAAAAAAGTCATAGGATTACTTGATTGAGAAAAATAGTACATCGTGTTGGAATTGAGTTAAATACTTCCATAATTCCAAAATTTCATGTTCAAGCAGTGCGATAAAACAAATAGATAAGTTGACTTGAATTGATTATTGTTGAATTTAAATTAAAAATTTTGAATTTGAGTAAGACACGAATGTATTTTAATGTTGCGTGAATGATTCTAATTATATTTGAAATTGAATTGATTGATTTTTAAGTACAGCTAAAACCTTTTCACTGTGGTAATCTATTATAGTTCACGTGGTTGATTTTAAAATTTATGAATATTGTTACTCTTTCTCACTGTTGACGAGATGTTACTCGAGTTAGCATGTCTATTAATTATCATCATCTCAATTCAACTTGTCATCAAAATAAAAATAATAAATGGTCTCTATACATTTAACGCCCATACTTAATCTGATGCATTAAAGCTTAAAACATTGGGACTTCTGTCACTTAAATTAGACCCAACTTAATAGAAAATTTTTGTACAAAATTATTTTGCATATAGGTCTACACAATAGGAAATGGCCTAGACAATCTCCTACTTTGGCCGCATGTGCACCTTATAATTCTGTGCTAACCTTATAAACTTGACATTTCGCCATCATCTTCTTATGATTCTTCAAATAATTTATTCCATGAACTGTGTCAACATGAGATCAATAGGTAAATGTTACATTTTTAGCATAACTAAAGCCATTAATGGGCATTCATATTAACATAACTTATGACATTGATCAAACATAGATGTGCAAAATGAAAGTTGCATGCAAACGTGATCTATAGCATGCCAACTTTCAATTGGTCCAATGTTATACATTAGTGATAATTTTGAAAAATCAATTTTAGAGAGCTGAAAAACCATAAAGTTTTCAATTGAATTTAGATTGGAAATTCATAAACTTTGTGATTGTACTACCGTGAATTCTGGACTTTAGTGATAAATTAGAATTAGCATTATTTTGCAGAATAATTAAATTATTAGATGATTTATTTATTTATTGGAATTTTGTGAAGAAATTAAGGTGGTTGAGTTAAGTAAGGATAGAGGAAGATATGCACACATTATGACAATCTAGACTAGCCAAATAAATTAGGTATTGAGGGAGTGTTTAGCATGATTAGGAGAGCTAAAAGTAGGCAAAATATGGCTGGAAATTTTGATAAAAAATCTGCTAAAAATATAAAAACATGTTATCGGAGTTTGGTGCTCTTAAAATACTATAAATTGATTTCCTTCAAAACACCCAAACAAACCCTAAAATCAATGGGGCCAAGAGGTGGAGAATTAAGATTCTCTATCCCAAAAAAATGGCAGTCGTTTGTGAGTGCCAAGTGAAAAAAGAAATTTCTCCCAGCCTCCAAGTGCAATAATTTGAGGTACATTCTTTGGCAAATCCTAACTTCATTATGCATAGACATAGGGATGTTAATTTTGTATGTATAGGCACATGAAAACATGAATTTTGGAGGCTTACACATGAGTTAGTTCATGAAGATAATGTTAAATTCATGTATTATACGTAGAAAAACAAAGAAAGTGCGTATAGGATGCATTGAATTCTAAAACCTGTCTAGGATTGTTCAAAAATTCATCAACATTTTAAGTTATTTTTTCCTTGATTTTGATACTTAGAAATGTGCCTAAGGACCCTCAGGATGTTGAAAAAATTGAGTTCTAGAGATTGAAATAATGTATAGTGGAAAAATTCAAACAAACAGTGCTCTGCATGTAAGCAAAACTGTGTCACAGTCCCTACTCTAGTTGCGAAATCTAGAGCCACATGTGCGAGGGGTTGCCTCACACACACAAAGCGGACTATGAGAAAAACAAAATGCCTTGTTGGTGTGCGTTGTGGGCACAATGTCTTGATGCACTGGCATGGACCTTTTTCTCACAACCATGGTACCTGAGCGCGGAAATTCTAGAACACCTAGCAGTCGGTAGCTGTGCGAATAGGTTCCTCATGGTTATAAGATTGAGGCTCACAATTGCAAAGTCGGATTGTGGGTACTGGGTAGAATGTGAATTTTGTGTAATTAAAGCTAAAATTTTCAATTTTGAGATTATAATAAACTTAAACACGCTACCTAAGAGATGACAAGACATGTGAAATAGTAACTGAAAGAATTTGAATAGGAAACATGTAGGATATACATGAAACATTTGAAAAAATGGGTTTCGGGTTGAATTAAGTAATAAATGGGCATTGTATGTGGTTGAATAAAAGATCAAGGACCAATGTCTATGGAAATTATTAGACAATAGAACTAGTAACAAGTAAGTTGTTACTCTCTACCAACTTTTATATAATGTTTTAGAAACTGTTTTACATTCCAATTGAAATTTTACTATACATTTAAAATTATTTTTGAATATTTATAGTCTTATGAAAACATGAACTCGACATGTTGATTCTATGAAACTCAAGGTGCTTATTGATTTGCTGAAAACTGCATGTGAGTATCCGTGAAACAAATTGCTTTAAACTAAATATTTTGAAATAAAAAATGCATGGAAAATGTCTCCCATATGAAGCTGATGATAATGTGGGAATAGTTTTGTTTACTCATCTGGTAATAGGTGAGATATGAGCTGTTGCACTAGGGTTATAGGTTGGGATATGTGACCCACTCAACTAAGGTTGTAAGTTAAGATACATGACCCACTCAATCAGGTTTGTAGATTAAGCAACGTGACCTTCTTTAACTGGAGTAGTAGACTAAGGTCTTGGTTAGCCAAAATTTTATATGAAGTATCTATCATCATGAGTAGGTTGGAGAATATGGATATGTGAACATTGGGATGATATGATAATGGGAATGATTTTGAAACATTGCATTAAATAAGTTGTTTAACTGGAATTTTACCATTTTATACAATTCATAATTTATGTTACTTGTTCAAAAAATGTGTTTTATTTAGTTGTGTCATTTTATTTGGCTCACATTCATTGAAAAGGAAATAACAGTAGGTATCATTTATTAGACAACTCATCACTCACATCTTTTAGCTAATGTTTTTGCAAAAGAAACAAATGCAGAGGATCATATGTGGGGATGGTAGAGCTCAAGGATGAAGACTTAGTTTTATTGATTTCTAGTATTTTCATTAGACTATAAGACAATTTTGATGTAATAGCTAGGTTATTTTATTTCTGTTGCTTGATAGATTATAGATGTTACTAGATGTTATCTTATTTCCATTTGGTTATTGCAATTGATATCATTAGATTAGATTGCTATGATACATGTTCACTTTGGTATTCACTGAGATGATTCAAAATTACTGCCGTATTATGTTCTTGAATTTGGGGTGTGACAATGACCGAAATGATCTTATAAAAGTTCTATATAATGATAGCATTTCAAATTTTAAAATTCCACTAAAATTACATATTCTCAATCGATAAAACACCTAAGTGAGTAAAAGCTTTAGGTTGTCATCCTATAGTCAGTGAATATGCAATTATGAATTTTGTGCCTACGTGCTCTAGGATATAATTGCCCACTCTGAACCCTTTCTTTAACACCAACAAAATTTATCTATATGTGGCTTTTTTGAGTCCTATATGTTATTTGGATATAGCATTTCTAAGTTATTTTTGTAAGATTATTTTGGTGATCATTTAAACAATTATTTATAACTTGTGTCATATTGATGAAATTTTAGCAACCACATTTCATGTTTCGTTGTCTTAAAGAATCCTATAAACACTACTACTATGGTCAAAGAAGCTATAAAAGTTTGCTTAGAACTCCTTTTATTATTGGTCCTTTTAACAAGCAAGTTGAGATGTAGCATATAGTGAATCTTTTACTATCTCAGGTTCCAACAAATCTAAGTCACAATGACCTAAAATCTTCAACTAATCCAATCTCGTATATGTTAGTATGTAATCTTTCATTCAATATAAATTCCTTGAGACCCATTTGATTGCTTTCCAGTGATCGATACTCTGGTTGCTTAAAAATATGTCCTGGGCATCCAAGTGTTGTATTTCATTGGGATTTGCACGCAAAAATTAAAATTTTAAAGCATAAGAACATCATACAAATGTAGCAAAGATAAACTAAACAAATCCCATCCATTTTCATTCAAAACATGTAAGTTATAACAAATAAAGATAGAATTTTTACCTCTTGCAACATTTCCTCGGAATTTGCTTGTGATCCTTGAATTATGGCTCTCAAACTCTGATCTCTAGTTCATTAACATAGCTAGAAACACTACGAGCTCCTTCTACACTTTGTGAAACTCCTTTTGCAAAGCCTAACGCAAACTTTTTGAGTTTGAAAGAATTTTTGACAAGAAAAGAGTGGGAGAGGGTCTCTAGGATATCTTTCTTTTCTTGCTTGGAGGTGTGCACAAATTTCTAGCTCTCAAAGTGTGTTTTGAACTCTACAAGTACTTCTTTGAATAATTAGAATACTAGGGTTTGAGACATAGGCTCCATTGGGCCTTCTATATAGACCATTTAATTAAAATTAAGCCATAAATTTTTTATTTATTAATCTCATTAATAAATCAATTCAAATGTTTCATAATTATTAAAGTCTATTAGTAATTAAGGCTTAACTATGTCTAATTAATTTAATTTAATTTATACTCTTCATTGAATGAAATTTTTAATTTGCTTCTAATTAATGATTTCATTACTAACAATGACCATAGCAATTTATTTAATTTAATCTATTTACAACTAAATAAATTATTTCTTGAGTCTTTTCTAGCCTTGTTTGTAGTCCACTAATTTAATAATTGATTAATAGGACAACTTTGTGTCTATATTTATAACCTTTTATGAATAAGACTTCTTTACTAATCACATGAACACGTGTAATACTTTACGTTAATCAAATTTTACATGCATGAATAAACTTACTTCAACATTGATATGAAAAATCAATATATTATTAGTAATTTTAAAAATGTACATGTACAACTATGATGTTCTCTAGTATCCCTTATTATCCATTAATGTTAAAGAGCATATTAGTAACACCTTGTGCTTACAAACTTTGATCATACATGAAACTCTTTACAACTAAGCATAAGGCATCATTTACATTTTCTTAATTTTCAGGCCACTTTTCAAACATTGACTTTCATTGAAGATAGCTACTTTAATTATTAGGTATCAAGTGATTTGTTATTTACGTACTACGCCTTTTAAAAACTTCCAAGTATAGCTTTTTTATGATACTTACGAATAACCTAACATTGATCCTTATATATTTGAATCCTGATAGAAAAAATTGTGACTTCAAGATCTTTCATTTTAAAATTTATCATAAGAATATTTTTAGTTATATGCAATAATCCTATGTCATTGATTGAGATGAGTACGTGATGTACAAGCAAAATAAAAAAAAATAAAAATAAAATGAATTTCTCCCAACAAACCTGTGGTAAATCTAATCATCTACCATGCTAATTTCAAAATTGAACAAGATAATAGCTTAATGGATTTTTAATTTGCAAACCAGTTTTTTGCTTCACTTTTTATAAAAAGTTCAAACTATATCATATATATTATTTAAAAATGACATCATTAAATAACAAAGTTTTAACATCCATCTAAGGCAATTCAAGATTTACTTGAGCCACTAATGTCTATAATCCAAAAAGAAACTCTTGATCAGACTAGAGAGAGCTTTTTTGTAGTCGATGCCTTCTTTTTATGTAGAGATCAAATCACAATATTAATATATATAAGTAGTAGTATCATGACATGGTTATTAAGCACCGGTAATAAGAAATGTCCAACATAAATCTATCTTTGGATTGATTTACAGTTTACATGTTACGTCAATAATCCTTACATGCTTATTGCTTTGCGTATGGATGCAATTAAACTAAATATTTTCTTAGCTAGTGCCAATAAAATATGCATAGGAATTACATGCACACAACCTCTTAAATGTTACAAATCAAATTAATTTCACATAAAAATCTATTTTAGTAGGATACTGCTTCAATCAATTTATTCCATAACAACAATACTCTAATAAATGTTTATACCATTGTATTTGAATTTGAAATGATAAACTCAATGCTATTAAAAAGAAAAGGAAAAGGAAATTCTTACTCCTATTTCGATCTATAAGTTGTGAATTCTTCAATCTTAAACCTTAATCTTTGTTCTTAATATTTTTATGCTTAATTCTAATACTTGAATTAATGTAATCTAATCACTTCACATTCCGTAATTTATATCAAATGGTCACAAAAAAAAATTGAAAACTATTTAAGTTCATGATCTAGAATGCATAAGCCTTGATTTTATTAATCTCAAGAATAATTAATACAACAAACCATGCATATATGAATTTTATTTTTAAATCAACTACAATACACATGATACAATATAATTATACATGAATTTATACTTAAATTGACTGAATTTATAATTGAAATATCATAAAACTATTTGATTGAATTTTGAAATTAAAATATAGAATACTCGAGGACAATTTGACTTCAACATATTATTGATAATCAACCTAATTAAATACAAAATGTCGTAGTAATTACAAAATAGTAATATGGTTTTAAGTTTAATATAAACCTAATTATCAAATCTTGAAAACATACAACCCATATCAAGAATCAAGATCTAGCTCTTTTTTAGTGATTTAATATGAAAATACTTCAATATCACTTTATTGGATTAATTTAAGTACTTTCATCATCTGAATCTTGCATGTGCAATCAGTAAGATTGAGAAATAAATGTGGAAGTTAATCCAAATCCTTGATCGTTAAATTTGAATCACAAATTTTGAATCTAATTGAGACAAGAATGGATTTCAATGTAGCCTTAATGAATATAATTGCATCTAAAATAAATTTAAAAGATTCCAGTATAGATGCAAAACCTTTTGCTTGTAACATTTTGTTAGCTTTTGTGGTTAATCTTTCAAATCTATACATATTCTTTTTCTTGCTATTTTATGAAATGATATTACACAAAATTTTAAACTACATGTGATTTGCGAATCATAATCTTATATGCATTGTCAACAAGCTTGTTAACTCATCACTTTTATTTAGCCCATTGTCAAAGTAGAAACAATGAAGGGTCTCTACATATAAAATTCAAGCTTAATCCTTCACATTAATGCCCAAAATATTAAAATTAATTAGATTACTTTAATTACAATGAACTTCATTAACATCTTGCACTCACAATTATTTCACATGTAAGTCTATACATTTGGATTTATCCTAACATGTTGTTCGACAAATAATCAAAATTAATGCGAGATTCCATAATGATATTACTAGATACCAATTCAAATGCTTCAAGATTTAAAAAATAATGAACCGCCTTATTCAAATTTGTTAAAGAAAAACTAATTGGAAAAGGCTTAAGTGAAGGGAAAATAATATAATTTGATTATCTAAGCTTAAAAAACATTAATATTATTTATGAAGGTCTTATGAAGACGCATTCTTTTGCTACATATGATTTTATTAAATGATGTTGTAAGACATTAGTAAGTACTCTAGATAATTACGATACATAAAGTGTGATTGTGGGATAAAGCTCACGTGTACGAAGATTCAAGTGAAGTACCTAAATTTCACTTTATTATATGCTAAAGATCAATTTTAGCTATCTCTTCAAGTTTGTGTGTATAAAGAATGTAGATGAATACAAATTCTCTACTTGTTTCATAAATTTCATCCAATGGATACGAAAATTTGTGTGTATAAAGAATACATATTCTTTACTTGTTTCATATCCGTTTGAAAAAAATTTCTTGAACTTTTGATGCATAAATGGCTTGATGAAAAAAAGTATTTTATGCTAAAATTTTCAACTTGTATTAAAATAATATTTGTTCTTTCTCAAGTCTTTCTATCCATATTGTTATTTAAGGCTAGATACAATTTTTGTGAACTCAATTAATGTCTAATAATTTTTTCATTATCAATATGGAAATGTTTAAGAGTTTAGTGCAAACAATTTATGAAAATTATAGTCTCCAGATCCAATAGAATTTTTTTATTGTTACAAGAAAATAATAATATATTATTAATACAATAATAAATTCAGTTACTATTACCAGACTACTATGATTATATGCAGTTAATACCATTAATTCATTGAATAATCTCAATCAGTGTTTAAGTTTCCTAAGTTAAAGAACTAAAATGCAATCTACGAGTGTATGTTTTGCAACAAAAGTCATATAAGTAAAGTACTTAATAATGCATTCTTCATGAAAGACACCTATATAAAAAGAATGATGCCGACTGGAAATAGGAATGAAAATGTCTACATTGATGGGTGTACTACCCAAACCCAATTCGACCACATGCCTAATTGTAAAAAATGAGTCCGAGCCAAATTGAATGAAAAGAAAAGGATGAGTCAGTTAAACTTGAAGACTATGGGAAAAATATGTAAAGTGATATGAATTAGAGAACGTCGAATGAATTAAATTAAGAAGAACAAAAGTGTTTGACATGCCAACAAAGAAAGCATATCGAATCCACATACAACATGAAGTTTACAAGGCAATAGGATTTGCATGGATTTGTTTATGCCAATAAAGTAGTAAGCTTAAATGAGAAAATACGCACATTAATAGATGTAGGTAATTTTAAAATATGCATTAGGGGTGTTCAATAAAATATATTGAACTGGATGAAAATTTTTATGTATTGACATTTGGTATTGCCAAAATAGGGTGTTGTGATCTTGATGATTTGATCAGATAATATTGGTAGCTCATGCATATATTTATATTCTAATTATCTCTGCAACTTTGAAAAAAATGTGATAAATTGTGGTGATATTGATTTATTCTTGAGACTTTTAATTTTCGTTTTAAAATTTTAGGGTCAAAATATTATATTTGATCTAATGATTGATTGAGAAATCAACTTAATTGGGCAAAACTTATGCGATCAAATTCATAACTTGATCTAATTGAGCAAGATATTGATAGGTCAGATCAGAAATTTAGCTCCAATTATAATGACCAAATTAATTTTAATAAATTAGATATGAAAATTTTGGTAACCCATGTATATATTTACTATTCCAATCAATTCAATTTAGAGAAAAGGTGATAAATTGTGTTGACATTGATTTATAGTTGGTAGTTTTTAAATTATTAGTGTTACTTAAATTTAAAAAATAAGCAATAACAAATAAATTCAGCAGCAACGTGACATTCTCAAATTGCAATTACAACAATAAAGAAGAAGAGAAAGGGGTGGGCATGGGAAGAGAGATATAAAGGGAGCTGATGTCAACATATGTATCGTTGTCAAAGAAAAAGATGGTGACATCGTTACATCGAGTAAATGATGAAATGCTACTTCAAAAAGTCAAAGCAAAATTTGTTTTATTACTTGTGGTGACAATAATAATGGATTATAACATAGAAACTAGAGATGCAACTCTACAACTTTTGAAGAGAGATCCAAATTCTAGCTTATCAGGTTGGGAAAACAAGATCATTCATCAATTCTTTTAATGCAGATGACTACTTAATTATGTAAACGAACATATCTAAATATTACACTTTCACTAGCATACAAGCATACTTGCAAAAACACTAAACAGAATTTAAATTAAGTAAAATGAAATTGAAAACAGAGTACCCAAGTTGAATGAAGTAATTGTGTATGAAATTTACTACCTCATTGATAAAGTTTGCTATTATAGCTTAGTCTAGTGTAGAATTATTACATGTTATAGTTACAATTTGCGTTGGCTAGAATTCATTTAAAAGACTTCATGGTAGATAGTGCAGAAACAATTA
This sequence comes from Avicennia marina, assembly GCA_019155195.1. Lineage (NCBI taxonomy): Eukaryota > Viridiplantae > Streptophyta > Magnoliopsida > Lamiales > Acanthaceae > Avicennia > Avicennia marina. The sequence continues at coordinate 6,754,775 of CM032766.1, read as the reverse complement.
AAATCTCCAATTTAATAGAAAATCCTGGAAATCAATTTCATCCAAATAGGATGTCTTAGAAATAATTGAATCTTGCAAATCAGTTTCTCAAGCCATGAAATAGAAACGTAAGCAATAGGTTGTGTTTGAATATTTTTTAACATAGTATTGGTTGATAAGTGATAACTCTAAGAAATTAAGATTATTTAACATTAATTGTATGCTTGATTCTTGTTAATTACCTATGAATTGCATGGAATAATCATATTTTCTTGTAAAAGCCACAATTTGTTATATAAGGATGAACTAGCAGGAGGAATAAAAGCTGGATTATATAGCTTAGAGAATCTCTTGAGCAAGTTAAACTCACCTAAAGCTTGCCTAAGGCAATCGTCCATGACCATGGAAGGGTCACAACCAAAGAAAATAATCCTCCTGTTGCTTGCTAACTCACTTGAGTGAGGGAAGAGGAGAAAAATTGATGTTGTCTGGTTACCTAAGGGACCATCTTGCCAAAATTTGGTGCTTGTTGGTTCAGTTAAGCAACCTTGAACTAACCATTGAAAATGAAAAGTAATGGAGCTTAAAGACTAGCTCATGGGAGGCCTTAGGCGACGAAGACATGCACTTATAAAGATGGAGTGCTCAAGCATGTAAAGGCATCATACAAGCATCCTAGAATTATCTTATAAGCATTCTACACGTAGCACATCGTTCTAAAAATTCCAAATGATGTAGAAGTGCTCAAGAATTCAAAACAGTATCTTGGAGCAAGGCATTCCTTTTGAAAGTTTGGCCAGAAGTTTAAAAACCAAAAGACCTTAAGAATAAGATCTCTTTCATTCTCTAATTCTTATTTGTACTTTTGTTTTTGAATTTCAAAATATTGAATAATTGTCTTTACTTATTTATTTGTTTGATGTTTTATTTTTCTTTTCAATAGTTTGATCAACTTTTTATTTTGAACTTATTTTATAGGTTATAATGAGAATAAAGCCGTGAACTAAGTTACGAAATATAATAATAACAATTTAGAACTTATAGTAGAAGCGAAGGTCAGAAATTCATGAGGATTAATTACTAATTCAAAGATTTAATTACTCCATTGAATTATATAAAGAATTGCACGAGTAATTCTATTTAAATCTTAATATGAATTGAAGTTTTTTAAGGACTTTAGAATTAGTAACCATGAACAAGTAATCAAACTAAGTAATCATTGACTAGTGAACTTTTGAAAACAAAAGGTCTTGTTTGTTATTGAGCTTAAGGTTTTAATTCTTACTTCAATATCTCTTTTCCTTGTTGAATTAAATTTCTATCTTTATTTGTATTTTTAGCTTTATTGATTTTCTATTTCATTAGTTGCAATTGAATATTTGCCTAACTAATAAAAGATAAATTATATCAATAGACATAACACTTTCTGTAAATACAACCATTACTCACCATCCAATATTACTTGTGCGATAATTGTGCACTTCAACCTAAAATTCCATATCAATAAGTGGTGGTAGTGACACAATAGTGCAACAACTTGTCAAAATCTACTTGTTTACTTATAATTTCTTAGTTTTATATTTTGGATTAGAAGAAAAAAAGTTAGATAGAAAAAATGAAAGATAAACAATGTAAGAAACATAAAAAATAAAAATAAGCTTCACTAAAATTCAGAGGCATGTAAAATAACTTTAAATGATAGAAAAAATAATTATGCAATGTGGTGTGGATAACGAACCAAAATACATAAAGGAAACGGAGTATTGAATTCTTTGAAAATATTTTATTGAATGCCAAATATAATTTTTTATTTTTGTTTAGTTTTTCTATATACGAAATTCTTAATGCCCCTAATATATACTTGGCGTTTTTTTAATGAAAATTAAAACCTATGAAAAGTTTATTCACAAGAACATTAAATCAAAATAGAATGGCTGAGTGATAAATTTGATTCTTATGGAGATCATTTGGACTATGAGACATAAAACAAAAATATGATCAACAAGCATAATATAAAATGCTATACAAGCAAGGGAAAGGAAGAAAGCATGACATTATGCACTTTCATGTGTTCAATTACAAATCATATTCAAAACAATTGAAATGCCAGCCTAAAAATCTTGATTAAAAAGGATATCAAGTTGACTCCCAATGGTATTATATTATAAGTAAAACCGTTAAAATGCTTAATAAATCTCAATTAGTTGCTGAAAATAAGTTTATGTAATGTATAATGAAACTAACAATGATCCAAGAAATTTATTGTGTGAGATTATTGGTATATTACACAATGAATAGTGAAAATACTAATATCTTAATATCTAGTGATAGTAATGGAAGAATGTATTACTTCCAATATTCTACAAAGAATGTCCTCAAGAAATAAGGCCTCATATTCCTACATTAACATCCACACTAGTATTTTAAATGGAATAGAATTCACAATAAACCCACATGAGAAAATGAAAAGATTAAAGATTTAAAAGTTTTAACAATTATTGTTTGAAATTCTAGAACAAAAAGAATGTTGATCTTTGTTGTAGAATGTTTAATTGATATACTATACATAAAGTCAAAATCTTGCTTGAACAATAAAAATTATTTTTCACTTTTAAGTTTAATCATTTTAAATTGAAGACTATTAGTAGTACCTTAATATTTCTTGACGCACATAATGAATGTAAATTATATAGTTTGATTGACTAAAGAACTTTAATCGGTGAAAACTCAAAAAATAGAAATATAATCAAATTAGCATCATTGAAAACAAGTGTCAAAATAAATTGGTAATTTCCATGATGTGATATTTAGAATTGAATGACATGTATTTTGACATTAATTATGTATGCTATTATAAAATTGAATGAAAGTGAAAATGAATAACTAATTTTAACATCATAAAAATACAAAGGAAAAAATGATAGCAAGTTTTGTTATTTCACATTTTTTATGGATGAATAACAAAGAGATAAGAATAATTTGTGGTCTACATTTTAGCTTTACATTCAAAGGCTACAAACTTGTACATGGCATTTGAAAATGACAAATTAAATGTGGTATTAATATGAATAATCATTTTTTTCACAACACAAATTATAAATCTTCCAATTAATTATATTATGTTGCAATTTGCCATATGTGATTGTCAGCAACACTTTCTTTCCACTTCAATATTCAAAAATTGCAATTTAAGACATGTGTAGTCACAATTGCAGAAGATAAATGAAATCCTTAGTATTCTTGTAGAAGTTATCATCAAATTATTTGATCAAGAATTACTTAATACTTTAAAGTATGTGTCAACAATTAATAAAATCAGAACATTAATAATTAATTGATATAATTAAGATACACCTGTACTTTAAGTGTAGTTTACATTCATAATAAATCAATTGTGAAATTTCAAAATCATCATGTAGCATTATAGCGTGAGTCATAAAGCTTAAATAAAGGTAATACCTTAACTTATTATTTTTTTATATTTTTGCAAACATATACTATATGCATTTTATATTTTGCTTGATATTTAAAATTGACAGTAAGACTACATAGCAAAATTATGTTTCACTTTATGAAATATTATTTATATTTTTTGCACTGAACCTATAATCTTGACAAATTTTGCATTATTCATATTAATAATTAGAAGTGTAAAAATATTAAATTATGTGCTCTTGAAGAATCAATTGATTTCATTGGTTAACAAGATTGACATATACCAAGTTCTCAATACAAGAAAAATTGGAATAAATCACGTGCACTTTATCATTTTGAGAAATTGAATTGGTAATATTAAATTTGTACTGATGTTCTCTATCTTTTATTATTATTATTATTATTATTTTATATTTCCCTTTTTTTGGGTCTTCATTCTTTGTCAAAAAGGTATAAAAAAAAGAAAGAAATAATGTTAGGTCTTGCAAAGATTTGTTCGATTTATTTGTGTTTATTAGAATTTTTTGAACTTTTGAGTGGATTGTTGTTAGGTTTGTGCAATTTTGATAATTATCCCTTTATTTTGCTTGAGTTTTGATTGATTAAACCATCAAAAGTTCCATATAATTAGGCACAAAAAACAAGAAAAATCAGTGAAGAGAAGAGAGAAAATAGAAAGAAGAATTAAGAGGAAAAAAAGGAAAAAAAAATTAAAGAACATATAAGAGCTAGGCTTGATTTTGAAAATCATAATCCATAAGTAGGATTGATCAATTTTCATTTTGTTTTTCTTTTCATTTCTATTTGAGATTCTTGTTCTGTTTCTATCATATTATCTCCATCTGAAAATCATATATAACTTTCTCTACAACTATGGATTAATCATAGATATTTATTTACATGGACACATTATAACACTATATGTGATCACAAAATGTCCTCCACAACTATGGAAGTCTTTATGTTAGTGGTTTTATCTTTTTGGTTATCTATTGCATCCATACTACATCATGTCCTATTCTTGTGAGATTGATCGTACTTCTTTCATAGATGATCATGTCTTCTACTTTTTTCTCTTTCACACTTGATACGTCTTGTGCTTGAACATTGCTTAAAAAATTTGGAATCACATTTGAATAGCACCTAAAAAGATGTGAGACCTTAAATTGTGAGCCAATATTTAAGGGGGTGTGGCACACAAGTGTTGAGAGACAACATTGTAGTTGACTGTTCTTTAGCGGAATTGAATGTGAGAGCTTGTGAGCACTCCTTTTCATCATGTTAGGGAATAATGGAGATATGTCCATAAGTTTTGATCTAATGTTTATCTTGAAGTATTGGCTATGGAGATGATGAGATTGCCCATGAAAAAATGGAGGGCATTCATTAGGGAATAAATAGGGTTGAAGATTATAGCCAGTGACTTAAGAGCATATGATCTTGAGATAACAAAGGGCTTAAAAACGGAATTTCCATTTGGATATAAATCTATATGATAACTTTTTGGACTCAATGATGATGGTGGGTACATGGAGGAAAAAAAAAGACTACATTGGAGAATTGCTGGTGGGGATAAATCTTCAAAAGGGATAAAATAAAATAAAAAAAATCCCTTTTTACAAGAGTTGGATTCAAAGGCTTGTTGGAGTAGGAGAATGGATTGTGTGCATTTTGAATGTGAAAAGTAAGCAAAGGCTTAGAACATAGAGCTAGTAATTGTGTAATTTTTCCAATTATGCAATAATATAATAGAGTCAATTGACACTAAGTTGTAAGAGAGTAGGTGAACATCTTATTTAAACTTTTGATGAGCCAAAAGCAATGTTGAGGTAGAGATTTGTGCCATCACTACCTATGGGACCTATATCGGAGCTTACTGAATTTGATGAAAGATAGTCAAGTATGGAGGAATGACACAAAGATATGAGGTAGAGATTTGTGCCATCATACCTATTAGACCTATATCGAAGATTATTGAATTTGATAAAAGATAGTCGAAGTATGGAGGAATGCCACAGATATATGAGGATGGTAATGATGCGGGGGTAGATGTGATTGAGGACAACTAAGCTACCATTGCATGGTTTCTCAAGTGAACTAAATTGAAGCATAGTAGATGCTGTCGAGTAGCAATACTATATTAAACGAAATTATATAGGTCAAAAAGCAGTCAAGGTGTAGTGATAACTTAACAGAATCAATAAACTTACAATTAATTGAATACCTTTTGATGAAATAAAAGAATTGGAGTAGTAGTTGAATGCAATAAAGGGACATTATGAAGTATAGATGTGCCTAATGTACTTTAGATACTACTTAATTTAATAAATAAAATAGAGATATCTTGTGCTTTAAGTGACAAGGATATGGACATTTTGTGAGTTAGTGTTTGAATAAGCAAGTGATTATGATAAGTGCTAAAGGAGAGATAAAGAGTGACAAAGATGACAATGACAATGAAAAGCTTGGCATGAAGGAGGTACCTTCAAAGGAGGAGGTACGTGAAGCTAATGAGAAGATTAATTTGTTGAGGGCATTGAATACATAGGCTAAGGAAGAAATAGATGATGAGAAGAGAGGTAAAGTATTTTTTAAACAATATTCGTGTGAAGTAAAATTTATGCAATTTGATTATAGATAGAGATGGAAAATTTGGTGAATACACTCTTAGTTGACAAATTATTACAACCTATTGCCCATAATTTAGAGTGGTATAAGTTATAGTGATTGAATGATAATGGAGAGTTGTGAATAACAAAGAGAGTTGTGAATGATGAAAAGGGTACTTTTCTTTTAGAAATGATAGCTACAAGGATAAGTAGATGAGGGATAAGGTTTTGATACATGTATGCCATATAGGGAAACCATGGTAGTTTGATTGAAAAGTTAGCTAAGTGGTTAATGTTCTATTAGCTATTTTAGTTTGTCTGTCTACTTGGGGATGGCTAGTGGTAAAAGCAACAACTTAGACCCAAATTTTCTTAAAGTTTTTCCAAATTTAGTTAAGAAATACAATTGTTCTTAGCATATAATGCAATCTTATGATATCCTTAAGCAACAAATTGGCAACATAAGAAGCAACATCAAATTTATGGTGTGTAATGAGGTGCACTATCATTGGAAACCAACCACCAAAAGGATAAAATCTTTCCCAATCTTGGTTCTAGGAAATCCTAGCATAAAATGCACAAAAATATCAATCTAGGGTATACTAAGAATGGGTTATGGTGTATACAAACCAAATAGTTATACCTTTATCTTAACCTATTTGCACTTAAGACACTTGTCCATAATTCTCTTAACTGCCCACTTCAAACATGACCAAGATAAGCATTTTTACAAAATAAAAGTTCTTTTAGTGACACCATAGTGCCCTAAGAATCCACTATTATGAATTTCTCTAGCAAGTAATTAATGCAAAGCACATCGAGGCACACATAATTTGTCAACATAAAATAATTAATTATCATGATGAAAATATTTCTTATAAGCCCTTGTCCAAGGCAATTCAAATAATTTGCAAAAATCTTCATCATTAGTATACAATTTCCTAATATACTTAAACCTTAAAAATCTAACACTTAAACTAGTAATTAGTGTACAATAGCACAACAAAGTGTCTATGGCGATGTTAACCACTCCATTTAATACTTCATAACATTGAATAAAGCATTAACAAATGAAACTCGCTTAATATATCCCTTCCTCAACCTATCTTGACCCTGAACATGCCTAAGAGACTTATGATTATAGCAAAGCCTTTTAGCCTCAAGTTATCTTACAATGTTTTCAAAGCTCTTACCAAACAATATAACACCGTATCACATGCTAGATAACTAATTAGAACTCTGTCAAGCTTCTCATTGAAGTATGCTTTAAGCTTTTTCTTTTGTTTGAAAACAACTCTAATACCTAAACCTAAAGAATTATTATCAGGTTTAAAAGTCTTAGAAAAATTAGGTAGAGGAGGTCAAGATGCGTTAGTAAGTCTATTTTTTAGAGTATTAAACACTCGTTGTTGTGTAGTGATGTAGGAATTGGACAATCTAGAAGAGCCTTCACCTTGTTTCCGTCAAGTTGTATAGTTTGTGTACTTGTAATGAATTCCAGAAATATAAAATGATCTATACAAAAAATACACCTTTTTAGGTTAGCATAAAGGTTCTCCTAATGCAATGTTTATAACACGCTATAAAGGTGCTCAGCATATTCCAATAGTTGATTCATAAAAAACATGAAAGTACAAGTACATTCACAAGTCCAAAAGGCTAACAAGCCTTTCATATTGTCCAAACTCAATCTTAAAAGTAGTTTTCTATTCTTCTCATTTTTTTATTCTTATTTAATGATATCCACTTTTATGACTAAATTGACATAAAATAGCTAAGCCATACAACTCATCAAGCGTACCATCTAATACAAGTATAGGATGTCTATAATTTATCGTAATTTCATTAATCACTTGGCAACCAATATAAATATGCTGTATCTTGAAAGTAACAAAAATAGGATTGAACATGGGTTCATACTCTCTTAAACCCAAACTTTGTTGATCAACTTTCTACTTGGCATTGATCTCCTTAGTTTGTTTCTAATTGTTCTATAAATTAGGTTGTTCAAAATAGATGCTCCTAGTATAAAGTCAATTTGATGCTTGATTCCTTCCACTAGCAGCAATCCACTAGACGACTCTATGAAAGACATCATTGAATACTTGAAAAAAAAAGAAAACAATCTCAAGGAGGGTAGGTGAAACCTCCTCAAAAATAAAAAAGGATTCTTTATACGTCATAAGTATCAATGATTTCTCACTCCTTGTAGTTAACCTCGCACCTCTCAAAGAAGTTGACATACACTCTTTTTTCTCTCTCTTATTTTCATTTGATTTCCTTACCACACTCACTTTATCTTTACTCTCATATTTTTTCTTTCTCTAATTCAATGTCAAATTGTTGCTACAAATAAAATTTATTTTCATAGACTAGCTTTGGTGTGATTGGAATAGAAAGTGAATCTATTACTCACTCCACCAAATGCAACTTTTCGATCATACTACCATGGATGACCAAGAAGAATATGACTCTTTTGCACAAGCATTACATCATAGAACACATCATTCTTGTACTTGTTAATCACAAAACGTACAAATCTTGCTTAGTCTCCTCCACCTCTTTATTATTATTAAGCCACTATAATTTGTAAGATTGTAGATGATCACTCAAAGGAAAAGTCAATCTCCCCAAAAGCACAAAATTGGAAATATTTGAACAACTAACCCCAGTAAATATTAAATTACAAGTCTTACTATTATTTGCCATTAAGTACAAGAATGTTCTCCTATTTCTCCTTATGTCCAGTCTTCTTGAATTGTGTATTAAAAGTTCTTATGACCATCAAAGTAATTGCTGCTACTCTTGTACATGTTCCATCCTTAATGATGCCTCATCTAAAGGGGACATCTTTTTTTTTGCAACTCTTTTCCTAACTCGTGATAGTCTTGCCTTTGTCCATTGACAATATAGCTCTCAGATTCAAACATTGAGTAGCTATGTATCCTTAACCCTGGCATTTGTAACAAATGATATCACAAATACTAGTAGTAGATAGATTAAAATTAGAAGAAGGGGTTACCTTATGTGGTTCTTCTTTTACTTTTATTTTGTGGTTGGAATTTCAAACTATTGGACCCTTATCATCCCTCTAAGCAAAGGTCCTTAATATGGTGGTATTTGACTAGAAGAAACCTCTATCCCTTCTATTGAGTTTCTTATCTTGTTTAATAGACTTTTATACCAAATTCTTCAACTCCAAGTAGCAATGCAACACAAATATGTTAGCCATCTCTCTAATTACTGCATTCAAGAATCTTGTCATTGTTGCTTCACCATCCTTTACCATGTCAACCCTCATCAACACATTTTAATATAATCTTTAGTAATCATTTACACTTCAATTTCCTTGTGTCGATGTCAATAGCCTTTGGTATGAATCTTAGTGGTAGTAGCTAGGTACAAACCACTTTCTCATCATTATAGACTTTAGTTCTCCCAAAGTTTGCTTAGGTTATTCTCTAGCATGTCTCCAACTAATATGCAACTTATCTCACCAAATAATCATATAATCAGTAAATTCTACGATTGCAAATTTTACCTGTTGTGCGTCTAGATATTGATGACAATTAAACAAAAGTTTTATCGATCTCTCCCACTCTAAATGAGCATCTGGATCATAATAACCATGAAAAGATGAAATGATAAATTTTACCTCTTTTAGCTCCTCATCATCATCACAGTGTCTCCTATAGGTCTCATAAAATTTAAAATCATCATTAGTATCATAATTATCATCATCACGTACATACCTATCTCATTTGGCCTAGCAAACTAGTCGATCTCACCAAATGTTATTAAAACGAGATCGGTAACTGAACCGATCAACTTACTATGTCACTAGACTACTATTTTCAAAAAACTAGTTGATCGGTATCATAATATATATATATATATATATATACATGTACATACATACATCTATTTATATATGCATACCTGTGTATATATATTTTCATGAATAAATTTTCTACACAAAATTATTTAACAAAAATTAGTAAAACAAAAATAAGTTCCAATAACATAAAATTTTTAGTGCAACAAATTTTTAGTCCACCTGCATCCTTCTAGATTTATTTTCAACTTTCTGCCCCTTTTTCAATATTTTTTGTTTTTTTAATGAAGTGACCCAGTTGAGACCGGTTTAACTAAGTTGTCAGTTTTACTAGTTTCGTTTGAGTTTCACTGAGTTGATTGACTATCGAGTTGATTGCTATAACTAGCTTATAGACTTGGTCGGTTCTTGGTTGAATCGGTCTAACCGGTCGATTTGGGCTAGTTTTGAGAACATTGATCTCACCTAGGCACTAAGCTATCTCCATCCTAATATCCTTGAGGCATTTAGCTACCCTATGTGATAATCTTTGATGTCTCTAGTGTCTTCAATTTTCTATTAAAGGTAGTGAAGGTATTTGTAAGTTGCTTCATGTCAAAATTATTATCTTTAACTCCTAAGGCTCTAGACACCCTAAAAGTATAATATATGAAAGTATACGCACATTCAAAATTACCTTCGCCACCTCTTGGACACAATCCCTATAAATAGTGTCACTCAATCACTCATTTAATACATCCACTTGGCCACCATAAAATATCTCAAGAAATATGCTCACCAGTCAAATTCTCATGCCCTCATGAGATTCCAATGGAGTCTTCGACTAATCAAGTGGGTACAAAATATAACGTGAAAGTGTGTGTAAAGGTGATAACAAGTAGAGGGATTGATAATACAAGTAAAAAATAAAACAATACTATAACTTGAACCTAAATAGATCTTTCTTGTGTGATTCGTGATATAGACGACCCAAACACGAAGAATACAAAAAACTCAAGTATGAGGCAACCACAACCAACATTCGAAGTTGATTGATATGCCATGAATCTTTCAAGGATGACCTAGAAAGACTCAATTTGTAATTAATTTTATAAAAATTTGACAGCACTCAAAATTCGAAGAAAGCTAAATAAAGAAATGTCTTACAACAAACTCTTATTTATAGTGTTAACCTCTAAAAAACAAGGTAAAACATGTTTAGGAATTCTTCATAGCAAAACATGTAGCAATAATAGAAACAACATAGTAAAATTTGTTAAAGAAAAGCTCTACAACTAAACAAGGCAAGTCTTGACCTAAAAACTATTTTAGTTGCACTGCATGGGGATGGCAAATCATTTGCATGCTATAGTACAATTGATTGGACCATGCAATTAGTTGACCTATGTTGTGAGGTCTCTATAGTTCACTAGGCTGTAATTTAGGTAAGCTCTTTGTTTATCAATTGAACTATCAAAACTGATCAAGCATGAGGTAATTGATATTCTAGAAAGGCCATTGGGTGCCTTGCCTTGGTCATGATCAATCACCTACTCTGTGTAATTGATCAGACAAAAGAATTCCCCTTGTTCTAACCACCTAATGCACTAAGTTGATTCTTGTATCATCTTTTGGTTCCCAAAGCTTTTTTGGTGGCCTAACCTTTCATGGATGCTTTGAGCAAATCCCACCCTTGGTTCTTTCATTCTCTAAGCCTCTACATAAGTAATTGGTCCACTTGTTTTCCTTAATTAGCCCACTTTCACAATTTCATGCTCATGCCCATTCTTAAGTGAAGAATGTTGATATTTTGACATGATTTTAAGTTGTCAAGAAAATGTAAATAGCCGTCTTTAATTTAATACTTTAAAATTGAGGACGATTCTTTCTCAATAAGAGGAGTTAATATAATATTGGGAGGCCCATGGTCAAAAATCAAGCTTGGAAATGAACATTTTGAGCAAAAAAGGTGCAAATCTAGGTAGAATAAATAATTTTGGTTAATAAGCAGACTTCACTGCTTCGTATCACGACTATGGTTGGGAAGTCAAGCCTATTACTATTGTGAAGTGTGCTTTTGTCAAACTGCGATTGTGAATAAATTGAGTACAATTACATACTAACCACTTTGATAATTGCAACCGTGCCACATAATTGTGGACATGTGCCACGGTTGAGTTTTTATGCATTTTATTTTTAAACATTTTAATGCACTTTTTGGTGTAATTTGGACCCATATCAAATCTTAGGGTTAGCTTGTTATAAATACTCTTTCACTTTCTTGTAAGTGAACAAGTGATTATGTGCTGGATAAATGTTTCATTTTATTTCTTGAAATTTGTTGAACAATTCCAAAATATTGCGAACAAATCTAATCAAGTCATCCAAGTTATTATTTGATTGCATGACTTGTCATTGGCCAGATATGTTGATCGTGACTGTTTGATTAGGCCGCCAATTAAATTCACCCAGTTTCGTGTATTGCATCAAAATTCTTTTAATTTTTATTTCGGATGGGAAGAAATTGGTTATTGCCATCCAAGTTGGAGACTTATACTTTTTCCAATACTCATCCGCAGCTTACCGTTTTTAGATTATACCAGGAAAAATTAGAAAAAATCGATCAATACTTTGTTTGAGAGGCAAGCCTCTATTTGCCTTGTACCCAAATTTTGCAGGACATTTTTACTCTCTTCTTTTACTAATGCGGTAAAATGATGTACATTGAAGGGAAAGCACCTGCAGCGACACTATACACCCACTAGTAAAAGAGCCCCAAAAATCTAGAAGCTGCCGTGTAGACGTTCGATTAATCATCCAACGCTCCGTTAGCTGCGTTAATATATTATGCATAATATGGATTTATAAATAGTGACTTAGATGATAATATATGATATATTTTAGAAAAAAAAGTATTATATTTTGTCATATATAACATAATGACACGTATTACTATCTAAAGCATTATGCACATATGCGCTAAATGTATAATATCATCGACCCGATAGCCCCACTGGTGTATTAATCACAATTTCCTATGTGGAGCATGTATGGTCTTGAAGGGTACCGAATCAAACCAATTGTACTATTTCAGTAGCCATTGCAGGCATCAAAAATTGATGTCGGATGGTTCATGAATGTTTGCAGAACTCCCCCCGCTCGACTTTGGGGCAGTCTTTGCTATAATGGTTATCTCTAGGAAAAGGATATTTCCCCTACTTGACTTTAATACTGTCTTTGCTATAATGATTATCTCAAGGAAAAAGATGATGTCACATCAAACAAAAAGAAAATAAGGAAAAAAAACCCTCATGCCTCAAGGAAAAAGATGGAGTTGGAAAAACAAAAAGAAAATTTTAAAAAATTATCAAATAGTGTTTGATCAAATGATTTTAAAGTGGAAATCAAAATACTGAAAATTAAAAAAGGTAAACAAATTAAAATACGATTTTTAAATGTTCAAGAAAAATAATATTAAATATGATAAAAAAATAAAAATAACGAATGTTTTGAAGAGGCAAGAGCTGGATTAGCTTTCCTTTCATTTTTCTACCTCTTTATAAGAAAAATGATCCTTTTTTCCGTTTAAACTTTATATTTCTTTCATTTTTCTTTATATTTTTTTATTAATCAAACAACTAAAATAACTATACTTTATTGAGAGAAGTGAATGAGATAAATGAAAAATTTGTGTTGTCATTATAATATATTAACACTTATGTAGCATATACAAATGTCATATTAGCAAAATACTAGTAAAGATTATAATTGGATGAACTTGTCTAACAATTTTACAATCTTGAAGATTCTAAAAGATTCGAAGCAAATATCCTAATCTCTTGCTAAGAAGAAATGCAAACCACTCAATTAAGTAATGTCAAACCATTTCCAGTCAAGAAATCCCTAAAGAACACATCTAAAAAATCAATGAATAATTGGAGATTGATTTGCCAAAGATAAAAGATTGAAAATCTTATGCTAAAAGAAAAGTCAACTCAGAGTGCTGCAATAAATGACAAACAAATATTGAGTTGACCAAATTAAAGAGATCTTAGAGTATTAAAACGATTGTGAACTTTATGGAAACCTAATGGAGAATGATTTATTTATGCAAAGAATGCAAAAGTGATCAATTCAAGCTTTAAGAGAGACCATGTTGAACTTGTTTATGTTTGAAGGAGTAATATTTGACCAACTTGAGGGACATGAGCAAAGTTTTCTTGAATTGTTGATTAAGTCAATATTGTTGTGAGAGGCTTCCAAAAGTGAGTTTTAGAGTTGTGCACCTCAGTATGATTGCTCACGTTGATAGAAGGGTGGGAACCTTTATGTTAGGCTTTAATTCTACTAATTGGTAAGTGTGGAATGCCACTTAGTCATAAACCCAAGATTGTGGGAAGTGGAGCTTATTGAGTGAGGTTAAATTTGAGTTGTATATATTGTATAAACTCTTAATTCTAGTGGACTCATCGTTGACTGGGTTAGGTCTCACAAATATAGGTGTAATTGACACTAATCTGCATGAACAATACCACGTGTTCACTTGCTTGTGGTACAATTGATTAAGGTGGTTTTAATCTCCTAAGTGAGAAAAGCAAACATAGAACACGGAATCCGACCATAATAAGTTACTTCTAAAGTTATTCCACTTCTTAACGAATTGTTGGTTACTAGTTACAACACTTAACAAATAACAGACACTATGCATACCAACAAGTGGTATCTATGCCATGTTACCATTTTTGACTATGTAAATCAAATAGGTAATGTTCTGTTTAGCATGTGTAGATGATGAAAAACAAGAGAAGGCATATCAATGACGCAACTACCACTATTTAATGGATCATATTACTATCACTGGAAGACCTGTACGCGTGCCTTCATAAAGTTATTTGTTGAAAAGGAATGACTAGCCATAATTAAGGGATGGCAACCACCTATGGTAAAGTGTAAGGATCACAAATTATTACTCAAAGATTCAAATAAATGGACCTTGGAAAAAGAATGGATAGTGCTCAAAAATTCCAAGGCTATAAACATAATCTTCATAGGAGTGGACGAAAAACTAATTAAGCTGATTTCGACATGTGAATCCACCAAGAAAACATAGGATATCTTGCGAAATGTCCACGATGGGACAAGCACAATAAGGTAATCAAAGTTATAAATGCTAGCATTCAAGTTTGAGAACCTATGCATGGGAGATGACGGGACAATTGCTGCATTTAATGGATGGCTAAGAGACATTGCAAACTAAGCTTATCAACTTGGGAAAAAATATTTCGAGTTAAAGTTGGTAAGGTAGAAACTGAGATCACTCCTAGAAAGGTTTGTTAATAAGGTTGCAGTTATTAAAAAAGCTCTAGATGTTGATAAATATGCCTAGATGAACTAATGTGATCGCTTCAAATCTATTAAATGAACATAACTCTAGCAAAGAAAGAGAAAGAAATTGCCCATTGGATGGAAATCTACTAAAGGAAGATGAATGTCATACCAATAGTGATGAAGATGAAATATCTCTTATTAGTAAAAGGTTGAGAGATCTCATCAAGAAGGATAAGAAATAAGGACTAATAAGTGATGTAGCAACTTTAGAAAGGCTAAAGAAGATACATCTAGAAAGATCAAGAAAGTCATAAAAGTAGACTCTTAGAAAAAGGGGGTGCAATGCTTCGAATGCGGTGACTATGGACACATTATGTTAGAATGTGAAAACACTTATAAATTGTAGGGAAAGCCAATGGCAACAACTTAGAGTGAAGAGGAGTCTGACTAATTTGAAGAAGAAAAACAAAATAGAAATCATTTAGCCTTCAACAAAAAAAGTCAAAAGAAAGGAATTGCTAGACATTTTGAAACAACGAGCTAACAAAAAGCTTACATAGAAGGTAAATGTACCAGTGATGAAGAGGGATCTTACTTAGACTTGTTAGAAACTTGTTAGCTAATTCAAGATCGATGGGTAACCTCTTGAAGTGAGGTAAAAACACTAAAAATTGAGTTGGAAGCCGTAAGTGGAGAAAATTTAGAATTCAGAAAAGCCTGTGACAACCTACATGCAGAAAAAGTTGAGTTGGAAGGAACTATGAGAGAGTTAAAGAAATCCTTGATCAAATAAAGAAAAGAAGTTGAAGTGGTGAATTGACTAGACCACAGTGCTCTATCAAATCTAGATGTAGCTAGAGCCACCTTTAAGAAATTGAATAAAGGAAAAGCTAAACTACATGATTTGTTGCAACTAGGAAGGATGGGAAAAAGGTAACTTCAGTGTAGGTTACAATGAAGATGAATCACTCCTCTAGTCAATGAAAAGAGAAATCCAATTTGTGAGAGGAGTAGAAAGCTGTAGTGATTGCGTTATCGTAACACCTCATAAGCAACTAAAAAAGTATATCCACTACCCTTCCCTTATTGCAACAATCCAGATGTCTAATGCCAATTAAGGATGATGAAAATAGAAAGAGGTTAGATGTTATTTCAGTTCTAAACTTGGACATCTTATTGTTACATGTTACACTCTTTAGTAATACACTATAAAAGGTAGGGAAGTAAAGACTCAATGGATCAGGGTGAGGAAGAAGGACCTCAAGTGCTTCACCTTGCAAACCTTCTTACATGCCTAGAACAAGGATTAATAGTATTTTAATAGTAGGTGTTTGAGGTATATGACTGGAGACAAAGACAACTTGACTAATTATAGACAAGTAAATGAAGGGTTAGTGACTTTTGGAGATGGGCAGAAAAAAGAAGTGATTGGAAAAGGAATACTAAATATGGATGGACTGCCACACTTAAACAACATTCTACATGCCGACAAACTAAAGGCAAACCTACTGATATATGTTTTTTAATAGGCTAAGATCAACAAACTACTACTACCTCTTAAATTATGTTGCAACATGTAATAGATCTGTAGTGGAAGAAAGTGAGTTGTAGCATCAATGAATTGTGTCTTAACTATGAAGACTCAATAAAGATCTCGCGAATCCAGGTAGTTCGTGGAGTGCTTGTACTTACCAAAAAACAAGAAGGGGATCTGTGGAGTTTGCTACTAAAGAAAATAGTAAAGGTTGTCACATCCCTTCTTGTAATAGCCAAGTAGCAATCGAGTACTTGAACTAATTCACATAGATCTCATAGGGCTAATGAATATTACCAACATTGGAAGCAAGCTCTACACTTTGGTCTGTGTAGATGACTACTCATGATATACTTGGGTGCAATTTCTAAGAGATAAATCTAATGCTTTCAAGTCTTTTAGAAGACTATGTCTTCAACTCTTGGCTAAGAAGGGTGAAACCAACCAAATCAGTCACATAAAGAGTGAACATGGTAAAGAATTCAAAAACTATCTATTACGGAATTCTGTGAAAATCTTAGGACTATGTATGAATTTTGTTCATTAAAAACACCATAACTAATTGGTGTGGTGGAAAGAAAAAACTATACATTATAGGAAATGGCTCGCGTGATGCTCTATTCAAAGTGAATAAGTGTAAGATGGTGGGCAGAGGCCATAACACTACATGCTACATTACAAACCATGTTTATCTATGACCTTTGCTCAGAAAGAGCTCATATGAGCTAAGGGAAAGAAGCCGGACATCGGATACTTTCATGTGTTTGGAAGTCGATTGTACATTCATATAAACAAAGAACAAGTTGGAAAATTTTTAGAAGTAATGAAAGGATCTTTCATAGATACTCTATGAATAGTAGGACATAAATTGGTTGCATAGGGATATACACAAGTGGAACATCTAGATTTGATAAAGCATTCACACTAGTGGCCAGACCAAAAGTAATAAGGCTACATGTGGTGGTAGCTTGTAGTTTGTGTTTTATGCTATATCAAATGAATGTCAAAAGTGCTTTCTTAAATGGCATTCCTAAAGAAGAAATGTTTGTCACACAACCAAAGGATTTGAGGATCCAAAGTTTCTTAATCTTTCCTAATCATGTCTAAAAACTTAGAAAAGCATTATATGGGCTGAAGTAGGCCCCTAAAGACTAGTATGGAAAGCTAAGTACCTTCTTAAATAGGGCCACGAGAGAGGTGGAGCTAGTAAGATATTATCCATCCAATGTTGTAACAAGGACCTACTGATTGCCAAGATATATATAGATCACATAGTGTTTGGTGGAACAGTAGAATGACTTGTCAAGTAGTTCACAAACATGATGCAAAAAGAGTTTGAGATGAGCTTGGTTGGAGAACTCAACTTTTTTTTTTTTTTTTGTGGCTAAAAGTTAAGCAAGGGAAAGAAGGGACATTTATCTGTCAAAGCAAGTATGCTTGCAACCTAGTTAAGAAGTTTAGCCTTTAGTGTTCTCCTCATGTTGCAACAGCTATGTTGATAATCACAAAATTGACTAAGGATGAAGATTGGAAGCCAGTAGATCATAGCTTGTACCGAAGTATGATGGGGAGTCTTCTCTATCGAACAACCAGTAGGCTTAACAATAGCTTTAGCGTAGGAGTGTGTGCAAGATACCAAGTGTTGCTTAAAGAAAGCAACTTCAATGTAGTCAAAAGAATCATTTGGTACATTAGGGGAACCCTTGATCTTGGACTTTGGTACTCTAAGCACTCAAGTCTGAATCTCATGGGTTATAGCAATACTAACTAGGCTAGAAGTTCTAATACTTTTATGTAGGTATGAATTTGATCTCTTGGTATAGCAAGAAACAAAATTCTATCTCCTTGTCTACTGATAAAGCCAAATACATAGTGGTGTGTAGCTACTATGCATAACTACTATAGATGAAACAGCTGCTGATAGGTTGTGAAGTAAAATAAGAAGAATTGTTGGTGCACTATGATAATCAGAGTGTAATCAGCATTATCAAAAATCAGTGCAACATTCTAGAACAAAAGATATTGATGTTAGGTATCATTTTATAAAGGAATTAGTTGAAAACAAAGTTATGACTATGGAATGTGTTGCACTAACTAAGCAACAGGTAAATATATTTACCAAACCATTGGAAGAAAATAGATTTGAGGCGTTAAGAAAAGATCTGGGCCTCTGCTTAACCAAATAAATTCATAGCCTAGATACAACCCTCCTAATGAAGGAAAGAGAAAGAGAAAAGATTGGAGGGAATCTATTATATCACGTCTGATTTGGTTGCCTAAAAGGTGACACTCTTTTATGGTATGTTAGCACAGCCCTTCCTTCCATGGTAATCTCCTAAATCTTTTGGGATCCTTATTCAGTTCTTTAAATATATTTGTCTCATCCGTCACTTAGCATAGAAAAAAACCCTAATACATTAAACCCTATTTACCTATATTTGAGATTTGTCTGTTAAGTCTTAAAATAGGATGGGAAACTCACCTTTTACATCACAAACAAAACCAAAATGTTTTAAGCTTGAATCATCTCGAGACTAGACACCACCAAAAGTATTTGGGACACCCTTCAAGAGTAGAAACTCAGTGGAAACTTCTACTTTTTTGGAAATTGAGCAAAAATCTCAAGAGGAGAGGTCCATGATTGAACCATCTAGAGCATAAGAAAGTCAAGATTAGAGTGCTACTAAGGAAGGGGGGGGGGGCATTATTAGCTTTGGTCCTACTAAATGTTGCCTTGGATGCTAAACCTTTAGAGGTTGTCTTCTTAGATGAACAACCTGTAGACAGAGATGAAGGGCTACTTGAAAACCCACATGAGGAACAAAGGCTGAGAGGTGTTGAAACCTATTCTACTAATGAGTCATCTAGTGAGTATATCCTTGACTTGAATGAAAACCCAAATGATTTTGAAACTAAACTTGAAGAAGAAGAAGACATCACTTAGGGGGAGGAGGTTCATGAAATCCCACACTAGGAATCTAGTGAAAAAGTTGCTGAAGCTATGGAGACTGAACTTGTAGAAGAGGTGAAGCTGGTGGAGAAGAGACTATAGAAATTATAGAACTGATGTCTTAAAAGGAGATTAGCGTAGTAGAGAAGGATATGGCCTCAGCACCAGATGCACTAGAAATCTAACCTAAGTGGGCTAGCCTTGATGAAAGTAATTGTTGAAATAGAAACTCTACAAGTTAGTGTGAGGACTGAAAGAGCAATTATCAAGGACATTGTTTCAACAAAAGACTAACATAGGGCAGAAGCACAAGCAGAAGGTGATGGTGTTGAAACACCTATCTAACAACTTATTGAAGAAGGGAATGACAATGCTCCTTCGTTAGTAGTTTTGAAAGGACTTAGGTGTTCAAAGAGAAGGGCCTCGATGTAGACTCTAGTGGTGAAGCAATGTAAAAGGAGTAAAACCATAGGAGAAAGCAGTCGGCGCTCATCCTCATGTATGGGAGAGATCGATATGGAAAAGGCATATGATTAGTGCTCCTATACTCAGAAGGCTTAAAGTTTGTCATAACATTACTTTAGCCGTAGGTTTTTTGCTGAAAGGAAACTAAAGGTTTCTAGGTTTGAAGATATTGGTTATGTTGATGTTTTGAAAATTTTTTCCCTATATCACTCTACTACAAGATTTATAGGTTACCACCAGACATTTCCATATGAATTTTACTTCAATGTGAGAGAGGATGTTGGGGTACTAGAGTTGTCTTGGTTTAAGAAAGTGTACTTAAGAGGTGAAATCTTTGAATTCTCCACTAAAGTGATTAATAAGTAGTTGGGAAGACTTCACAGTAGTTTTGAGTCCCCTTTAAACGACGGGTTTATGACAAACTAAGATGAAGTAGCCAAGGCACTCATTGAGAATCATGTAAGGGCATAGCCATATGACTCTAGATTATTGTCTTCCTCCCTCACTATAAAATGTTTTCTAATGTTCAAGGTTATTCACAATTGGTTGCCCACTACAAACATGACTTTTGTAGTGAAACATATAGTTATACTACTATTTTGCTTAGGTTTTAGGCATGAAGCTGATTTGGGAAGACTCAATTTTAACACAATCTTCAGTTATGCCGAATTAAAGGTAACCTTTTCAAATTTGCCACATGTTGCTCTACTCTCCAAATTGCTTGTCAAACAAAATGTTGCCATTGATAGGGCTAGACTAATTACCAAAATTTAGGATTTGGGCTTTAACCAGAAATTTATGAGATGTAAAAAGGTTGATGATCTCTCCCCTGTTACAATAGCTAGAGCTTCATTTATAGACTCTACACGCAGTAAACTTGAACAATCTTTAACCCACACCAAGAGCTTAGTTTAGGGGATTGACATGCATATTGTGTAATTGTAATACTAGGGAGCGACACTAGCTATAAAGATTGTCAATTTGAAAAATGTGTTCACACCCTATCGGAAAAATTTGAGTAGCCTCTTAGGCTAGAGCTTGAAGTTGGCTATACTGTTAATGAAGAAAGTGTTGTCCTTGTAGTACTGATGTAGCATCCATAGGACCAGTAAATGAGGCTGGGCCATACCATTCTTGATTATTGCTTTGACCTTCCTCTTTGATTGGATTGCTTTATCATAATGTATCACAAAGCGGGAGTATGAAGCTTGGAATGCGAAGCTAAAGAAGTTGGTTTTGTTGTTGGTCTTTTTTTCTTATTGTTTTTGTTGTTTCAATTTAAATAATTTTGTTGCTATTTTGTCTTTAATTAATAAATCTTTGTTCATGATAAGTTGAGTTAAATGAAGTCCTAGCAGTATTTTATGTTTGGGTCGTGTTTGTGTCATCGATGGATTAAACAAGTTGCCTTCTATTTGGGCTACTTTTTTCTAATGAAGTTATGTCATTTTCCTTGGTTAATTTGGCTACACTTGGACTTGCATCATAATTTGTGCTTAGACCTTAGGTGTTAAATTGGTCAAGTAAGCTAAAGAAAAACTAAAAGGGGTTACGTAACATAATGCCAAAGAGGGAGATTGTAGGCATTATATCATGTTAACATTTATGTGGCACACACAAATGCCATGTTAGCAAAATACTTGCAAAGATTATAATTTGATAAACTTGCTTAACAATTTTATAATCTTGGAGATTTTGAAAGATTTGAAGCAAATATCTTGATCTCTCACTTAAGAGGAAATGCGGACCACTCAATTAAAGAAAGTCAAACTATTTTCAATAGAGAAATCCTGGAAGAACACATCTAAAGAATTAGTGGATGACTGGAGATTGAGTTACTAAAGATAGAAGATTGAGAATCTCATGTTAGAAGGAAAATCAACACAAAGTGTTGCTACAAATGACAGACAGATGATGATAGAAGTCGAGTTGACCAAATCAAAAAGATTAAAGAGTATCAAGATGATTGTGAACTTTATGGAAAACAATTAGAAAATGATCTACTCATGCAGAGGATGTGAAAATGACCAATTCAAGATTTGTGAGAAATTGTGTTGAACTTGTCTAAGTTCAGAAGAGTTATGATCGATTAATTTAAGGGACTTGAGTGAACTTTTCTTGCATTGTTGATTATGTCGATATTGTTGTGAGAGGCTTCTAAAAGTGAATCTTTAGGTCATGCACCTTAGTTTGATTGCTCATTTGATAGAAGGGTGTGAACCTTTATGTTAGGCCTTAATTCTACCAAGTGGTAAGTGTAGAATACCACCTGATCATGAGCTCAGGCTTGTGGGGAAGTGGAGATTCTTGAGTAAGGTTAAATTTGAGTTGTGTATATTGTATAAATTCTTAATTTTAGTGGACTAATTGCTAACTGGGTAGACTCCATAGGTGCAGGTGTGATTGATACTGAACTGCGAACTGCATAGACAATTCTGGGTGTTCACTTGCTAGTGGTACTATTTAATTAAGGTGGTTTGGCTCTCCAAATTAAGTAAAGCAAACAAAGAATTTAACTACATTAAGTTACAGCTAAAGTTGTTTTGCTGCTTAACTAATTGTCAGTTTTTGGTTGCAACACTTAACCAATAACAGACACTAACATCATCTATGCACAACAGCAATATGGAAATTGAGAAAAAGGAAAACATAAAGAAAATTAAAGGTATTTTATCGATTACACAAATAAGAAGTAAATAGTTGACAAAATCACCTTATTTTTAAAATATAGAATTTTGAATTTCAATATTATGACATTGTTTAAATAAGCTTACTGTTGTTTTTTGTTTTTATAATTTTGAAAAAAACTCAATACAAAAGGATTAAAACATCATAACATATGATTCAATTAAAAATGTCTTATATTTCAAACGAAAATGAAAACCTTGAATTTGGGCATTTGTAGGAGGTACCAAGTCATGATTTTTTGTGTGCATGTGACGTTGTAAGAGAATATTTTAGCACAAAAAGACATTCAAAGATTATGCATTTATATCTTTGATCACTGAAATCAGCAAAATCATCACGTGAAAAAAGAATACGTTTCAATGTTTCAAATCAATACAGAATTGACCTATTTCTAAATTTTAAGATTTGAAAATTGCACTCTAGTTACATTGAATTTTTTTGCTAAATATACAAGCTGATGGATAGCCAAAAATCTTATTGTCATCACATATATCACAAAGAGCCATTTGACGAAGGAATACAAAATGGTCTTTTTAAACAAACAAAAGAATTGATGGAAAGGACAAAAAAGTGAAACAATTCAAACAATGATGATAAGAAATAAGGAACTACCAGTTAAAAATAAGTTAAAAATAAGTAATACATTACCATTAGGAGATTGCAACCTTAGCACTTGTTTGGTTCTTCTATATTGCAATCCATTTTTTTCTAATTGAAGTAAAAATAATTCATATTAAAATTATTGAGGTACGTTTTGCTCGATCATTGGCATGAAAACCACTGTAAGTAGTGCCACTATGTGGGTATTGGTTAATTGGGTGTAATATTTGTAGATGACGTAGATTTTTGGATATTAATATTTCTAAAGGAGATTTAAAGTCACATAATGATTAACAGCAAAATTACAAATATTCCTACAATTTTTAAAATTTACCATTGGCTCCTATTTCTCAAAAAACATTTCAATGATAGTCCACTAGTAAGGATCCAAGCAAAAGAAAAAAAGTGAAAATGCCAAAAATATCCCTTTATTCAATGTTAAGAGGACCTACTTGTAATATAATATAAATGTAAGGGACCATATTGTAACATATTAGAAAAAATTGCTACAATCTTTTTTTGATTTGTTCATTGCTTGCAGTGTTCACTGCTAGAAATGACACCTATTTGATCTATTTTTATAATTTTTATTTTTCCCAAGTTGATTTCATCGAATTTTCTCTCTTTCATAGGTAATTTTTCTTCTCTCTTAATGACTTATTCTTACAAATTGTGAAACCATAATTTTTCAATTCTTGACTATTCTCAATGGTGTTCGCCACTAGAAATGGCTACTATCTAGTTGAATTTTCATGCATTTTGTTTCCCCCAAGTTAATTTCACCCAAATATTTCTTTGTCATTAGCAATTTTTATTCTATCTCAAGATCAAATTCTAAACCCTAATTTTTTCCACTAGAGAACCTAAGGGCAATTATGACATTTTTCAATCTCTGGCATGTTCTTGTAGTATTTTTCAAGAATCAGGGGGCAACAATAATTCTTAAGAAATGGAGAGCCGTAGGTCAAGTGTAGTAGTTGCAAATCTCCATTTCTTAATATAAGATATAGTAAAGATTAAGATGGTGTCTAGCTAAATTTATTATTGGAAGCATATAAGATTATGTAACTTATAGGATATATTTTGAACTTTTATGTTTTTAAATCTTATTTTAAAAATAAACTAATAAAATTGTTTTGATAGCACTAGTAAGATTTTTTATAAGATTTTGTTGAAATTTATAATTATACAGGATTATAAATTATTTAGTTTAATAATGAGAAAAAGTAGACTAAATGTCATTAATATAATCTAATTAAAAAAATTTGTGTTGTTTTTAATATACAAAATGAAGCACCTTATAAGATATTTGGAAAAGAATAACTTATTTTTAAAGAGATTATAAACTCTAAATACTTTTCTTTGAAGTTTAGAAGGCATTTTACCAAAAATACCAAATATATTTAATAAGTTTCCAAACATCTTATAACATATCTTGATGATGAGCTTACCCAACATCTTCCTTCCTATATTTAATAAGTTTCAAACATCTTATAATGTATCTTGATGATGAGCTTACCCAACATCTTCCTTCCTATGTTTAATAAGTTTCCAAATATCGTATAATATATCTTGACGATGAGCTTACCCAACATCTTCTTGGAAGGAGTTTAGCTGAGCATATATGCTCTTCGAAGTGTCTTACAAAAACTTTGGAAGCTTTTATACTCCTTAAAAGTGTACTCTGATCCCAAACAAATTCCCAAAGAAACCTTCCTTCGAGTGTAGTATTGTCGTCAAACTTCGAAGAGCATCTGGCTATAAGGTTATAGAAGACAAGCTTTTTACAATAGTAAGGAAGAGTTTTCCCAACACTACATAGGTGACATGAACTTTCTAGCTTCCACGTTTTATTTATTTGACATGGGTAAATTTATATTGGGCCTGACAGTAAGAGTGCTTGCATAACACATATTTTGTGCTAGATTTTGGATAATAGTTCGATTGTAGAAAGTGACCTTTAGGATTAGTTATTGGGCATCTTTGTAAGTCATAATTAATAAAGTTCTTAATTTTGTTAGTCATATGAGATATGTCTGGTCAAAGAGAATAACTACCATCTTTATTTATTTGATTAATTTCACTCTCTTTTCTAAAGGTGATAATATCAAACTACATATCCTGAACTACACTTTCCTTAAGAACAACTTCTCTTATTGCTTTATCCCTATGAACTAGATTAATTGATATTTGTATTACTAAACTTGAAGCCTACCTTTGGAGTTAGCTAGAAAATTTTTATTTCATTTTGATGTATTAGATTAACCCATTCCATCATTTTTTAGTATAACTCAACTAACTCCTTCCAAGCCACTATTACAATAGATACTAGTTCATCCACTTTCAATTGTAGTACACTCATTGTGGATATGATACCTTTACCCATCGAAAATATTGCAATTGACTTGTGTGCACTTGTGAGTGACAAATTTTATTTGTTGTAAGATTTTGTTAGAATGGTTCGTTAGACTAAATGGAGGGACAACAAAGAAATGTTTCAAATAAATTGCACTAGTTTATGTTATACATTACTACAAAGGATGAGGCCACAAATAAGCATAGCTAGAGTACAACAAAAGCACATAGTAGGAACCAAATGTACTACATCTTTCATGTTAGCCTCAGTCTCTAATGATGCATCCATAGATGAAAATTATGGGGATAGTGAGGGCCAATTGATTTGTTCCCTCATTCTCCTCATTGTATCTACTTTTCTTTTCTTGTCTTGAAGTGGTGAGGATCAATTTTACGATATTAAACTCTATCCATCTATGCTATATTATTGTCGTTTTGTTGTAAGTGTTATCATAAGTGTTTTGTAGAAGTTAACAAGCTAATTGCACATAAACATTAAAAATACAAGTTAGGCTAAATTTAAATGTATCTACAAATTAAGAGATGATGAAATCTACATTTTTCGTTAGTATTTTGACTTATTTTATTGTTATCATTCTTAGCATCTTCATCGTCTTCCTCCTCTAAAGACTCATGCTCTTTGAAGCCACATTCCTCAAAGCCACTCCATGACACATCTATAATATTATGATCCATGGCCTTGTGAAGGTTAACATACAAATGTATGTTGGCTACATCATGTAAAAGTGGATCTTTATTTCATACCAAATTCACGTATTTAATGTAATACATTTGAGTAGCATGTTATGCCAACACAAATGGTTCATTTATTCTACACACTACCGTAGAGTTGACTTCCAAAAATTGGGGAGATCAAAATAAACCAGTTGTATAATTTCATCAATCAAACCACATCATTCATTATCAAAGTTGCTGTAGTATGAGCTATAGAAGCACCTTGTGGTCAATGGTATTGAAGTTGAAACCATTTAAAAGTATTTTAAAAAGGTTGTCGCTCAATGACTTAGACCCTGTCAAGTTACACAAGACTAGATCACTAAGACCTGTTAAGCATGTGATATAGTATGAATGCTACAAACTTCAACTATTCTAGAATGGGCTTGTCAAATACTTACATGTACTTTAAAGTATGGTAAAATTTTTTGGGGACAATGCCATCAATTTGAACTTCACTCTTGTGGTATTTCCCTTCAAAGATCCTATTCATTTATGATTTCATTGCTTCATAAACACATTTAGTAAAATTACGCACAAATAATAAGAATGTTTACTGCATTTAGGCTCCACTTCAAGGTAATACAAGACAACATACTTTTTTGCCGCATGATGCTTTTCATTTGTGATATGTTTCATTGCTGTCTATTAGAGGGTTGTCCAGGATTTATAAAGGTGTAGAAAGCAGCCATGACATCATTGTTGTATCCTACTCAATGCAGTTGTTTGCTAAAAAATAATAAGTGACAAATGTTGATATTCTTTTCTTATTGTATGCTTCAATAATTGAAACCTTCCATGGGCTCGGTTCTTCACTTTTTTCTTTGAGGGTGTGAAGAAGCTTGAAAATCATAACTAATTAAAAATTGTTCAATGTTCATGCTATTGTCAATATGGGCAAATAGTTACTGACCTCACAAATGGATACTTACATCTAGAGTAGATGGAACCCCAAGCTTTAGCATCACATGACATATGTACTAGCATATGTTCAATACAATTATAGAGTTGGACATATGTTCAATAAAATCATAGAGACCAAGACGTAATATCTACTCCAAGTTACAAATAATAATCGCCACTTTGTCCACTCACAACTTTTCTAAATTCATAAGAGGCATAAAAAGTCATTAGAATAATAGGCTTATTTTTGTTAATGCATTCACAACAAGTTTTGACATCACTTTGAATGCAATGGAAACAAGCCTCTTTATAGAAACATGATAACTGTGTCTTCTCATATCACAGAACATAATGTTATTCATATTGTTGCATCTACCATGATTGGAAGCATAGAGATTTGAAATTTTAATCCCTTAAACCACTCACATGGCTTTCATTTTTCTCCTAGTTCAAATTACATGATATTCTAGATTTGAGACCTTCAATTTTAGGTGGCATGGCCTTGTCAAGATGGTCGCATATAATACCAATATTTTCAAGAATTAAGATATCTTAATTTTACTTGTCTCATCCATCACTATGTTGGAAATATTGTTAAATATGTTCTTTTCTTTGTGTGCGCGACATCAAAATTATTGCGGATCAAGTTTGCTTTTTAGTATGTCAAATTTCAAAATATAGTTCTCTTGAATTATTTATGATAATTTCCATGACCAAGTGTTCGACCAAGTTGGTTTTCACAAACTCAATCAAGTTGTCACACACATTGCCATGTTTGATTACCACTCTCTTTGAGGCATAACACATTTTTGAATAGGCTTGTTGGTGAAATTTTTTTCATTCCTCTAACAGGAGAGATTTGGAGGCAGGAATTCACTATGTTAGCTCAGGTAACTAGTGTTCCTTCTATGTTGAAGGTAAAATGCCCTAGTATAATTAATGTATATTAGGCATCTCACCGTCCTTCTTGTGCTCTATCATGATAACATCACATAGCCTAGAAAGTCATTAATTATCCACAAAAGAGCCACCCCTATGGTAAAATAATTCTATTGAGATGCATCGTCTATCATTACAGTAATTGTCTATAGTTGTGACAAGTATTTAGTAGGTGGTGAATGGTACACACAAGTAAGTCTTTTGATATTTGAAGGATTAAGAATCACCAAAATGAGGAACAAATTTAGTTACTTCATGCAAATGTTGGGGCCAGATTACATGATGTCACCACAGCAAACAAATAAGAATAAGTCTTGTCATGTGATTTATACGGTGAAAACCCATTAGAATAAGAGCATAATTGTATATTACTTGGTTCAAAAACCAAATTAGGATATATCCTGACCAAGTGACCCATGGCTCAACATTAGAGGGATGAAACATGCGCTGCTCCTTGATGTTGAGATTTGCATACCATATCATTTTTACTATTGTCATAGTCATACATGTAAACATTGTTGTCTAGGAATTAGACGCAATTACGACAACCACACATGTAATATCTTCCTCTATTGATAGTAATGATTCCTTCTTGGTTTCTACCTTGCCTCCATGCTATATTGTCATCACTTTATCAAAACAACATATAATTTGCCTTGCAACAATCAATCTTCAATATTGAGAATTCCAAATTCCTAATGAATTTTTAAGTGGCACAGTAATTGGAGGAAATTTAGGGATTAAGGGGATAAGATTTCACCAAATAATTTGGAGATGTTATCATAACAACTTTTTAATATATTGTGCTTGACTTTTATATTCACTAGTCGTGTGACCACTAATAAAACGGAGAAAGTATCTCTACCACAGTAGAAGAGTTGGTTAGTGACACATAAATCATCAAAAAAGACAAACCATCCATTTCGTCAGTGCTAACAGATGCCCCGCCTTTAATAGGCGTTGCACTTGACCCAACGTTATCATTTTATTGTCTTCCTACAAACTGGAAGCTATCTATTCATGTTCCTATGTAACAATGAGCAGTATTATATTCCAGCCACTGTTCCGAATTCAACTTCTACAAATCATCCTTAAATTCTACTCATCCTCTTACAACTCTATTCTTATCCTAGCTATGTGATTATTAAAATACTCAATTTTGCTATGACTTGTCAAATTCAAGTAATTATTTACAAAATTATTTCTAATTAAGCGTAACTTAGCTTCATTGAACTTCAAAAATTTGTTATTGGTACACCAAGAACATGCATTAGATCTTACCTCCATCCATATATTGTAATGCTTAATAATCATCATACAAATCATTAACCACATTTTCACATTTTGATATTGATCGGAATGATCTAGAAGGTTCCTATTATACATCCATACTTTAAGATGTTATAACCATTTTCTCTAAAAATTCTAATGTGGACGATAAGCCTAGATGTTATTTATTAGCTATTCAAATTAAATTAATAAATTCAAATCAAACAATGGAACGCAAAGATGCATAGAAGACATAGATAAAGTCTTTGCTGAGAGCAGGATAAGTTGAAGTGAAAATGGCTAAAGTGAAGAATGGGGTAATTTAATTAGGATTTTAGTTAGAAAAAAAATATATCACACTGTCTGCGACAACCTTTTAGGCTATTCCAAAGCAATCCAATATTTGGGGTGACTTTCACATATTGTCCGAAAATTTTGGATAGCTTGGAAGGGGTGTACGTATTTTGTGTGCTTTCCATTTATTGTCCCAATTTTGGATTTACTTTGAAAGGATGTCCCTATTTTGGACTATTTCCATATATTGTCCCAAAATTTTGGACAACATCCAAGAGCCATCTCAAATTTTTTGGATGACTTCAAAAATTTGTCTCTAAATTTAAGGGATTCTACCCAAAAGCTGTTTCATATATTCGAAATGACAATCAAAGGCTATGTATGTCACATAACATTAGGATGGCTTGCATTGTATACCCAACTGAGATGACTTTAAAATAGTGCTCTCAACTATTTGAGATGGTTTTTATAAAGTTGTAAAAATTGGGATGGCAAACAACGGTCATCCCAATGTTTTTTTTTTTTTTTATAGTTGTTATAAAGTCGTTTCTAATTAGAAGGGCAATGTGATGATTAACTAAACCATTTCAAAATTTGTGATAGCTTTTTTGTTTTTCTTTTTGGTAATTTTCAATCCCCTTTTGGGATAGCTTCTTCCGTTCCTAAATGAGTCATCCTATGCTGACTTTTTCTTGCAGTGAAATGATAAGATAATTAATATAACGACAATAAAATGAGAAAGTAGGATGGGAAGGAGATTAGCGAGGAATAATTGTCAGAATTTTGAATTTCATTTGGTTTTAAATGAAGGTTATAAGTTGTTCATTTTAATTTAACTTTTTAAGTATATTTGGTAGATCATGAAAACGATGAATTGTTAGTTAGTCATTTTACTAAATAAATTAATAACAATTAAAGTGAATAACATTATAATTGTGGTAGTTCTAGTGAAAAGAATACCTTAGTGATCCTCTCCTCAATAAACTTTTTGATCAGATTTAGCGAGAATAATATATTGTTTCATTGTAATTAAGCAATTTTTCCCGGCAATTAAAAAAAAAAACAAATGAAAACTGCAATCAGTTCATTTACACGTCTTATAAAAATATGGAAACTTCCATTAAAAGGTATTAGATAATAATAATAATAAGAAGAAGAAGAGCAACAAAAACAACAAAATTAACATCATTAAAATCTTATTATTGTTAGCATAACAAATAAAATGTTATGAAATAACAACTTGCTAGAAAATTTATATAGAATGAGCTAGAAATAAAAATAAGAGGAAAAAGCAAGAAAAATTAAATCAATAAAATTCTAGTTATAACCGAGAAAGGAAAGAAAATATAAAGAAGACAGTAGGATAAAAACAAAACACAAAGAAAAATCAAGTTAGGGCTGTTTGCTTTTATCATGTTAGCGTAAATATAAACTTACACTAGTGATAAAGTACAATTAATATTTGTGTACAATTATACACACACACACACACATACATATATTTATATATATGAAATAACAATAATTCTGAATACAAATTATATTTCGTTTTGTCATATTACGGAAAAATAGAGAAGTTTCGTTGAATGTAATAAGTAAGAAGAAATTTTCTTTCCAAGAGTCAATGAACAGAAACCAGGGAACGAATGTTTAAGGGGAATAAAGTTAATAAATGACAGCTGAGAAAGAGACTCTCATTGCAGAGATTTGAAGTTAAAAATAATTTGCAATAGCATATGTCCGCCAGTGTTTCAGCTGATTTATTTAAACACAGTAAAATTAATAATTGTTTGAAAAAGTATTTTAATTAAAAAATAAATTTTTTTATAAACTAAATTTGTAAATTTGATTCTAAAAGATATTTAAAATTTTTTTTTACCGTAAATTTTTATTTTTTTTCCAAATTACATAAATATTTATTTTTCCATCGTATACATGAACAAGATAATGAATGAAATTCAGATATATGTTGAATGGTTATTAAATTACTCTTAATTATTAATTTATTTTTTTTTTCACTCTACTCCATTAATTTTTATTTTATATATTTTTCTCAATTTGAAATTATTCTATTTTGTTTTCTCTTTTGGCAAATATCTTTTTTAATCTTTTTAAGAATTTTACAAAGAATATAAAATTTTCATTGAAAAATATTATTGCTTTTACAATATGTACAAGTGTTGAGTATTCTTTAATTTAAATTAATTTTGTTCTTTCAATCCCATTTGCTATTTTATTTTATTTTCCTTTTTCATAAATGATACGCGTTAATGTCTTTGATACTGATCTTACAATATTAAATTAATAAGCCTACATTGTGTTTGCCATAAACCAGCCAACCCCAAAACTTATAGGCGCGCACAAGGTTCGTAATGCGAGAGCACCATTATCGGCCTCAGATTGAATTTGTCCTATCCACTGCGTTCTGTTTTCTTTTGTCCCTCAAAGACAAGACAGGCTCGATATATAGATACAAATTTCTAGTTTCGCATAAATATATAAGCTTTACAGTAACAGAGGCATGGCTTCTGACAATTACACCGACAGAAATGCGGTTTATCAGAGGAGCAACTAACAGTCATGAACTTGATGCATTAACACATCAACACAAAAAGAACAAGAATTGAAAACTGTACAGAGAAGAGTTTTGCAGTCAGCTTGCATGGATGAACTTTTATTCAAGTCTTTAACTTAGTTGATAGAGTACTTATACATCAATTAAGTAGGAATAGATCCACTAATTACCAAAGAGAATAACCACCAAAAAGAAGTCAAATAACTAACGATAACTACCAACAAATTTCAATGGAGCAGTGCACACAACAGCACAACTCAACTGCATGCACAGATCAGCTTCTACCATGTATTCTGGCTGGCTTTCTTACTTCCTGGAGCTGATCAACTATCCCATTCATAACACCCCTCCTCAAGGTGAGAGTGGATGTCTGTCATTCTCATCTTAGCTAGTAAATGATCGAGCTAAGCACCAATTAAGGCTTTGGTGAAGGAGTCTGCAAGCTGCTCCTTGCTAGCAATGTAATGCACTCGCAGGATTCCATCTTCCACCTTTTGCCTAACAAAATATAAATCCATATCAAAATGTTTAGTTCGTTCATGATGAGTGGGATTCTTGCAAATTTGGATGGAACTTCTATTGTCACGAAACAACTTAGTTGAGTGATCATGTTTCTCCCAAAAATCCTACAAGAGGTTTCTTATCTGTATAATGTCACATAATCTTATCCATATAATGTCACACAAGCAATTGGCAATGGACCTGTACTCAGCTTGAGTTGACCTTCTAGACATCACTCCTTGTTTCTCTGATTTCTACATAGCCACTAAGTGTCCAAGGAAGAAACAATATCTTGTCAATGATCTTCTTGTATCAAGACACACTCTCCAATCACTATATGCAAAAGTTATCACATTGAGCTCATTTCTTATGCTCAATAATATTCCTTTGCCTGGTTCTCCTTTCAAGTACCTCAGCACTTCAAAGGCTCCTTCTAGATAATGTTTACTTGGCTTGCTCATGAACTGTAAGAGGATATAGACTACTTAACATGTATCAAGCCTAGTGAAGGTCTATTATATGAGCCTTCCCATTAATTGATGATTAATTTATTGCATCCTCAAGTAGGTCTGCTCTGTTTGCTTGATAGATTATTGACTTTGATTGGTGTACTTGCTTTCTTGTCTCCAAGAAGGCCATTAGTGTGCAACAAGTCAAGTGTATACTTCCTTTGAGACATCACAATCCCATCTTGTGACCTTGCTTTGCTATCTCCACTCCTAGGAAATACTTTGGGGTTCCCTATGTTCTGAGCTTGAATTTGGTTTCAAGGTACTTAATGATCTTGCTTATCTCTTCCTAATGCTTGCAATCAAGAATCAAGTCATCAACATACACCAACAATACTATGAGCTCTCCACTGCTAACTTGTTTTGTGATCAAAGAGTAATCAAGTTTGATTGTTGAAATCCATATTCACATGATGAATAAGTGAACTTGGTGTTCCATTGCCTTGAGGCCTATTTAAGTCGATAGAGAGACTTCTTCTATTTGCAAACAAGAGGTGAGGAAGCTGTGGTAATCAGTCCTTCATACTATTTGTATCTTGGTGGAATGTGCATGTACATGCCCTCCAATTCTCCATTCAAGATGGTGTTGTGGACATCTAATTGCTCAAGTCTCCAACCAAGCACAGCTACCATAGCAAAGAAGATCCTCATTGTTGTTTGCTTCAAAATAGGACTGGAAGTGTCTTAGTCCTTGAACTTGGTTGTACCTCTTGGTCACTAGTCTTGCCTTGTGTCTCTCAATTGTCTCCTCTAACCTCAACTTAACCTTATACGCCCACTTGCATCCAATTAGTTGTCTGTTCTTAGCAAGTGACACAATCTCCCATGTGTTGTTGTCTTCTAGGCCCTAAAGCTCTTCTGCCATGGCCTTCCTCCAACATGGTTTGCTCATAGCCTCAGTGTAGGTAGCAGGCTTAGTTGTCTCATCTAAAGCTGTTAAGAAGCTAGTATACTTTTGTGAAAGTTGGGTAGTACTAAGGTTATTAGCAATAGGGTGCATTGTAGATGGTTGTGGCTAGTTGTAACAACGGTGGTACATATCAAGATATTTATGTAATTTCTTAGGTTAGGTGGACCTTCTCAACTACTTAGGATCAATTTTGAGTCCTTGAGCATTTAATGGTGTTGGTTGAGGTGAAGAAGGCAATCGACTGTGATGCTTTGGATTGAGTTCTATCATACCATGATTAGAATTGACTCTAGCTGGATAACCTATAAAGATGCACTTCCTAGCTCAAGATCAAACTTGCTCTTGTGTCTTTTCAAAGTTAAAGCAAAGGCTAAGCAACTGAAGACCTTGAGTTGTTTATAGTTCGGTAAGGTTCCAAAACAGCATTTATAGGTTGACTTGTAGTTTAAGGATTTGGAAGCAAGTCTGTTGATTAGAAAGCTTGCTGTGAGCACAGCTTCTCCTAGGAATTTTGTTGGTAGTGAGGCCTGAAAAAGGAGTGCTCTAGCTCTAGAAATAAGGTCCATGTGTACCAATTCAAAGCATCTTACAGTAGATTTAACATAGTTTGGAAAAGAGAATCTTTTTTGCTTTGCCATGGGATATACATCACAAAGTTTATCATGAAAAACAATTACAAAGGGAGATTACTCATGTATCTTATTTGTTGTTAGATGTGAAGTGTGTCCTAACCTAAGATGCCACATATCAAAGGAGTTGTAATTGGATGAATTAACAACAGCTAAAGAGTCACTATCCTTAGAATCAGACTTGGAAGCAATACAATTCAATGATTGTGATGATTGAGTTGTTGGTGCAAAATAAAAAGCCTTGCTCAAGTTAAGTTAAGACAATCTTCATCAAAGGAGATTGGATTTGATTGTAACAAGAGTTGGAATCAAAGATCAAAGAGCAATGGTGGGATGAAATCAATTTGTTGATAGATAACAAGTTATACTTAAAGGATGGGACAAAGAATACATCATGAATGACAATAGCATTTGACAGTTAAATGGTTCCTGTGTTGTTGATAGGGATCCTACTACTATTCAGAAGGTTACCAAACATGTTCATGACAAGTTTACATGATTGAAATAGGGATAACAAGTTGCATATGTGATCTGAAGCCCCAGTATCAATTATT
The DNA here is from genome assembly GCA_019155195.1 of Avicennia marina. Classification (NCBI taxonomy): domain Eukaryota; kingdom Viridiplantae; phylum Streptophyta; class Magnoliopsida; order Lamiales; family Acanthaceae; genus Avicennia; species Avicennia marina. The sequence goes on along the minus strand of CM032766.1, from coordinate 6,719,200 downwards.
TATTTGATTGAAATCAATGCTAAATCACCACATGGTTTCTAGCTCTTAATTGACATCAAAGAAAAAGGCTTTTCAAAAAATGGCTTACTTGAAAAGTTTGAGAAAGATTGATGTACCTACTCTTTAGACAACTGAGGCTAGTACATCTTCTGATTTTGTGAGCATCTCGTACTAGATTGGGCAACAACATTTGATTCAAGCACTAAGAGGAGTTTTCTAACCTGATCCTATGTGACTGCCAAGTTTTCTTTACCACCTTTTTGTTTTAGGATCATTTCCTTCTTCTAGGGATACTTAGTTTGTAGATGACTGTGGACCCTTGTTTCCCTCTTTAGTGAACTTGAAATTACTAAGAAAACAAACTATTCCATAGCATTTTTCCCTTAAGTGTGCCATCCTTGAGGCTTTTGTCTAGTTATTTTTGTGCAAATTGCTTCCCAATCTCTGATTCTCTTCAGCTATAATGGCATTGTATGACTCATCAAGGGAAGGGAATGGTTATTGTCTCAAGAGTTGAGATTGGTTGGCAAAGTAACTTTCATTGGGGCTATTTAAGAATCTAAACACCTTATCCTTTTCATATAAATCTACATACTTTTGGAAGCACTTAGGATTGCATCTTCTGTGACAATAATGAGAAGGTGGCCTGAAGTGTGTCAACTCTTCCCAAATCTTCATTAACTTAATGTAATAAGCATCAATAGCCTTAGACCCTTGAATAACACTACACAGATCATGCTGAAGCTTGCATACTCAGTATCATCTAGTGTGGAAAATCTTCTCTATAAGATGCCCCAGATTAGAAATACATATTAATATAAATGATAGTGGATGCAAGTTGTGGTTATATGGATTTCAGTAGGCAAGAGATGATTAGGTCATTATTTCGGATCCTAGCTTCATGAAGAGGGCCATCCTTTTGTGGTTCCTTGATCTCTCCATCAATGAATCCTAATTTATTCCTCACTAAATGAGCCAAGGTGAATGATCTACTCAAGTGATGTAATTTACTCCATTCAAGGCTAGGTTTACAACAATTGACGAATGATTGTCTATCGGATGAACAAAGAAGGGAGAGTTGCTGTCATTAGTCCCAGTTCTAAGATTTGCGTTTAGCCAAGCAATGGAGTTTTTGGATGATGGTGATGCCATAATCTTAAGTTATGGAATTCGGACTACAATGAATCTTGTAGCTCTAGTCCTATATCAGAAGCGCAAATAAGAGTCATGAACTTAATGCATTAACACATCAACATAAAAAGAACAAGAATTGAAAACTTAGCTTCTTAATACAATGAAACTTGCATGAATGAACTTTCATTCAAGTCTTTAACTTAGTTGATGGAGTATTTATACATCAATTAAGCAAAAATAGATCCATTAACTACCAAAGAGAATAACCACCAAAAAGAAGTTAAATAACTACCAATGACTAGCAACAAATTTAATGGAGTAGTGCACATAACAACACAACTCAACTTCATGCATAGGTCAGTTTCCGCCCTATATTCTAGCTGGCTTTCTCACTTCTAGGAGTTGATCAACTGTCCCATTCATCCTCAACTGTTAACATGGTTTTCCTATTGAAATTCATTTAGCACCACACATCACTACTATTTTATCCTACATTGCGATGCTTAGTCTAACTCATCCTTTAATTTGTGTTCTTGCCTTGTATTTTTTTAGTTAAACTTAGTTTAATTATGGTAGTTAGATTGGTAGTTATTGATCTAGTTGATAGTTAGTGATTGGTAGTTTGTAGTTTAAGTTGAACCAATTTCATATAATCATTGGTTGAGGGTAGAACTGAAGGTAATAGTACTCTTCATTTTTTAGAACTTGAGCTAGACTTGCAGTCTCCTAATTTTGCAACCTATTCTTCTTCATTTTTGCTTTCAAACATTTTGCATATGCTGTGAAACCAGAATTTTACATGGTTCAAAGCCTCGAAGGGAGGAAGAAGAATTACAACAACCCTTAAACAATGTCAGAAGTTTCACAACCTAACCTGCCCTTTCGAGAGCAACATGTTAGTACTAGAGATAATTATCTTAAGGGTACCAAAGCCCATTTCATTAGAGTGTTTAATCCATTAAATAATAAACATTACAACACAATTGAAATTTTCATTACAAGAAAATCATTCTTAGATAAAGTATAAATTACATCATTGCAGCAGAAATTCTTTACATAGTTATATATTTAACTGATAAAATAAGTAATATATAGGTCCTTATTTCACTAGTCCAGTATTTTACCAGCTCCTAGTGTGATTAGCTCCATCGTCGACAATCGCACAATAAAGGATTTTACCCTTGTAAGCCATTAATCGCCTAGTAAGAGGTTTCCCAATCTTCTTAGGATTTGAATATATTAAAACATTTCATATTCTATAGTGACTTGAAATATAATTTGAAATAAAAATAAAACATCAATGCAAGTATTAATTTCAGCTTCATTTCTCATCTTGTTAGTCTACTCATGGCTTCAAACTTTTTGCATACCATTCAACTGATTAGAACATTTGTTTATAACTTTGACTAAATAAGGTCATATGTAGCCTTACTGACTATCTAAATTTTTAACTCCGATTGAGAGAGCTCTATATTTAATCTTTAATTCCAATTGAGAAGGTCATCTAGGTTCAATCACCCTGATTGATAGGGTCATCTTGGCTCAATTTTCAACCACAATTGAGAGAGTCATATGTAGTTTGTCAGCTATCTCAATCTTTAACCTTGATTGACAGGGTTTGCTTAATCTTGGCTGAAGAGTCTAATATTTTTACCCTAATTAGGAGGGTTAGAACTAGGCTTATTACACTAGTGTTCACTTCAATGAGCATCATCACATAAAACCTTGCACAAATCAACTTGTTCGATAAGGAATTTAGTATAAATTAAATAGGCAAACTAGTTCACATCTAGAATTTTCATTGTAAAAGTAATTCTGAATTGGCATAGATCAGTCTTAGTTGAGAATAGAAAATTTTGGGTAAATAATAGGAAATTGCCTTGAAATCATAATGGAATTGATTTGCAATTTAAAATATAAATTTTTATAAGCCGTTAAATAAATTTGCCAAGTAACCCACTTACTTGGTGTTAGCTCACTCAGTTTTGTTATTCAATGGTCCTCGTTTCTTAAATGTAATCTAAGTTTTTGAATCGGGAGATACTTCTTCCCCTACATGGTTTTCTATCCTTAGTTTGGGTAATTGATGGTTCCCTTAAGTCTGAGATGCATAATTGCGTTTGAACAGTGATTAAAATCATTAATTAGTTAAAAATTCCATGGAAATGATGTTCTAGATTAACCTACAGTTAAGTTGGATTGATTTGGCTGAGTTTTATATTGATCAGGATTACCCACAGTTGATCTGATAGCATTAGGATCGGCTTAGAGATATTCTAGAATTACGATTTGATAGTCCCATGAGATATTTTGGAATTATACTATGAAAATCCCATGATAGATCATTGTCAATCGTGCATCATAGATCAATGATGTGATTAATCATGCCATATAGACTAGTCAATCTAATTTTGTTGGGTTATGGTCGTTTACATGTGACCGATCACACTAACAGGCAGGTCGATCTAAAGGTAGCCTTCCTTTGCGATCGATCTTTCCATGATCAATCCCAAAGATTAGAATGTATTCATCGATATGGATCAGTCTAAATACTCTCCAAATTGTTTTGGCAGCCTGAATTTTCTAACTTTCCCCTTTTCTTGGCAATTCTTTGTCCTATAAACATGTTTTAAGGCCATATTAGGCACAACACACTATTATCCATGTTTATCCTTGAATTCAACTTGGCTAAATGAATCCAAAAGTGCACGATGGTGTATGGGTCAAATAACCAAAATCCTTACTATATCCTATGTGCTTGCATATACCATGAAATTCCTTTAAGCATATTCATGATAATTTGCATACCCACATGAAACAAAATTGTACAACTCACATTTTAGGTTTTCTATATAATTTGAATAGAAGGCTAAAGTCTTAGTCTAAGGGGTTTACCTAAGTCTTGAAGTTGATAACGTTGCTTTCTTTTTTCCTTATTTTGCCACTTGCCAAAGCGTTGAAGAGAGGGTGAAATTTATTTACAAAAGCTCCCTTTCTCCATGCTTTCTTGTTTTTTTATGTATGAGGCAAATTTTCCATCTTAATTAGCCTTCATTAGCCCATAACCACCCTTAATTTCTTGCCCAAAAATTAGCACCTAATGCTTCAACCATTTTACTATTCATGTTGATTGGTCAACCTAGCCTTTGAGTCACCCCATCACCTATTTTAAACTAGTTGACTAGCCACTCACCTTTCACCCTTCCCTTTGTCATGCAACTCTAATTAAATGGCCACTTTTATTAGTTACAATTTTATGTACACCTATCATTGCAGCACATATAATAAAATAACATAGAATGAAATATGTGTATATATATATATATATGAAGTATTGTATATGGGTTACACGGGGTCTAGCTAGTATATTCCTTACTCCTTACAAAATGTTTATCCTCAAAACTTAAGACCCTTTGCTCGTCAAATAAATGGGGGCAGTGGTTTCACACATCTTTTTCTAATTCTGGTGTGGCCTCTTGCTTGGTGTGATTTGACTATTAAACTTTGATATATGGAATGATCTTAGTCTATATCACATGCTCTTTTCAATCTTCTATTCTCATAGGAAATTCCTCATAGCTTAGATCATCTTTTATATCTAGAGGTTCAATTTCCAATTTGTGACTTGTGTTTGGCAAAAACTTTTTGAGTTGAGGCACATGAAATACAATACGCACTACGGACATTCTAGAGGCATTACTTGGTGATATGCCACCTCGCTCACTTTGTCCAATATGTCAAAAGGTCTTATAAATCATGGACATAACTTCCCAGCTTTTCCAAAGTGCACTCCTCGTGTGGGTGACACCTTAAGATACACTTTTTCTCTTATCTAGAATTATAAGGACTTTATCTTTAGGTCTGCCAACTCTTCCATCTATCTTGGTCATCTTTAAGCTTCTTTCAAATCATTGCCACCTTTCCAATAGTTACTTAGACTAACTTTAATCTTGTTACTCTCTTTTCTTCTACTTCATCCCCATAGATGGATGAGCAACACTTTTGTCCGTATAGTCCTTCATGGAGTGTCATCCTTTTGTTGCTATGGTGACTATTATTCTAGGAGAATTTTAACTAATGGGATACACTCACTCCAGGCTCCCTTAAAATCCAGTACATAAGCCCTTTGCATATCCTCAAGTGCTTAGATTATCCTTTTCGACTGTCCATCAATCTTAAGGTGGTAGGCTGTGCTTAAGTTTACTTTTGTTTCCATGGCCTTTTAGAAACTTTCCCAGAACTATGACACAAATTGTGGGTCCTAGTTTGTTATTATACTTATTGGAGTTTTGTGCAGTCTCACATTGTTATCAATATACACATTAGCTAGCTTTATCTAAGGTATATATTGATTAGATTAGAAGGAAGTGAGCTGACTTGGTCAGTTTATCGACCACTACTCATATGGCATCATAGCTTTGTAGGGCTCAAGGCAGTCCCACCACTAAATCCATCATGATGTTCTCCCATTTTCGTTCGGGTATCACCAATGGATAAAGATAATGTCTTGGTCTTTAGTGTTTAGATTTAATCCTCTAGCATGTCATCCGCTTTATCATGAAGTCGACCACATGTATTTTCATTCCAAGTAACCAAACACTCCTTTTCAAATCCTTATACATTTCTGTACTACTTAGTTGGACTAGATACTTGAACTGGTTTGCCTCCCACATAATCTTGTTTCTAGTTTTGACAACTTTGGATACACATAGCCTACTTGTCAGGTATAGAACACCATCATCTCATACTTAGAACTCCTGCACCTACTTACTCAATGCCTTCCCCTTATGCAACTTTAATTCAAGGTCCAAACATTGAGACCTCCTAACTTCTTTGTAAATTAAAGGCTTAGTGATTAAGGCAACAGTACTATCACGGTTGACTCTACCATTTCTAGCCGTGGTAAGTGAAGTTTCCTTTTAAGTGTGGGTGATAGTTAGGGCATCCGTCTCTTGGTTCACCTTTCGCGGGTGATAGTTAGGGCATCTACCATTTGGTTCACCTTATGTGGGTGATAGTTTTAGACCAAATTATAGTTTTTGATCAATGTTAATCATCGTTTCTACCTCATATTCAATTCTTTCAGTGTGAAATGATACTTGAGCTCTTATGATTTGTATACTTCTCACACCTATCTCTATAGAAATAGCACCTCCAAATTTTCGAGGTGAATGCCATTACCACCAATTCCAAGTCATTAGTAGGGCAATTGAGCTCGTATAACTTTAATTTTCATGAAGCATTTGCATCAAGACACATCTCAGTCCATTATTGCTAGCGTCACTATGTAGTGAAACCACCATTCCCATTAGGTAAAGCTAGTATAGGATTTGAAGTTAGTTTCTCCTTTAATTTTGAGAAACTTCTCTGACCTTCTAGACTCCATCAAACTTCTTTCACTTTTGAGTAAGTTTAGTTAAGGGAGTAGTTATCCTAGCAAAACCTTCGACAAACTTCCTGAAGTAGCTTGCGCGCTCCAAGAAGCACCTTACCTTAGTTAAGTTTGTGGGCATTGACCACTAAACAATTGTCTCTGTCTTCTCCAATTCCATCGATACCCATTCTTCAAAGATGAAATGGCCTAAAAACGCCTAGCTCTTTAATTAAAATTCACATTTTTTGAATTAAACATACAATTATTTCTCCTTAAGTGTTTGTAACATTATTCTTAAGTGTTTCTCATTCTCTTCCTCAATTAGGGAGCAAATCAGGATATCATTGATAAAAACTACTACCAAGTTATCTAAATATGGTCTAAACACTCTATTCACCAGGATTTCATTGCTAAAAACTACTATAAATTTACCCATATATAGTCTAAACACCTTATTCATGAGGTCTATAAAGGGTACAAAGGCATTTGTTAAATTAAATTGCAGCACTAGAAATGCGTAGTACTCATACCTTGTTAAAAACAATAGTTTAGGTATGTTCTTAGCTTTGATATTTAGCTAGTGAAACCTCAACCTTAGATCAATCTTGGAGAACACATTGGTTCTCTTTAGTTGGTCAAAGAGGTCATCTGTCCTTGGAAAAAGATTGATCGTGGGTTTGTTGATCTCTCGATATTTATGCATTATCTTAAACTTCCATTCTTCTATTTCAAATAACATATGGGCTCCCCAAGATTTCACCTAGGGTTGGATTTGTTTCTTGTTCAGTAATTCCTACAAATGATCCATCGACTCCATCAATTCTATTAGGCCTATTCTATAGGATGCGTTTGATATAGGTGTAGCTCTTAGCACTAGATTAAGGGGAGAATGGGGGGTTTATAGAGTAAGGATCAAAATTTGCATAAATTCACTGAATAGTGTGACCAATCATAATTTTACGTCGCATCATAGTCACTAGCATGATCATGAGGTGAGAGACGGCATTCCCAAAGTTGACCATTGGATTTCCAGTGCTTCCCATGATTGAATGTCATGGTTGTAAAACTCGCCACCGCAGTAGTAGAAGTATTGGTCATAGTCAAGGGATGGACCATGAGAATTCCATTGCATCTTGCAAGCAGCAACGATAAACGTAAAGTTGAGTAGTGTACTCACTACCCATAACTGTGATCACTAAACAGGTTATGTAATTTTAGGAAATTGATACGAATTTTCCAAGTTTGGAACCTGAATAGTCATAAACATATTGCATGAGATATAATTAAATATAAGAAATATTGAAAGAGAAGAGTTTGAGTAAGCCTGAACACATAGGTCTCACCCACTAAGTATTTATAGGCATAGATCATTAGATTTATGAAATATTAAATGAGAATTGAATATGTAAATCTCTAAGTGATCATGAGGATTTAGCTAAGGAGGTCAATACCAAGAGTAAATTTAGAGACACTAAGCGGAACCCTGTAAACTTTTGTAGCTACCTTTTCAAAATGATCTACTTTCATTGCATAAGTAATTTCATTCTGCAAAGGTTCACGATTGCTTTTCAACTGCAAGCATGATTTTAATATGTACTTCTTGAAAATTATGTTTATTTCTGTTCAAATTTCAATGTTAACTTTAGCAAAGTGATAATTTTATTACGAATGCTTTGAAATTGCATTTGTGGGCCATGAATGAACTTAATTATGGAAAAGCACTCATGTAATGTTGACGAGTGTTAGGAACAAGTTTTGCCCTTCCAATCGAGAAATAGATTAGGATCCATCCAATAGGGTAGAAGATAGGGTTTGATAGCAGGTGAAAGCTAGCATTTGGCCCCACTTGTTGGGTGATAATAGATTGAAACAGCTTCTAGGTGGGGTTAAAGCCCTAGGGCCACGGCAGTATAGTCGAAGATTAAATATACCCACCTTGGTTAGGGAAAGATAGATTAAGGCCCTGATTAGCAGTAAACATGCATCATGGATATATCTTTAAGTTGGTTATGAAATGAAAAGAGAACAGGAAAAAGGTTAAAAAGATCAAGTGAATAATAAATGACTGCCAACTACTATATATTCTTTCAAATGATCTTTGAATGTCTTTAAATGTTCCTGTATTTATTTATCTCTTTTAAAAAGTTTGTTTCATACAAAATCTATTTTCAATTGTTACTGCCCACATCTCTTGGTAAGTAAAGGCAGATGTTTCCATTTACTGGACGAGTTATATCACTTTAGCAATGTGCTTTGTATAGAATGCTAGCAGACATGACTAAACTTGGGAATGGTAAAGACAAGGGTGTGGACACTAGTCTAGGATTTAGATTTAGGTTTGATTTTTTGATGTTAAACTATTCATGGATGCAATAGGTAGGCTTTTCTTATTTCTACTACTAAGTTTTGTTATTTCCATTGCAAGTAACATTGAATATCAATATTACTTTGGGAAAATTGAATGGATATGTTTAGTTTAGAATGCTCTATTAAATGTTAGCTTTGGTATTCGCTAAATTGGTTTGTAAGTATAGTCATGTCATGGTCTCAAACTTGAGGTGTGACAAAAGTGGTGTTAGAGCTTAGGTTTTGAGAATGGTAACCTAGAGCGCATAACCTAGACTGAACCCTCGTGATCACATTATGTGGATGCATTATATTTGATTTTATTTGTTTTAGATGTTGTGAGTTGACATAGGAAATAGGTGGAAGTAGTAGCTCAAGAGACCATACACCTAAGGAGAAAAGTAGTTTGTCACATGAAGAAAAAGAGTGCCTTCTTACAGCTCTTACCCAACTAGGCGCTATTGCTATGGAGTTACTAGAGACTCAGTGATAGTGCACTAAGCTAGAAGTTGAAGTTAAGGAGCTTAAGGAGCTAAACACCAAAGTGCATCAGAATAATACTATATCGATGAGAAAGTTGGATGATTCAAAGATGCACTACATGAAGCTCATGCAAACACATAAGACTTCCAAGGAAGCATGTGAGTGGCACATAGGTGAGCTTCAAGATGAGTGGTATGGATTAGTATTTCAAATAAATTAGCTTTCATTTCAAAATGATGAGCTGCGGGGCATAATACATAATTTTTTAAAGGAGGAACCAGAAGAAGACCTCAAAGAAGAGCCAATAGAAGCACTCGAGCTAGCATAGGAATTAGAGTTGGAGGAGAAAGTGATGGATGATGATGCACCTTAAGAATGAGAAAACTTAGATTAGAGAAAGATAGGCTAGATATACTAATTAAACTATTAGTTATAACACTAAAGCAAACGATAGTTATTCCAATTCTTATATTTGTTTCCACGAAAGTTAAGATGCTATATTATGACATTCTTCCTTTCATGATATTATATACATATTTTACAGCTCGTGGTGCACTTTTCATTCTCTTCTTAGCGCATATTTAATACTGATATGTATGATTGACCTAATGTGTAAAGTCTATTTCTATATAAGGAAATGGTAGGCAAACCATGAAGTGTTGAAAGAACCCACCTTACAATATCCCTATGGAGGACCTAATGAGACAAATAGATACCTATCCTCTACCTTCAGTCCCAACACAATCGTAACCTCAATCGACAGTTGAGCATACTAGTCTAAGAAGGGAGGACTTGATTGCCATTAGCGTAAGTGATAGGTGCACAGCAACAGCCAGCTGCTTAGCCTACAGTATAACATAATGGAGGGACCAAGACACACTATGGAGCATTAAAGTGTGACCTTCAATGGGACCCTAATGCTGAAGTAGTACAAAAATGACTGAAGGAAATAAAGGATAACTTTGAGCTCAGAGAGATGCCTAAGGATGTGTGTCGCCAAATGATTATTCCATTTTTTGTCAGAGAAGGCACGTTGTGGTGGGAAGGGGTCTCATCAACTATGTTCAAGGCAAGGTCGATTACTTGAGCCCACTTTAGAGAAGCATTCCTAAATCATTTCTTTCCAAATGCTCTTCACTTACAAAAAATGGTGGAGTTCTATAATTTGGTTTAGAGGCTAAATATGACGATGGTCAAATACTCCACCACATTTCATACTTCGGGAAAATACTTTCCCATGGTGATAGCGAATCCCCAACTGAAGATGCATAAATTTATGAAGGGATTAAAAGTAGGTTACAGATGGTGTTAGCTTTCTATGATGTGCATACATTTAATGAGTTACTTGGAGCTGTTATCCAAGCTGAGGTAGACATTAACATAAGGGAAGTTGAGAGCAACCCTAAGCGGTTGAGGTAGGGATCCAACCCCAACAAGTCGCAAGGGGCATCCATTAGCCGACCCAATAATAATAAGAGGTCGAACTAAGAGAGAACTAATGAAATGATGACTTTATGACCGGAATGTAACACTTGTGGCTACCGACATGCCAGTTGTGCCGACATGTTACCACTACATGTTTTATCTATGGACAACATAGGCATAGGGCTGCTGAGTGCTCTAACAATACGATAATCCTGCCACAGTCAACAACCAAAATGGAGGTGAAGAAGTTAACCAAGAAGGATAAGTTGGTAAAAACCTTACATAGGAGAAGGAGGTAACCAAAGCGAAAGAATGTTTGCCATGACCTAAGACAAGGTGAACAATGTTGAGGATGTGGTGATAGGTAACATCACCATGAACCAATTAGTTGCTTATGCATTATTTAACTATAGTGCATCATTTTCTCTTATATCCAAGAGGTTTGGTAGATGTTTAGATCACAAGCTTGAATTAGCAAATGTATCATATAAAGTAGCTACTCTTAGAGGTGAGACATTAGTAGCTAGCCTAGTTTATAATAATTGTACTTTGAATCTAGGTGAGGATGGCAAGTTTACAACCGACCTTATTCAACTTAATATTTGGGACTTTGACATGATCTTAAGGATGGATCGGTTAGCAAAAATCTTTGCTCATGTTGATTATAGGAGTAAGCCTGTCTATTTCTAACCTCTGATGGGTGACGATTTCTTTTTTCACAGAGGAGACCAACACAAGGCTAACCAGCTCTATTCCTTCATCTCCACAGCTAATGTGGAGAAAACTATCTAATGAGGGTGTGAGGTATACCTCCCATGTGTCATTGAGATAAAGGAATTAGAGGCCAAAATAGAGGATATCCTGATGATAAGTAAATTCCCTAACATGTTCCTTGATGACCTACCTAATCCACCTTTGGATAGAGAGGTTACATGTTTCTTGATGACCTACCTGATCCACCTCTGGATAAAGAGGTTAAGTTTGCGATAAACTTAGTTTTGGGGACTACACCCATTTCGAAGGCCCCTAATGAAGGCTTCGACTAAGTTAATGGAGCTAAAGGTGCAATTGCAGGAGTCGTTGGATAAGGAGCAAATACAACCAAGCACGTCACCCTAGAGAGCTCTAGTACTTTTCATTGAAAGGAAAGATGGGAGTTTACGATTGTACATCAACCACTGAGAGTTTTATAAGGTGACTATTAAGAATAAATACCCATTTCGTCATATCGATGACCTATTCTATCAACTCAAGGGGCAAGGATATTCTAAAAGATTGACTTGAGGTCAAGATATCACTAGTTGAAAATAAAATCTGAGGACATACCAAAGACAGCTTTCTGAATTAGATATGGACATTATGAGTTCCTAGTATTACGGTTTAGATTAAGAAATGCTCCTATAGCCTTCAAGAACTTAATGAATAGGGTGTTTAGACCATATCTGGACAATTTTGTTACAGTATTTATTGATGATATTTTAGTGTACTTGCTAGATGATAAAGTGCATGAAGAGCTTTAAAGATAGTGTTGGAAACACTAATGGAGAAGCAGTTACACGCTAAATTCAACAAATGTGAATTTTAGCTTAAGAGTGGTATTGTTAAGACACGTGATATCCCAAGACGGTGTTTCAGTGGACCCCAAGAATGTTGAAGCCGTCCTACAATGGCCAAGACCCACCAATGTGATGGAGGCGAGAAGGTATCACGGACTAGCATGATATTATAGGAAGTTTGTAGAGGTGTTCTCTAAGATTGCCACCCTTATGACCCAATTATTAAAGAAGAAGAGAAAGTTCAAATAGAATGAGGATTGCGAGCAGTGTTTCCTAGAATTGAAGGAGAAGTTGACGTCTACTTTAGTCCCTGCCTGACCTATTGAAGGTAGCCGGTTCACTATCTACAATAATGCCAGCAAGAACGGGCTTGGTTATGTCTTGATGCAAAACAAGAGAGTCATCACTTACGCATCGAGATAGCTAAAGATGCGTAAGTTGAATTACCCAACTCACGACCTTGAGCCGGCAGTGGTAGTGTTCACTCTTAAGATATAGAGGCATTGCCCATAGGGTGAGAAGTGCGAGATATACATGGACCACATGAGCTTTAAGTATTTCTTTATGCAGAAGGAGTTCAATATAAGGTAAAGATGGTAGTTGGAGTAGATCAATGACTATTACTCGGTCATAAATTACCATCCAAGGAAGGCTAATCAAGTGGCTGATACTCTAAGTAGGAATAGAGCTTATGCAATGGCAGTTATGTTAGCCAGCTAACTTAACTCCCTACAGCCAGAGATTTTCAAGTGAATTAAAGGGACACTAGCAGGTCTCAATGCTGAGCCCTTGATTATTAAGGAGATTAGGAAATCTCAAGTAGCTGATTTGACTACCATGGAACTAAAGAAGAACATTGAGCAAGGGAGACTTCTAGATTTCCAAATGAAAGGAGGTGGAATGGTATACATGAAGGGGAGGTTATGCATCCCAAATGTTAAAGAGATATGAGACCCAATTCTGCAAGAAACACACTAATTGAGATACTTAGTACACTTAGGAAGTACCAAGATGAACAAGGATCTCAGAAGAAACTTTTGGTGGAATGGCAAGAAATGAGACGCTATAAATTATGTGGTGAGGTGCATCACCTGCCAAAAGGTTAAGGCGGAACATCAACAATCTAGAAGCTACCTATAACCACTTGAAACACTTGAGTAGAAATGGGACCATATAACTATGGACATTGTCGTAGGATTATCTCAAACACCATAAGGATATGATGCAATTTGGGTGATTGTGGATCGTCTAACCAAATCGGCGCACTTCTTTCCTATATGAGTACCATACACACTAGATAAGTTGGCTAAGGTGTATATTGACAACATCGTGAGATTGCATGTTGTGCCCATCAGTATAGAGTTTGATTGAGACCTATGATTTATGTCTTGCTTTTGGAAGAGTTTTCAAGAGGCTATGGGTACAAAGTTGGACCTGAGCACCACCTATCATCCACAAACGAATAGGTAATTGAGACAGATAATCCAAACATTAGAAGACATGCTCAGGGTGTGTGTTCTAGACGTTAAGTCGACTTGGAGTGACCATTTACCACTGGTAGACTTTTCCTATAATAATAACTACCATGTGAGTATAGGGACGACTTCATACAAGGCCCTGTATGGGAGGAAATGTAGGTCTTCAACTTGTAGGAATGAAGTGGGTGGGAAGAAGGTAATTGGGCTCCAATCAGTACAACTAACTATTTAAAAGGTTGACATTATACACAGGCAAATGAAAAAAGCCCAAGACCACCAAAACAGTTGGGCTGACCTAAAGCGGAGATTGTTGGAGTTCTCAATAGCAAACAAGTGTACTTGAAGACATCTCCAACGTATGGAGTGATGTGGTTTAGCAAAGAGGGAAAGCTATGTCTCTACTTTATGGGACCTTCTGAGATACGAAAGAAAGTGGGAGAGTTAGCATTTGTCTAGCCTTACCCCTGTAACTAGTAAGACTACACAACGTATTCCACATGTCACAGTTGTGGAAGTACATACTATACCTAAGGCACATCTTAGAATTAGAGCCCCTAGCAAAGAATGAGAACTTGAAATCTGAAGAACATCTAGTCTAGATAATAGGAAGAGAACAGCGGAACTTGAGGAAGTAGGAAGTTACTTGGGAATTGCAAGAGGAGATGAGGAAACGACACCTTCACCTATTCACTTAGGTTAGATAAAAGTTTCAAGGACGAAACTTAACATAAAGGGGGAACGCTCCAAATTTTTGGGTGTTAATGCATTTATTTTGAAGTGAAATACATTGAAATTATTATGTGTTCACTTTATTTATTAGTTTTTTTAGCTTGTATTATTGGTTGGAATTTTAGGAATTTACTCTGAGATTTTGTGATGGAATATAAACATTTAAGAATAATAGAAAATCCATCAAATTATTAAAGTATTTGGGGGAGAAATTTTTAAGCCTTGAGGAACATAAATTTTGAACCTAAATTATGAGGAAATTCTGCCAAAATTACATAGGAAATTCAAAAAATAGGAAAATTGCGTGTAAGGACCTGAAATAGCATAATTAGATGCCTAAGCTATTTCTAATTAAACCTAGGTATAAATAGCACAATTAAAGGATAAAGAAACGCTATCACAGATTTGTAAAGGGAGGATGGTGGCCAAAGTCTTTTTGGGAACTTTTTGGCTTTCAAATGCACTATTTCAAGGTGATATCCTATGTTGAATCCTTAATTATTCATGTACACATGTAAAATGATAAATTCTACATGTTTAGGCACTCAAAAACACAACTTATGTGTTGATTAAATATGTTAAACTATAGAGAAAATGGTATAGGTGTTGGTTATGTGAAAAAAGAATCGTAGAAAGCATGTATTAAGACATTATGTATCTGAACTAACAACACATCCTAAGACTTTGAAATTTGTATAAACTTGTAGGATATGAATCCCATGGGTCTTAATGGGTAAAGTCCGGCCTACGACCCTTAAAACAAGTAGAGAACTGGGGTTTATGGAGTAAGAATAAAAATTTACGTGAAAGTCTTTGAATAGTGTGACCGGTCGTGATTTTATGTCTCACCATAGTTGTTGGATGAATGCTCGGTACTTTAGCGTGATTGTGAAGCGGGAGACGGTGGTCTCAAAGTTAACCGTGGGATTTCAAGCACTTCCTAGTATTGAATGTTGTAGTCATGGAACTTGCCACCATAGCTGAGGTCATAAGAGTTTCAATGCGTCTTGCAAGTAGCGGCTATGGGCATGAAGTTAGGTGGCTCAATCGTGAACTCCAATGGCATGGTTGCAAGCCTAACTATGATCATTGAATAGGTTATGTAATTTAAGGAATTTGTTCTGAATTAATCAAATTTGGAACCCAAATAGGTGTAAACCTACTACATGAGGTACAATTAAAAACAAGAAATACAAAAAGGGAAGAGTTCAAGCAAGTTCAAATGCATAGGTCACACCTACTAAGCATTTATAGGCAAGGATCATTAGATGAATGAAATACTAAACAAGAACTAATTATGTGAATCATTAGGTGATCATGAGGGTTTAGCTGATAATAAGTGGAACCTTACAAACTTTTGTAATTGCCATTTCAAAAAGATCTATTACTGTTGCATAAGTAATTTTATTCTGCAAAGGTTTATAGTTGTTTTTCAACTACAAGCATAAGTTTAATATGCACTTCATGAATTTTTTTTTTATTTCTCTTCTAAATGTAGATATGAGCTTTTGTAAAGAAATTTCTTTAATTTCTTTATTACAAATGCTTTGAAATTGCAACTGTATTCGTATGCCATGAATGAAATTAGTTATGAATAAGTCACACATGTAATGTTGATGAGCGTGAGGAATGAATTCTGCCCTACCAATCGAGTAACAATAGATTGGGGAACCTTCCAAGTGAGGTTTAAGCCTTGGGGCCATGGAAGCATAGGCAAAGATTCAATATATTCACCTTAGTTAGGGGAAGATGATGTGAGAGTCAAGGCTAATAGTAAGTGTCCAAGGATAACTGGTGGTCTATTGATGAGAGCTATGACTAAAAAGCTCCAACAAGTAACAATAACCCTCATGAAGGAGTTTCAAGAGCCATTTAGGTGCTTGGAGGAGCTTGAGAAGGAAGAAAAACTAGCCTGGGTAAAATCAATGCAAAAAAAAACTTTAAACAAGCTGTAGATCAACCCTCAAATCAAGCTTAGCAACTGACCAATTGATTGCGAGCATGCAGAATCAATTCGAGAGCCCTGCAATCGTGCCAGGGCTAAGAGGTGATATTCTATCTTTAGAATGGGGGGATGGGCACTCGATCACGACTAGCACAATCGTAAACCCTACAAGCACAACTGTCTAAAGTTATGATCATGAGCCTGACCGTTGGACTCACCACGTGCGATCGCAAATGCTAGAGATGTGATTGTTCTATCTTTGTGATCTAAACACGGAAGATCAACTTCAAGATGAAGCCCAAAGACAGAATAGAGCCAATCTTGATTAGGAAACTAGCTATTTCATTATATTCTTTATTTTGTTAATTGCTATATGAATTCTAGGGTTACAAAGGCTTCTTAACACTACAAATAAGGCCATTGAGTATGTTGACAAAAACTTTTGATGCTTGACTCTTGATATTGAATACAATCATAATCTCTTTCCTTGAACTTGATTACATCAATTTCTTGTGAAGCTCAAATCGAATTATTCTAGGCATGTTCTTGATTTGATTTGTGGCATATCAACTAATAAGGTGTGTTAGTTGAGGTCATCTTCTCACTAAAGCTTGTTCCTCATGGTTCACGTATGTAGATTTTGTTAGGTTCTGGCATACGCCACTATCATTATCCTTTTATGCTTCCCCACATGCATCAATTGGCATCAAAGTTAGCTATTTTAGATTCATATCCAAGTACCAATCCAGGTACTAATTTATCATATCTCTTTTGTCTTCGTTGTTTTATTATTTCTATTCTACCATTTGTGTCATTCTTTCTATGGTAAAAAAAAAATTGTTGCTTATTTGATTTACCTGTTTTTGTGGGAGTTTAATTTCTAGAAATGTAAATAAAAAGCGAAAAAGAAAAAGACAAGTAAAAAATTCACATTGCTAAAAGTTGTGATCTTCGCTCGAAATTGCATCCCAAATTGTTCCTTAAGTGTTGGAGGACATTGGGAAATTGAAAGAAACTGATTAGGAGTGAATTTTGGGAGCTAAATTGAGTAAGTTGTGAGTTTTTAGATGCAGGACCAATCATGCCTTTAAATCGAATTGATTGCACATATTTTTGCAAGAACCCAAAATGACTGCCCCATTTGAGCTCGATCGCGCCTATTTTTTTGGTCAATCGCGTAGTTGCTTTTGCCCCAAATCGATCCTCTTACTCCAAGAACTTTCACATCATGCTCTTCCATACCAGATCAATCTTTTTGAGTCTAGATCGATCCACTAACTTGTTTTTAGCCCTAGATTAATCCATTGTGTCCAAGTTGATGCTTATCCCCCTTGCTTCCGTCTTTCACATGCTTACACGTACTTAGGTGTTACGCTGCTTGTATTACTAAGAACCTTTTAGAATTTTGTGAGGCGGCCACAAGAAATTGACTTGGTAAGTGCATTAATTGAGTGCACTTGTGTGACATACAAACAACAGGTAAAATCAAAGTGACTACATCTTGTGAATTGAGAGGACACCTACACACATTTCACTTTTTGATTTCTCTTTTTGTATTACACATATTTATAGGATATCGAGAGAATCAATTATGGGAGATAACACATTCAACATGAAGCAACTTATAGACACATTGGCTAGCAATAACTAGTGTTTGGAGAACTTGGACGCATCATAAGCATCTACATGAGGTAGCCTTGGAGGGGACCAACTAAATGCCAACCATATTGAGTGAGGTACGTTAGTGATGAGGACATTGATTATCATGATGAGTTTAAGGATTTTGACATCCCGAGAAGACCCCTAGCAACAGGCAGGATGAGGATGATGAGATGTTGAAGGATGTCAAATTGAATATGCCAACATTCTAAGGTAAGTTCAACCTATTTGTGTATTTGGAGTGGGAATGATGGGTGGAGTTGGTGTTTGACTGTCACAGGTATTTAGAAGCCCAAGAAGTAAAGTTGGCAGTGGTAGAGTTTACAAACTATGCCATCCTATAGTGGGACTAGGTATGTATTAGTCCTAGGAGGAATGGTGAACATCCTATGGAGACTTGGTAGGAGTTAAAGGCATTGATGAGAAAGAGGTTTGTATTGAGTCACCATGACAAGAATGTATATAGACAACTACAAACGCTAGTATAGGATAGCCAGAGTGTAGAGGACTACTACAAAGAAATGGAGATGGCACTTGTGAGGGTAGATGTAGTTGAGGATATAAAGGTAATTATGGTGAGGTTTATAGTGGAGTAAATCGAGATATTGTCTATTTCTTGAGCTACACCACTATGTGGAGATAGGAGATTTAGTAAAGTAAGCCATCAATGTGGTAAAGAAGCTAAAGTGGAGGGGAGATAGTAGTAGCCACCATACACAACCTCACGACAGTTTATCCATTGAGAGAAGAAGCAGCCAGCTAAGGCAATCGAAGTTCCTAAACTCAAAAGTACACTACAGGTTCAAGTACCTAAAGTATAAAATAGAAACCCTAGTACTTCTAGCACATGTAATCTAGATATCTTGTGTTTTATGCACCAAGGGAAAGGATACATTGCTACTCAATGTCTAAATAGACGAGCCATGTAATGACTGATAAAAAGTGATAGTCATAGCAAAGGAAGAGGGTACCAATGGACATGAAATGTTACAATTAGAGCTGAAAGTAAATGAAGGAGTTTATAAGGAGACGGGTAGCAAGAATTTAGATGTCATGAAAGCATTAGATGCACAAGTAAATGAGGGAGAATTTGAGAGGCAGCGAGAGAATATTTTTCATGCAAAGTGTACGATTAAAGGTAAGATGTGTAGTCTTATTATAGGTGGAGGGAATTAAATGTAGCTAGTATAATTTTGGTGGAAAGACTTGCACTTCCACTTTGAAACCACTCTTAATCATACAAATTGTAGTGGTTAAATAACATCGGTGAAGTAAAGGTGACATAATGGGTTTTGGTGGAGTTTAAGATTGGTAAGTATAGGGACAGCATATTACATGATGTGGTACCTATACAGGCGAGCCATGTCCTATTGGAAAGACCATGGCAATTCGATAGAGACATAGTATTACATGGCAAGGTGAATAAGTACACATTCTATCACAACAGTAAGAAGGCGACAGTTGTACCACTTACATTGAAAGAGGTGTAAAAGGATCAGCATTATCTATAGCAACAATATGAATTCAACATAGGGAGGGCAAAGAAAAAGAAGGAAGGAATTAGAGAATGCACAAGTGGGTAGGAAGAGAGAGAGTGAGACAAAAAAATAGGGGAACGAGAATAGAGAACAAAGATTGTATGTTAGGGATGGTGAGACATGTGAGGATAGCTATAGGGAGCAATCAAAGAGTGATATTACTTTTGTATAAGAAAACTTATTTAATAGAAGAGGTCACATCTTCCCCTTGAAAGTGTCGTGTCTATTTTGTAGGATTTTTAAGATATCCTTCTGAAGAAGTTGCTAAGTAGATTGCCACTTATCAGAGGAATTGAGCATCAAATCGACATCATACCTAAAGTAGCCATGCCAAACTGACTGGCACACTGAACAAACTTGGAGGTGACTAAGGAGATCCAGTGACAAATGGAAGAGTTGATTAGTAAAGGATGGATTCAAGAAGGCATGAACCTTGTGCAGTGCCAGTATTCCTAGTATCAAAGAAGGACAGATCTTAGAGGATGTGCTTGGATTGCAGAGCTATTCTTATAATGATAAAGTATCAACACCCATTCCCTAGCTAGATGATGTACTTAATGAGTTGACACAAATGTCAAGGCCATGATTGAGTACCCCAAGATCACTAGAGGTCCATTGACAAGGGCTAAAGCTAAAAAGCTTAAGGAAGCAATGACTATGCTTGTGAAAGAGTTTTGAGAGGCTTGAAGACATTTTGAGGAGCTCAAGAAAGAAGAAAAGCTTTTGTGGATGAACCTGATGCAAAAAGAACTTGAAACAAGCTTTAGATCACCCTCTAGATCGAGCCTAGCAACCAACCAATCAATTGAAAAGCTGACGGATAGAGTTAGAGTACATTTACTCAACAGTAGGTTGAAAATTGATTCTCTACATTTGTGATTAAATGAGTTGTGCTTAATCACATAGGGCATGATCAAAAATCCTAAACATGGTGACATTTTGCAGTTATGATCACTTATGTCACCCTTGATTGCACAAGGCGATATCGTAAATACTAGGACTACTTAACACACTTTTTTATGATTTGGAGGCATAAGATCGACACCCAGATCTAGTGCGAATCCAACGGAGACATCACATGGTTAGATTATAGTTGGAAACTTCCTTTTTACATTTTTTTTATTTTAGTTAATTTTGATATGGAGGGCTCCTAGGCTTCTTAAAATTACAAATAGAGCTTAGTTATGTTATTGAAAAGAACATTTGGCTTATTGATATTGAAATTCCAGTTTTCTTCCTTCCTTGAACTTAAGTGTATTAATTTCTCATGAAATCCAAATAGAATTATTGCAAATGTGTTGTTAGTTGATTTGTAATGTATCAACTAACAAAGTATATTAGTTGTGGTTGTCTTCTCACTAGAGTTTACTCATGATAGTTGAGTTGTATCGTTTTTCACTATTTGCATAGATAGATTTTTATTGGATTTTAGCATACACCACTAGCTTTCTACTTTTTTGCTTTTGCACATGCATTAGTTGATATTAGAGCTAGTTGTTTCAGGTTCTTATTTAAGCACTAGTCTAGGTATCCATTTAGTTTGTGTCATTTCATATCATTGCTTTTTGTTCTTCGTGTCTTCGTATCCTATCGTCCATGTTTTTCTTCAATAGTAAAAAAAAATATTGCTTGTTTGATTTACATGTTTCTGTGGTAGTTACTTTCTAAAAAAGCTAAAAAAAGGAGAGAAAGAAACAAAAAAAAAAGTTAAAAGATGAGAAAAAAAAGGAAAAAAAAATTGAACATTACAAAATTCATGATCTTTGCTTGAATTCACATCCCAATTTGTTCCTTATCATTTAGAGAACATTGGAGACTTGAATTGAAGTGGAGTGAATTTCTAAGGGGTTACATTGATTAAAATCATGAGTTTCCATCACAACATCGAACATGTCATTGAAACCAAATCGCTCGTGCTTGTTTGTACCAAAACCCAAGTCGATTGCCCTCTTTGTGCCTATCTTTCCAAATCAATCGCATAGCTATTTTTGCTCTAGATCAATCCCTCTTGCTCCATGTCCAATTGCACCGTGTTCTTTTAGCTTGGATCGATCTCTTTATGTCTAGGTCGATCCACTAGTCTACTTTTCCATTCCAAGTTGACTCAATTATGTCTAAATTAATCCCAGAATCCTAAAGTTCCACCTTTCACACGCTTGCATGTACTTAGGAGTTACGCCACTTGAGTTACTAAAAACTTCTTGGCATTTTGCAAGGCAGCCATAGGAAATTGACTTGGTAAGTGCATCTTTGAGTGAACTTATGTGATACATAAGTGAAAGGTAAAAGCAAATTGCATGTATCTTGTGAGGTGAGAGGACACCTATACACACACATCACTTGCTTATTTCTCTTTGTATTACCCAAAACTGTAGGATGTTAGGAGAATTAGTTGTGGGAGACAATGCTCTTAGCTTGAAGCAACTTACAAACACGTTGGCTAGCATTAATTGGTGGTGCTTAGATAATCTTAAGGTGTCACAGACATCTACATAGAGTAGCCAAGTGCCTTGGGATGAGTTAGTGCCCAGTAAAGGACCACCTACATGCCAACTGTGTTGAGGGAGGTATGATAGTGACAAAGATTTTGATTACCCTAATGAGTTTGAGGATTTTAGCAGCCCAAGCAAACCCCATTGGTGTAGGTGAGAGAAAGATGATGAGGTGCTAAAGGGTAGTTGAAGTGTAGATGATGAGGTGCTAAAGGGTAGTTGAAGGTGCTAAAGGGTAGCTATGTTCTAGAGCCAGTTCGACCCTAATGCGTATTTGGAATTGGAATGATTGGTGGAGTAAGTGTTTAATTACCATAGCTATTTTGAAGACCAAAAGGTAAATTTAGTCATGGTAAAATTTACAAACTACAGTATCCTATGCTGAGACCTGGTATGTATTAGTCATAGAAGAAATGGTGAACATCTTATAGGAACCTAGTAGGAATTGAAGGCATTGACGAGAAAATGGTTTGTGCCGAGTCATTACCATAAGGTTGTATATAGATGACTACAAATGTTGGTGCAGGGTAGTTGAAGTGTAGAGGACTATTACAGGAAAATAGAGATGGCACTAATAAAAGCTGACGTGGTGGAAGATAAGGAGGCAACCATGGCTAGGTTCATGGGGGGATTGAATTGGGAAATTGTTGATGTGTTAGAACTAAACCAATATGTAGAGACTATAGACCTAGTGGAATGAGCCATCAAGGTAAAGAAACAACTCAAGAGGAGGGGTAGATAGCAGTAGCCTCTATACACAGTCACGTGACAATTCATCACCGACAGGAGAAGCAACTGGTGAAAGCGGTTGGAGTGCTTAAGCCTAAGGATGCACCCCGAGCTAATGCACCCAAAGAACAAAATTAAAACCCTAGTACTTCTAACACATGTGATCAAGATATTTTATGTTTTGAATGCCAAGGGAGGGGACACATTACTACCTAATGTTCAAATAAGTAGAGAATAACAAAGACTGATAAAGGAGAAATAGTCAACAACTAAGGGGAAAATAGCAATGGAGATGAGATGCCACCATTATAAAAGCTATTGTCTAAAGTAGAGGAAAGAGTTTACAAGGAGATAGGTAGTGTAAGTTTAGTAGTCATGAGGGCATTAAATGCACAAGTAAAGGAGGAAGAATTTGAGGAGCAGCGAAAGAATGCCTGCCATGTAAGGCATAGGGTTAAAGGTAAAATGTGCAATCTTATTATAGATGGAGCGAGTTGCATAGATGTAGCCATTACAATGTTGGTGGAGAGACTTACACTTCCACTGGGAGACCACACCCAACCTTACAAATTGCAGTGGTTGAATAACATGGGGAAGTAAAGGTGACAAAACAAGTGTTGGTAGAGTTTAAGATAGGTGAGCACAAGGATAGCGTACTCTGTGATGTGGTGCTTATACAAGCGAGTCATATCTTGTTGGGGAAGCCAAATTCAATCAAGAGTATTCCATGGTTGGGAGAATAGGTACACATTTTATCGTAACAAAAGAAAGGGACACTTGTACCACTTACACTGAATAAGGGATAGGAGGATCAACATTACCTATAGCAACAATATGAATTAGATCTGGAGATGAAAAAGGAAAGAAGATAGAGGGGGAAGGAATTAGACCATGTACAAGTAGGAAAAAAGAAAAAAAGTAAGAAAGAAAAAAACTAGAGAGAAAGGAGAGAAAAGGAGTGTATGATGGCGAGGATGAAAGATGTGAGAGCAGCTATAGGAAGTGAGCAAAAAGTGATATTACTTTTGTATAAAAAAATTTAATTTAATAAAAGAGGTCACATCTTCCCTCCCTAAAAGTGTTGTGTTTGTTTTGTAGAAGTTTCAACATATCCTTCTAGAAGAGTTGCCGAGTGGATTTCTACCAATTAGAGGGATTGAGTATCAAATAGACTTCATGCCTAAAGCAACCATTCCTAACCGATCAGCATACCAAATGAACCCAAAAGAGACTAAGGAGATTCATCAACAAGCGAAAGAGTTGATTAGCAAAGGATGGGTCAAAGAAAGCATGAGCCCTTGTGCAGTACCCGTATTGCTAATACCAAATAAAGACAAGTCTTAGTAGATGCGCGTAGATTGCCAAGCTATCAATGCTATAATAGTAAAGTGTTGACATCCCATTCTTAGGTTAGATGATATGCTTGATGAATTACAAAAGGTTAGTATATGTTTTCAGATTGATCTTGAGAATGGGTATCATCAAATCCACATGAAAGAGGGAGGCTCTTGGAAAACAACCTTTAAAATAAAATATGGATTGCATGAGTGGTTAGTTATGTCATTTTGGTTAACAAATGCACCTAGTACATTTATGAGACTTATGAATCATGTTTTATGTGCTTTCATAAGTAGGTTTGTTGTGGTGTACTTTGATACATTCTTATATATAGTAAATTTATTGATGAGCATGCTAAACAGCTTAGAGAAGCCTTTGGAGCCTTGCAAAGGGAATAGTTATATGCTAAACCTAAGAAGTGTACATTCGATATGGATCATTGCGTATTTCTTGGATATATTATAAGTGTGTAGGGAATTTGCGTGGATGAGAATAAGGTTAAGACAATACGAGAATGGCCAACACCCACAACTGTGATTGAGGGAAGGAGTTTCCATGGTCTTGCAAGCTTCTACAAAAGGTTCATGCAATACTTTAGCCTAATCACTATACCACTAACCACAATCACTAAGAAGGTCAAAAAGTTCCAGTTGGAAAAACTCAACAACAGGCATTTGAGTTGCTTAAAAAAAAGTTTACTAATGCTCTTGCATTATCTTTGCCTAACTTTTCTAAAACATTTGAACTTGACTATGTTACTTTAAGAATAGGAGTTAGAGTAGTGCTAATGTAAGAGAAGAGGCCAATTGCATATTTCAATGAGAAGTTGAATAGAACAAAGTTAAACTATCCAACATACTACAAAGAGCACTACACATTGGTAAAAGCCTTGGAGGTATGGCAACATTATTTGAGACTTAGGGAATTTGTCGTCCATATGAATCACAAGTCTTGAAAACATCTAGTGAGCCAAGGTAAGTTGAGCCGTATGTATGTTAAATGGGTATCTTTCATAAACATAAGAAAGGTATAGAGAATGTAGTAGCAAATGCATTATCTAGGAGGTATTCATTACTTACTACATTAAATGCTAGACTTTTAGGATTGGAGCATATTATAGCTTTGTATTCAAATGATGAGTAACTAAGAAAGGTGTGCATGATAAGTATTTCCAACATGATAGTTATTTGTTCTATATAGATAGGTTGTGCATTCCTAAGTACTCTTTGAGTGAATTACTAATTCGAGAAGCACATGATGGTAATCTAATGAGATATTGTAGTGTCACCAAGACATGTTCAATTTTACAGGAACATTTCTTTTAGCCATATTTGTAGAGAGATGTTGAAAAGATTGTTAATAGATGCATCAAATATAAGAAGGCTAAGTCGAGAGTCCAACTCCATAGATTGTATATGCCATTACTAGTTCTGGAGATGCCGTGGATGTATATTTCAATGAACATTGTGTTGGGTCTACCTCATACTCGAACGGGTAAGGATAATATTTTTGTGGTTGTGGATAGGTTCTTTAAAATAGTAGACTTCATTGCATGAAATAAGACTGATGATGCTACAAATATAGCTAACTTATTTTTTAAGGAAATAGTTAGATTGCTTGACATGCTAAAAACCATTGTATCTAATAGAGATGTTAAGTTCTTGAGTTACTTTAAGAAAACACTATGTTGTAAACTCGAGACTAAGTTGTTGTTTTTTATAAGTTATCTACAAACTGATGGATAGATCAAGGTGGTGAATAGGACTTTAATTGCATTATTATGAGCATTGATTAAGAAGAATATAAGAACTTGGGAAGAGTGTTTGCCACATGTCAAGTTTGACCACACACAAATCACCATTTGAAGTTGTTTATAGTTTTAACCCATTAACTCCATGAGAAAAGATCTGAGCTCACATGAGAAAGAAATGTTTCCAGAATAATGAAAATTGAAGCTAATGCCAACGGGCAATGGTCCATTTCAAGTGATAGAGCACATCAATGACAATGCTTACAAGTTGCAATTGCTAGGTGAGTTTAGAATTAGTGCAACATTCAATGTCACTGATTTGAGCTGATTTGATGCAAGGGATGAATGGGACTAGGAATTAAGGCCAATTCCTTTTCAAGAGGAGGGAAATGATGCGAGTGTCAAGGCTACAATTGAGTACTTTAGGAACACTGGAGGTCTATTGATGAAGGCTAAGGTTAAAAAGTTTAAGGAAGTAATGGCAATACTTGTGAAGGAGTTTCAAAAAGCTTTTAGACAATTGGAGGAGCTCAAGAAAGAAGAACAGCTTCTATGGATGAAGCTAATACAAATAGAACTCAAAACAAGCTTTGGAGTACCCTTTGAATCGAGTTGGAGTACACGCAATTGATAGTAAGCTGAAAATTTATTCTCTACATCTACGATTACACGAGTCATGCTCAATCACACATAAAGTGATTGAAAATCTTGAACATGGCAACATTTTGTAGTTACAATAGCTTAAGTTGCACTAGATCATGCAAGGCCAGATCGTAAATATTTTGATGACTTAACACACTATTTATACAATTTGGAGGAACGAGATCAATACGTGAATCAAGCACATGGATTTCACAGAGTTAGATTATAGTTAGAAACTTCCATTTGTGTTATTTTTTATTTAGTTAATTTCAATATGATTTTTAAGGTTTCTAAGCCTCTTAACATTATAAATAGAGCCTAGTTACATTACTAAAAAAACTTTTGACTTATTGATATTGAAATTTCAATTTTCTTCCTTCCTTGAACTTGAGTGCATTAATTTCTCATGAAGTCCAAATTGAATTCTTCCAAGTGTGTTCTTGGTTGTTTCTTGGCATATCAACTAATAAGGTATTTAGTTGTGGTCATCTTTTCGCTAGAGTTCACCAAAAATCATTGCATTGGGTCATTCTTCATAGCTCACTAAAGCAGGTTTTATTGCACCTCTATCTTTCTACTTTTACACTTCCGCACACATATCATGAGTTGCATGGAGCCAGGGATTTTTTTTAAATTGATCTTAAGCGTGACTATCATCAAATTCATATAAAAGAGGGAGATGAGTGGAACATGACCTTTAAAATGAAACATGGGTTGTATGAATGATTAGTCATGCTGTTTGGATTAATGAATGCACCTAGCATATTTATAAGACTTATAAATCATACTTTATGTGCTTTCATTGATAAATTTATTATGGTGTATTTTGATGACATACTTATATATAGTAGTTCTACTAATAAGCGTGTTAGACACCTTAGGGAAGTATTTGGTGCTTTGCAAAAGAAACAATTGTGTGTTAACCTTAAGAAGTGTACATTTTGTGTGGATCATTGCATATTTCTTGGTTATGTAGTAAGTGCATAGAGAATTCAAGTGGATGAGAATAAAGTTAAGGTAATTTGAGAATGGCTAACACCCAAGACTATGACTGAGGTAGGGAGTTTTCATGGCCTTGCATGCTTTTAGACAAGGTTCATACCAGATTTTTGTATGATTGTAGCACCATTGACCACAATCACCAAAAAGAATGAGAAGTTCTAGTGGGTAGAATGTCAATAGAAGGCGTTTGAGTTACCTAAGGAAAAACTTACTAATGCTCTTGTATTATCTTTACTTGGTTTTACTAGAACTTTTGAGCTTGAATGTAACATTTCAAGTACAGGAGTTGGAGCAGTGTTGGTGCAAGAGAAATGACCAATTGTATATTTTAGTGAAAAGTTGAACAGAGTGAAGCTAAACTATCTAACATAGGACAAGGAGCTATAAGCATTGGTAAAAACTTGGAAGAATGGTGGCATTATCTAAGACTTAAAGAATTTGTCATCCATATAGATCACGAGTCTCTATAGAATCAAAAGATTCAAGGAAAGTTGAGCCTAGTTCTTTGACACATTTCCCAATGTAATTAAGTATAAGAAAGGTGTAGAGAATATAGTGGCAGATGCATTGTCTAGGAGATATTCATTACTTACCATATTAAATGCTAGACTCTTGAGATTTGAGCATATTAAAGCATTATATTCAAATGATGAGGATTTTGGTCAAGTGTATGAGTTGATTAAATAAGGGTGCACATGATAAGTATTTAACTTAGATAAGTTGTGTATTCCTAAGTGTTACTTACATGAATTGCTAATCCGAGAGGCTCATGATGGAAGCTTAATGCGGGCACTATGGTGTCACTAAGACATTTTCCATTTTGCATGAACATTTCTTTTAGCCATTCCTGCAAATATATGTTGAACAAGGGGTTGATAGATGCGTCAAGTGCAAGGAGGCCGCATAGATTATATATACCCTTACTAGTACTGGAGATGCCTTAGACAGATAGTTTAATAGACTTTGTATTGAGTTTACCATGGACCTCAATGGATAAGGATGGTATTTTTGTGGTTGTCGATAGTTTTCTAAGATGACATACTTTATTGTATGTAATAAAATGGATAATGCTACACATATAGCTAATTTATTCTTTAAAGAGATAGTTAGAATGCATGCACATAAAAAGCTATTGTGTCTAATAAAGATGCTAAGTGTCTATGTTACTTCTGGAAAGCACTGTAGTGTAATCTAAGGACTAAAGTGTTGTTTTCTACAAGTCATCTATAAATTGACAAACAAACTAAGGTGGTGTGTAGGACTTTAATTGCAATTTTATGTATATTGATTAGGAAGAATATAAGAACTTGGGAAGAGTGTTTACTGCATGTTGAGTTTGCTTACAATAAGAGTATACACTCTACCACACATAAAACTAAGGTGGTTTGTAGGACTTTAATTGCATTTTTATGTATATCAATTAGGAAGAATATAAGAACTTGGGAAGAGTGTTTACTGCACGTTGAGTTTGCTTACAATAAGAGCATACACTCAACCACACATAAGTTACTATTTGAAGTTGTTTTAGCTTTAACTCATTCACACCATTAGACTTACTGCCATTACCATGTAATGACCAAATTAGTGCAAATAAAAAGCACAAAGCGAAGTTTGTGAAGTAGCTACATGAGTGTGTATGCCAAAACATTGAAAAGAGAAATGAACAGTATGCATAGCAAGTGAACAAGGGTTGCAAGAAGATTAAGTTTGAGCTAAAAGATTAGGTTTAAGTTCAAATGAGAAAAGAAAGATTTTCTTATTAAAGGAAGTCAAAGTTGATGCTAAGAAGCGATGGACTATTTCAAGTGATAAAGTACGTCAATGATAATCCTTAGAAGTTACAATTACCAGGTGAGTTTTGAATTATTGCAACAGTCAATGCATTTGACTTGAGTCCTTTTGATGTAGGGATGAATGAGATTTGGAATCTGAGGCTAATTTCTTTTCAAGAAGAGCCAAACTTTGGAATTCCTACTGACTCAATTAGGAATTGTGCCACAAAAGAAAGATAGAGATGAATTCCCTACAAATACTAAAGTAAATCCACGAGTAATTATTGTAAATGTAGAAGAAGTAAACACCAACCTAAAATGATGAATGCATACTGAAGCCTTTAAACTTTTAGAATCGATGATTGTTGAGAGGAATGTCTAAAAACAACTATTATATGCTTTCTCTAAAGTTCAATGCACTAGAATTTGATTTTGTTAATGCGGTTATCGTTGGTACTAAAAAAATTTATCTACTTATACAGACAATTTGTTGAGATCATCCAATTCTATGAGCATGTTTCTATAAAAATCTAGTACAGTGAATAAATCCTCACAAATATCTACAATTGTAGATTTGAAATCCATGCCAAAATTACTTGTGAACTTTTGCATAAATTTTTTAGTTGTAGCATGGGTTATGTGATTGAAATATCAATTCAGAGATTAATTAGTTTGAACAAGGTAAATTAAAAGGCTATCCTAACCTATACTATTTAGAACAAAATTTGATTCCACAAAACTTGAACAAAATCTATTGGAAATTTTTGTGCATATCTCTTCTTTGCTGCATAGAAAGTGTGAATTATTGTTCAATTTAAAAATTAATTTAGAAGAACATAGGGACTAGTTAGATGGAACGATTTGAATTTGGAAAAAGTATTGAGATGGAAGGATTTCAAATTACTCAAGTTAAAAGGAATTTCAAATCCATCCCAATTACTAAAATTATTGTTAACAAAGAAAACTTAAAGATTTGATTCATTGTTGTCTAAACAAGCATAATGGATTTATCATTATAGATTTGAAATCCTTCTCTTCAAACCCATCAATCTAAATATACCCTTAAGGAATTCATGAGTCCTATGAGTACTTTAGGCTTTCGGAGAAAACTTAAATGTTATTGTCATTCTTTAGAGACACATAAGAATTTTGCTAAACATTGCATGCTTTAAAACAACCTTGAGAATACTTTCTTTTGGATCAAAATTCGATATGTATAAGAATTATTTTTTCTCAAATAATTTCCTAGAAAGGAAAAGTGCGTCTAATTTCATGCCTTTCTTAACGAGTATAAATTAATAGAACTGGAGGAATAAACAACATGAATTGCTTAAGAACAAGCAACTTATTTCTTATGAGACAACTATTACTTGAGATATGCATTTTGCAAAAATCAGAAGAAAAATAGACTAAAATTTTATAAGATACAAGTGAAGAAGCCTAGGATTAGATGAATGGATTTAGCCACCACTACCAATAATATTAGGCTATATACAAAACATAGCAGAGAGACATATGGTGGTTAATCTGTTTTACTGGCATATTTTTCACCTTCAGGGACGTAAATACTTATACATTACCGTTTCCTCCACCACTTTACTCACTACATTATGTGAATTCAGGAAGAGGAAATCACAATTATGTCCTATTTGCTCACCATCTAAATATAGAGATGTCCCAAGATAAGAATAGGTAGTCACAATCACCAATACATGGACAAAATTGTTAATAACAAATGGGTCACAAAATTTATGGTTACTTTATCTCCATTTTACTTCCCTATTTATATTTTGCAGACTATGAAAGAACTCACGCTAAAAGGTGGCTAGTTAGTATATTTGTTCGATTGTAATTTAGTTTGTATTGAATGGTCATTAAGTTATCACACCTATAGTTTTCCAGAAAAATATTCAATGGTGAATCTCAATTACTACATCATTTTGATTATAGAAAGATTGTATGCTATTCGTATTTATTACTTTGTCTGCATCATGATATCTTATTCACACTAGTGCTTTATGCACATGTTGTTTTGTCATAGTTTTATCCTTATTGCATTTTAGAAATAGGCTATTATATTAGAAGCACGAAGTACCCTGTGCGTGCAATGAAAAAAGGCTCATCAAATTTTTGGTAACGGAGTCATTAGCCTGAGGAATGTAAAATCATAAATTTGATAGAGTAAGTTGTAGTGTGGAAACAAGACAAGTAGAAATGATTTGAACTTCTTCCAAAAAACTGAGAAAGGAATAATTAGAGAAGAAAGAAAAAGAAATGAGCTAAGTAAAATTCTACTTTGCTAATTCATCTGGGGTTTGCACTGGCACTGTTCACCTATGCATGAAATGGTGGTTGAATCAAGAGTATACGTAGTATCTAGAGTCTAAGTTGGGAAGTTGAGTAATTGGGCTTGATCTTCGCCACTTTTCAGTCTCACATAAAGAAACTCACAATGACTTTAGGAGAGGAATAAGAGCTCAACAAGATCTTTTGGGTGGGGATAAAAAATAGTAAACATTGAGAATAAATTTCACTAATTTTGACTCCACCAAAGTGAGAAAAGAAAGTTTTGCCTGAGATATATCATTACTTTATCTAGTGACTCCAAAGCCTCAGTAAGAGTCTAATTCTAAGGGGTACCACACAATCATGGGAAATATGTTAACTATATTTTTATTTAGTGAAACTATATAGTTGACGTAAAGATGGGTAGAATCCCTAGATTTTTCATGCATTTTAGTTAGATTTTTCTATTCTAAAATTTTGAGCATGTTAATACAGATTTTAGCATACAATACTCCTACGTACATATCAAGACAAGTTGGTAGGAAATAATGAATGATTAAGGGCCTACAACCAACATGGGAAAGGATAATATGAATGATCCAACATATGTACATAGAAGTTATTTGTTGGCATTGATAACATATAATAATAATTCGCTAGCATGAATGACACGTAAAATCTATTCACTGGCATGCACGAATTGAGGAACTTATCCACCCTTATGGATAAGAAAACTAATGTGGAGTACACGATAGCAATGATCAATGATGAATAACAGTGGATTGAGGACCTAGCAAAATGATAACCAAGCTAAAATTGATTGGATTACTCTTTAGCCTACTACCAAGGCACTGTCATTTGTAGGCATCCAATGGCATAATATTGAGTGAAGTAATTCATGGGTGTAAATGAACCATAAATGAAGGTGGTTTTAGCGTACAAATAGAAGCCCCTCCACATGAATTCTTTGGGTTCCCTAGCCTAGATTTTCTACCTTTTCTCTTGAGCTTCCAATTCTAATTTAAAGCCTCCTTCAGGAAAAGTTTTGTAGTCCTATTTATAAGGGAACTTGGACTAAGGAAATAGAAGTCATGCTATGTCAAGCGGCCAAGAAGGGATCATCTAAAGCTTTTTAGTAGGTGACCTATGATTGCTTTATCTTCCCACTTCATATATTGAATTAGGAACTAGAATATTCTAGGCTTAGTAGTGATAGTGCCCACCTAGTGCATATTCTATACTAGATTTTTAGACACTACTTTGCAATTGTGTTAAGAACTAGTGGGATTAATTGTTAAGTACTTCATAAGAAGTAATTGCTAGAGTATTTTGTTTTTCCAATTTCCTAAAATGTGCCCCATGGAGAACACAATCGCTGATATGCTTAGTATTTACCCTTATCCTTATGCCTCTCAGTAACAACTTCTAGTTTCTCATTCCAAACTGAGCTACCTTAAAGAACCATTTAAGGACCTTTATCCTTTTTAACAAAACTAACCATGATTCCTAAAACCAAAACTTGAAGCACAAATTAGGAGTAAGCTTGTTATTTTTTTTATTTTATTCTTAAGCACTAACCCTTCCTTTTGTTTTCTTACCAACTCGACTAATTTCTTTAAACTCCCAGACATGATAGACAATTGTAAATTAGCCTTTTATGGTTGCACACTCTATCTATAAGATACTCTTACTTATTAAAGATACTTAATAGATCTCATCAACTTGTAGTAACACAAGTTGAATTCTAGATTGGGGATTTTTTGTGAGGCCAATTGCATTATTTACTCCATAAAGCTCTACTATCACTCTCCTCTTCTATTGTTTCTTCTCACCCCTTGATCTCATCTCTCTTTCTCTTGCAATTGTTTTTCTTTCTTCTACACTCTACCTTGCCATATAAATTCATTCTTCCTTAACTAGCTCAATTGAAAAGGGTACAAGAGCGATTTGTTAACAATGATTAAGAAATAACACTGGATTATAGCACCTTCCTAGCTAGTAATGACTAGTAAGGATAGGCGTAACATCATACATAACCTTCTCCTTGAAGATAGTAATGCTATAACCTAGACATACCCCTTTTTTGTCACCTCCAACCCATTATTATTATTATCCTACCTTAGTAATCTATTAGGCTTAGGATGCTATAGAAAAGGCAATTACAATCTATTAACCATGATAGTGCCAGCTAAATTTGCACAAATCTCACAATCAATGGTCAAAAACTACATATCCTCATTTCTACCTTACACCTCGTTTGAAATATATGCTTGCACTACTCATGCTCCACTCCCTCATGTTCAACTAATGATTTCATGGTAGCCTTATGTGTTTAATAAGGAAATAAATATGTTTAATATTTTCCTATTTTTCTTATTCTTTACTTATTCGACTTTCTTGACTTCTAGTCAATTTTCTCTTAATTGCGCCTTCCTTTTGTCTTTGCAGCTAACAGTCATTTTTTCTATAAAGTCCCAATATAGTCCAACAACTTTTAAATTGACAACAATTGGAAATCAATAAACCCAAAAATCAATAGGACGATTCAATCAAAAATTAGATACCCAAGCTAACTAGATGAAATACTATAGATTCAATCAAATTACAAATACATTACCATAGAAGATAAAAGACCAGAAAATGGTTTCTTAGGATACAAAAGATGAAGGAAGGCATGGATTAGAGGAATGATTAGGCATGAAGAATTTTAAAACCTAGACTTGGTATCAAATTGAAATATAATACAACTCGCTTCGATACAAACTAAAGCCATCACAAGAGCACAAATAGACAAACAAAGACAAAGGCATAGTTAGAATTGGCATTAACTCCTACTTAGACAAACTATTGTAGAATCACAACTCAAGTGTGAACGATGAATAAAAACAAGCAAACACGAGCGCAATCAACAAAGCTATCAATTGATACATTGTGATTGATACATTGTGATCACTCAAGAATCTCACCCAAATAACCTAATTTTTTAATCACAAGAATTCATAATCACAATAAAAAGTGATGGAATGAAGAAGAAAAATCTTATTCAATAATATTCTTAAGTCTTAAGATAAAATAATACTAAACATAATTAACCAATGATGAAAAAATGGTATAAATATATATAAGTTAATTTCTAGCCACGTACAAGTCTATGAGCTAGAATAATACCAAAACCCAACAAGAAGAAAAAAAAAGCATATTACTGTGCACCTACTTAAACATGCAATTGCTCACATAGTATATGTGATTGATCTTGATCTTGGTAACACATCTTTCATCATATCGAGGTTGATCTTCATCTCTTAATAGACATGGCACTCTACACACTATCAATCTTCCATGAATGCATTTGATCAACCCTTTGGAGATTGATATACCATTAGCTTTTCTAAGACATGCAATCTATTTCTAGCTTTTCAGCAAGCAATCTCGAGAATGAAACTTAGCTAACAGGCATAGCCATATGTTTCAACAATCACTTGGCAACCTACCATTTAACTAGTATCAACTCAATGCAAATATCAAAGGCATTGCAATGCATGATAAAGCTAACTTAATCTCCTCATTAAGCCTGTTGGTCCAATCCTTCAAATGTCTTTATCCATGCAACCTCGTGATCAAATCAGCTAGAATCATGGTCTTTTCAATTTTTGATTGCATAAATTACATAAATTATGTGAAATTTTGAGAATGACATAATAAATTCATAACCATCATTGCCATTTAATATGTTTTTATATTTATGATGCATATTAGGTAGGAAAATATAGAAATGGAAACAAACTAAAGGGCCAACAGTAGCATGAGATGGAAACTACTTTCAAAGGCTAAAATGTTTTGGAGGAAGAAGTAGAGAAAAGTAATTTGTGATGGGACAAGCCTTGTTCATGTTGATGAATTGTGCGGAATAGCTATACCAAAGTAAAAAAATGTTTACAACACTTAATAGCTTTTCAATTATCTTCCTTGAATTAGCTAGCATGAGTAGCTTTGTTACCAATATAAAAAAATGAATCAACTTTCCAACTATTCAAATTGTATGTCAATTCGGTGTTAGATGAAAAGGTAATGCTCAAAGAAAATGGCCTACCAAAGTAGAGAAATGCCTATGCTGTGATGATGGGCATTGGCAATGAAAAATATGGAACAACTCTGTGGCATTGTGGCCAGTGCTATAACATTGTTTTGGACATCATGAATGATATCATGAATTATTTGGTTAATTTTCCAATCTATGAAAAAATTATTCTTTTCTAGGGACTTGTTTTGAGTGATTAAATTTAATTATAAGAGGATCTTTTGATTGATAGTTAGTGTCCTTGGTTCTTTCTTATTCTATGTTGAATGGTTTGAGGAACTTGAATAATTCTTGAAAGATTTATTGATCTAGGAAGAATTACTAAAGAACATTTTTTTAAATTAGAGCTTAGCAACAAAACACATCATCTTTAAAAAAAAAATGACGAGAATGAAATAATTATGTGCTAGTTCCATGTCATTGGAAGGGTTTGATTTCCCACTTTAATTAGTAGTGCATTATCTACGAATGCATATATTGACGAACTATGAAATATTTCTAATGTTGAAGATTATCTATTGAGAAGATTTGGAATATTATTTGGAATGAAAGACACCCAAACTAACTATTAATTAGGCAACCTTAAAATAATTTGGTCTTATCAATATGCAAGATCATTATATTAAAATTCCATATCAAGCAAATCCTTATATTTTTGGTCTGGTATCTCATTGCGTTCTTGGCCTTTTAGCAATATTGTAATATTCAATGAGAATCATTCCAATTATCTTGAGCGTTAATTGAATCATCTCGGTGCTCACATACTCCACTTAGGATTGATACTTGAATCAATTATATATTACTTGAGCAACATTGTGCACTTGCATCATGTTAAAATTTTGGCAGTCTTCATGATGTAACACTGATACCAAATGAATCAATTTAGATTTTAGATCAAAACCTCTTGTAACTTTTGGTTTCTCTCTTTATTTCAATTTTTCTATCACATATTTCTTGCCTTGCCCACAGTTTCTTGCTTCATTAAGAATCTATCATATATTTTATGTGAATATTAATTCCACCATTTCTTATCTCGTGTATCATATTTTTATCTTCCACTTTAGCTTACCATGGCTTCCAATTGATATAATGGGCCTTGCAAAAAGGATCAACCTACTCTTAATGCTTGGGTAATGACATTACTAGCATGAAGAGGAACTATTTAATACATGTACAAAAGCATACACAGCATGAATTCAGTGTATGTCAAAGCCTAACAATAACTTGCTTGCATGGACCGTGAAGAAGGACCCATGAATGCAATAATCATGTTGAACACAAGTGATGGATGGCCAAAACTAATACACCTACTCAATTGATACATCACAAGAAAACTTGGAATTATTCAATTTGGGATTTCACAAGAAAATTGATCACTCAAATTTTCTAGGAAATAGAAGAAATTGTATTTCAATGTCAAAGTGTCAAAAAGATCCTTCCAAAATAATTATGGCTCTATTTATAATGTTTTAAGAAGCCTTGAAACTCTAAAATTCATATAAGTATTGCCAAAAACAAATTAACTTGAAAAACTAAAAATTCCTAATTAAATCTGGCTTTTCTAGAGTTTTGCATTGATCTAAGGGTCTCAGATTGATTTGCTATCGTCGCACTAGGTTGCTGGAATTACAATTGTGTTGGGCTCAATCGATCAACTATATAATGATTGTAAAGACAAAAGACATGCATATTGGCCCTCCTGCAATTACTTGGCAATCAGATCAATTTGGTGGACTTGCGATTGATCAGGGCATGGTGAAGATCGATGTTGACCCTACCTCTAAGCTTATTTCAAGCTCATTTCATACCAAATGCACTCAAAAATGTTCTTCTTCCTTCTTACATCCTTCCAAACGTTCAAAAGCTTCTCCAAATTCCTTCATGAGTGTCAACATGCTTTCCTTAAGATCTCTATTAGACACTATTATTTTGGGTACAAGATGCAACCTAACTATCTCCTTAAAGAACAATATGTATGTGTGTAGCAGCACCATTTTTGTTGCATGTAATGAAGTTTGTCATTTTAGAGAATCTATCAACAATGAAAAATATGCTATCATTACCTATTTACATATGTGGCAAGCTTAGCAAGCTTAGTACAAAGTCCATTGAAATATCTGTCCATGGCATATCCAAAACTCGTAACGACATATATAGCCCATGTGGTTGAACATTTAATTTAGCCTCCTAGCACTTGATGCACTTATCAATTATTCTCTTTATGTCTCTTCACAAGTGTAGTCAAAAGATATTGCCACAATAGAGCAAATGTCTAGCTGACACTATAGTGTCCCATTAGGACTTCATTGGGAGCCTCTCAGATTAGCAACTCTCAAAAGGAACCCCTTAGAATACACAACCTATGTACATAAAATAAGTCTCCATCATGCTGATAATATTTGTCATGTACTCCCCCTTTTTGTTAGTTTATACACATGTCCAAAATCTTCACCATTCTTTAATACGTTCAAATCCTAGTGACCTAGCATTCAATGTAGTAAGTAATGAATGTTTCCTAGACAATGCATCCACCACCACATTTTTTACACCTTTTTTAATATTTAATCATATAAGGAAATGTATCAATGAAAGATACCCACTTGACATGTCTATGACTTAACTTACCTTGATTCTTGAGGTGCTTCAAGGACTCATGATCTATACGAATAATGAACTCCTTGTGGTTTAAATAATGCTACCAAGTCTCCAAAGCCTTTACCAATGCATAAAAATCCTTGCCGTACATTAGATAATGCAACTTTGGTCAATTTAAGTTCCCTTGAAATATGCAGTCGGCCTTTTCTCTCACATCAACTCAATGCCTATATCTAAGTTATCACATTAAGTTTAAAAGTCTTAGAAAAATTGGATAAAGATAATACAGAAGCCTGAGTAAGTTTATCCTTAAATAATTCAAACACCTTCTACTGAGCTTCTTCCTACCGAACCTCTCATTCTCTTGATAATTGCAGTCAATGGTTGTGCAAGAGTGATAAAATCCTTCATGAATCTCTTATAAAAACTCAGCCCATGGACACTCGTTACTTCAGACACGTTCCTGGGGATCGGCCAATCTCTTATTGCCTTCACCATATTCACATCAACTTGGATACCCTATGTACTAACAACATAGCCAACAAACATAGAATGGTCTATGAAAATGTACTTTCTTAGGATTAGCATATAATTGTTCTTTTCGCAAAGCCTCAAGGACATCCCTAAGGTGTCTACCATTCTCATCAATAGACCTATTGCACACAAGAATATCATCAAAGTAAACCACTACAAATCTACCTATGAAAGCATATAAAATATGATTCATAAGCCTAATAAATTCACTTGGTGAATTTGTTAAACCAAATGGTATAACTAACCATTCATATAACCCATGTTTTGTTTTGAAGGCCATTTTCCACTCATCTCCCTCTTTTATGTGTACTTAATGATAGATGCTTTTAAGATCAATTTATGAAAACATATTAGCACCTTGCAATTCATCAAGTATATCATTTAGTCTAGAAATAAGATAACGATACTTTACCGTTATAGCATTTATAGCTTTGTAATCAATACACGTCCTTCAAGACCCACCTTTCTTTAGCACAAGTAGTACTAGAACTACATATAGACTCATACTTTCTTGGACCCATCCTTTACTAATCAATTCCTCTTCTTGCCTTTAGTTCTCATTAGTTTCTTTTGAATTCATACAATACACACCAAGTGACTTGGGATGGCTGCTCTTGGTACGAAATTAATCTAGGCTATGTTTTTTAAACAATTTTGTTTTCAAAAAACACACACTCAATTATTACACTTTTTAAATTTTATGTCTGCCTTATTTGACATAGCTTTCAAGACAAAAATACGTAAAAATACAAACTAAAATTTTAAAAAAAATGTAACTCTAGTGTTCAATCCCCCTAATAAGTGGTAATCCACTAAGTAACTCCCCCAATAACACATCCTAAAAATTCTGAAAAGCAGACACAACTTCAGGAAAGGAAGATGTGACCTCTTTGGATAAATAGTAGGATTCTTTGTACAAAAGTTATTCAACTCGTTTTTCACTTCCTACTGCTATCTACACATTTTGTAATATACACTCTTTTCTCCCATTTTCTTTTCTCACTTTTTGTATCTTTCCTTTCTTCCTATCTACCCATTCACTTTCTAGTTCTTTCTCTCATGGAAAACCTATTTTGTATTTTGTTTACAAATGTGGAATCTTTTGAACATGTTTCAATTATTCGTGCATTACACTAATATACACTCCTATGATTTCTACACATTGTCTCATGACTTTTAATTAATTCCCACACTTGATGTGCATCTAAGTCCTATAGAATTCATGCTTTTAATGTGCCTACATGTGAAAATTCAGAAACCCTACGAGTATGCATGATAACCAAACAACTAGGTGTAGAACTTACCTCATGTCCAAGTGTGTAAAGGTCAAAAAATCTCCCACAGCCCTTTGCATGACAATTACTGTTCACAAGTTTGAATATGGTTTTCAACCCTTTTTAAATGACTACTTATACCTTAGATTAATTTGTGTTTGCATGGAATTAAAATTTTTAATAGTTTAGCTCTTTAAAATCAATTTCACATTTTTTTGAATTTTAGCCTATTTTCCCATCTAGATTTCTAAGCTTTTAACTCTATTTTCTTGTTTCCAAGGCTTGGAAATTATATCCCTTAAATTATTAAATCATAAGGCCAAGTTTCACCACCTAGAAAGGCTAAAATTTCCTTCTTAGGCTTCCTTATTCAACTTTTAATAATTTCACTCAAAAATAAATATCAAATTGTAAATTAAAAATAATTTTGACTATAATTCCACAAAATTTGAAAAATGAAATGTTCTAACATCTTTCAAAATTTCAGGGTATTACATCCTCCCCTCATTACAATGAGTTTCATATTACATCCTACCCCCATTACAATGAGTTCCGTCCTTGAAACTTGCAATTACAATCCTAAGTAAACAAATAGGGTATCATTTCCTAAAGTCCTCCTTGCGCTCCCAAGTTGCCTCCTACTCTAAGTGGTTTGACGACTAAAGCTTCACATAAGGTATCGTCCAGTTCGTTAGATTCCAATCTTCTCTCCCTAGTACTTGGATTCGGTGTGGAGGTTCCTAAGGTCTTTAAACATGACATCCGTGAGATTTTGTTGGAGAAGGGCTTGTACTTGTCCTAGTCAATGGCTAAGGCATGCTACCCTTGCATCTCGACAACTATAAAGAAATTTTATTTCAAGTCTTATAAAGAAAGGTGGGAACAAGTCCATAGGAACTACTTTGAGGACCATGCTGCGAAGCTATGCAACATTCCATCTCAAGGTAATGTGTGTATAGGCAACTCATTTTCAATGCCTAAGATCTTCCTTGTGAACTTGACACTACTATTGATCCCCACAGTGAAGTGGTTGTGTCTGCCTGTTATAAAAGATAGCACCAGCAACAACATGGATCACCAATAGTAGAGAGCCTAGAGGGATGCTTTGCCTTTAAGATTGAAGAACAGCAAAGCTCCCAGTTACGTAGGGCTAGTTAAAAGTCTTTCCAAGAAGGTACTTTATCACATTTTACTTTCATTTTTTTTCCTTTCCTTTTGACTAAAGTTCCCCCTTTTCTTCTTTCAAGTGGAAAGGAAAGCTTTTAGAAGTGGCAGTATGGATTCTAGTGGTAGTCATAAACTTATCTTGGAGTCGAATTCACCACCCATTATCTTATGATAAGGCACTAGAGGGAGTTCACATTTTAAAAGAGGGCAAGAAGACACCTTCTTCTACAGTAGTCTTAATGTTGAAGGTGAAGATGTTCCTTCACAATCATGAGAGTTCTTTGCATGTGGGTGAGTTTTGGCAAAAGGTTAGCAGGCACTCCACTTGACCACATTTCTTTGCTTAAGAATGAGGTTCTACTTGTCCTTAAGTCTATGATGTTCTTTGACCATACTAATGCATCACTTATGGAAGAGTTACCAGAGACACAATTTGCTAAGACCGTAGCTTACAATGAGGTAAGATTTGCAACTACTAAAAGGCCTACTAGGGAGGTCTTTACCCAATAGTTGGATAATGCAGAGAATCATCTACAAGGAGCCCAAGATAAAACAACTGGGGAGGCCAAGAAGGTTGAACATTCCAAGGTAAAGCTAAATGACCTTAACTAAGCAACAAAGGGAGTTGTCTACATTTCTTGCGCGATAGAAACAATCCTTTTAGAAGGCTAAAGTGGAGGTCGACGAGATCAAGGAAGAAGTTGCCACCTTAAAGTCTACTAAGCCTTTGCATTGTGTAGTTGCTGAGACCTTGTGAACTTCTAGAGAGGATTTGATAGTTACTAGGACGAGCTGGAGAGTTTGAACCCTTGTGTTTACTTTTGTCTTGGATTCTTTTACAGTCTAGTCATTGACATTATCCCTATGGCAAACATTTGATTTCATAATACAACATCCTTGTCTTCTCTTTTATTACACTAGTGCTTGCCTCTTTTATCTTGTTAAGTAATGCCTATGATAGTGTCCATTTAGTATAACAAGTTAAAACATAACCTATCACCAATTCGCAACTAAACTTTAAAAATATCTAAGCTACCCATGTATCCAAAATGGAATCAAGTTATAACATAATTCGAACATTTTTGAATTTTTTGAAAGGTAGGTATGTTCACAGTTTATATTCTTGTGGGCCAGAAATAACTTGTAGTTTATGCTCATGTTCCAAGAAACATCTTGATTTGAATTATAGTTTGTGTTCATGTCAAGAAACTTTTTATTTGGGTTTAACAATTTATACTCATATCAAGGAGCATCTATTTTGCTTTTTTGTGCTTTTTTATTTGTTACATTTTTTCATAGTTTTGCCCTTTTTTGTCCCTTTTTTGTTGTTTTCTTTTATTTTTTTGTTTTTCTTTTTCAAGCATAATATCTCTTCAGAAACTTTCCATTGATGAGGCCAATGTGTAATCCTTCTTCCACCACCTTTTATGTAAGCTTCTTTGGCCACATAAGGGTCATCCCATTTTAGTGTAAACTTGTTCCTAATATAGTGGGTAGCAGTGACAGGCATCCTTAAAGCAAGCTCTAAGTCCCCAACTTGAAAGGAATGAGCACCCACTTTTTTATTAAATGCTTTCAATAGACAAGCTCTATAGCACTTTAACTTTTTTTGTGCATCTGACCTCTTCTCATTAAGTGCCTTTAATTTTTTAAAGTGCAAGCAAGCATTCCCGTCTTCTGTTAATCCTTCTTGTATGGATATTTGTAGGGACAGAACTTGTTGCTCAAGTAGGACAACAACCTCAAGGCCATAAACTAATGTCTAAGGAGTTAGTTGTGTAGGTGCTTTATAGAAGGTTTGATGAGCCCATGAAGCTCCTCCAATCCGTTCATGCTAGTCTTTCTTTAACTTGAAGACCACTTTCTTCAATAGGTTGTAGAGTGTTTTATTAAAAGCTTCTACTAGGCCATTAGTTGGGACATGATACATTGAGAACATTTTTTGTTTGAAGCTTAACTTTTGGCACAGTGTGTCAATGGTGCTATTAATGAATGGCTTTCTATTATTAGTAATGACGTATTAGGGACCACTATACTGATATATGGTGTTGATATGGATGAAGTTAGCTACATTCTCCTTCTTCACTTCTTTTAGGGGAATTACTTCAGCCTATTTAGAGAAGTAGTTGGTAGAAGTGAGAATATAGAGATGGCTAGTAGATCACTTTGTCATGGATCAAATGACATCCAAACCCCAAGCATTAACATGCGACAAGGCAACTATTAGGTTTAATAGCTCAGGTGGCTAATGGATGAAATTGGCAGGGTATTGGCATGTTTAACACTTCTTTGCAAAATCCATGTACTTTTTCACCATCGTTGGCCTGTAAAAGCCCATCCTTTTAGTGCAAAAGTGGAGCTTTGGTCTAGCTTAGTGCACATTATAAATCCCAAAATAGGCTTCCTCCATGGCTTGCACAACTTCATCATCACCAAAGTAGCGTAGGAATACTTCATCGAATGACCATCTACATAAACTACCCTTAAAGTAGATGAAGCAAGCTACTCAACATTGAATGTCTACTTTTTAATGAAGTTCATCTAACAGCATCTTATACTTTAAGTAGTTCATGAAGGGCTAACATCAGGCTTTCTTTCTAACTTCAAGGACTTCTAGAGTGTAAATTTCTTCTTCACTCTTTTCAGCATCAAATGTCAGAGGCACCACCCATTTCTTGCATATGTGTATATGGTCTTTTGCTTTGCATATAGACATGGTAAAGGCAAGC
The DNA here is from genome assembly GCA_019155195.1 of Avicennia marina. Lineage (NCBI taxonomy): Eukaryota > Viridiplantae > Streptophyta > Magnoliopsida > Lamiales > Acanthaceae > Avicennia > Avicennia marina. The sequence continues at coordinate 6,675,145 of CM032766.1, read as the reverse complement.
TTAGTTAGCACATCTACTTGCTTATTCTCTCTACTTAGCACATTTTTGTGACATCTTTAGGCCACCCCATAAGTCCTTTGGCATAGTTATAGTATAGGAGCAACTAAGGTTTCTTAACTTCATATGCCCTCAACAACTAATTGATCACCAACCTGTAATCCCCATATACTTTGAAATCCATGCCATCTCAAGTTTGATGATCAAAGCTTGATATCTTGCGATGTCATTAGAGATACGAAGTGAGTGAAACTTCATCTTATGAAGAAGACGTTCACATTGCACACACTTCATGTATTCCTTTGTTTACATTATATTTTATGATGCTAAAAGAATCAAGAGTTAGGGACAATACATTCAATATAAAGTAGTTGACAAAGATGAGACATTAATAGGGGTTAAATTTATTATCCCTTCATTCCAAGGTTGTTCTAATCCTAACACTTATTTTAAGTGGGAGATAAGGATAAAGCTCATATTAGACTAACATTAATAATTGGAGGTGCAAAAGGTAAATTTGGTTGTAGTTGAATTTACTGATTATGCTATTGTTTTATGGGATCAGTTATGCCTCGATAGTAGACGCATTAGTGAAAGGTCAATCAGTACATGGGGTGAAATAAAAGTAGCAATGCAGAAGAAGTTGGTACTGAGTCACTATCATTAGGAATTATATCAAAAGCTACAAACTTTGATTCAAGTAAATTGGAGTGTGGAAGATTATAAGAAAATAAATGGAGATAGCATTGATGAGAAGGGATGCTATAGAGTACAATGATGCCAACCCTAGAAGTATCTAACATACAAAATTCAATTCTACAAACACTAATCCTTCTAATATCCATAACTGAGATATTATGTATTTTAAATGCTAGGGGGTAAGAAATCTTGTGACATAATGCATAGATAGTCAAGCCATGATCTTGAAAAACTAAGCAAAATTATGATGGATGAGGAGAACAGTATTAAGGAGGAGATGCCACCATTGGAAGAGGCATTTCCAAAAGATGATCAAGTTTTTATGGGTAGTGAAGGAATTAACTTAGTTGTGATGAGAACCTTAAGTGATCTAGCCAAGGAGAACGAGCATGAGAAGTAGCGATAGAACATTTTCCATGCAATGTGCCAGATTACGGATAAGACTTGATTTTAATTATTGGTGGAGATAGGTGCACTAATGTGGCTAGCACTATGCTTTGTGAGATTATCATTACCTTTGAGGAACCATGGTAGGCCATACAAACTAAAGTGGTGAAATAATAGCATGGAAGTTATGGTCACTAAGTAGGATAAGGTCACATTGACAAGTGTAAGGGTGATAGGAAGGTACTATGTGACATGGCACCTATGCAACTGAGTCGTATGTTGTTAGGCATCCTTGGTAATATGTTAGAATGTCACATTTGATAGGTGACAAATAGGTTCACCTTCCACTTTAATAAGGTGATCATTCTAGCTTTTGCTTACACTAAAGCAAGTCTACAAAGATCAAATGTAGAGTTAAAACTCAAGAAAAAGAAAAAGAAATGTGAGGGAGTGGAGGATATTGGGAATAGAAAGGAAATCAAAAGAAAAGAGAGAAAATAAAGCACGTTAGACTCTATGAGAGATGTAAAGGTTGCTATAGGTTGTAAGAGATTGGAGAAGTTATTAATGTACAAAGAAACATACTTTCTGTTAAAAGTGGTCAAATCATCCCTCCTTAAAGTTGCTTTGTTTATTTTTTAGGATTATAAGAATGTAATTTTGGAAGAGCAATCGAGTGGATTACCATTGGTTCGAGGATTGGGCATCAAACTAATTTTTGTCAAAACAAGTTAGTGTATAGGACCAACCTAAAGGAGACCAAAGAAATTTAACATTAAGTGGAGGAGCTGATTAGAAAAGTTAGGTCCAAGAAAGTATGAGCTCATGTGTAGTGCTATTGTAGCTAGTAACCAAGAAAAATGGATCATGGTGCACGTGTGTGGATTATTATGCTATAAACACCATTAAAGTAAAGTATCACCATTCTATACCTAAGTTAGATGATATGATTGATGGGTTGCATGGGACAATAGTATTTCTCCAAGTTGATCTTAAAAATAGATTCCATTAAATAAATGAAAGAAAGATTTGAGTGGAAAATAAAAATTGAAACAACTTTCTAAATGGTTAGTCATGTTGTTTGGACTTATAAATGCACCAAGTACCATCATGAGATTAATGAATCATGTGTTGCATGAATTTATTTGAAAATTTGCAGTATAATTCTTTGATGACATTCTATTTTATAGTAAGTCCACACATGAGAATGCTAAGCATCTTCATTATGTTTCAGAGGCTTTACATAAAGAGAAACTTTATGCTTACTCTAGGAAGTGTAATTTCTATGTTAACTGCTATTTGTTTCTAGAATTTGTTGCGAGTGCATAAAGAATACAATTTGATGAAAACCAAGTGAAACCAATTAGAGAATAGCTGATTCCCACTTTAATATCTAAGGTAAGGAGTTTTCATATGGTGGCAAACTTCTACAAGAGGTTGTTACATGATTTAAGCACCTTTGCAGCCTAGCTTACCATGGTAATCAATAAGAATGAGAAACTTTAATGCAGAGAAACATAGCAAAAGTTATTTGATCTTTTAAAGGATAAAGATAACAACACATCAGTACTTCTTTACCTGATTTTTCTAAGACCTTTAAGCATAAATGTGATGCTTCGAGTTTAGGTATTAGAGTTGTGTTGATACAAGAGAGGATGCCCATAGCATACTTCAGCTATAAATTGAATGGAGCAGCACTCAACTACATGACATATGACAAGAAGTTATTTTCATTAGTGAAGGCCGTGGAAACATGGCAACATTATTTGAGGCTAAAAGAATTCATCAGTCATATGGAAATGTGTCTCTTAAGCATCTCAGAAGCTAAGGTTACTTTCGTAAAAGGCATATTAGATGGGGAGCTGATATAGACACATTCCTTATGTAATCAAGTATGAAAAGCTGATAAATAATGTTGTCATGGATACTTTGTCAAGCTGTTATGCACTAATTACCACCTTAAATATTAGATTTCTAGGGTTTGAACATATAATAGGATTATATGCTAGATATGAGGATTTTGGAAAATTATTTTAATTAACTAGCAAGGAGATTATAATAATATTTTTAGCATGATGGCTACTTACTTTACATTGAGAAGTGTGTTCCACATTGTTTTTTGTGAGAACTTGTTAGAGAGGCACATAACGGTGAGTCAATGATAATTTCTATCTTAGAAACACTTTCATTAGCTGCATTTGAGATGAGATGTAGAAAGAATTGTGTAGAGACGTATCAAGTGCAAGGAAGCAAATCCAAATTACAACCACATGGTTTATACATGCCTTTACTTGTTCTTAGATCACCATGGATTGACGTTTTTTTTGGATTTTGTGTTGGGTTTTCCTAGAAATAAGACAAGTAAGGACTACATATTTGTAGTGGTTGATAGGTTTTCAAGAATAGCACTGTTCATTACATGTCATAAGTCCAATGATGTATCAGATAATACAAAGTTATTCTTTAAAGAAATAGTAAACTACATGGCATGCCTATGACCATTATGTGAGATAGGAATGTGGAGTTCTTAAACTACTTTTGGAAAGCATTGTTGGGAAAACTAAGGACTAGACTTTTTATTGTCTAGTAATAGCCACCCATAGACAAATGGTCAAACTAAACTGGTTAATAGAATTTCGATTGCACTATTGAGGGCTTTGATTAAGAAGAATATGAAAAGTTGGAATAATGTTTACCACACATGGAATTTGCATATAATAGGAGCACACATTCTACCAGGCATAGGTCACCATTTCAAGCTTCTTTTGGTTTTAGGATCAGTATTCTCCTAGGTACAAGTAAAAACTACTACACGTTTGGCTTTTGTTAAACAAATTTAACGATCCACTAGTATGTCTTCTTGATGTTATCCTAATTGTTATTCTAATTTTGTGATTAATTTATGGGCCAAGGAGAAAAGGAGCTTGGTCTGCACATGAGAGAAGTAAGGAAGTCAACCTCTTTCAAATCTAAAACATGGATTCTAGCAATCAATGTAGTTGGACTCTCATGTTGATCTAAATGAATCATCCTTTCCATGTAGGTCAATTTTTTCCCACTTGGCAAGAGGATAGCAAATTACAAATTCTCCTACATGTTCTCATTCCCTTAGGAAGTTACTATGTATTTTGATTGTATGTAATATTTTGCAATTCGAAATCATTTTCCAAATTGCTTGTTAGATGTTCAAAAATTCTTGTTTAAGCAATTCATACCCTCTATACATAATGTTTTGATCTAAGATTTCAATTCTTTCGTGTTTCAATAGTAACATATTGTTCCATGGAGCTAAGGTCCAAAATATGGAAGAAAGAAGCATTTTTTTATCTGCTAACACCATAAGATTTATTGTCATTACTCATAATGAGCAAATAAGTATTGATGATGAGACAAAAGCCAAGTATTTCAAAGGAGATCTAACAAAAATCGAAAAAAAAATGAACAATATACCCAGTAAGCCAACAAAAGAAAGAAAAAGATAGCACTTGACCATTGAGATTAGGTTTTGATGCACATGAGAAATGAAAGGTTTTCTAAACAAAGTTAATCTAAACTTATGCCTAGAGTAGATGGACCATTCCAAGTAATTGAGAGATTAATGACAATGCTTACAAATTAAAGATTCCAAATGAGCATGGAGTAATTGCCACATTTAATGTCACTGATATAAGTTTTTTTTATGCAAAGGATGAATAAGAAGCTGAATTAGGGGCAATTTAGCCAAAGCAAGAATATCTAACATTGATTGGAGGACCAATTGCATGAGCTAAGGCAAAGAAGCTTGAGGAATCTATGTCAGCACTTGTTCAAGGCTTTTGAGAAGAGTTGAGACGTTTAGAGAGGTTGGGAGAGTTAAGAAGAGTTTGTGAGTCAATCTAGAGCAATGCGTGGAAAAGGACAATAAATTTGAAGATCAAGATCTACCCAAGGTAAGTCAAAATTGATCACAAGTATGCTGGATTGATCTAAAGAGGGTGAATTCACATTTCATGGTAGTAACGTTTTGAAATTACAATCCCTACAAGGGACCAATCAATCGACGGATGAACAAATTAAGAACTTGTCAAACGTAGGGATGTAGGATCAATAACAACAAGCATAATCGATAGAGCTAAAGGAGTGCTTTTTGAGATAGTTATTGCTAAAAAGAGTGGATCAATCAGAGAGATGGTCGATTAATCGAAAACCTTCCATATTGATTGAGATAATCATGATTTTATGGTGATTTTGGCCTTTCACTTAAGTTATTTTATGAATATTTAATGATTTTGTTTCAAAAATTATGTGTGATAAAGCCTTCAGTTGAATATCTTGTGTTTGAAATACATGTTGATGATATTAGAATGAAAAATGAGTGATTTTAGACATGATTCCAATATTTAATAAGTTTTAGCATTTTGCTTTTAGCATTGTGGCAATAGAAAAAGTGCCTATGACAATGAAGTCCCTATTCACACTAGCAGAAAGAGATGCAGTAAGTGATTCTATTACAATTAATGTCATGATTGCATGGAGGAGATTTGCAACCATGAACATAAGTGTGATACATTCTAGAAATTATCATGGTTGAGGACCGCAACCATAAGAACAACGGTTGTTGTTCCAAAAGATAGCACTATCATAACGACAAGGAGGAGTTGGAGTTTTGCAATCATAAACATGAGCATGGTAAATTCTGGAAATTATTGCAGTTGAGGACCACAACCATGAGAACAATAGTCATTGTCATGAGAGATAACACTGCAAGCACAAGGTGAAATACAAGACATTCTAAATGATTTTGCTGTTGGGGAGTGCAACCACTAGTTAAGGAGTTATAGCCATGATAGAAGCAATTGTGATTACAAAAATTATAAAGCACAATTTACGCCATGTTCACTCCTGGGACAGCGGGCACGAGAAGTAAGTTCGCAACTATGAGAAGGATGTTGGTGGCCATGAGATGAGCAGCAACGCGCAATTGAGATTATGTTGTAGGGGTATTTTGTCCCAATTTTACAAAGTTTCTCATTAACCTAGTCACCAACTACAACAAAAACATGAATAAGAGGTTTTGGAGTTCTTTTAGTGAGTTTTTCATAGAGCTCGAGAGGTAGGAAACAAATTAAAGATGTGAGAAGAAGGAATTCATATCAGTATTTGAAGAATTCATCTTTCTCGCAATTCAAAACTTCACACTAAGACTTCTTTCTTCTTAATTTTTTTTTCCAGTTTTTGACATTGTTGGACGATTGAATTTGGCATGTTTTCAAGCATAATACTATGGCTTGCTGAATTTTATTCTAAGACCTTGTGAATATATTTGATGATTGATGAATGAAAGATTTTTTGATCAAGTTTCGTCGTCCTTATCGTTTGCAATTAATGAGTTTCTTAATTTTAAAGACCTATTGATTTGTGACTGTATGAGAAATAATAGGTGTCAAACTCATAGATTAGACAATCAATTATGAACATTAATTTTATGAGAATAATAACGCAAAACTATAGAATTAGTGTGGGACATATTGTTAATCATAGAATTTCATCTTAATTTGATTAGGTTGTGAGAACATATCTAATTTGAAATTGAAGACGTAGGAGAGTCTAGGAGAATATTCTAAATATAGTAAGATTAACAATCCATTACAAGATAAGTAAAGTGATTGTTCACATAAATTACCATTAAGTGAGAATCAACACATCGCAAGGGACTAGACTTCTTCAATATTGATACTCGTTTCTTTGATTGTTGTTGCTTTGATTCCAAGACATTAGATTTATTATCTTTTTTTTAATTTTTGTAATCATCACCTTGTGAAGGACCGACTAATAAACACTCAGTCATATCAACAAACACACAATTACACTCTCTTTGTGGATATGATATTTTACTCACCAGTACATTTCATATGTTTTTTGTGCACCCATGACATTCACGTTGGTGCCATTGATGGGGAGGGCGTCAAATGCTATTGAATATTCTTAGTGATCATAAGTTTAGGCCATTTTCTTCTTTTCCATCTATCCCTTTTGCCTTTTGATTTAAGAAACTACTCAGAAAGTGCACATAGTATGGCTATCCACTCTACTATAAGTACAAACTTTTTATAGTAGGATAATTGGACAACTACATATAGTTTTAGATGTAGTTGCAGTTGGAGCTTTGATGAAAAACCCAACAAAAGAAACATGGGTGCTAATTAAAGAAATGGTTGCAAATGTATATCAATGGCCAGTAAAGAGGTACACCACATGAAGGATCACTAGTGTGCATGATGTTGACACTTTCACTGCACTCCCTGTAAAAGTGGAGTGTCATAGAAAATTGATAACATTATGGTAAGCAATAATTCCTTTTCAGTTTCAATTATTCAAAGTTGCAATACATGTGCAGAACCACGTACTATGCATGAATGCCAAGAAGAGGGATCAAGTGGTGGCTAACTTTAAAGAGAGCAGGTAAACTTCATAGGTAATCAAAGAGATAAAGTAATAATCCATATTCTACAATCTTGAATGGAAAATCACCCCAACTTCTCCTAGAGGAACCAATAAAACGCACTGGATTCCAAGCACCATTCAAGTAGGAGAAAAAGCAATCTCTAAAGGGTGTTGTGAGCAATCCTTGCAAAGCTTATGCATGAGATGATAGATAATTTTAGCTAAGACTACACAAGATTATATGAATAGAAATGATACTTTGTTGCAAAATTAACAATCTTCCATTAGAAATTTAGAGGTGCAAGTTAGGCTACTTGCCAACAAGATGGCCAAGAGACCGGAAGATGCAATACCTATTACTCTTGAAAATAATCCTATGGAACATGTGAAAAGGGTGCTAGTATTTCAAGACATAGAGAAAGAGAAGTTGCAATGCTAAGTGAAGAAGAAGAGGTAAAGAAGTAAGCAAATGCACAACCACCTTTTTCTCTAGCAAAAGTGAAGAAATAGGTATCTAAATTTTCAGGTAATTTTCAAAAATTAGATGCAAATACTCCTTTGGTTGCAGAAGTTAAGAAAAGTCCTAGTTTTGTCAAGTATTCACAAGAGGTAGCACCTCAGAAGAGAAAATAGGATGATTTGGAAGACACCTTGGAGAATGGGACATGGTGCCACCAAAGGTTAAGGATCCAAGGAGTCTTTCCATTCTTTGCACTATAGAAAATTTTGCATTTGATAATATATTATATGACCTAGGTGCAAGTGTAAATGTGATATGTTTTACTACTTTCTTGGCACTTGATATAGAGTTTGTGAAGCCTACAAGGATCCTTGTAAAGTTAGAGAATAGGCCCATGAAGAGGCCACTAGGAGTGGTGGAGAATGTTTTGGTTAAGGTAAGCGATTTTATAGTGCCTATGGATTTTGTTGTGCTAGAGATGGAGGGTCAAGCGAAGTTACCATTAATCTTGGGACGTCCATTCTTAGCTACCACTAAAGTAGTGATAGACATGGAAATAGGTAGCCTAACTTTATATGTTGGCCCCAATGAGATAACATTTTTCATGTATTCTATGTCTTCCACTTCTCACACACAAGAAGTAAAGAAAAATATAGCTATGTTACATATTTTTGGTGTCTCTAATGTAGTTCCTAGTGATGTGCTAAGTGAGAAGGAGGACTTAGAATAGGTATGTGGTAAGCACAACAAGCTAAGTGTGGGGGAGAAGTCAAAGGAATATCTAAGGGTGATAGCTAAAGAAGACCTACATATGAGGAAGAAACATAAGGTAAGAAAGAGGAAAAGAAGAGGAAGAAGGAGGGAAATTGTTGTAGTTCATGGGGGCTTGTGAATGCCGAACATATTTCAAGTTATAGATAATAAATACAGTGCTTCCTAAGAAGCAACTCAAGCTTTTGACTTGCTTTCAGTTCTTTAGTTTGAATTTTTATGTTTTTGTTTGTGTGTGTTTTTGTGAGTACATGGAATTATAAATTTGTTTCCATTAGGTGTAGGATTGAAGAGAGAGAGCAATTTTGCTTGGTACTAGGACATTGGCGAAAGGAAGATGTAAAGATTGTGCTAACCCCACTACATTATATTTCTCTAAGTTGCTCTATTTTATTATTATGGTCATATTCGTTGCATGGGCAACAACATAAGTGTAGGGGACTACATAGGAATGCTAGGATAATATGCATAAGTGCAAGTAAAGTTGTTGTTGTGAGTGTTATTTAGTGAAAATTTTGCATGCACACGGTGGCCAACATGAATAAAATGATTGCATGACAGTCCATGAAATTTGTGGCCAGTAAAATAAATTTGTGATGGAATATTTAGTGAAAAATTTTGTTGTATAATCTTTTATTATTCTTGAGAATGGTTTCTTGCCTAGTTATTGAAATGTGATTCCCACATTATTATGCATGACATTCTTCACTTTTAGTTGCTAGATCACTTAAGAAGTTCTATTGTGAAAAGAGGATAGTTAGTTTAGAGATGTAAGCCTTACTTTGACTATTGATAAATTCACTAGAGAATAAAGAAGATCAACTAGGGAAGAAAAATAGAGGACTTGGAAAAATAGTGAAAATCAAGAAAAAAGAAGAAAGAAAAAAGAAAAAAAAATGAGAATGTAAAAAATTTATCTACTCCAATGATTGGTGGGACTTAGTAACTAAGATTTCAAAAAGATCCTTGTTCATTCTTGAGTAAAATAGTCACCCAACTATAAGTATGCAAAGCATCTTAAGTCAAGTAGTAAGTTGAGTAATCAAGACTTTGTAGTGACCTATGGTCACCTTCGCCTAAAAAAAGGCTCCAAACTATTTAAGAAAGTTACAAAACTCACTAAATAATAAAAAGAATAAGTGTAGGGAAAGAAAAAGAAGAAAAACATTTAGTCCCACACTAAAGCCCTCTTGGTAGTGCTTACAGTTGATTGAACTTGTTCAACAAAGAGTTAATTAATGCTCAAAGTGAGCAATCCATGAGTTGATTATCTTTGAATTGCAACAAGATCATCTAAAGGTTAAAGTGATTAAGGATTGAAGAGTGACATACACACACAAGAATCCACGTTGGAAACATACTTAGGTTAAAGATGTTGTGATCTTGAATGATTTTAGAACTATGTGACGTATGTGTATTCTAATTTCTAAAATTAAGATGTGTGGCCAATTCCATTACTTTTGTGATTTCATACCTCATTGATGAACCACATTAATGAGGAATGGAAGTAGTTTTCCTACAGATAAGTAAACGAGTAGGTGTGGGGGTCTAATGAGCAAAGTTCTATAGTATATTTATGCCCCATTATGTTTGACTTTACACGCATTTTGAGAATAAAATGGCTACATTACATGTGCATGCATGTAAAAGTTTTAATTTAGAGGATTTAAAATGTGTAAGTGTAGTTTTGGCAATGATTAAGACAACATGAACATTATCTTTATGTAGAAAATAATTTTGCCCAATTGTAGATTTCACACCTATGAGAAAGCTAATCACGACTGCAAAAGATGAGTTTGCAAGAGTGGAGTTCAAGGGAAAGACATCTTGGAGATGTCCACGGTTGGCACTCGTGACCACAAGGATGAGGATTATGATAGCAGTAGAGTTTTTTCCAAACACGCATCAGACCGCAACACGCATTAGAATATATCATAGTTAAGACCTGCAATCTTGAGTAACAAAGTCATAACTGCGAGAGGGGAGTTTGTAGCTGTGAAATGAGGAGCAATGTGGCATAATTTTTGTTGTGGTTGAGCTTGCGATAGCAAGTAGATATGTTGTGACTATGAAGTAAGACATTGTGGTCATGGTACTTAGGAAGCAAGATTTATGTGATTACTATTAGTGATATACCCTTTAATGTCAATAGAAAATAAGAGATATGAGAAGGGCATTTGGTTGTATATATACTTTTCATAACAATTAGTAAAATATTAATCTTGACATAAAATATTTCATGTGCCCATAAGTTTGAGTTAAGGAGCCTTATTCATAAAGTGTTATGAATATGGACACAAAGCTCTCTTAGTCCTTAATCATTAAAACATGTCCATGAGTCAAAAATACTCTAAACAGTATTAAAGAGTCAATATAACTTGCATACCTTGTATTTCTATGGTAAGTATCATGTCATTTGGTATGAAATGCTAAGACTATATATTTGTGTGGATGTGCTTTTAGAGAATGGAGCATTCGGACAATGACTCATAGAATGAAGCAAGCAGATGGAGTTCACTCTTAGCTGTTAAAATCATACTTTGTGATCGTGTTAAGTGTTCATAAAACTTTGACTTGAGATGACATGGTTGCCTTATGTTCATGACGGTCAACATGCCATCAGGATACTAAGGTCCAAAATCTATCGAAGTATCGGATATAGAGTAATGAGCTTAGCATGTCGTTGCTCGGGTGCATATGGAGGGATGTGTGCATTCAATAAAAGATTTGTTTCCTTACAAGTGAGTAAAGTATTTGTGTTATGCAGTTATTGTTCTATAAAATAGAAGCCTTTGGCTAAAGCAATGTATGATTAGAAAGAGTTTTCAATAAGAGTATATGTCTCATAAGGAAATGTCAATTAGTCATCTGTCCAAGTTTGTGTGTTTGACTAAATCCATGACTTTGATCAATTGGGACAAAATAAGAAAAAAGGTCTATACAATATAGTAGTCATGATAGGAAAGGTTTATCGTGATCTAAATTACTTTATCTTAATGAGGCTATGATATGGGCTATAAACTAAACATTACCCATGTCATACGAGCCATGCTTATTGCCAATTAGAATAAACCTAGAGAGTCACACATAAGATTGAAATATATTGCAAGTACTAAATTAGTAGGTTGCATAATTTAGCATAATTTATTTTGTTGCAAATGAATTGGACTAAATAAATTGCTTTAGTACTTGTAAATGATGAAATCATTAATTAGAAACATAATGGAGAATTTAATTTAATTAATGATATTAATTAAATTAAACTAATTGGACACATTTAGGTTTTAATTGTTAATGAGATTAATAATTAAAGAGTTTGTGGGCTGATTTATTAATGAGATTAATAAATAAAAGTCCATGGGTCATTTAATTGGAAAGGATCCATGTATGGAACCCATACCTAAACCCTAGTGTTGTAACTATATAAAGAAGTCTTGAAGAGTTCAAGACATGCACAACAAGCCCTAATTTTCATGCTTCCAAGCAAGCAAAAGAGTGCAGCCCTAAGCCACCCTCTTTTAGCACTCTTTTGTCATAGAATCCCCCTAGCCTAAAGTTGTTTGCGTTAGAGCTTCACAAAAGTGTTTTGTGGAAATGAAGGAGGAGCTTGCAAGCATCCCAATTGTGTGAACAATCTAAAGGTTGAGATTTGAGAGCCACTACTCGAAGGATCGTGTGTGAAACGTTTGCAAACATTGCAAAGGTTTGATTTTTATACATCTTCTTGTTTAATTAATATCTTACATGTTTTGCAACAACAATAGATGGGGTTTGTTCCATTGTATTCCACTACATATGCATATTGATGTTATGTGCTAAAGTTTTAATTTTTCTGGCCAAAGCCCAATGAAATCCAACAATTATCGTGCTTAGGTTCACAGCAACAGAAGAAGAGTTAGCAATCGTGATGGCTGGTAGGGTAACCACAGATCATAGTGTGAAAAGTATGGGGATGCGACTTCAGGGATATTTTCGGCTTTTCCACCTCTTCACATGAACCTTATCTCCATGCACTATATATTCAAGTTCTAAGCACATTGTAGGGGGTCTCTAGCTAGTTTTACACATTTAACACCTAGAAAACACAAGTTACAGTGGTTGAAGAGGAGAAGAAAAAAGGATTTGTACCAAGATGGAGTCACATTCGGTGTCCCATGAGATGCAAAGTTTTAGACTAATTTTTTCCAAAAATTTTCTAATATTTTCATGTTTTTTACAATGAAAAACAATTGGTTTTTATTAATAATACCATGAGTTGCAAAATTACCCTCCAGTCTCCTATGCTTGTGTTTGGTTGAATATGTATGCATGACTTCATGGTTAATTGTCATCGTTTTCATTATTTATAATTGTTAAATTGAATAATAGTTAGAGAACTTGACTAACTCTCTAATTAATTTGTAGCTATGTGAGAAATAACAAGAGTTTTAACATGCACACTAGATGTACAATTGCAAACATTGATTCTGTGAGAATAACAAGAGTGAAACCATAAAATTAATGTGGGTGACAATTATTAGTCATAGAATTTAATCTTTTTAACTTGATATGACTTGGGAAAACTCACTAAATATTGAGTCAAAACTGTAAGAGAGTTCAAGAGAGCATCCGACAGACTTTGGGATTAACATTTGTAACCAAGCAATTAAATTGAGAATTGATATAAATTGGCATATATTAGAAACCAATACAACACAAAGGGCTAGGTTTTTCAATTTTGGCACTTCAATGCTTCATGCTAGTGATTTTTTTCAAAAGTATTTGCTATTATTTTATTAATTCTATTCTCACCACCTACTTACAATTTAACTAATAGAACCTTAGTTACATGAATAGACACACATCTCTTTCTATGGATATGAAACCCATACTTACCCAGTATTGATTCACCGAATTTTAATTTTAGTGTTTTGACAACCACATTAAACCCCCACTGTGGCTGCAAATTTAGACATTCTACAATGGTATCTACGAAAATTTGAGAACAATGTTGGACACTACAGCTCCAAGCACTTTAATGAACAAGTTGCTATAGGAGGCATGGGATCTCATGGAAGAAATGGAATCAAATGGGTATCAATTGCCTTCAAATGAGCTACCACTAGATGAGATGTAGGGGTTCATGACTTAAATGCTTTTACAGCTTTAACTACTATAGTTTATGTGCTTTCTAAAAAAAATTAATGGTTTAAATGTGAGCTCTAATGCCTCTTTTCCTACTATTATGCAAGTTTGAGACATGTGTATGGATCAACACCTAACCCATGAGTGCCAACTGAGGAGTGCTAGTGGTAGCTAGTTAGACATGGAGCAGCTATATTATGTGTACAACGAGGGAATGCTGCAGTATAACCCATACTCCAAAACATACGACCCAAGCTAGAGGAATCACCCAAATTTCTCATGGAAAAATCAAGCAATTGTATCAAAATCCCCTTGGATTTTAGGCACAAAGGCTAGCAGCACAAGTTCCTCCATATCAAGCATAAGAAAGAAGCAGTCATTGGCTAAGTCTACACAAGAAATCATAGGAAATTTAGCCGAAACAACCCAGGACTATATGAATAGGATAGATACAATGCTACAAAGACAACAAGCTTCATTGAGAAATTTGGAGCAACAAATTGGATCGTTGCACAAAGACATTGCGAGTAAACCTCAATGAGCCCTGCCAAGCAATACAAAACCAAATCCAAGAAAATAATGCAAGGTAGTCACTTTGAGAAATGGAAAACAACTTGAAGAAGTACCATCAAGAGGAAACGTCAAGAAAGCATAGCACCACCAATCAAGGCATGCAAGCTACCCAGTCCGTATCCCCAAGGATTGAAAGCCACACAAGAAGATAAGAATTTTCTCAAATTCCTTAACATATTTTAAAAATTCCACATTAATATTTCCTTTGCAGAGGCCTTAGCTCAAATGCCAAGTTATGCTAAGTTCTTAAAGGAAATACTGCCGAAGAAAAGGAAGTTGTGGGATTACAAAATGATCTTTCTATTAGAGGAATGCAGTGTAGTTATCCAAAATAAATTACCTCCAAAACTAAAGGATTCCAGGAGTTTTACAATTCCTTCCAATGTTGGAAATGTAAAGTTTAGAACAGCTTTATGTGGTTTAGGTTCAAGTATTAACTTGATGTCTTATACCCTGTTGAAGAAAGTTAGTTTAGGAAAGGTGAAGCCCACTATGATGTCCATTCAGCCAGCGGATATATCAGTGAAGGTCCTCTCAGGATTAATTGACATTAGTAGGTTAACTATTTTGTTGATGTATGTGTTAAGGTCAGTAGGGTATTAATTGACGTGCTTCAAGGTAAGTTAACATTAAGAGTAGGTGACAAGGAGGTAATTTTAAATATATTTGATGCATATAAATACCTTTTTGATGTTGATACTTGTTTAAAAATTGAGCATTTTGATGATTGGGTGGTTGAATTGTTTAGTGGAAAGCATGGAATTGGAGAGAATGATGAGAAAATAAAGAAGAATGGAGAAAATAAGGAGGATGCAATGGAACAAGTGATCTAGCCCCTAGTTAAATCAATTAATCCACCCAAAGCAATCTTGGAGGAGCCTCTGAAGTTTGAAGCAACTTCCTTCACACTCAGGATATGCTTTCTTAGGTGAGTCTTCTATACTTCCTATAATTATTTCTAACCATTGAAGCGAGAAAGAAGACAATAGGTTGTTGTAGGTTTTAAGAGAACACATAAAAGCAATAGGGTGGTCTATAACTGATCTAAAAGGGACTAACCCATCTTATTGCATGCATAAAATCATCTTAGAGGAAGGATATTAACCTATGAGGCAACTATAAAGAAAGCTTAACCCACACATGCAACAAGTAGTTAAGAAAGAGGTTATAAAGTTGCTTGATGTGGGCATAATTTATCCAACTTCTCATAGTGAGTGAGTAAGCCCAAAACAAGTAGTACCTAAGAAGGAGGCATGACTGTGGTGAAAAATGAATAAAATGAGTTAATTCCTTCGAGAATTGTGATGGGTTGGCATGTGTGTATAAACAGTTTAGTTGGATTGTATTAGCCAACTTCGTATAAAGATGCCTAAATATTTTTTAGGAAATGTGGTAGGTGCCAGAGATTAGGGATTGTCTCCAAGAGGAAAGGGATGGTTCTCACTTGCATTCTTGAGGTAGAATTATTTGATGTATGGGGTATTAATTTCATAGGTCCATTCCCCTCTTCCAATGGTAATATGTACATTCTTGTTGTAGTAGACTATTTGTCCAAATGGGTAAAGGCCATAGAACTTCCTTTAAATGAATCTAAGCATGTTTTAAAATTCTTGCAAAAGAAAATTTTTATAAGGTTTTTGGAGCCGAGGGCAATCATAAATGATGCAGAGTCACATTTTTGCAACGGATGGATAGAATCTTTACTTAAGCATTGTCGTTTATTCCATCGCATTGCCATCCCCTATCATCCAAAAACAAGTGGTCAATTTGAAGTGTCAAATAGGGAATTAAAACGCTTTATGGAGACCACTATAAATCAAAATGGGAAGAATTGGGCAAGAAAGTTAGATGATGCCTTGTAGGCAACTGCATTCAAAACACCAATAGGAATATCCACCTACTGACTAGTTTATGGCAAGGCATATCATCTGCTTATAGAATTAAAACATAAATCATATTTGGCTGTTGAACTGCTGAATTATGATATAGAGAAATTGGGAGAAAAATGAGCAATGCAATTAAATGAACTTTATAAACTTCATTTCCATGCCTAAAAAAGCGCCGAGTTGTACAATGAACACACCAAGAAATGTTATGCCGCCAAATTCTACTAGGGAACTTTAAAGTTAGAGACAAAGTGTTATTGTATAATTCTCGCTTGAAGTGGTTCCCGGGTAAGTTAAAGTCATGTTGGCTTGGTCCATTTGAAATTTCTAATGTGTTTAACCATAGTGCAATAGAACTAAAAGCAAGAAATCGTACATTTAAAGTGAATGTCTACAAGCTAACAACATACTTCAGAGATGAGTTTCATGCCGTATGCATTGACTTTGCGAACCCTTAAGTGTTGAATAATGGTAGAAGTCCAACTACTGACATAAAATACAGCACATCTCCGAAGGCAACCTAAGTTTATATCTATTTTTGTTAGCTTAGTTTTTGTTTTCCCTTAGTTTTTAGTTGTGTCAGGCTTCAATTTGCGTTGTTGAAGGTTACTTGTGTCAAGATCACAATTAAATAGTTGTTTCCATGTGTAGGAATAGTGCTTGCAGCGCTCTCGTGGTCGCAGTAACTAATCTCATGGCCACCAACTCTTAGTTTACAACTATAACCAAGATTTGAAGAAAACAAGTTTACATGTCCTTTAGGTCACACTCACAACACACACTCTCACGACCGCGAAGTCTTAAACCAGGCCTATGGAGTCAACCTCAATGAAAATTAGAAAAGAATTATAGATCACACTTGCAGACGTGTGGTTCCTTCTCACGCTTACAAAAATGCCATTCGCGATCATGAAGTCACACACAGGGCATTCTACCCAATTCTGCCTCATATGCCTATGGTCTTAGAACATATTGCCATGCCCTCAAGCTCAAAATCCATGGCTATGGTATCAAATGCAAGAAATTTTGACTAAAGTTTGCAGTTTAATGTTGTAGTCGCAGTCGTAGTGCCTAGTTTCACCCTCAGTGGTGCCCAGTTCGCTGTCACAAGACCAAGCACGACAGCCACTACTAGGTACTGCTATACGACTCACACCCACAGATTTTTGCATTGCGACCACAGGACTTGCCTTTGCAGTAACAAGTGAAATGCTATGGTTCATTCTTTTACCCTTGTTCCTCATTCCCCCTTCACTGCACACACAAACAACATTTGTTTCTTGTTCTTCCCCACATTCCCGCACAACATTAGGCCATCCTCCACCCTTTCCCTACATTAATCCCTAAGGTTGAGCGTTTACAAGTCTTTGCTTCTCTTCACCACAAGCTACAGTCTTCAATCTCCATCAACCTAAGAGTGCAAGGTAAATTACTCATTTAACTCACAAATTTACCTTATTTAGTCATAGATTGTAGATGTTTTGGTGGATGTTGTGTGATTTTTGCAATTTAGGGATGTATGTGGCACTTATCTTCTTAACAATTTAGGGGGATGGACAATTGTGATTTTTAAGCTATCATGTGAAATCTTTGAGGATATGTTGAGAAATTAAATACTTATTTATTATTTTTGAAATGTGGGTAGATTCCCACTTGATTATTGTAATGAATCTAGGGTTTACACATAGTGCAGTGTTCGATTAAATGCTTCAATAAAGTTCTTTAACTTGGGATTAGTTTGCTTTGTTTCCTCTTTTTGGCTAATGACTTGTACATTATTTTAGCCTATATTGTGTTGATTTTGTCAGAATTTTGGGCTAGTTGATGTACTAATGTTATTTTAACTTGTTGGTTCTAGAAAAGAGGCTAAAATGTTGGAGGGGAGAGTCCCTCTCGCCAAGAAGCAGTTGTAGTCTATGATACTTTTTACTTTATGTCCGAAGACACACAAGATCAAATACTACCACAATATGGTACATAGGATGGTGGCTATCAAGTAAGGGTTTAGCTCAATGTACAACATTGACCCCAAGTTTACATAGTTGGTGGCCTAATAGCTATGACATACACACAAGCATACCTCTTGATTTAGGTAGCTTAATTTTTTATAACATTTTGTATGTAGCCAACAAGAGGAACATAGCTATAGCCTACACGTACATGATTACTACATTATCTAAAGTGATTGGGTTGGATGTAGATCAATATCAAATGGATGTCAGCTTGGCAAGACATATCAACCTCTAAAGGTTAAGGGGGGATAGGACTCATAGGTGCCTCAACAGTGCTAAAGGAGGTTAGCGGCCTAAGTTGAGGATATGGAAGGCCAAATTGAGAGGATGGAACCTCTAGTTAAATATAAGGAGGAAAGAATCCATCACTTAGGCTGATGTGTGGACTATCAATTTGAACATTTGCAACATGCCACGACTAATTTCCAAGCCTAGATAACGATGTACTTCCAGTAGGTCTTCCAAGACTTCTCCTTTGCTCCTTACCAAGCATTGCCCCCAACTCAGCCCTACTAGCCACACCCCCACTTTAATGAACCCATTGCCAACTATTACGCAATTAAAGCTGATTATCATTAATTGTTGAACTCATAAGGACATCCACCTACCAAGCAATGAGTTATTGGACACTCCCCCAACTTGCAAGGTCATATTTCTCTTTGTTTTAGTTGTAATCTTTTTTTATTATAGCTACATTGAGGAGAATGCAACACTTTAAATGTGGACGAGGCAATGCCATGTAATGAATTTTTAACATTTGTTTCTTAATGTTTTGTGTACTGATGGTAAGGATGGGATGTATGAAAGAATGTGATATGACTTGTTAGTTAAATGGCTAATGATGTAATTTGTCCCTTAATTTTGTTATGCTCCGTTATATTTTTTGAAAGCTTTTAGGTAATGCATTATTATAGATAAAACTTTAAGATGCTATGAAGTTTGCCAGTAGTGAAAGGTGAGGTTTCATGGCCACTAAACTTAATTTGTGATGAAAGTTAATGTGTGCTTTGTTGAGAAATTAATTTCATCTTGTAGTCCCCTACTTATTCTTGAATACAACAATTCTTAGGCTAATTTTATTGACAATGAAGTCCTCATATTCATTTGCACACCACCTTATTCTTAGTTGCTTGGTAGATTGAGAAGTGCTATTACTATGAAGAGGGTAATGATTTGCAAATATGAGTCTTGGCCTAGTGTGTTTATGAACCACTAGATTATGAATGCAAATAATAGAGGGAATAAGAAATGAGGTACACAAATTTCTTGAACACCTAGGCCTTGTATTTATAATCCTTCATAACCATTATATCAGTTAGCGATAAAAAGAAATGAGGAAAAATGAAGTGAGAAAAAGAAAAGAAAAGAAAAGAAAGGGACAAGAAAAAAAATTACTAGAAAAAAAGGGTGTTGAAAAAATGAGCTAAAAAGAAATTTCAGTCTACTTTGCTAGTTAAAGTAACATAGTAACCAAGATTCCACAAAGACTCTTGTTCATTCTTGCAAAAAAATGGTCACATACCTATAAGTATGCATAAGCATATCAAATAAGTTTTAGTTTGATTAACTAGGGGTACGTGATGACCCTTGTTCTTCTTTGAGCAAAAAGGCTTCCAACAACTTGAGAGAACTAGTAAAAGGTTCACAAAGGGATGAAAAGAACAAGTGTTGAGGACAAAAACAAAAGAAAGGAGAGAGGGAGAAACGATAGAATCAGTAGAGCTTGATGTTGCCAAGTCTTGATCCTATCTCCTTTGCTCAACCCCACCTAAGTCTTATTGATCTCGTAGCATCTATTGTTTGAGTTTGTTTGAAGAATAGTAAATGGATATATTGAGGTGATCTATCCATGAATTAATTGACCCTACTTGATAATAAAACCATGAAGTGCCTACAATGACTAGAGGATAGATGTGGTGCACACACACACGGGAATTTGAAACAAAGATGAAGAGATTTAAGGATGCTATGTTCTTGAATGCTTTTGACACTGCTTGACATATATTGGTTTAATTTTTCTGAAATTAAGAAGGATGGCCAACTCCATGACTCTACTATTGTCGTATCTTAGATGTGCATCCCATGTTGTGTTTAACTTATTTCATTAATGAATTCTTGTTTCATAAGGACTAGAAAACTTGTAGTGTGGGAGTGTGATAATACAAGATTTTATAGTGATTTTGACCTCTTAATTGAGTGATTTTATGATTATTTGAGGTTTTGTTTGTCAAAAGTAAGTGTGATAGTGTATTCAATAGAATATCTTCTATTTGGGATACATTTTGATGAGATTGGAATGAAAAATGAGTAATTTTGGACATGATTCCAACATTAATAATGTTTTGATGTTTTGCTTTCAACATTGCAGCTGTAGAAAATGAGCCCACAACTACGAAGTCCTTTTTCACACTAGTAGAAAGAGACGTAGTAAGTGATTTTGCCGCAACTAGTGTCACGGCTATGGAAGCAAGGGTTGTGACCGCAAAACAATGATTGCTATAGTGAGAGATAAGGCTGTAGGTGCAAGGTGAATTGTGGGACATTTTGGATGAATTCACTACTAAAGAGTGAAACCACTAGATGAAGAGTTACAACTGCAAAAGAAGCAATCACAATCACAAAAATTACAAACTAAAATTTATGTGATGTTCGCTCTCAAATCACCAACACAAGAAGTAAGTTCACAACCTCAAATAGGATGTTAGCGATTGGAAGATCAATAGCGAGGCACAATCAGTATTTTAATGTAAGGGTATTTTTGTTTGAATTTTGCAATTTTTCTCATTAAACTTGCCACCAATTATAAAAGAAACATGAAAAGAGGTTTTAGAGTTTTTTTGATAAGTTTTTTTATTAAGCTTGGGAGCAAGGAAATAAATTGAAGGCTTAAGAAGAAGGAATTCACACTTACATTTAATGAATTATCCTTGCCTACAATTTAAGACTTTAGACCAAGACTTCTTTCATCTTTTTCTTTGGTTTTTGACTTTGTTGGATGATTAAATTTGGCATGTTTTGGATGCATAATACTATGGCTTGGTATATTTTTATTCTAAAACCTCCTTGTGACTGTATTTGATGATTGATGAATGAATTATTTTTTGATCAACTTTCATTGTCCTTATTGTTTGCAATTAGCAATTTTATTGCTTTTAAAGGCATAGCTAACCTTTAATTGATTTGTGACCTTTTGAGGAATAATGGGAATGAAACTCATAGGTTAGACAATCAATTACAAACATTAATTTTGTGAGAAAAACAAAAACAAAAGCATAAAACTAGTGTGTGACATATTGTTAATTATAGAATTTCATCTGAATTTGATTAGATTATGAGAGCACATCTAATTCGAAAATTAAAGTTTCAAGAGAGTTTAGGTGGATATTCTAAAGACAATGGGATTAGTAATCCATTACAAGACAATTAAAGTGATTGTTGATATAAATCATCATTCATTGAGAATCAACACATTGCAAGGAACTAGATTTCTTCAATATTGATACTTTTCCCTTTGGTTGGGGTTGGTTTGATTCCAAGACATTAGATTAATTTTTATTTATTTATTTTTATTTCTACAATCATCACCTTGCGAAGACCTGACTAGTAGATATTTAGTTATATTAATGGATACACAATTACACCCTCGTGGACATGACACTCTAATCACTACCAAACTTCATCCATTTTTGTGTGCACCCACGACACACATAGATTACAACAACTACGTTGAGAGAAAGTTTTTCCTATTTTGATAGGATTTTTTTCAGAGTTGAGTAGGATTTTTCCTATAATATTCTACACAATTTTTAGGACTTTTGGCTAAATATTAGTACTATAAATAAGGCCTTTTAGAATTCTTGGAAGAACCTTTTGCATATTGGTTATTAAAAATTTTGCTTTATTTTGTTTTCCTTAAAATTGAGTGCAACTCAATTATTGTGAATGTATTAACCAAATCAAATCGTTCCAAGGCGCCCCTAAAAGATTCATAATATATCAACTAATGAGACATGTTAGTTGTGACCATCTTTCACATATGTTCTTTAGATTCCTTGCATCTTAGTTGTTCCAATGTTTTGCAGTTGCAAGATTTGCTTAGGTTCGAGCTAGGCCATTGTCTTTTCTATCTTATGTAACCATGATCATGTTAATTCATGTGATCACATCACTTCATCTTAGATTAGATATGAAGTGGATCACTGAATAGGTTTTACCTATGTCATTTAAGTTGTGCTTGTTGCTTACTAATGATAACACTGCAAGGGGAATAAGGTAATTTTAATGAGAGGTCTTCGTTGAGGCTTGGAAACAGTAAGAGTGAAATTAATTTGATCGAAATTGAATTGAACAAAGCTGAATTATAAATTTCTTATTACGTTTGTTAATAGTAGGCTAGCTCATTAACTAGAGCATGATGGACCTTTAATTTAGTGAATTGAATTGATTAAATCTATGTAAAAGCTAACAGAGCCCATTCCATAGCCCTATTAGATTAACATGGAAAAAGAATTCAACCATGGTTATTACACCATGTCTTGGTAATAAATAAAGGCAGAAGACTCCACCACCTCAAAACATGCCAATTTTCCAAGCATAAAGAAATTTCTAAAATTTCATGAAGGTTCATTCGAGAGGTATTGCCCATGTCTTGCCCATATGGAGGATTGAAAGATCGACACTTAAGATTCATAGCTCGTGGATCACATACAAAATTTTCTAAAAATTCAATTACAAGTAACAATTCATACAACTTACTGTGTTCTAAATTTATATGAATTAAAGAAAGATAGACCAGGTTCCGAAATTCATGTTAGCTGTATTGTCTTTATTATTTTAGGTTTCAAATTGAACTTTTACATCTCAAATCCAATGAAATCCAAAACTTATAGCCTTTAAATGGATATATTTATGGACTTAAACTGCTTACATTAGAACAGTCGTGGCCTTTAGGAAAGGCCTTCATAATCGACCTAGTTATTTATTTTATTATGGGTTGGTAGCATTTCATAACTAACCTCATATTCTATTGCCCATGTGTTTGTTGCCTTCATGGCTGTGCATTTAAGTTGATTTATGCATGGCTATTTGCACAAATCAACCTACATTTACACTTGAAAAATTGAGTGCTAGTCTAAAAAAAGAAGACATTGTCCCAAATTGAAAAATAATAGATATAGTGTGCTTAACATAAGTGGAAGCGGCCCAACATATCCAAAGCCTTAAAATTTTCGATTGATATATAGTTTCAAGCGTACAAATAACGAAACTCACAATTAAATCCAACTAATATAGGTTTCCAACTACACCAACAGTACTATTAGAGCCTTGTTCAGTATTTACTGAATGTGACACTCCAACTATGGCCTAACTAAAAAAAAGGCAAGGCCAACTATGGCCAAACTAAAAAAACAAAAAAAAAGAAGACAAAAAGTGAGGCCCATGGAGTAAAACTCATATTTGAGGAAGAGTATTGAAAAATCAAATATGAGTAAAAAAATGATAATATTCCACATTGAAAAAAAAAATTATGTAATGTGTACTAGATACAAGTGAAAGCAACCCAACAAACCCAACACCTTAACGTTTCAAATTAATATAAAATGCCAAATCCATTTATACTCAACTTCACAATCAAACTCAACTAATTTGTGTTTTCCATCTACACCAACATAATCAAGCAATCAAGAAATACAATTCTACTACTCTTTCCAAATTCTTCCTCTACTAAAACTTTCTTCAACTATCCAAATCTTTCCACTATCTCACCAATATTATCAAATTCTCCCAAAAAAATTTTTCGATTGTTGAACTATTCTTCCAACTATAACCAACTAATTTTCATATAACTTCTCAAATTCTCAACTTCCCAACTCCACCAACAGTTGTTACAAAGCTACTTTCAATATTTATTGGATGTAACACTCTAACTATAACCCAACTAAAGATGCAAAGCAATGCCTACTACGGCCCAACTAAAGACACGAAGCAAGCCAATTATGGCCCAACTAGAAAACAAAATCCAAGGCCCGTGGAAGCAAAAAATGGGACCACACAGGAGAAACTTACACTTGACGGGTGTTAAAAATCAAGTGTGATCTAAGAATAAAAGAAGACAATGTCAATCATTTAAAAATAATAGATATAGTGTGCTAGATATAAGTAAAATAGACCCAACAAACTTAAAATTTAAGGTTTTGAGTTAATAGTAGTGTCAAATTCCTAATAATTTGCCAAAAAGCTTATAGAAAAAAAAAGTGGTTTTTTCTAATTTTGGGAAATAACAATTCTATTATACTAGGTTGCAAGCCTAAAATCTCATTATTTCCTCACAAGCAAAGCCAACTATTTTGAATTTCCAGCTACATCAACAACACCAATCCACGGAATTCGCACTATTTATGACTTTTATCCTTATTTATGGCCCTCAGATCAATTGCCATCATATTCCACAGGCAACAGTCAACGTTTCTAGCTACACGACTCAAGTTGTGGCTGGAAAATGTAAATTGTCAAAAACTTTAAGATTGGTCTTAATCCCAACCTAACCTAACTTCAAGTTTGTGGGGAACACCGATGTGCACCAATTTGAACCACTGATACTAAAATAAACATGCTCGACATATTTTAAGGCAAAATATCATATAATATGTACACAATTATTAGACAGACAGATGAATGCGCGTGGTCTTCCTCCATTCTTCGTATATTTCAATAAATTTCTTGTTTAATATTGAAAGAATATTTCAAATTGGTGAAATAATTTTTTAAAAACAGTATTCCGTATATGATTCAAGACATTATTTATTTTCACACTAGCCTTTCCTGCGGGTTTCCGTGGAAATTCCCCAACAATCCCAGCAATGACATTTCTATTATTCATTAAACTAAAACATTAAAAAATAATCAAATCTTCACTTTAGGAAAGATAAGTTCCAAATAAAGGCCATGTTACTCGTTTTCAAAATTTTATCTGTTATGTAGCGTCGGATTAGAAATAATGAAAGCAATAGACAAAAAGAACAATAGAATGAGTAATCATCTAGATCCCTTAGAAGTAGTCTGTGATGAGAAGCCGCCCGTTTGCCCTTATTCAGCGGCGTCAAAGTCAATGTAAATTCGAGGACGAAATGAGTGACACGGGTTAGAATTCTGCATTTTGACTCTTAAGGATTCATTTGAAATAGATAAAGTGGAGCAGGGTGGACCAGAAACGCGGATTCTAGTCCATCCCTACAAAAATCTCAATTACACAAATGGAAAGGAGCAGTTCATTCCCTAATAAACATAGATACAAAATTAGATAGTATTCATGGGTTCCCAAACATGGCTCCTCTTCATTTTCCTCGTTCTTATTAGTCTGTCCGTCTTTGTCACGTCCCTTCAGACCCATCACTGCTTCGAGAATGGCAATTACACTAGAGGCAGCACATATTCCACCAACCTTAACACCCTCCTTTCATCTCTGTCATCGAACATTGACGACGGAGGATTCTACAACGCTTCCCGGGGGCTGACTCCTGATCTGGCGTATGCCATAGCGCTCTGCAGAGGCGACGTTCAGCTCGATTTCTGTCGTTCTTGCGTCCAAAATGCTACAGCAGAGCTGCCAAACATATGCCCGACCAGAAAGCAGGCAATTTTGTGGAAAGAGTTTTGCATGCTACGATACTCGAATGAGTCCTTCTTCGGGAGCCGGGCAGATCGTCCCCCAACTATGTTGATGAATGTGGCCAACGTTACAAGTCCAGACCAATTTAATGAGAATTTGAGGACGCTGGTTGACAATCTTCGCTTCCAGGCGGCAGCAGGTGGCACAATGATGAAGGTTGCGGCGGGGAACACAAAAGCTCCCGATTTCCAGACAATCTTTGCGATGCTACAATGCACGCCGGATATTTCCGACGTTGACTGCACGCGTTGCTTGATGGCAGCCGCCCAAATGATTCCGAGATGTTGTCCTAATGCTAAGGGGGTGAGAATACTGCTTCCCAGCTGCAATCTTCGGTACGAATCGGCACCATTTTATAATATAACCAGGATTCAAGAAGCACAGCAAATGCTGTCTGCGCCCGCTCCTGTGCCTGCGCTCACGCCCCGCGTGCCTTCGCCGCCAGGTAGTCAGTTGATAATAAGCTGCGCCTTCCACCCCAATAAATGAAGAATTCTTGCAAGAAATAAAATCGTCTTCTTTATTTCAAAATTGCCCTTTGTTTATACGTGTGTGTGTGTGTGTGTGTGTAAAAGAAAGCGCAGCTAGGCGCTCTTAAAGTAATATCTGGACTTTAACCCCTCAGGGCCTCATCCATTTCATCATTGTTGGACCATGTAGGAAATGATAATACTAATACAACTCGAACCGTCCTCATCATTGCTGTTCCAATTATCTTTTGTCTAATATTAGCTGCATGTTCTGGAGTTTGGCTGAGAAGAAGAATAAAGACAAAGCTTGAGGAAACACTTGCACGTGAGTATTTTCAGCAAACTTGTGACATACTATCATACTTTTTTCATGGCAAATTCAAAAAAGTAAGCTTTGTTTTTTCTTATTGTGTCAGCGAACGATGAGATAAGCACAGCAGAATCATTGCAATATGACTTTAATAAGGTTAGAGAGGCAACTAATTATTTCTCTGACGCAAATAAGTTGGGAGAAGGTGGATTTGGTGCCGTTTATAAGGTAATTTTAGAATATACCGTTGGGCTAAATGAAATAAATAGCTAACATCCAAGGAGCTTTAGACACGAAAAAAATTTCAGCCTCAGTCGATTTTTGTTTTGTTCTCTTTCCCTCAGGGGAGACTGCAAAACGGCCAAGAAATTGCAGTTAAAAGGTTGTCTCGGGGTTCAGGACAAGGGGATTTGGAATTTCGAAACGAGGTCTTGTTAGTAGCCAAACTACAGCACAGAAACCTGGTTAGGCTGTTTGGTTTTGCCCTAGAAGGAACAGAAAGAGTTCTTGTATACGAATTCGTTCAGAATGCAAGCCTAGATCACTACATATTTGGTAATTACTTTCATTTTCATCAAGCAATAAATATTGGTAATTCGTTCATGATATTCTGAAATATTTGTACTCAATAAAGTGTTTATCATTAACATATATGCGCTGGTGTAGATCCGAGGAAGCGTCATTTTATTAATTGGGATACACGTCACAAAATTATAAAGGGTACTGCAAGGGGTCTGCTGTATCTACATGAGGATTCTCGACTTCGTATTATTCACCGGGACTTAAAAGCAGGCAATGTCTTGCTAGATTCAAATATGAATCCTAAAATAGCAGATTTTGGTTTGGCAAGGTTATTTGGACAAGACGAAAGTGAAGGTAGCACAAGTAGAATTGTGGGAACCTAGTAAGTCTTTTATATACACAATTATAAGAAAGCATCTTCTTTCTCTTTTACATGAATCTATACAATCATTATCTTTCCGAATTTCATGTGTAGTGATGCAATTTCATTTAAATGTTTTCCAAACAATTTAGTATTAAAAATACATTTAATCTTATTACTACAGTGGGTACATGGCACCAGAATATGTAATGCATGGACAACTCTCTGTTAAGTCTGATGTCTTTAGCTTTGGTGTGCTACTCTTGGAGATTATTTACGGACAGAAAAATAACAATTTTCGAAATGGAGGGAGTGTACAAGAAGACATGTTAAGTTTTGTAAGTACACTATTAAGAAAAATGATGTCTAATGTTTGACTTTTATGGATTGAGGTTCGTATCTTAAGATACTGTATTGCCACAGGCATGGAGAAACTGGCATGAGGGAACAATAACAGACATGCTAGATCCCAAATTGCGGTCGACTCAAGGCTCTTTTCAAGAGATAATAAGGTGTGTTCATATTGGTTTGTTGTGTGTTCAAGAAAATGCATCTGATAGACCAGCCATGGCTACAGTTGTTCTGATGCTCAGTAGCTACACAATAACTCTGCCAATGCCTTCCCAACCAGCATTTTTCATGTCTCATACTTCAGAACTTGACAGTTCACGCCTTCCTAAGTTTGATTCAGGAGATGTGGAGTCCGGCAGATCACTGAATATTAAGTTCGTTCAACCTACTCATATATCTCAAAATGATTCTCCAATTACTGAGCTATACCCACGGTAACTTTGAGAGCTTATATGCGCATTGATACGAGATGTGTATTTGTTTTTCTCGCCACGTTCTTTTCTTTGGAGTTAGTAGTTAATACTATGGTGCTATAAAAATTTGAAATAAATGTACTCAAATAAAGGAAAGAACATAAATCCAATCTTGAACTGGGGATAGGCGTCTTTTACAATTTTGTATTTGTGTTCTTTGTTTTGCAACATGAGAGAGTTTAATGCTGTGATAATTTTTCATCCTTTTTCTTTCATACGTGGTTTTTCATTTATCTAATTCTTGGCTCATTGAAAGGTTCCAAGAATTATAATATTTAAAATAATGGCAATAGAAGTAATAGTTGAGCCATTTATCTTTTATTGCACCTTTTATTTATATTTATTAATCTCAAAATTATTGTTCTCTTAAGAATAAGATATCGCTTCAACAAAGGGCAAAACAATTTTGAGATGATATTTTTTGAAAAGCATTTGAGATGGAACTTGGATGGCTTTTAAGTCATTCAACAAATTTTGGATGGCTTTTTAAGAACCATCTAAAATTTTTGGACCTTTGACACTTTTATAAAGATGTCTTGAAGTTAGTCAACATTTTAATAATGGCATGGTATTTGAAGATGATTTGACATGGCTTTAGCACTGCAATTTTTGAATGGTTGTACGATTGTAAATTTTGGGACAACGGTCTCTAGGATGGCAATTTTGAGATAAATATTTTTGGATGGCTCTAGAAAAATTTTGGATAATTTTTTTGATTTATGTATGAAATATCCTCAATACAACAGTTTTGGGGCATCACTAAGGATCTTTGAGGAAACTCAGACAAATTTTTCTCATTAAATTATCAATTAAATAATTTTCAATAGCATTATAACAAAAAATGTAAAAAAGTTTCATAGGATATTGGATGACTCTAGGAAAATAGTGTTATTATACACTAATTTCATACTCATTCCTTTATAATTTACTAAAGTTTCCATTCAATTTTGTCAATAAATTTTATTTTTTTAAAAATAAAAGACACTATATGTTGTATTTGGATAAAATTGTAGAGGGAAATGATAATCCAAAGCCACCAAATTAAGTTAAACACCTCAATTGTGGATTCAACAATTGCTTAACTGACTAAACTTCTCCTAAAGCTCGCCTGAGCTCACTAT
Organism: Avicennia marina; assembly: GCA_019155195.1. Taxonomy (NCBI): domain Eukaryota; kingdom Viridiplantae; phylum Streptophyta; class Magnoliopsida; order Lamiales; family Acanthaceae; genus Avicennia; species Avicennia marina. The sequence goes on along the minus strand of CM032766.1, from coordinate 6,645,536 downwards.
CCATGACCATAGAAAGCATAAAACCAATGGAAATATTCCTCCTAATGCTAGCTTGCCAAAGCAATGGGACAAGCAATAGTTGTATTTTAGCTAGCCATCTAGGAGACCAGAAGTGCAAAAATTGGCACCTCATGGGTTTCTTAAAAAGCCAAGTAAGTGATAATTCAATTTTTACACTCCAAAAGGTTGTACCAGTGGGAAGAAATGGAGATTGAAGACTAACCTATGGGTGTTCTTAGGCTGCCGAGATGGACGCCTAAAGCCCCGTTTGATGGTAAAGAATACAAGATGTTTGGAATCCATGAACAAGCAAGTGCATAAGTGACAATAAATAAATTTATAGATTGTGAAAGTAAATGGATCTAAAATTTTATTTTTTAAAAAAATCATTGTAGTTATAAAATTTTTCTTTGGACACTACCTGAAAAAAACTATTGTTATGCTCATATCCCAAGAAAACAAATAATTCCACTTACTAATCGATTGCTCACCCACAAGAATATCAAAACTTCTTTTACAAATGTTATTGACAAGGTTAAGGATATCTGGGGATGGTAATAAAAGGAAAATTAGAAGAAAGCAATTTTCTAAATATTGTATACAATGATGGATTCAAATGCATACATGTTCTTTGGGTATATCCATTGCAATTTTGTAATAATCTAATGATTTTGGAAAGAAATAAATTTCTTTGACATAAATACTCTAATGATGGACTTTAGCACCCTTTGAATAATTTGTCTCGAGGGTATTGCCATGTTGCATCCTGAACTTGTGGCATGACATTTTCTTGGTTAAATCTCTATGCAAGAAGGCATTATTAACATTAAAGCAGTAGCTATTGTCAGCAAATATCTCACCGTGATTAACTTGGCCACTAAAGAGAATGTTTCCTAGTAGGCTATGCCTTCCTTTTGTGTAAAACCTTCGGCCACAAGCCTAACCTTATATCTCTTTATACTTCCATCAATTTTAAATTTGATTTTGTACACAAACTTGCATCCTATAAGCTTCTTTCCAACAAGCAAATCAATCATGGTCCAAGTCTCATTCTTTTCTAATGCATTCAATTCAGCCTTCATTATCTCTTACTGCTTTAGATCCTTTGATGCTTCTGCATAAGTCTTTGGCTCTTTTCGCATAGAAATAATAGCCAAAAGGTTTAGTAATGGAGCAAAAATTTATGGTTAGTGAAGACACTTTTAAGGGGATATTTGATATGATTCTTGGTGTTACATTGACCTTGATGTATTGAATGAGGTGAAGCTCGGTAGACTTGTAGCAATAGTACTCTTGGAGATATATAAGTGCATTTCTTACCCAGCATGACCTTCTCAAACAAAGAGGTGGTTGGATATTCAATGAAATAGTAGATAAATTAGTTGGTGATGTGGTGCTATTAGGTCTGTTATCAAAGATAGGTTGTTGGATATGCAAATTTTCTAAGTTTAGTTCATTGGAGCTTGTTTGAGAGGATGTTTGGGATTATGTATCAGAGTCATGGTTGTCAAAAGAAGATAATACTAGTTCTAAAGTAGGATAAGGCTCAAAAATAGAATAGTATGACTGAAAATGATTAGGATGTTCAGAAGCAATTTTATGATCTGTATGCTGGAATGGGAAAGTGTTCTCATAGAAAATCACATCCTTTAAAATGATTACGCTTCTACTTTCTAACTCAAGCAATTTGTAACCCTTCGCACTATAAGGGTATACTAGAAACACACACTCACTTCCTCTAGGATCAAACTTCTTCCAATGCTGGTTTTAAGTTGCTACATAACACAAACAACCAAACACCCTCATGTGTAGATATGATGGTAAGACTCCAAATAGTATTTCATATGGTGTCTTCTTATTTAGTATAGGGTTTGGCATCTTATAATATAGGCAGTTGTTAAGGCACAATCAAGCCAGTATTTCAGTGGCACATTGGATTGGAACCTAAGGGCTCTTGCCACATTTAACAAGTGTTAATTCTTTCTCTCAACTATCTCATTTTGTTGAGGAGTCTCTCCATACATGTTCTTTGATGTAATATACCCCTTTCTTGGTAGAAATCTTTAAGGATAGACTCTAAACCATTATCAATCCTAAACACTTTTATCTTACTCTCAAACTAATTTTGGACTAGGTTATAAAAGCACTTTATGCACTCTTTAACTTCTAATTTGATTTTAAGTAGGTATATCCAAATTATTATAGTAAAATCATCCACTATGGTTAAAAAATATCTACTGTCATCATAAGCTACCTCACTGAAGGAATCCAATAAATCACAATGTAACATTTCAAAAGGGTGTGATGCCTTATGACCATTAAGAGAAAAGGACTTTCTGTGTATTTTAGCTTAAAGGCAAACTGAACATGGACTTTTATTCAAATCAAATGAGTTTGACTTTGCAATTAGATCATGAATGAAGTTCATTACGTTGTTTAATGGATGACCAATGCAATAATGCCATAAATTATGGTTAGGACTAAGACTTACAATAAAAACAACTTTATAACAATTTGGTTGCAAAACACTTGGTAGATCCGCTGTAAGTTTATGACAATGCACCTCATCTCTTAGAAACTTGTACAAGCCATCCTTAATTTCACCCATCCCAATCATGGTCCAAGAAGTAAGGTCCTACACATAACAAAATGAAGAGGAAAAGATATGGCAACAAGAGGAGGTTTTAGTTAATTTTCTAATGAAGATAAGGTTTAATGAAAATGAAGGAACACATAACACATCATACTAGACAATGGTGGTAGTTAGCTTTACGATTCCTATGTGCATTGCTATTACTTTTGAACCATTTGGAAGTTGATTAGGCTAGAAATTCTCGATATAACAAAATTGAACAAGTTTGGGTCACAAATCTTGTGATTTATTGCCTTAGTGTCTATTACCCAAAGATGCTTTGCTGTTGGAATGTTATTTAGGTCCTGTTTAGTTAAGGATAAAGGATTACCCATCTCATATAAGGAAATACCACTCATGGTCGATGACTTAGCATTATGAGTAGAAGGGAGGATAGTGGCTACGTTTACAGCAGGTACGCTTTGGGATTGATCCTTTCCATTAGTCCTAGTGGCTATGGTGTTTCTAGCTGCAAGAATTGCATGGTATTAGGCGTTGGTCAAGGTCATTCTATCACCATCATCATTTAAGAAACTTCCTTGCTCTTGGCTAGCAGTTTGTGTTAAGTTAGCTTAGCTACTTCCTTTACTTGACTTTTGATAAAACTTGTGTCCAAGGTGTTATACTTTCAATTTGTCAACACTTCTTAGCAACATGACCCTTCTTGTTATAATGTGAACACGCGAGTGCCTTTTCATTTCCAACTTTAAAGCAATTCTCAAGACTTTCTTTAGGGATCTTATAGTGAGTGCAGTAAGGCCTCCTTTCTTCCTTACTCCCTTTAAGGTGTTTAGCCCCCTCCGCATAGCCAATGCAAGACTTTCATGCCCTTACATTGCCCTACGGATCTGGTGTTGCTTTTCTTGTTATTGTACCAAAACAAAAACCTTGTTAACTGGAGGGATAGGGTCCAACATCAAGATTTGATCCTTTACATGAGCGTAGGTGTCATTCAATCCCCAAGAATTAGATGATACAGTCTTGCTGATATCTTTCAGTAAGAATCCTTAGCTGTCCACATGTGCACTTAGGTATATTATTATACAAGGAGAGTTCATTCCAAATAGCCTTAAGTTCACCATAATATGTGATCACCATGTTATAACCTTGAACTAATGTAACAAGTGCTTTCTTAAAGTTGATATATTCTAGGTCCATTATGTTATGACATTCTTTCATTCAATTTATTCCAAAGCTCAAAAGCATTATCCACAAACAACTAGTTAGACTTAACTATAGATGAAATAGAGTTTAGGATTCGAGAAACTGTCATATTATTGAACCTTTCCCAGGCCTCAACCGATGTAACCTTTGAATTAGGTGGCTTTCTGATATGTCCAATTACAATGCCAAGCTTGTTTTTCACCTTAAGTGCCCTCTTCATGCTCTTCATCCACACTACATAATTTTCAGTTGTTAAAGGGTTAAGAACCAAGACAACCATAGGATTAGCACCATAATCAATCATGAAAGGATTTGTTGGATCTATAAAGTTTAGGAATTTATTAGTTAGCGGTTGACTACAAGAAAAGAACTTGCTATAACAAAATAATTGTAACAAATAAAAATTTTGTTACTAAAACTAGTTATATTGTAACAATGTATAATAGTTGTTACAAGAAAGTGAACTTTTTGTGGCAAATGTATTAATTTGCTACAAACTAGTCAAAAGCACTTATGAATGAGTTCCTCTTTAGTAACAAAAGGAAAAATTGTTACACAAAGTAAAACTTCTTGTATATAAGAACAATAGTGAAAAATGTTATACTTTTTTGCAACAATATTTGAGTTGTTACAATAAATTTAATTTGTAAAAAATTCATTCTCATTATAAAATATTTTAAACCATAACTTTGTAAGATAGTACTAGAACATATAAATATAAATTTGATACTAGAACATATAAATATAAATTTGATTCTTTTTAAATTTTATTTCATTATAGACAAAAAATTGAAATTGAGTAAGAATAATTCTTTAAAAGAAAGTGGCAAGTAAGACAACCTTTTTGATTTTCTCTATTTTTACATTATTTAATCTATTCGATGTATGGACCAAAAAATTTAATAAAAATTCAAAATACATAAAATTCATTAAAAATTATAAACTAATTACTACATAGGTAGTTTAAAAAATCTTCACTAAACATACATAATATACAATTTCTTTAAATTAAAATTACTAGTGTAATTTTAAAAAATGCAAAAAAAATCAATTGTAAGAATTATTTTTTATTAAAAGTTAAAAATTAAAGTTCATTCTATGCTATGACATGAAACTTGGCTCCAAGCTATTTTCTTCCTACTACTAAAATTTCTTATCAGACGCGCCCTTTCTACTCTCTCCTCCTAAGGCAATCCCTAATCGTTCTTCACACAATCAACCTTCAGACAGTAACTAAACCTTCAATCGCCACTGCTTAATGCATATTGTTGCTGTTTCTAATTCTCTTTCCTCATTCACTTGTGCTATACTCTTGCAGCATTGAGAATTGTCAAATTCGTTGATTTTCTGTCTGCGAACCAAAAATTGCTAGACATTAGTCTTACCGATAGTATTTTTTAGGATTTGAAGATAAGGGCTTGACTTTGTTATAACAATGAGAATGATTTTGGCCCCAACCGCTCTCAGTTCCTCCACAGCCACCACCACGAGAAGCAACCGTAGGAGCACAATTATCGGAAAGGGGCATGAACCCAGTTTGAGAACATTGGAGTTTGGGGATAGGGTAGAAATTGGTGAACTGGATCCGCCATAGAACATTTTATATCATATATTACAATCGCTGGGTTTTACTTCAAGATGTGAGGAGGGCCTTGCCATAAGTTCTAATTATAATTTTAAGTTTTCGATTTCCAGTGAAGTTGGAACATTTTTCCTTTTGTAGGAAAGGGGATTATTATAGGCATCTTGCTGAGTTCAAAACTAGTAACGGTAGGCAAGGGGTTGCTGATCAATCACTCAAAGCATACGAGGTATGATACAGGGCGATTTTTCTTGAATTTCAGAACACCCATTCATGTGCAGATAGTAATTATTTTCTCTACTCAGTCATGTTTTAGGAACTCCATGACAATTTCCCTTTGAACATTGTCATTAGTGATAGTACTTCCAGTGTTATTAGAGAAATCAATGTAAAATGCATGAGTGAATAAGTTGGGTAACACAATGGATATGATAATTAATATTTTAGACTGTTATTTGTGGTAAATTTCCTATCAAGATCTTGTCCTTCTATTTTTATGCTAGCATTTTGGATTCATTACATTTGAAGGTGTCATATGAAACATGTTAGCGAAACAATCGGAGCAATTGCCATTTGGAAGCATATAGTATTTTCGTCTTAACTAATGCAGATATGGTACGATGCTTGGTTTATTTTAATCTCTGGGGACTATATTGTAAGTGTTATTGGTGTATATGAAAGCTTAGAAAATAAGTCTTGATTTTTCCTTGAACAAATATTAACTTTAAAGTAGTTGTGCATCTTTGGTTGATGCCTTATATGTTCCTACTTGCAATTGTTGGCATTTGTAAAAATGAGCAATAGTAGCACTTGTAAAATACATAAAATTAGTAATATTTTAATAACTACTGCCTTGAGGTGCAAATCAAAATTAAAAGATATAAGGCAAGTACTGGATTTGAGGCTTAATTTAATTTTCATGAGAAAGTTAGATGATGAAGGGTTTTTCAAATAATTTTTTGGTGTACTATGGAAGCTAACGAAGGACAATTCGATTATTGCCAAAGAGAGAAAAGGAAATACCTTTTATATTACGTATGCTAAAATTGATGGTAATGCTTGTGTTGTGTTGGAATCATCTATGAAGCTGTGGCACAAAAGATTGAGAAATATGAGTGAAAAGGTATGTCAATTTTGGCTAAAAATAATTATTTGTCAAAATTTCAAAAAAATTAATTTTATGCCTTGTACTAATTATATAATAGGAAAGCAACAAAGAATTGCCATCAAAAGTTATTCCCCTATTAGAAAAGAAAGACACCTTGAGCTTGTACACACTGATGTTTATCAAATGAATGAAAGAACTTTTGGTGGTACTTTATATTTTGTAACTTTTATTGATGATTTTTCTAGAAAAAGTTTGGTTATATGCTTTAAAATCAAAAGGCAAGTTTTGGAATCTTTTAAAAATTTTCATAAAAGGGTTAAATGAGAAATGAGCCTTAAATTGAAATGCATTTAGGCTGATAATGGTGGAAAATACTGAGAATCATTTGAAGAAAATTGTATCAACCATGGAATCCAACTAGAAAAGACTGCTCCAAAGATCCCGTAGTAAAATGGAGTTGTTGAAAGAATGAATTGGACCATTGTCGAAAAAATTCGAGCTATGTTATCACATGCAAAACTATTAAAATTGTTTTAGGGGAGGCAATGAGGACAGATGTTGATTTGATCAACCTTTCGCTTTCAGTTCCTTTGAATGGAGATGCTCTAAAAAATGTATGGTTTAGTAAGTTTGTCAATTTATAACATTTAAAAGTCTTTAAGTGTCAAACTTTTGTTCATATCTCAAAAGATGAAAGAAATAAACTTGATGCTAAATCAAGATATTGCATCTTTTTGGGATATGAGCACAAAGAATATGGATATAAATTGTGAGACTCTAATGAGAAAAAATTAATAAAAAGCTGGGATATTACTTTTATTGATAATCAAATTATTGAAGATATAAAGAAAGAAAATAAGAACAGAACTGATGAGGAAATTCTAATGAAAGATCCTCTTTTCCAACAAGTTTAACAAGAAGATGAAGTCTCATAAGAAAACATGGAAGAAAGACATGAAGTTAAAGTTGCACTAACTCCACCTTAGCCTTTGAGGATATCTGAATGAGAAAAGAGGCCATCAACAAGATATAATTTAGTTGAATACCTAATCTAATAGAAGATGGTAAACCAGAATCCTTTGAAGAAGCAATAAACTATAAAGATAGTAAGGAATTGTGGATGATGGAAGGCAATAAACGAAGAAATGAAGTCCATTCATGAAAATCAAACTTATGATTTGGTAAGTTTAGCTCCGGAAAAAAGACAATTAAAAACAAATGGATATTCAAGTTGAAGTCAATTGAAGAAAGTTCTCAACTAAGTTACAAGGCATTATCCACTAAACATCATATGTTGAGACCCCTGACCAAAATGCAGTGGTTGAAAGAAAGCACAAACAAGGGCCTTACTTTTCCAAGCATCATTACATGTTAAATTCTATGAAAAAGCCATTCTAACCACCACTCACTTGATCAATATGCTAGTAACTAAAGTTTTGAACTATCAGTCACCTTATCAGTGCTTGTTTGGCAAACCTTCTCACTATCAGTAGCTAAGGATCTTGAGTTGTCTTGCTTTTGCTTCTAGTCTAAGAAGAGACGGAAGAAGTTTAAGTTTAGGTCTAGAAAGTGCCTCGTCATATGTTATCCTGCTGGAACAAAAAGATTTAAACTATATGATCGTGAAACCTTTATCTTTAGAGATGTTGTGTTTTTATGAGCATGTGTTTCCTTTTGATAAATCCAATTAGAGTCTTTTGAATGTCCCGAAAACCAATCCAAATGAGTTTCTATCACTAAGCTATGATACTTTGTTTAGCAAGTTTAATGCTAGAGAGATCACACCAAAGACAACAATATCACATTAGTGTGCAGATCCACAACCTCACTTTCCCCTTCAACTAAAATTGATCAGTTTTATTCACCTCCCAATGAACCTAGTGTTTCACCTACCACTAGACAAAACATGCATCATCAACATCAAGACATCATAAAAAAATCAACTAGAACAAGAAAAATACCCATGTACTTAAAAATTTACCAACATAACCTTAAAGAACCAAGTACAAACATCACAACCACTAAGCATCCAATTGCTAAATGCCTTGGTACATCTTACGTTTCCCAAAACTATGTTTGTTTCTTGTTTGCCTTAAATGAAATAAAAGAATTAGAGACATTTGCTGAGGTAGTGAGAGATCCACATTGGAGGCAAGCAATACTTGAGAAACTTGCAGCCCTCAAAGACAACAAAACTTAGGAGATTGTGCCTCACCCTAAACACTACAATGTTGTTGGATGTAAATGGGTGTATAAAGTCAAGATTAGATTAGATGGGATAATGGAAAGATTCAAGGCAAAGCTTATAACTAAAGGTTATATATAGGTGGAAGATTTGACTACAAAGACACCTTTAGTCCTATGGTGAAACAAGCTATAGTGAGAGTATTCTTCACTTTTTTAATTGCTTATGGATGGCAGTTCTTACGACTTAACATTCATAATACTTTCTTGTATAGAGATTTAGAGGAAGACATATGTGTGTGTGTGTGTGTGTGTCTGTCTACCATAAGGATATGAACTTAAAAGGACCTTCAAGCTACAAGAATGGTTTGCAAGCTATGGAAATCCCTTTATAGGCTGAAACAAGCATCAAGGCAATGGAACACTAAATTCACTAAGGCACTATGTTGCTATGGCTAACTATTCCTTGTTCACTAAAGAGATTAAGAGAGGAGAGAGGATACTAGTGTTAGACTATGTTGATGATTTGGTGATAAGTTGTAAAGATTAGATAGAGATTAATAAACTTGTGGAGGATCTGAACACATTCAAGTTAAGAGATCTAGGAAGGCCAACATATTTCTTGGGACTAGAAATTGCAATTTCAAGCAAGGGAATTGTTATGAGCCAGAGGAAATATGTTATAGATCTACTAACTTAGTATCAACTCTTGGGAGCTAGAAAATCAATCACACCAATAGAAGCAAATCATAGCTTAAGTTCAATAGATCATGAGCAACTTACAGATGGAAAGATGTAGAGACAACTGGTTGGCAAACTAACATATCTTTCATTCACTAGACCTAATATAGCATATTCAGTGCAAGTTCTTTCCCATTTCATGAAAAAACCAAAAAGATGTCACTTGCAAGCAACTTTTAAGGTGCTCAAATACTTGGAAAGAGATCTAGAAAAAGGGACATTTTTGCTAAGAAACTCACCCTGCAACTCAAGGCTTTTGTTGATAGTGATTGGACTGGTTGTCATGAAAGCAAAAGGTCAATAATAGGGTTTTACATCTTTCTTAAAGGAGGTTTGGTCAGCTAGAAATCCAAAAAGCAATAGGTGGTGGCCAAGAGCTCAATTGAATCAAAGTATAAAGCATTAGCATTAAATATTTGTGAACTGATGTGGATATCAAACTTGCTAATGGAGTTTGGCTCAAATCATTCAACTTGTGGAGAAGTTTTCTTTGATAATTAGAGCGTTATATGGATATGTAAGAATCTAACATACCATGAGAAAACAAAGCACTTTGATCTAGACATTCGCTTTGTTAGAGAAAAGGTTCAACAAGGATTCATTGTAGTGTAATACATTCCAAGTAAGGAGTAGCCTCCTGATCTATTACCTAAAGGACTACATGGACCTCAATTTAGCAAGTTATTGAGCAAGATGAGCATGAAAAACATTCATGCTCACCTGGGGGGGGGAGGGGGGTGTTGACTGGTGAGCATCATGGTAGCAACTAGATGGAGCAGCATAGCCTGTAACTATAATAGGACTAACTTAGCTTAGTTAGTAGTGGCTTATCTTTTGTAAACTCTATCCTCTAACTAAAGAGTAGCTATAACAGATTAGGTAGTTAAGTGAATAGTAGCTTTGGCCATGTAAGTATGAGGAAGTTAACTTCAAACTGACCTGAAGTATTCTGCAACTTCTGATTCTAATCAAGAAAGAGAACTTCCCTTCATCTTCTCCCAATCTCTCAATCTTTCAATAATTCATCTTTTTGAACTTTCTTATTGATTAATAGTTACCCTTTTCAATTTCATAGAAATAGCACTTACTATTTTTTCCAAGGAATAAGCCAAGACAAAAAATTGTCTAGTTTAGTTGAATTGAACGTGCTCCTAAAATTGTCCATAATAGTTGGAGAAGCAACTTTAGTTGAGAGGGATTAAAGTTTTAAGTGCTTAAATTTGTGTTTCTTATGAAGTTAGGGTGAAGTGCAATTCTTCATTTTCCTAATAAAAAACAGCCTCTGTCTTAAACAAGATTTAATAACTAGTGGAGTCATTTCGTGTTGAAAATAGCCTCTGTCTTAGACAAGATTTAATAACTAATTGTGGAGTCATTTCATGTTGAAATTTTAATACTATATTTTCACTTTAAAAGATTGGGATTTATAGACAATTATATATGAGATAATACATTGTTTACTTTAAAGGATAAAACTCTTAATTAATTAAAATTCAAGTATAATGTAACTTAATTACATGATAAAAACGTGTGATAAAATAATTAATCGAGCACATGTTAACTATACTTAAAAATAATCAATTCACAATTTCAAGTGAACATTAATAATAATCAAAATTTTATGAACTACTGATGAAGATATAAAAGGGAATGCTTTGATGTGTATGTGGTAGTGCATAACACTACCCTTGAAGTAATTGGTAGTAATTGATGTAACATTCTGGTCCATAGCTAGTTTGTCACACCAAAGCAACTTTGTGATAAATGTTCACTTGAAAGTAAGGATCAATTATTTAATAAATGTTAAATAGAATAAATGATAACTGATTTGAAATATTTTCATGTCGCCAAATCTGAAAACACAACATGACAGTATTTGTAAGACAATTATCTTGAAAGATATTAAAGCCAAAAATATTAAAACATTCAAAATCATAAAGTTCATTCATTACAATATAATAGTCTAATACATAGTAGCTGAAAATAAAGTAAAGCTAATCTAATATAAGCTCCAGTCTTATTCGCTAGAAAAGTAAAACAAGGCAGAATTAGTCTATCACAATTACATGTCTTATTTGGTCAATGTAAATTAAATAACTAAAATTTCTAGCTCTCTTGTCTTTATCATTCTCATGTGTGATCACTTGCACCAACGCCTTCTACAAAAAGAGACGTGAAGGTAAAATGTAAGCGATTAGTCGCCCAGTAAATGGATCAACCTACCTTTCGCTTTTGCGTGCTTGGAGAAAAAAATAAATATATTTGCTTCTTGATTGATTTTTACTTGCTTATTGTTAATATTGCTAGCTTAGTTGAGATTGCTTGACTTAAATTTAGGATTAGGTAGCAGTAGTTGGCATAATTTGATTTCCGATCTCTATAGGGCAATACTCATGCTCATTGAATACTATAATTTGACACCATGTGCTTACGGCTAATAGTGAAATTTGTTTTCATGTGATCAAGTTTTCTGGCTCTATTGCCAGGGATTGGATTAATCACTTGGTGTCACTATCGTGAAATTTGTTGAACTTTAGATTAAGCCTATTAGATTAGTAGATCATTTAGGTATGCATTAGGTTAGGTTAGATTAGGCTTGAAAAACTTAGATTATAAAGTTCTCACAGTTTATGTGCCGAACTGTAGGGTTAAGAAACCTAGAGTTTGATCTTGAGATATAAAAAACTTTTTGTAGGTTAAAGAAAGAGAGTAAAGTTAGGAAAAACTTAAATTTTGAAATGGACAAAGATAATAATAATCCAAATCAAAATCAAAATCAAAATCTTATTGAAAATGCTTCCTCCAACACAAAATGTACCTTGAGTGCTTCAAGACTACTACTAACTCGTTGTGTTCTAAACTTTTCTCTGGCATTCAATGATAACCTGTGTAAACCAATAATTTTGAGATGAAGCTTTCTTTAATTACCATGGTGCAATAAAATTAGTTTGGAAGGCTTTCTCATATAGAGCCTAATCGGCATTTAGCCACTTTCTTAGAAATCTATGATGCTATAAAGATGAATGGTGTTTCTAAAGGGGCCATCTAGTTGAGGCCTTTCACATTCTCACTTTAGGATAAAGTGAGAGTGTGCTTGCAATCTTTGAACTGAGTAGTGTAAATTCCTAGGAGGAATTGGCCCAAAAAATTTTAAATGAATTCTTTCCCCCTTCCAAGACCTCTCAGCTTTTTAGTGAGATAGTACAGTTTCACCAGTTGGATTATGAACCTTTACATGAGGCATGGGAGCTTTTCAAAGACTTACTCTGTAGATGCTCTCAACATGGCTATCAAGTTTGGTTTCAAATCCAACTATTCTATAATGGTCTTATAGAGCAAACAAGAACGAAAGTAGATGCCGCCACTAGTGGTAGTATGCTTAATGATGACGGATGAAGCATATCATCTACTTTAAGAGATGTCGGCCAACAACTAACATTGGCCAAATGAAAGGAATAAATCTATGAGGGTTGTCGCAAGCATGTTTGAGGTTGATCAATTAACATCCTTAAGTGCTCAATTTTTTGCCCGTAGCAACCAAATCACTCAACAGACTATAATGACTCTTCTAAAAATCAATTGAAATCATGGCAAGTACTTCTACTGTTGACGGTATGGATGATGTAAAGGAAGCACATTATATAAATAATTGTGCTTTTGCTCCGTGCAATAATTCCAAAATCCATATCATCCTGGTTTAAGAAATCATGAGAATTTCTTGTATGTAAACATGAGAAACATTCTCAATCCTCCACCTGGATATAATTATCCACCTTCGAAAAAGAACCTATTCTTGGAGGATTCAGTGATTTCTTTAGTCATGGAATCTAAAAAAGGCATGTAAAGTTTGAATTTAGGTTGGACAATTTGGAAACCCACATGGGAAATTTGGGAGCCTTTATGAAAATTTGGAAATTCTAGTAGGGAAGTTGGCTGATGCTTTAAAACAGAAACCATCCTTATCTTTTCCACCAACTGACATTGAATCGAATCCATGAAATCAATGTCATTTTATAACTACAAGAAGTGGATTGGTAATCAGCTTTAAGAGAAAGCTCCTAAAGAAACTAAAAATTCCCCAGAAAATAATAAGCTAAGTGAATTTTAGAAAGGGAATGGGAAAGATAAAGAAGAACTAATACATAATGGAATAATTATCGTAGGTCATCTTGCGCCCCATCCTCCACCATTTTCTTAGCACTTTTATAAGCAAAAATTGGACAAAAAATTCTCAAAATTCCTGAAAATCTTTAAAAAGATCCATATAAATATTCCCTTAGTTGAGGCACTTGAGCAAATGCCAACTATGGAAAATTTATGAAGAAAATCATGTCCAAGAAAAGGAAATGAACTAAAGAGGGGATAATAAAATTATCTGAGAGATGCAGCACCACGGTCTTTATAATTTCTCAAAAGATGAAGGATTCATGTAGCTTCACCATTCTATGGACAATTGGCAAGACGACCTTCGAGAAAGCATTATGTGATATTAGGTCTAGTATCAATTTGATGCCTCACTTAGTCTTTGAAAAGGTAGGCATTAGAGAGATCAAACCCACAAAAATTTTCCTTCAAATGGCTGATCATTCACTAACTTTTCCCTGAAGGATAGTAGACAATGTCGTAGTCAAAGTTGACAAATTCATTCTTCATGTTGACTTTGTGGTGTTAGATACGGAAGTGGACAAAGAAGTATCTCTTATTTTTAGCCATCCATTCTTAGCCACTAGTAGGTCTATGATAGATGTATGGTACCATTGCTCAACAAGGCAATGATGATGAAGTTAAATTCAAAATCTACCATGTCTTAAATTCTTTAGTGACATATCTGATTTCAATAAGATAGATGTTATAAAATCTTATGTGTAAGAATGTGGGGGAAATTTCTAGCAAAAGATAAGCTAGAACATGGGATTGCTAATTCTATTAAGGTAGTGAAGTACCTTCCCACTTTGACATTTCACTACATTAATCTTATTGATTCCACTGAGCATGGTGCTTCTACAAAAAATCTTTTTGAAAATTTCCATCAAGATTTTGAGCCATCTCCCTCGAATCCTAAGGAGTTTACTCTAAAACCTTTCCTAGATCATCTCTTGTATACATTTTCAAAGAGAACTTGAGTCTTCCTATTATCATCTCCACCTCTTTAGAGAAAGCGCAAGTTAAAAAATTGCTCGTTATCTTAAGGCAACATAAAACTGCAAGAGGATAGTAGATTTTTGATTTAAAGGGAATTTCTTTATCTATTTGCATGCATAAACTTTGTATGGAGGATTCAACAAATCCCACTATTGAACACTAAAGAAGGATGAATCCTTCCATGTAAGAAGTTGTGAAAAAGGAAGTACAAAAATTACTCAAAACTGGTATAGTTTATTCAATTTTTGATAGCTCTTAGGTAAGCCTTATATAAGTAGTTCCAAAGAAGGGTGGAATGATTGTAGTTAAAACTAAAAACAATGAAGCCATATCCATGAACAATCATTTGGGTGGTGAATTTATATTGATTACCAAACACTAAATAAGGCCACTCGAAAAGATTACTTCCTTGTGCCATTCGTAGATCAAATGCTTGACAAGATAGCAGGGCATGAGTACTATGGTTTCCTCGATGGGTATTCTAGGTATAATCAAATTCTAATAGAACCTCATGATTGGGAAAAGACTACTTTTACTCTTTGGCCTCTATAATTCTCTGGCCACTTTCCAAATATGTATGATAGCTATCTTTCATAATTTTAAGGAGGTCATTATGGCGGTATTCATGAACAATTTCTCCATCTTTGGGATACCTTTCAATCATTGCCTCAAAAATCTTTCTAAAGTTATCTAAAGATATAAGAAGAAAAATGTTGGGCTCAATTGGGACAAAAGCCACTTCTTGGTGAAGGAAGGCATAGTTCTTGGTTATCATATCTCTTCTTGAGGATTAGAAGTAGATCACACCGAAGTAGCTCCAATTGAAAAACTTCCTTCTACTATTTTTGTGAAAGAGGTTCGTATCTTTTTAGGGTATGCCGGTTTTTACTAGAGGTTCATAAAAAATTTCTCTAAAATTTCCAAACCCTTATGCACCTTATTAGAAAAAGATCTACTCTTCAAATTTGATAAGGTGTGTGTCAAAGCATTTGAGCTAATCAAGCAAAAACTTATCTCGACACTTGTTGTCATAGTTCCTAACTGAAGTCAGGCCTTCAAAAAAATGTGTAATGCTAGTGATTATGTTGTAAGGGCTATCTTAGGACAGAAAAGGGATCAAATATTCTGTGTGATCTATTACACTAGCATGACCCTTAATGAGGCCTAAATTAATTACTCTATTACCAAGAAAGAGATGCTAACTATAGTATTTGTTGGTGACAAATTTCACCTATACATCTTAGGTTCTAAAGTCACTTTGTACATAGATAATGCAGCTATTCATTATCTTTTTGAGAAGAAAGATACAAAATCAAGATTGATTCGATAGATTCTTTTGCTCCAAGAGTTTGACTTAGAAATAAAAGACAAAAAGGAGAGCAAAAATTACATCTCCAATCATCTTTCCAAGGTGGAACAAATATAGGTGGAGAAAATCAACTCGTAGAGATGTTCCTTGATGAACATCACTTCGCAATCACTAAATCCCTCTCTTAGTATGCCAACATCATGAATAACTTAACAAGCAGCTTATTACTACTAAATCTCTCCTACAATCCAAAGAAAAAATTCTTATAGAATGTTAAAAGTTACATGTAGGAGGATCTATTGTTTTTCAAGAGTTGTGTTGATTAAGTAGTTCGTAGGTGCATACCCAATTCTGAGTTCCAATCCATTCTAGAAACTTGTCATAATTCACCATATGGTGGTCATTTAAGGCTTACTCACATGGCCATGAAGATATTACAATCCAGGTTTGGTAGGCCTATATTATTCAAAGATTGCTATGCCTTTGTGAAAGCCTACGATGGATGCCAAAGGGTTAAAAATATCTCAAAGAAACATGAATTACCCATAAACCTAGTCTTTAAAGTTGAATTATTTGATCTTTGGGGTATAAATTTCATTGGACCTTTCCTAAAATCTTTTAGATAGCAGTGCATCATACGAGCTATCGGCTATGTTTCCAAGTGGTGGAAGTCATATCTACCCTCGTGAATAATGCTAAGGTAGTCCTCAAGTGCCTTCATAAGTATATTTTTACTAGATTTGGCACACCTAGAGCCATTATTAGCAATGGAGGGTTACACATTCGTAACAAATTTTTTGAAGCAATGACGGCTAGATTTGATATTGAACATAAAAAAGCTATGCCTCATCACCCACAAGCAATGCCACTTACCCATGGAATTGAAACATCAAGTTCATTGGGCCACAAAAATGCTGAATATGGATTTTAAAGAAACTGGGGAATAAAGGTTGTTACAGTTGAATGAGCTTAAAGAATTTAAGAATAAATCCTATGAAAATGCTATGATCTATAGAAGCAAAATTAAAAATTGGCATGATAGGCAGATTTTAAGGCATGAATTCCAACCCTGTCAACAAGTCCTCTTATATAATTTATGTCTTAAACTTTTATGTGGTATGCTGAATTCTAGGTGGTCTGGTTCTCTCATAATCTATTGTGTATTTCCATTTAGCATCATTGAGCTAATAGCAAAAGCTGATAGCAAATTTCGCATCAATGGGCAAAAACTCAAACACTACTATGGAAAAAAGGACCAAGGGTCTGAAAAGCTCTATGTGCCTAATGTCACAAACTGAGCCTTACTACGTCAAGCTGGAGACAATAAACCAAGCGCTGGTTAGGAGGTAACCCAAGATTTTCTTGATTTCAATTAAAAATTTAGGATCAATATTTTTAATTTAAGATATGTAAT
The DNA here is from genome assembly GCA_019155195.1 of Avicennia marina. Taxonomy (NCBI): domain Eukaryota; kingdom Viridiplantae; phylum Streptophyta; class Magnoliopsida; order Lamiales; family Acanthaceae; genus Avicennia; species Avicennia marina. The sequence goes on along the minus strand of CM032766.1, from coordinate 6,628,260 downwards.
TCAGATTCCTTAGGCAAAAAAAGGGTAAAACAGTCAAGATTGTACACTCCAACCTTAAGATCTATTGTATTGTGTTGGGATCGTAAAAATAGTGAGTTTAGAGGGCCTGATCGACATTAGCCACTCTGAGATCGATTACACTATGTGCGGTTGCAAATCCAAAAACTTTGCCCCTTCACGATCGACATAGGGGGTTTCCAAATCAATTGCACTTTTGTATGATTGTTAATCTAAAAAACACCCCAGTGTGCAATCGACAGATCCTTAGACACAATCAATTAGACCACAGTGCAATTGTAAGTCCAGTGTGTCACAAAGGGCATCGTGATCAATTGCACTTAGTCTAGACTTATTGTGAAGATAGTTAAAATAAAAATTAAGGATTCAATTGCTCCTCCACTTCTTCTTCTCCACCACCTAGATGCTACTTTTTGGATAGATTAAAGTTCAAAAAACCACAATCCTTGTCTCTTAACAACACTTTAGTGATTGATTCTTTCAAATTTCAAGGTATGGGATTAAAGTTCAATTTCTTGCATTTTTCTTGATTAAAACTCAAGGGTTAGGATTTGGAACCCACATTCTTTAATTATTGGTGAAGTGTTGTGCGTTAATTTTAGGATGTTGAGTGTTTGTGATGAATTGGGCCTTTACATTGCATTTTCTTACCTAATTTCCAATGTGACCTTATGATGTCTTTATAATTGCATGAGTTGGAAAAAAGTTGGACTATTGTTTGAGTAAGGAGGCTACAATTCATGAATACTTATAGGATGAAGATGAATGTCGATTAGTTCATGTGCTTATAGGACATGTGATGTGCATATGTCGGTCTATAGCTGCTACAAGTTTTTTAGTTACATTAACTACATCTATATGTTGAACTTGGCAGTTTGTTGCATTATCGCATAGATGGTTGTGGGTATAGAATTGTGGGACTCATGTTGAATGATAAGTGTGAGAAATGAAGGGGAGTAATTTAGTTGGGGACTAGCAAGAGAAGAGTAGAAATGTTGTTTTGTTACTATAAATCACACCATGCCATGAATTGTTTTAGCCTCTGTTGAATGGAAATTGTTTTCATGGTGCAAGTACTAAGAGACAAAGATAGAGACAACCCGCGTAAGAGGCTGCACCACCTGTGTGCTTTGATAGAAGAAAGTTTAGTTTGGCGGCAACTGATGAGAGGTTTGAGACTTGTAAGAACACCTATAAAAGGCTTCTTCCTCAGCAAGGGATGCCGATAAGTGCAGACTAGCACAATAATAAATAGGTTGTAGATAGGATTCTAGAACAATACTAGCAGTAATTCTTGGCTAACCTAGATATGGCATATATGAAGATGGTTTATGAGTTTTATGCTAATGCACTTGATAGGGAGAATAGGTTAGTTGAGGTTAAGGATAAAATAGTTGATATTCGTTCTGAAGTAACAATGCATTCTTAAGAATAAACACCAAGGGACAAGAGTGTCAATTGAATCACTTCCATCACATAGTTTCATCTAAATTAGTGTTACAAGACTTATGTGAGCCACCTTGATGCTAGTTAGAGAAGGTCTAATGGGAGACCAACATTTTTCTTGCATGCACATTTATTTGGACATATGAAGGTATGATACATTTTTATGTGCCATATCATTATGTCTATAACATATAGGGTATATGTTTCTTGAGATAGGGCTTATATCCAATATGCCATTAAGCATGGGATTTACTTTGACTTGCGAGCAGTAATATATAGAGGTATACTTCACGTAATTAACCATCCACATGTAGGACTTCCATGCCCACATTTAATCACCAAGATGATTAGTGCCCAAGGGGTTAGATTGAGTGGAAGAACCTAGAAAGCAACCTCATCACTTTGTACAGCTACTATTGATGGTGTTTAGAAAGGAGATTTTCACTGGTTTAATAGACAATAGGCACAACTACAATAGTAGGCACCACTAGAAAAAAATAATGATGAGGGTGAGGGTGTAGATGGACCAACACCTACGAAGCAGGACCTAGTAACTAGTGGAGTAGAGGAATAGACAACACAGTAGCTGCTTGACATTCCACAGCCAGCGCAACTATTGGGACCACAGAGATTACAAAGACGGATTAATAAGTTGGCTCGAGAGCAGTGCTAGCTTTGAGATGATTTGATGGTGAGGTTTGACGCCATTTAGTTGGGTATGTAGGTGATGCGTTAATGTTGATACTAGGCTAGGTGATGTATTGCAACCCAAGGGCATTTTGTGATCTACCATTTGTAACTCCACTGTTACTACCATATGTTCCACCACTACCATAGCACCAATAAGTCCTATAGACTTGTTTAATACGATACCACCCAAAGGAGTAGGAGATAAAACTCACTTTCGTCTCCCCAGTAACCTTTTATTTTGTTCCCTTTTTCCTTTTTTCCTTTTTGGGTTTGATTGTCTAGCACATTAAAAGAGAGGAAAACTTTTTGTTTACATTGTAATGGGCTTACTTAGAGAGATGGAGTGCATTTTTGCATTTCCTAATCTATACTTTTTTCATTTTAGATGTATTTGTGGGATGGGAGGTGAACTTATGGCTTGTGTATGACCATATTTTTGTATCGTATGCTTGGACATGTATTGTGTATTTGGTTGATAGCTAATGAATGTTAATGAAAGATGGTAAGGCTTTTGACATCACTTGTGCTAGTGTTGGAAATTGATTGATATTGTTGTTGTTTTGGTCACTTGGTTACCTATAATTGTTGAGTCGCAAATAACTAACTTCGGATACCTCACCAACCCGAAAAATTAACAAGAATACTTTTTGAAGTGAATTTTTTTTTTCAATTGTGCATTAGATAAGAAATAATATAGATTACTAGTTTACTAAATCCTTTCTTTATTGCTTATTGTTTAGAAAACAGAGAAAAAAAAGTCAAAAAAAAAAAAAGAGGATATTGTATACACTCCACTAGTTGTAATGGCTTAGTAACCAAGCATGCATAGAAACACTAGTTTATTTTTACGTAAAATAGTTACTTAACTATGAGTATGCTTAGCATCTCAAGTGTGTTTTTGGTTGAGTACCTAGGGGTACGCGGTGAACTTTGTTCACTCTCACGGAAAAAGGCCTCCAACAACTTCAGGAAAACTCTTGAAAAAAAAAGAGTAAGAAAGATTGTGGAAGGCCAAATTCTATTCTTGTGATCTTTGTTGAAATGATAACTAAAAATCAAGCGTTAGTATTAGCTTTGTAGATCTACGATCTGGCTACTTTCACTAAGTTTTTCCTTTTCGTTTATCTTTTCTATTCCCAATTAATAGATTCTTGAATACATTTGTTATGGGATTAATTGAGACTATGTTTGGCTAAATATTCCAATGCTTAGAAATCTTTCAAGTGAATCCAAGTTGTGGTTTTATTATTTCAATTTTTTTTAAATGCAATATTTTCTGTGTAGATATCTATGTTATCTGTGCTTATTCCAATTACGTCTATGTGGTTGAATTATTTGTTATACATGAATTCATAAACTCAAAAGAGTCAATTATGTGTATTAGAATTGAAGTACACACATTAGGTGAATTTTAAGTTGAGAGATTGGAGAATCATAATGAATCAATAAAATCTAATTAATTAATGTGTCTAGAGCAGGATGAGATCAATAGGAGATTTCTAATTAATTTGCATAGATTTTCATTTAACACTAGATAGAAGTAATAGAAATATAATTAAAAATGTTAATTAATAATTTAGGTGGAGTGAACGTTAAAATCTGGTTGAATAATTGAATCTAATGAGGAGGAGTGAAATTGATTTCTTAGGTGATTTTCTGACATTAATTATTTCCTTTTTGTTTTGTGTGCTTAGCAAAAATAAATAAAAGTAGGGTTTTATTAATTAAATCCTTTACTTCAATTAATAATAAATATTGCTAATGTAGCCCAAAATTTTGAGTTATTACAAATATGATCAAACCAAGCACGGCATTACAAAAAAAATTTTCATTCAGCTTGTAGAATTTAAAAATTATTGTCATCACTAGATCACCTAGCCACAAAACGACATTGCTTTTTTATGAAACTTTGTTGCTTTAATTATTTTAACCAAGTTTAATCTTATTCAATGATCACTCTCAATTATTTGCGTTACTTTTGCTGTCAATTAGAATTAGTTCGAATAATTAAAGCCCCAAAATTTCATCAAAATGCACAATATTATGTTGTGGCTAGCTCATCGATTGGTGAAAATAATTTTAAAATTCTGGACGCAGTTGAAGAAATTGCTGAAGTGCCATGCTTAGTTTGGTCAGTTTGGTCATGTTTAAAATCAGTTGTCATGTGATTGATTTGACATTTATTAAATAATCGATCCACACCTTCAAACGAGTATTTCATCACGACTCTGGGGTGACGAAACAGACTATGGGCCAGAATGTTACATCAATTAATTAACCAATAACTTCTACAGTGCCATTCTGCACGAGCATAAACTATAAATTGGTACGTTTGGAAGTGGTGTTTTCGTGGATGAATAGTGTTTTGAGAAAATTGTGTTAAAATAAGTGATATATTTTTAAAAAATTAATAAGTTAAATAGTATCATTTATTTTTATTTATTTATGAATATATAAAATATATAATAATGATTAAATGATATGATAGAATGCAGAGATAATAATTAATTTATAGTTTATAAATATATATAATGTGAATGTATATAGATATTGATTTGATTGAAAATAAGTATAATAATAGAAAAATAATTAATTAATTATATAAGTAAGAAAAGAAAATTTTGAATTTTAAAAAGAAAAAATTTGAATTTGAATTTGGATAATAATTAGGTGGTATAAAATGTTTGATAATGAGATAAACAAACACAGTGAATAATGTGAAAAGATTCGTTAGTCATCATGATTAAGAGCACCTAGTGAGTGTGCTCTTAGTAAGATTGGAAAGGTCACTGAATTACATTTTAAAGTATGAAAATCTATGCACCTTAAGCATAAGATCACAAAAAAACTAACACTTGATCTCACAATCCAATTACCAAAAAAATAGCCCTATCAATATTTAGTAAATTGCTAATTTCCACCAACCCCATTCATGTAAAATTTTCATTTATTTCAATTGAGTTAGTTTTTGTTTTTAAAATTTAATAATTTTCACTGTCAATTTTGGGTATTTTATATATTATTACTGTTTCACAGACAGAGAGAGAGAGAGAATGAGCCCTTTTTACTAGATGATAAATTATCATGTAAAATACCCATATAAAATAATTTAAAAAATTATATAAATAAAAAAATGTATACATTTACATAATAAATTATATATTAAATTTTATAAGTATATGCATCAAGTGTGCATCTATTACTAGTAATTTATTATGCAAACCAACCCTTCATATATTTTTCTTTATTTTCACTTACTAGCTTTGATCCATTATATTCTTATACTTTCTTTTATCAAATTTAATTTATTCTAGTTTCTTCTTTCAAATCGGCTATTTATTATATCTATTTTGAATTTATTTTCTCTTAATGCGTTTTTTTTTTTAACCTTTGTCTTCTATGTTTGGATGAATATCTATTTTCTCTCGTTACACTTGTTCTCTAACATTTATTTGGCGCATATATTTATCTTTTTGTTTCTTTTATTATTTTTATTTTTATTATTAAAAATAATTTGTATAAGCTTTTAATTATCAATTTATTTTCATAAGTTAGGTGTAAATTTTAATCAAACAATACAGATTTTTGTCACTCACCATTTGCAAGTTAAAGCTCATTATAGAATGAACTTAGTCAAACACACACACACACATAAAATAAAATAGAATGAATTAATTGAGTTCGTTTGACAATATAGAAAACAGTAGTCTGATTTACATATCCACATGAAAGAATAATATTTATATTTATATACACAAACTAACACACAGACATACAAAAAAAAAAAAAAAGAAAAAAACAGAAAAAGAAAATTTAATCAGTTCATTTTTATCGTATGTCAAAAACTGTGTCATCAAATACATATCGTTAGCAGAAAAAAAAATTACCAAAACACAAACCGAAGTTCAGTACAATTAATTATTTGGGGAACGAAATTAAAGCTAAATTCAAACTCTGTGCAAATGCGATCGATCGTGAACGACAACCTCGGGAATCTTGTAACTTTGGAAGATCTTCATCGGGCTCCGAAAATGCCAAAACTTCCCCTTCGCCGGCGACGAATTGGCGTCAGGGCGCCGGAACCCTGAAGCCATCGCTGACGTGCCCGTGCTGACGGACCTCGATCTCGTCACCATACTCGCGAAATCCTGAATTCTGTTACGGCAATCGAAATTCTCGTCACTGTTACCGCCGTTAGCGCCAACTTCCTCGCTTTTCTCCGTCGTCTGCTCTTTCCTTTTTGATTTGCTCCTCTTCAGGACGGAGAGAAACGACGGCGTCTTGACGCGGCCGTTACTCGGCGTCTGTTCGGTGTTCTTGAAGCGGAGGAAGGGGACCGCAACGGATGTCGAGCGGCGGAAAGAGGGCTCGCCGTCGATGAGATTAGAGATGCGGGCGAAGGAGGAGGAGGAGGACGCCGTCAAGACTATGCAGGCACAGGGCCGCACTTTAGCGCATTCTGGGCAGAGGTTGACGAGGCGGTCGTGCAGGCACGCGGGGCAGATGCCGTTACGCCGCCTCTTCGAGGGGTGTTCTGGGCATTTCCAGACTTCTTCTTCTCCTTCTATGTAGCACGCCATTGATGCTCTGCGAATCGGCTACTTCTGCGTTTATGGTGCGGCAGTTTGCATGGGATATCCGCTCGCTCGTGTGTGCCACAGGTGTATATAGTTAGGGGGGGAGGGGGGGGGGGGGGCGGGGTGTGGAAATCATAAATAGAGGAAAAGGTTAGTGAGGGTTTGGTTGACCGTATCGGCGTATTGGTAAATGTTGGCCAAGGGGACGACGCGTTTCCATATTTTGTAGCTTTGGATTTCAACTCCTTTCTGTGGCGCTTGTTTTCAAACTTGTTGGTAATTTTTGGGCATTCCTTCGGAAAATTTTAATTAAAAAATAAAAAAACATGGTCCGTCTGTTCTATATTCTTCTAAATCTGTGAACTATCTATTTTAGTGAAATTACATACTTTTAAGAGCACGTATTATAGTGAAGTATGAAATTATTATATTTTTAGTGATTTTGACAACGGAAACAAAGTGATTCGAAATGTGAAATTACATTAAAATTTTCGCATAAAATCTGAGTGAAAAAAAGTTTGAAAAGGTGGGGAGAAAAGAAGAAATAGAATAAAATGATGTTTGCAGAAGAATAAGGAAACGTAAACGTATAAAAGGAATAGGGCGATCTTATCGGTGTCCACCTTAAAAAACAAGAGTATAACTTATTAGTGAGACTGATTGATTTTGCCGAAAATTTTAAATTTCATATTTTTGGGACGTTTCTTTAAATATATTAAATTATCAAATATCTAACAAACATAAATATTGAGATTGAGAAAAACAAAAGGCACATGCATGGGCAATTAATTAGAATTTGCAATGCATGAAAAAAAAAATAGAATTAACTAAATTTTCTAAGTAATTTGGTAACTATCATAAATTACTTGTATGGTAAAAGTGGCATATTCTACCTTTTGTGAAAATTTATTTATAAATTATGAAGCATTTATAAAATAAAATTATTAAAATTAAAGTAAAAATATTATTTAAAATAAAAAGGAAAGAATCAATGAAATAATAGAAAAACAATCAATGATAGTTGTGTAATCTTACAATATGTAATTAAAAAATGTATATAATAATATAGTATAAATATAGGGTTAAACGTACTAAGAATATTTAAGTAAGAAAATAACGAAAGATAACAAAGAATTTAAAGAGAAAGAAATTTTAAGAGAAAAAATAAATAAAAATAATAAGATTAAAAAAGAAAAAGGACAAAAAAATTTAAAAATCTAATTAAGGATAGTTATGTAATTAGATAATTTGCAACAATGAGAGTTTATACTTTTTCAAAATAATATTAGTATAGATATATTGTACAGAAATAAAATAATGATATATTAGTAATTATATGTGAATTATTTTTATTCGTTTAATTAAATATAATAGTGTAAGTATACTAATTGACCCCAAACTCCGAACAATATGGCATAGATAGTACAGATACGTTTGCCTAATTAAATTCATTACGATACAAAATTTTGAAGCTCAAAATAAACTAAGGATTGGCGTGGCGAATGAACCAAATATGTTGCTCAGAGAAAAGTAAAATTAATTAAATTGGGTAATTAACTTTAACTAAAAATTGTTGAAACTTAAGTATGTGCTTAAATTCATATAATGTAAAATTTAAAATATTATTTATTTTATTTAATCGTAGTATACAGTAATTTATTAAATATTTTTGAATACTTATGCAAAAATATATTCAAAAAAATAAAAAATAAGTATAATAATGTAAAAGATAATTTTTCCTAAAAATGGTATCCGTATCAAGTGCCGATCATAGCGGTGGTTACTTTAAAAGTCAAACATTTTATTAACAGTACTACTAAAAATTACGCATTCTATTTGTGTGTAAATTTATTTATAAATTATAAAATTAGCATATTTTTAAAAAATAGAAATTATGGTTAATTAGATAGACACTTTATTTAAAAGAAAATAAGAAAAAATGAGAAATTGTTTTTTGGAGGAAATGAGATATAGAAAATAGAGTAGTATGTAAGAACGGATGGTGTTTGGAAAAGAGTGCAATGATTGCAGTAATACAATAGGTAATTATTTGTTGGAAAGTAAAATTGATGTAATAAACAATTATTTGTATTTTTTAAAATATTTTCTATGGTAAAGATTATTGAGTAATTATTAAATATGGTGGAATTTGTTATTTTATTGGTACTGTAGGTAATGTTGATATTTTTTTATTCTTGTGAAATTATTATTGTTGTTGTTGTTGTTGCTGTTGTTATTATTATTATTATTGTAGTTATTTTCGTTGTTGTGGAATTATCAATCTTGCTATCATCATCATCATCATCATTATTTTTATTATTATCATTTATTTATTTATCGTTGTTATTTTTGTTGTCGTTGTAGAATTATCAATGTTGTTGTTGTCGTCATCTTTGTTATTATTATCGTTGTCATTGTTGTTATTGTTATTGTTATTATAAACTTTGCATATTTTTTTGTTGTGAAATTTTGAATACTATTATAATTATAATTATAATTATAATTGTTATTAGACAAGATTAGTTTTAATAAATTATATTACTCAACTCAAAGTAAATTTTTTTTGCTATATTCAAACTGGAGTTCGACTTAAAGTTTGAACTTAGATTTGAATAATGTAGGTATACAATTAATAGAATTCCCGTAGTTATTAGATTCCAAGAGTTACCAAAATATTTTTCCCTTTTAATTGATACTTTTGGAATTTTATTTTAATAAATAAAAATAACAATAATTTTATTTGAAAGCAACATACAAGTACCAAGTTGCACAATAAAATAAATGGAGGTATATAGACACCAAGTTGCAGAATAAGATGAACGGAGGTTACACAATCATGTGCTATCACACATGAGATGTATAAAGTTCCAATCAAGTAAAACATTGCATAAGCAATAAACAGTGGAAAATGAAAATGGGGGGAGACACTGATGCCTACTTAGTCACAACACCATCGTCGTCTGTGGCATTACCAATCCAGTCAGTGTGTTATGCTACTCAGTGGGCCTTTCTGTTTAGAACTTACATAGCTTCCTACTCGTTGTTGAAAAGTAGCCTCTCATGGGTCCATGGGGTGAGGCATAGTAGAAGATACCGCATCACTGGGCTCCCTCACATACGTGGTATTAATGATCTTTGGATGAATAAGAGGGCCCATCTGCTGGTGCCTGAGGAATGACCTAGACTTCATTTTAGAGTTTGATATGACAATAACCTTTCACTAGGTTGCTCAAGCATTGTTCTACTTGGTCGCAGGATGGACTCGGGGTCCAAGAATAGGATATGGAAGACCTTGTGCCTTAGCTCCCTTTGATGCGCTAGTGCCTCTGAGTATTCATCTCCTACAGACATATGGTGGGGATGAAGTCAGTATGCATAGGTAGAAGCATGTATTGGACAAGGAAAACGCAGCAGTAATGAAACATGATACAGTACAATGATGTCTTATCTATCGACCTCCCTCCCAAAACTCTAGGCCCACGCAAACCTCATGTGTGTGTACATGTGTCATGGCAAGCATTGATAGGTACTGGATGAAGCCAATGCACTGTATTTGTAAAGTGACTACATGACACATTACTTAGAAAAATGTGAACTCATAGCCAAAGTTCTATGTTAGCAACCTAACGATGTTTGCGCAGACTAGGTACATCCCCTGATCTCGAAACATTTTAATCCTCAAATGCTTACGGCGGACATCCATGAGGGTAGTAATAAGTGTCACCTCCACCAGAATGTTCCAATGTGGTGGGGGTGGTCGAGATGCGGCGTGTGGTTCGTTCCTTAGTGGTGGCATTTTTCTAATAGATAGTTCTCATTAGTTACCAAACGTCCCCACTTTAGATATTTTGTTGACCAAATTGCGACAAAAATTTGTGAACAAGATGCATGTTGATGTGGAATTGTAAATTTATGTTCTCAGGATAAGTATGTAATTAGATTACAAAGTAATAACTAGAGAACATATAAACATAGCCATTTACAAAGTAATGAGTGAAAGCCACACAAACAATAGGCATTGCACGATGTAACTAGTATATCAAATAGTATGCATTACATGATGCCATAAGTAAAAATCATACAAATAGTAGGCATTACACAACCATTTATAAAGCAACAAGTGACATCCATATTAAGAGTAGGCATTTCATGATGTCACAAGTGAAAATCTTACAAATAGTAGTACAAGCAAACAACCTAAAAGTTGATCATAGCTCAGTTAAACTATCACCACCACTACCCCTCCCATATTTACTGTGCCAGTTGGTCCTGAAATAGGTTTCTGGCTATTACACTCTGTTTCGATAGGTCCAGATATGCCAAAACATTGTCTTGTTGTTGTCATGCTTGTACCTTTAGATCGTTGTTCACCCAATCAGGTTTGGCAACGTCCCTTAGGAATTGATCATCATCGTCTTGTGTGATAACAAAATTGTGTATGACATACATTGCAATAATCTGCTTAATTTTCTAGGCTATAGTTTAGCATTAGACCCTTCAATAATAGGAATTGCTTCTTAAATATGCCGAAGACATGCTTGATGTGGTTCCGAATAGCTGAATAGCATCAGTTGAAAACTCTCTAATAGTGCATCATTTTCAAACAATACCACGCTACTCAGGGATGTAATAGCAATCACCTTAGTATGGTGTGAGAAAGCTTAACACGTTGGTGTACCCAACATTGATTGTGTAGTACTTGCCTATGACAATATCGATCATTGTTAGTAATAACTACCATCTCTGTATTTGAAATCTTTGGTTTTAGTAGACATATTAGTACCTAGTGGGGACTATGAGAAGTTATATTTTGGTGTTCGAAGACATCTTGTAATATTCTGGCATTAGTAGCACTCCCCTCCTATCTTAACACTACGAATGTAAATTTCAAGTTGAAGTCACATGTGGCCATGACATTTTGACTGATGACAACTCTATTGCTTCTCTACACTAACTAGTTGTGTACGAGAACCCATTAGGAACTAATGTGTTGTCGATAGCCTCAACACAGTTCTAGAAGCAGCAAACAATTAACATTGCATGTGTAAAAGAAAACCACAAGAAGTGGTGTATTTGAGCATGACAAACACGTGATCATACCTTGAAGTAGGGATACCAATGTGGGTGATGTAGGATTCTTTCGTGCACGACTGACATGTCTGGTGGACAGATGTACTCAACCACCGTTGCATGCAAAGCATCACACACCACATTTTTGTGTTGACTACTTGTCTCAAAAAATCACTAGAAACATTCAGCTGCATCTTAGTGGCGGTGATGCATGGCGATGCATTTATGAAAGATGGCAACTGATTTCTTTAGCAGTAGAAACACTCTATCGTGCTGCAGTAGGAAGCTTGTCTACACCACTTTAGAGTAAAGTAGATGAAAGGTGGCCTTGTCATTTGCCAGGCATCGTAGAAATAGTTATCGTGGTGGAGGAGCAACTCATTAATCCAGTCAAGACTATAGAACCTCAAGTCATAGAATGGTCACTTGAACATGTTCGTAAATGATTGTGGGGCCCTTGATGGAGAAGAAAGTGAAGTTACCCATGCCTTGATTCAAATGTTGGGCATCTCCCTTGATGGACCCGCTAACATCGTTGGCAACATTGTCCACCACGTTGTCTAATATGTTATTCCTAATATCATTTTCTTCAGCCACACGTGCATGGGGATTCATGACAGTGGATAGAACTGCATGGAACAAACAATGTCCTTGCGCCACCAACAAGAGAAATTAGTGATGCCGAAATTGTAAATCCATTGGCACAACAATTATAGTTTATATGGTCACTGATGGACATGAATTGTAAGTACATGAAGCCTAAATTACGTATTTAGGTTGTAAGGCAAAGATTTACCTAACAATGTGTCTTAATGTTTAAGTGAGCACACAACTTCATTAAAACTTGTTAAAGGTGTTTCAAAATTTTTAAGATTCCCTAAAGCACTTTGTAAAACTCTTATTTAGATTAAAAAATAAAATTTTGAAAGTAATAGTCTATTTAAAAATGAGTTCCCTACTAACTTAATAAATTTTGACAAATTTATTTTGGTTTTAATGAAATTTAAGTACAATATTAGCATTACTAATATCTAATAAATTTCATGACTTCATTTTTTCTTGAATAGTTTAATACATAATTTTTAATAAAAATATATATTTTTATAAACTCAAAAAGCTATTTCTTCCAATATAAAAACTTAGAAAATCATATAAATGGATATAATCAAACACAACTTAATCTAATTTGGAGTAGATTGGTTTTTCTACTAACATCCCAAAGGGTTGCCACTTTAATATTCAGCTATGGTATAAAATACAGATAATGCACAAAAAAAGAGATTGGAAAATTAATGATAATATTTTGCTAATAGACAACAAAGACAAAAAGGATTACACAGGGCCTAACTTAGAGTACAAGTACTACAAGGGAGCACAAATCTCACACAATGGTTTAAACTACTAATGCATGGATAAGCAGCCCTTCTAACATTACTTGTCTAAATATTTGCTCCTCTTGTGTGGTGGGAGGGCTAGGAAAATGTGCTGGTGGGTTAGGTCCTCGAACTTGACCTGGACACTATAAAAATAATCCTTGAGAAGGTCATCTATCACCTTTAGGGCCTTGAAGCACATCTTAACTATGTTGGGATTGTTAGGATCAATCTATGAGGCGACCATAGTGTTGGCCGCTCCCAGGACTACATAGCTGACACGACGAGGGGAGGGCTAGGCCTCTTTCTCCTCGAAGAGGTTGAGGCCAAGCTCGTGGACATTTGTCCACTAAAAGAGCGTGGCTATCGTTGCAAAGTTGGTGAGTCATCACTTGCTCCAAGGTCCACAATTTTGGCAACCCCAACATAATTATCACTTTCAACCATACGGCATATTGGGGGCATAGTATACTATGTTGATGCCCCAATTGATTGTCCAATCACTATGTGGGTGGCGAAGTTGTCAGCTAGCTCATCGTACCATAGGAGGCCCTCACATCGAAGCTATTGGTTGTCTGGGTTGACCTATGCACAATTTATAGGAGCACATCATGAATTTTGGGACAATAAATGTGTTAGTAACAAATTATGTTGACCTCGTTAACATCATCTACAAAAAAGTTTTCAAAATTGGTAAGCAAGCAATCTCCCAGTAAGTGGATCTGCCTACCCTTTTGGGATGGAAGTATGAAGAAAATTCTTTTTTGTGAAATATCTAGATAAAAGTTTTAAAAAACCATAGTAAACTATTCGATCTAAAAAGCATAACCTTTTAAATTCCCATTTTGTGTTCCTTTCCACTAATCAAGGGCTTAATCTTTTAAACTAGCTAAGGTGGATCATGTGCTCAATCTATAACCTCAATCGATAAGCTTAGCTTGTCATAGGCTAAAAGTCCCATTTTTCTACCCCCATTGAACGGATTTCAATCTTTAACCCTGATTGAGAGGGTGACGTACTCAATCTATAATTCAAATTAAGAGGGTCAACTTTTCACTAGGAAAGGCTCTAATGCTTTTACTTTGATTTGACAGGACAGAACTAGTTTCTTTACAAGAGTGTTGGTTAGCCAAAACATAAGTAATCTATTGTGAAACCCTGGTCTTGGTTAGAGAATTTAACTTGAGATTCAATGTAAAGTGCAAAAACATACTTACTCGCATCTACAATTTTATAGTGAGAGAAAATTGGATATTTCGTATCGAAAGCATGTGGAGTATGTTTGAAATAGATAATTGATTTTTTGTAAAGAATGGAGGAAATCATTTCGTATCAAGATATAAAACGTTACTAGCTCGATAAAATAAATTTTCATAAGATAGTTAAAAGAATAGCAAATGAACCCTTTTATAGTAAAAAATTCATTTGCACGGTATAATTTAATTTTTGAAAATAAAGCATTTATAAAAATTTGCAATAGAGACCTACTTACCTAACTTAGCCCAACTAATTTTTTCATTCGCCAGATTTTTGTTTCTAAGTCCCTATTAGAAGAAAATAATCCTTGTTTAATCTAAAATTCAATAATTCAAACATCTTATTCTTTTCCAAAGTACAACCCAAATTCTTGAAAAGTGAGGGAGGTCCTTTCTCGATGTGGATTATAATAATTCCCATGTAATCCTAGGAATTTCTCGTAATGTCTAGGTTTTAAGTGCTAGGATTGTGTGAACATTGTTTTACACTAGTACATGGTGGACTATTATGGGCGCAAGGTGGTTGGAAATGCACAACGGTGAAAGAATCATGAAAAGCATGTGTAGGATCGATTTTGAGTATTGGTGGATCAATCTAAATAGTCTTAGGCTCAATTGGGATTATACTGGATCAATCAATTAGCACACTGATTGACCTAAAGCTTTAGATTTATGATCAGACCTCTATGTGATCAATCGGTGTCAATTGTGTTACCCAAATCAACGTGGATCGATCCTTCTAGGCCATTGTGGTAGATTTGAGGATTACTGGCTTTACAGTCAAGCTGCTTGTGATCGATCACGATCAATTGTGCTACTGGTGATCGATCTCCATTGAGCGTGTAACCCTGATCCATTGTCATCGATCTCTACCACACATAAGTGCTGATTCAAAGGCCACTGAAAATACAATTGCGGTTTTTTATAATTGATTCATATTAATCGCATAGTTAGGATCAACAAGGATCAATCTTGAATTCATCTGGATCGACCTGCTCAGTGGAAAAATGCAAAAATGCACAATTTCTTAGCATATAATAAGTCTGAATACTCCTTTAAGGTCATAAATATCATGTAAAATTTATCAATCATGTTTACATAAATCAATAGGCAAATTGTTTGATAAAATTCCTAGGGAAACTGTATGACGGATTAAACATAAGGAATTTCACTACATTACCTATGTGTACCCACATGTGTTGATACTTATTCACATGTATGTGCAATTATTAATCTAGTCATCACGTTTTTGGTGGTCTTGTGTGCAATAACATTCTACATCCATATGAAAAGGCTTTGAGTAATAATTTCCTATGAATAATGTTAGGTTGAAATAGCATGAGTTGGTTTAGGATTACCTTAAGAGTGAGTTGAAAATTTCTCTCCTCTTCTTACTCTCTTTAGTAGCCATCCAGAGCAATCCTCTAAGGGTGGGTGAGTCTAAGTTTTCTACAACTCTAACGGTGACCCCTAGGTTTATATTACTATAATTAAATTTGGCTAGGGTTGAACTTACCAAATCCTTCTGTAATCAGTCATAAATATCCCCTAAGCACACATGGTATGCTGTCATCATTGAGAGTCGATAAATCCTTCCCCATTTAGTAGGGTTTGGCTACCCCAACAATCACTCCACTTCCATTTTCAAATGCAAGGCAACATTAATTATATTAATTATTATTATTATTATTATTATTATCATTGTCACATAAAATATCAAGCTATTGCACAAATATACATTTTTACATAATCTCATCGGTGGTTTCTCTTAATTTGGTTGGACTTCGCTTTTGGTCCAGTAGGTTATGAATGATGCTCCAACTTCTTTTGATTTTTTCATTGGGCATGCAAGTCCAATCATAACTTGTAATTGGACACAAACACCACAGCAACTTTATCTGAGTCAATGATTCGACTTGATATTAGTATGAATGTGATACTCACTTGATACAATGGCTATGACCTCTTCATGGCCCACATATTTAAGGAAACATTTTTTTATCCAAATTTGAATAAATTCAATTTAAATTTTAGATGAAAATTGTTGTATGTCAAATATGAATTAAATGTCCCATCCATGTTAGAATATCATGGAAAAAATGGCTGGATTTAAATCATGCTTGTGGGAAAGATTGTTGAGTGTCAAGTGTAAGTTAAATAACTCATATGCAACATGGGAAAAATGAACTATATACAAGTGGAAGTAGCCCATAAACACATTCCTTTATGGTTTTTTAATTGAGATATGATATTGAGTCCATGAATGTATAGTCAAAACTTCCTCATTCCAATTTTATTGGAATTTACTTTAGGCTCAACTGGTTGTGCATTGATGGTACTCTCAATTCGATTGGGCTTGACCACCAAGTGTAATGAGTCTAATCAAAACTTGTAGTTTAGCTCAAACATTCCAAATAAAGAAACACAAAGTGCAAACATTATAGTCACCATGCATTTATGGATTAGCAAAATTCAAAAGAGCTACAATATCAATCATAATTATAGATTATAATTCAAGCTAAAAGTGTTTGTGCTAATGTCTCTCTCAATTATACATGCCATTCTGATATTTTAGGAAACAAGAGGTAAATTTTACATCAAAAATAACCCAACCCTCAAGAAAAACACTCATTAAAGAAATTCAAGCTTAGCATTGAAGGGACATTCTAGTGTCACAAGACACCAAGTACTTATCAAAGAGAAACTGCCATGTTTTGGTGGCAATGACTCAAAATTGATATTAACAAATAGCAGGTTGAAGAGTGTGATATATTTTAAATGAGAAAGGTCAAAACATTTACACAATTATGAATTGCTGTAAACTCTACCTATACCTGCAAAATCCTAATTTGATGTGAATTATATGTATTTAGTGGGAAGGTTACCAATATGTGAAGGAAAAGATCCTATTCCTTGGTCGTAGATAGGTTTACCAATTGCTCTCATTTTATGGTATTATCAGATCCTCACACTACTGAAACAATAGCTAAATAGATTTTTGATGGTGTTTACAAGCTTCATGGATTACCTGATTGTATAGTCTTAGGCAGAAAATGCTTTCACAAGTGATTTGTGGAAGAAACTTTCAAACTCATGGGAACTACTTTGAATTTTTCCCACCACATATTATCCTTGATTGGAAAAAAAAAATGCATACTTCACATTCATTTGCTATTAGACTAAAAAAATTGCCTGAACCTGCATAATTAATAAGTAATCAGTTTAACCAATGTGGTGATTACCAAATTTTTTTGTAAAAAAACCTAGAGATTATTTATTTACTTATGTAACAATTTATTTAATTATTTATATGGTGCTAGTTAGCTGTGGAAGGAGAATATACCCATACAAACCCTAGTCAAACTTTACCAAAACTAAGGGATTTGACTGTGAATAATTACCATGCACATGAGGAGCCTAAAATGGAACAATTAAGGTTGGTCTAGCAAGGAGGATTTGCTAGAAACATATTATCAATTATGAGAAGTCAAATTTTACCTTAATTACCTAAGTGGACCCTAAGTATAAATACACCATCAAGCTTAGAGTTGCAACAAAAAAATAAAAATCTCCCACCCCAAGAAGAGCAAGTGCAGATAGAGAGAGAAGAGAATTTTTCTTACGACACTTTAAGGTAAATTTTCTAGCCAAACCTTGTAATTATAGTACATGTTCATAGGAAATTAATGTTCTCCAATCATAGGCACTTGAAACATTAATTTTATAAGCTTACATGTTAGTTAAATTGATAAACATGTAGGTGGAATTATGTTGGTATGTGTTACTCGTAGAAATTATGGCATATGACATGATGTAGGCAAAATAAACTTGTAATGCAATATTTCTCTTAAATCTTTGTCGCGCAAGTTAGGAATTTTCATGCATGTGACTAGTACAAAGACTGCCCAAAATTCATAGAAAACTTGTAATTTTAGGATGGGTTGGCTAAAATTGGGTAGATTGAAGGAAACAAACCTAATAGGCCCTTACACACAAACTCACTATGCTTTGCACTTGCACTCCATGATCGCGAGGTCGCCTCTCGCTGGTGCGGAATTAGCTATAGGCTAATTCTAGTACTCATTGTGGTTGGCCTCGAGATGACTCATGGCTTGCTTTTTTTAGTCGCAAACATCTACCATGGATGCCTCCAAAACATGCTGCGAGTAGTTCCGCAGACACGAGACTCACCTTTGCGGCTATTAGCCCTGATGCCTGAATTTACTCAATTTTCGCTGTAACCACGCATAAACACTTGAGTTAAGTCTTCCCCAGACATAGGAGATATTTATTACATAAATAAAGGGATAGAACACTCCTCGAATAGGAGAAAAATGGTATGAAATAAATGTAATTTAGCGTGGAACCATATAGGAATAAATTATCCCGCCGTTCAAGAATCTATGCTGCATTCAAGAAAGTATAGGAAATGAATTTCTATTAATTTCAAACTAAATTGAGGATTATTTTGATTAAATATGGACCTAAGAAACTAAAAACAATGACCTCAGAACCAAGTAAACTGATAACAATTAAGTGGGATACCTCACAGATTTTTACAACTACCTTCTTGAAAACTTGTTTTTATTGCATAAATGAAATCTTTATTTAAGTGGGTCTATCCTACACATTTTTTACAACTACCCTTTCATCAAAATGATTTTCCTACAAAATTATAATTTTCAAGCTAAACTATTAATATTGTGTTTTCTAACAAATTTTCCTACTTATTGCTATTTTCACTATTGCAATAAATGAACCTAGCATACTCTAAATTCCAAATGTTGTACCGTGAAATAAATTTCAGATGTAAACTAGTTGCCAAATTATTTATTCTGAACATCAAAGTGAATAGTTTATTTATGAGAATTCTTGGAATATGATGCCCATGGGGGATGAACCATAGTGTATAAGGATTAGTTTTGACCCTTTGAGTAAGGTAGAATTTTGGCCCTTTGAGCTGGAATTAAGCAAACTCTCTCAATTGGGGTTATCAATTGAAATAGCTTATAGGTTGCACATGATCCTCTCAATCAAGGTTATAAATTAGGTCTATGTGACCCACTCAATTAGAGTTATAAATTAAAATACATGACATTCTCAATTAGCTTTAAAAATTGACATAGTTGTAATGTTGTACATGACCCACCTTAGTTGGGCTTATTTACTAAAACTCTAATCAACGAATTGGTACACTAATTGTTTGAGTCCTTAAGCAAACTAGTGGAATGTACAAGTGGAATTAGATATGAATAATAGTGCATGAGTTTAATTTTCTTCACACTTTCACATGGATTTTCAAGTGAATATACAACATTTTGTCAAATTTTTTACTACTTTCACATCCCAAAAGGTAGGTAAACTCTTTACTTGATAATTAGCCACTCACTCACTTCGAAAAACATTTTTGCAAATGATGGTATTGGAGACAAGTGCACTTGTGGCTAGTAGAGTGCTAGGATACAAGATGGAGACCTTATTTATTTTTATTTTGATATTAAAGAATAAGCATTGTAACCAACTTAGTAGTATTTCTCATTTTTCTGTTGCATTAATGTAATGGCTTATAATTTGGAATGAACGTCATTTTATGTATTAGATATTCTAATACATGGGCTTTGGAATTTATTGAGATAATTGTCTCACGAGTACTGCGTTGTCAACACTCTAGTTTGGGAGCATGACAGAGAGTAGTATCAAAGCCTAGATTCAACCTTAGGTATATAAGATGTTGACTTAGACCAAACTATAGAAATTTGCGCTATTAGGTTGTAGGCCATAAGATTTGATGATTTTATTTACATGTATGCATAAATCATTGATTTGATTTTACACTAATTTTATTTACATATATGCATAAATCATTAATTTGATTTTACACTAACTTAAAATTTGGTATACTAATGTAGGTGATGGATGGGGGTAATGGGTTGGGGAACCGTGTGTCATTAGGTAATAATAACTTTTCTAAGGAAATCATAAATCATCTCCTTACTACCCTGAACTAAATAGGAGAGTTAGCCACTTTGCTAGTCGAATCTTAGTGATGCTTGAATAGACTCAAGGTGGGAAACAAGGCCCAAAAAGAGGAGTTAACCAATATGAGGAAGTATCAAGGTAAGCTCAAGAGAAAATTCATAGAGATCGAGACAACACAAAAGAAGCTCGGGGAGACGCACAAGAGTATGAAGTTAGACTGCAAACATCCCAACTTATAGGAGGCAAGCACGTGCTTGTTCTATAGGTGAACTATCTCCTCGTTGAAAATTACAAGTTACATGAGATGATTCATGTGCCAATACCAAAGTCGGAAGACAACCCCAAGAAGGACCCTAAGAAAGATCTAGATAAGAATCCGAATAAAAAAGGCCAAGTTTTATACATAGACTAGGACCCTTAAGTAGGACAAATAAGATTATAAGTTGTTGGAATCCCAAAATATTAAATAAGACATTTTCTTAGCATGACAATATTTGAGTTGTAGTAATAAAGATGTGCCTTTTTACCATGATTGTTGTTTTATTATTTTTTCATCGCTAAGCCATCATGAGATAGTTGTTAATTGTGTATCATTAATCAATCATCAATTTGATTTACGTTGAAAATGGCTGAAAGACTATGTCACACCACCCAAAACCCCTACTACACTGCACTATTAAATAACACCAACAAACAACCATATGATTATTCCCCACCTCCACCCCTCATGCAACCACAATCAAAAGCAGCTTTAGGCTGGGTGAGCCTTGGACGAAAAAACTTTATTGCTATAGCCATAGTAGTGGCCCAAGTGGTTGAAGCCCAACAACAAACCCCAACGCTAGCTTCGACCTATCCAATAGGGGAACAAAGGCCTACATGAAGTTTTGAAGAGTGCCTATGTGCCCACATTCAAAAGGTTACATGACCCTATGATAATGCCAAAGTGGCTCAAAGAGATGGAGGATAACTTTAAGCTAATGGAAATTCCAACTGAGGTGTGGCCTAACGTAGTAATCCCTTTTCTAGTGGGTGAAGAAGCACTATAATGGGAAGGAGTTTTCTGCATGCTACTGGAAGAAGGTCCAATCACCTAGGCTAGACTCCAAGAGGCATTTTTGTACCACTTCTTTTTGAACACCATCCGATGAAGAAAATGGTGGAGTTCGGCAATCTGGCCCAAGGACCAAACATGTGAATGGTGGAATACTCCACCAAATTTCGTACTTTGTTAAAGTATTCACCCATGGTAATAGGCAACCCTACGCATGCACAAGTTCACAAAGACCTTAAAGAGTTAGTTGCAAACAAGATTGGCATTATATGAAGCCCAAACATTTAATGAACTACTAGAAGCTGCCATTCAAGTAGAGGTAGACACTAATTG
Source organism: Avicennia marina (assembly GCA_019155195.1). Classification (NCBI taxonomy): domain Eukaryota; kingdom Viridiplantae; phylum Streptophyta; class Magnoliopsida; order Lamiales; family Acanthaceae; genus Avicennia; species Avicennia marina. The sequence goes on along the minus strand of CM032766.1, from coordinate 6,606,464 downwards.
AAAGGAGGCTAAAAACACCTAAAGTGGCCCAAACTAAGCTTAAGTTTTGGAGGCAAACAACATGAACCCCTAACTAGGCCACCTGATCAATTGGGCAATGGCTAAGCCTCATCCGAACCACCAAAGTGTGCATTATTTCACCACCAATACTATGAAGTGTACCACATGCTATCTAGTGCTTCCTTTAGATGTGGTCAACACAGTTATAAGGCTACAGACAACAACAGCAGTGGCACCAGTAACAATGACAATAATAACAGGCACAACCGAGCAAATATCAGACCTTAGGAAAATGCTAAAGTGTTCGTCATAACTCAAGAGGAGGTAGACAATGTCAAAAATGTGATTGCAGGTAACATTATCATCAACCACCTCAATGCTTATGCCTTATTTAATTGTGGTCCCATGCATTCATTTGTTTTGAAAGGATTTGCCAAATATCTAGAGCATAAGCCGATAATGCTAGAACAGCCTTATACAGTAGCCAAACTTGAAGGAAAGGTATTACTAGCCACTTGGATGTATCAGGATTGTCATATAGACCTTAATGGGAGTTGGTAGTTAAAAGTCGACTTAATATGGCTCAATATGCATGAGTTTAATGTGATACTCAAGATGGATTGGCTAGCAAAAGTTTTGCTCATATGGACTATAAAAATAAGGGAGTGAATTTCCACCCACCTATGGGCAATAGGTTTTCTGTCCACGAAAACACTAGGGATCAACCTAGTGAGGTTAACTCGCTACTGTATGTGGCTCAAGCTAAGAATGCCATTAGAAAAGAGTGTGAAGCCTATTTAATTTGTGATATTGATGCTCGTGACTAGGGACCAAAAAGGAAAGGCATCCTAGTAGTTAGGGAGTCCCCAGACATATTAATAAATGGCCTACAAAACCACCCACAAATAGGGAAATCGAATTTGAGATTAATCTAGTGCCAAAGTTGCACTCATCTATAAGGTAACCTATAGGATAACCCCAATAGAGTTAAAGGAGCTGAAGGTAGGTTGTAAGATTAGTTAAACAAAAAGCACATCTGATTGAGTACATAATCCTAGGGAACCCTTGTACCATTCGTAAAGAAGAAGGATGAAAGTTTGAGGCTGTGCTGTGTATGGACTATAGGAAGCTCAACAAAATCACAAATAAAAACAAGTACCCCTTGCTAAGAATAGACTATCTTTCTGATTAATTCAAAGGGACTAGGGGGTTCTCCAAAGTCTACTTGAGGTCGGGGTATTATCAGCTGAAGATAAAAGCTAAGGACATACCTAAGATAATTTTCAAAATAAGATATGGACATTACAAGTTCTTGGTATTACCTTTTGGGCTAACTAATGTTCTGGCAGCTTTCATAGACCTTATGAACCGAGTGTCCAGGCCATATTTAGACCACTTTTAGTGGTATTCATAGATGATATTGTGGTCTACTCTATGAGTGAGGAAGCACATGAGGAACACCCAAGGATAATCCTACAAATGCTCAAAGAGAAACAGTTGCACAACAAATTCAACAAATGTGAATTTTTAGTGCAATTTGTAGCATTCTTACAACACATAATGTTAAAGGAAGAAGTCATGGTTGACCCTAAGAAAATTAAAATGATTGTACAGTGGTCGAGGCCTACAAGCATAATAGAAGTAAGAAGCTTCTAGGGACATAGGGACTACCGTTGAAAATTTGTTGAAAGGTTTGCTAGGATAACAATGTCATTAACTCAACTTACTCAAAAACAGATGAAGTTTGAATGGACCTCGGAGTGCAAGAGGAGCTTCATTATTTATAGTGAATAGTTGACTTCGGTTCCAATATAGGCCTTACCTAATGAGGGAGGCGAATTCATTATTTATAGTGATGCCAGCAAAAGTAGAGTAGGATGTGTCTTAATGCAAAATGATAGAATAATAACCACTACGTCGAGATAATTAAAGTCGCACAAGTTGAACCATCTTGTGCATGACTTTAAATTGGCAACAATAGTGTTCACCCTGTAGATTTGGAAACACTATTTATATAGTGAAAAATGTGAGATATAAACTAACATTAAAAGCTTTAAATACCTCTTCACTTAGAAGGATTTGAACATGAGGCAAAGATGGTGGTTGGAGTTGATCAAAGATTACGACTAAATCATCACTACCACCTAAGCAAAGGGAATCGAGTGCTGGACTCCGCAAGTCAAAAAGGCATAAGTGCAATCGCAACTATGCTTGCAAGATAATTTGACTCACTACACTTGGAGATTGGAGAATCGACCCAAAGTATATTTGCTGCCTTAAGCACAAGACCCTCAATCTACGAGGAGGTTAAAAAGTCTTAAGATTTTGATCCTGAATTAACATTCAAGGGTAAGGTTAAGGAGGAATAGATATAGGAGTTTCTAGCAGAAAAGGACAAAGTCTCCTATATAAAGGTAAAACTATATGTCCCAAAGGTCATAGAGGTCCACGACAAAATTATACAAAAAGTGCACTAATCTAAATATTTAGTGCACCCAGGTAGTACAAAGATATACAAAGACTTAAAAAGGATTTCTAATGGAATGCAATGAAGAGGGATGTGGCTGATTATGTGACAAAGTGCATAACTTGTCAAAAGATTAAGGTCAAACACTAGAGCTTAGAGGTTACCTTCAACATCTAAAAATACCCAAATGGAAGTAGGAGTGTATCACTATAGATTTCAGGGTAGGATTGACTCGAACAGTACAAATCCCTGACACAATTTGGGTAATAGTCGATAGATTCACTAAGTCAGCTCACTTCTTGCCAATCCAATCAACATACGCCATGGACATGCTAGCCAAGGTATACATTGATAATATAGTCTAATTGTATGGCACTCTAGCAAGCACAGTGTTACATAGGAACCCCGAGATCATATTACAATTTTTGGTTTGCTTTGAAAAGGCCATAGGGATCAGGGTACACTAAAGCATGGCCTATCACCCCAAGATGGATGGACAATAAAAAAAAAACAATACAAGCCCTTAAAGACATGCTCAGAGCATGTGTTTTAGACTTTAAGGGGACTTGAAGCAAATATCTACCCCTAATGAAATTTTCCTACAGTAATAATTATCATAATAGTATAGAGATAGCTCCTTATGAGGTACTATATGGATAAAAATGTCGCTCACCCATACGTTAGGATGAGGTAGAGGAAAGGTAAGTCATGAGGCTAGAGTTGATCTATCTAATAATGAAGAAGGTGGCGGCAATGCAAAGGAGACTTAAAGAGGCCCAAAATAGATAGAAAAGCCACGCTAACTTAAAGAAGAGACCTTTATAGTTTCAGTTAGGAGAGAAGGCTTGCCTCAAAATCTCTTTAACTCAAGCAGTGGTGTGATTTAAGAAAGTTGGAAAATTGAGCCCACGTTTTGTCATACATTTTGAGATATTAGAAAAGGTGGGCGAGGTAATATATCAATTGTCTCTACCTCCAGAGTTGGATAGGGTGTATAACATCTTCTGCGTGTAATAATTAAGGAGATACGTACCAAACCTGAGCTATGTGTTGCAACCTAAATCCTTGGTCATCAAGAGAATTTGAGTTACAAAGAATTCTAAGTATAGATAGTGGATTGAAAGGACTAGGTATTACAGACCAAGGCCATACCCTATGTGAAAATCCAATGATCTAAACATACCTTGTGCGAAGCTATGTTAAAACTAGAGGAAGACGTGAGAATCCACTACCACCATTTATTTTCTGAAAAGAGTACTTCAAGTTTTGGGGACAAAAATTCTTGTAAGGAGGGAGGATGTGATAGCCAAAAATTTTTGGATAAAAAAACTTGGAGATTATTTATTTACTTGTGCAATAATTTATTTAATTATTTATGTGGTGCTAATTAGGTAATGAAAGAGAATATATCCATACAAGCACTAGTAAAACTTTACCAAAACTAAGGGATTTAAGTGTGAATAATTACCATGCATGTGAGGAGCACAAATCAAACAATTAAGGCTGGTTTGACAAGGAGGATGTGCTAGAAACATATTACTATTACAAGTCAAATTTACCTTAAGTGCTTAGGTGAACCCTAAGTATAATTACACCACCAAGCTTAGAGTTGCAACCAAAAAAAATAAAAATCTCCTACCCTATGGAGTAACCAGGCACTAGGAGAGAGAGAGAGAGAGAGAGCAGATTTTTTCTTGCAGCACTTCGAGATAAATTTCCCAGCCAAACCTTGTTACATATTCATAGGAAATTAATGTTCGCACATCATAGACAGGTGACACATGAATTTTATAGGCTTACACATTAGTTAAATTGATTAACATATAGGTGGAATTAGGTTGGTAGGTGTTACATGTAGGAATTATGGCATGATGCAAGCAATATAAACTTGTAACGGGATATTTATCTCGAATCTTTGTCACTTACAAGTTAGGAATTTTCATGCATAAATCTAGTAAAAAGACTCCCTAAAATTTGTAGATAATATGTAATTATAGAATGAGATGACTAAAATTGTGTTGAGTGAAAGAAACAAACCAAACAAACCCTTATATGTAGACTGACTTCCCTCCACACTCTGTGATCATGAGCACACCTCTCATGAGTGTGGACTCAACTGTGGGTGGATTCCACTATGCATCGTGGCTGGTCTTGCGTTGCAGCTCACTTTTTCAAGATCGTGAACCTCGACCATGGACGCCTGCAGAATGCACTACAGATGGTCCACACATGCAATACTCACCCCCACAACCATGATGCCCATTCCTGTAGCCACAAGCCTAGACTATGAGACTGGGGAAAGAACATAACTTGGGTATGTGTAGCAAATGCCCAAATTTACTCAATTTTTGTCGAAACCATGCGTAAACAGTCAGGTTAAGTCTTCACTAGATTTAGGAGCTATATATCACACAAATAAGGGATAGAACACTCCTCAAATAGGTGAAAATTAGTTTGAAATAAACAAAATTTAGCATGGGACCGCATAGGAAGAAATTATCTTGCCATTCAAGAATTTAGATTACATTCAAGAAAAGTATAGGAATTGAATTTCTATTAATTTAGGGCTAAACTGAGAATTATTCTGGTTAAATAGGGATCCAAAAAACTAAAAACAGCGTGCCCTGAAACCAAGTAAACTAAGACCAAATAAGTGAAATACCCTGCAAATTTTTACAACTACCTTCTTAAAAACTTGTTTTTATTGCATAAATGAAAATTTTATGTAAGTAGGTTTATCCTACACATTTTTTTACAACTACCATTTACTAGAATGATTTTCCTACCAAATTATAATTTTCAAGCAAAACTCCTTATACTGTGTTTTTCTACAAATTTTCATGCTAATTGCAATTTTCAATGTTACAATAAATGAACTTGGTATGCTCCAAATTCTAAATGTGGTACCACTAAGTAAATTTTGAATGTGAACTAGTTGCCAAATTATTATTTTGAACTTCAAAGAAAATGGTTTATTTACGAGAATTCTTGTGATATGATGCTAACAGGGAATGAATAGTAGTGTATAGCCCTTCAACTAAGATTAAATTGAGCCTCTCAATTGAGGTTATAAATTGACACAGCCAACAAGCTGCAAATGATCCTCAAAATTGAGTTTAAAAAATTAGACAGCTATAAGGTTGCACATGACCCTCCTTAATTGAGATTATAAACTAAAATCTTGATTAGCAAATTAGTACACTAATTGTCTGAGTCCTTGAGCAGACTAGTGGAATTGGATATAAATAACAATAATTTTCTCCATACTTTCACATGGATTTTCAAGCAAATATATGAAATCTTTTTAAATATTTTACAACTTTCACATCTTAAAAGGCAAGTAAATCTTACTAGGCGATTAATCACTCACCTTCTTTGAAAAACCCATTTACTAGGCGATTAATCTCTGACCCACTTTAAAAAACCCTTTTGCTGATGACGTGCTATTGGAGACCCTTTTGCTAGGCAATTAGTCAGCCATTTGCTTTGAAAAATCCTTTTGTAGATGATGCTATTTGAGACGAGTGCACTTGGGGCTAGTAGACTGCCGGGATACAAGACAAAGACCTTAGTTTTCATTATTTTGATATTTAAGAATCAGCATTGTAACCAAGTTAGTAGTATTTTTTATTTTTCCATTGCATTAATGTAATGATTTATAATTTAGAATAAATGTCATTTTATGGATTAGAAATTATAATATATAGACTTTACTATCTATTAAGATAATTGTGTCACTGTCATATTACTGCCCCAATTTGAGGGCGTGACAAATGTAACCTTGACAATAAAACTAGTCAAAAGAGTAATTAGTGACCAAAAAAGTGGGAAAGAACAAAACAAGTTAAAAGACAATAAATACTAAATGCATCGCAAAACTTTTTTTATTTCGTTTTCCTTTTCATTTTTCATGATAACTGCCGGCATTCAATTTCTTTCCTCCTTACAGTGTAATATACAATAGCATTACCAAAAAATTTTAGTTAAATAGTGAATTTGAAATATTCAATAATAATTTTACAACAAGTAATAACAATTTTTATTCTACTGTTATAGCAATTCTTGTCAGAAAGATCTTTACAGTAATAATAATTATTCACTACTGATAAGCAATGGTATGTATATATATATATATATGTACAACGTAACAAGAAGTAAAATTATTGTCATAAATATGTAAATAATATTTATTATCGTCAATCATCGATAACAGTATTATCTTGTCATTAGTATTTAATAATTAAAAATACATAATTAATGTGAGTATGAAGATCAAATTTATTCAACTTGAATCATATTCACTTTACATGATTAAGTGGAATAAATTATTTTTTCAATCTTAATTATGCGTCTTTGATAAATAAAAACGCGCAATATATTTTAAACTCATAATAAAATAATTAAAATTATAATCTTATATAATAAGTTTAATAAAATAATTTTAAAAAACTTTTATCATGTCATTGAACATGACTAGAGAACCTTCCAGGAAGACTGAATGACGTGAAACCCGTTGGGGCGAAGGAGCGAAGGGTCAACGGCACGTGTGAAGGTACAGGGCAGCTCGGAGTGGCGTGGGCGCGGGGGGCGGGTTATGTCCGTGGGCTGTGGGGCAGACGAGATATTGTTGCTGAGCTTGTGGTGCGGAGTGGATTGACTGGAAACCAAAGTCAGTCGCGGCGTGCCGTGACCAACGGCCATACGACACAAGATATCCAGATTATCGCTTACTTTTTGACTCCAACGAAACATAGACGACACAAGGTGTCCATATTATTACTTAATTCTTATATATGAATCTTTAATTTATTCGTGTTGATGTGATAATTTTAGCATAAACTTTAAACTTTGTGTACACTATGCACGTTGTATCTTCATAGAAAAATGTCATTTTTCTTGGAGAAATTAAATGCCATTTTGGATAAAGGATTGATCCAACAAGAAGAGAAAAGAGAAGGAAATAAAGATTATACCAAAAATAAAATACATAGTTACATGATTCAAGTGGATGATGTGCATTTTTCCCTTCAGTCTTTTCTCCTCTAATATCTCCAAATTGACCAAAATTTAAATGTAGGTGACAATGCAATATGTAGATATTTCATACAGTGTAACTGTCATCAATATTGGTACCATACAAACCATTAAATAGATCGTAATAACAACATAAGAAAAATAATAAAAAAGGGATCATAATAACTACGACGATTTTGTTGTGCCAAAAGGAAACATATATGACAGACAATTTTCTTTAATGAGAATATGACTTTGACTTTGGACCATTCCAAAGTCTAAATCAGAATATATCTATGTTTATATAAATTTATGTATGTGTGTGATTATTTTCCATTTATTAAAGCTAGTCACAAGAGCAAACAGAAGCACTTTAATCAAATGAACTAATCATTCTATCTCTGGTGTGCTACTGGGAAAAAGTTATTGAACCTAAATGATTTTAAGATCGATTTGTAGCAACTATAGTTTGAAATTTATACCTCGGATTTTCAACATAAAAAATAATATATATAGAAAAACTGTAAATTTAAATTTCGTCAAAGTTCAATGTGGAATTGATTATAATTACCTTGTCCTTTCCATGGCATCCTTATTGAGTAATTTAATTATTTATTTCATAATGATTTCAATATTACTACTGAGTAGGATAAAGAGAATAATAATTTAATAAACATATTAATTTGCAATTAAAGTCTCGTTTGGTAAGAGTATTTTGGAATTAGAAATTGGAATGAATCTCATAATTGATGTTAGGAGTATTACTGTTAAAATCAAAATTTGGAAACAATACCTTAATATGGGTCAAGTATCTTATTTCGATTCATATTTGCCTCCAACTCCAAATTAACCTTACTTTTAGAAAAATTCTTTTATTCACTTCCATTTATTGAATTTTGTTATTTTTTTCTCTCTGCCTTTCTCTTTGGCTTGTTAAACTACCATTAATTTTTTTCCTCTATTTTTTGATATGTTTTATTCTCTTTTTTTTTTATTTGCCATCCTCCATTTAACTTCTCTCTTTTTTTTTTCTTTTCAATTTTATTTTGATGATTTTCCATCCAAACCATTTACACTATTAAATTATGCTTGAGAACTTTAAGCTAATCAAATTTTTTCTTTGTTCTCATTTTCATATTAATGTATAGCTGTTATTTTTCATTGATATTTTATTTTTCTTTAAAATCCTTTTTATGTTCATAATTTACTTTTTGATATTATTAAATTTTGAATGTTTTTATTTTTATTATTTAAAATGTAATAATTTCGTAATATTTTATAATTTATAAATATATATAATTTGAAAGTAATCTACACATACAAAGTTTATTTTCAATTATCTAGTTTTTAACTTTATTCAAATCAATATTAAAATTAAAAATTTCTTATATTACATTTCTAAAGAGCTAACAGACCAACATCAACTGTAATAATTATACTCATTCTACATATTGAACCGAATAATGATTCCAATCCAAATCCAGCTCCATGTTGCACACCCACTCAACTTCATAATTTCACTTTCTATTAAGCTGAACATTGACCCCCACACACATTTATAGACCTATTTTTGTAGGCGATAACTGCCAATTTCCGAGTACGTATAAGGGATTTTGACCGTATATAAGTGGCTAGATGTTTTAGTCAATTTGGGATATCAACTCTGAAGGTAGATTTATTAGGTTTCTTTCCTACAATGACGATTGTTTCATAGGTTGGTCATATTGCTAACAATAATTCTTTTTAAATATTTTCCATTAAAAAGTACAATGTTATTCTAGTTACTTTTAACTCAGTATTATTTTTTCAAATAACAACGTAAAAATTTCTATACTGTTCATACTTTTTATCTTCTCCGAATTCTCTCATGCCAAGTGACCTAGAAGTACTTCCAAATTGTACCACAAAATTTGTTGATAAGATGAAGAATAGTAAAACGAAGCATACAGTCTTTGAACAGTTTTTACAGCCAGTTTACGATAGCTGAAGTGTATTAATTCCAATCCAAAGACTGAAATCACAGAAGAACTACTAATGGTTTTCAATTTGACAATCCACCCTTCTCCCTCCTAATCCAACATGGAAGAGTAATGAAAATCCAATTCAAAGAAAAGGAAAAAAAAAAAATTCCCCTTTCCTCGTGTAATATCGTGATACATTGGCATATATAGATATGTCTGTATGTATGTGTATGTAGTCACACGTTAGATATACTCGAGTCATGTCCGCTTTGAATAATTTTGTTTGATAAATTATTTTATCAAATTTAATCACATAAGAATAAATGTTAAGCTCAATGTAAAACTCAAATAAAGAATAATTAATCTCATACAATAAAAATATAATAAAATAATCTTTCAAAATAATCTTAAAAAGTCTTAATCTCATCTTTGAAAGTGAGCAAAGCTTTTGTTTGATCTCATGGCAAACAGAGAAAGGGACAATTGATGAGGACGTCCAACCCTGGGTGACGAGCTTATGTTGAGTTTGTGATCAACCTATGTGAGATGGCATTTACTCCACTTAACTTGTCAAAAAACCTTCAAGATAAGTTTGAGGAGCACTGGAGGTAAAATTAATGTGAAGATTATTGTTTGGATGCCAGAAGGAGAGATTTGGATAGACATGGAGCTTTGAAAGTCAAAGGATTCAAGTTATGGAAGAGAACAAGGCTCTATAACATTGATCCTAAACTTCATGATTCATATCAAGCACTCCTGAAGCAATCTCAAAGACTTAGAACCCATCACCTGCATGTGGATCAAAAAATTAGAAGGCCAAGGAGCTACAAGATTAATCTAGGTGCCCATCTAATTGACCACGATCATCCCAATCAATCTCATTGTCCATCAAATCGATAGCGCAACCCATACTTAGAATTAGATTTTTATTTTGTAGGTCTAATTGCTTAGTTTTTGGCCCAACATTTTGAATACACTTATTTTTAAAATTGTAGGAATAGATAGGAGTATAAGTATTAATTTCTAATCGTTAAACGTTTGTTTTCGTTATTAGTTTAAACAAAGTTTTTTTTTTTTTTACTTTTTTCCGAGAATTTTTAATTATTTTCAAATTCTTGTGAATTTTCGAAATTGAGCTATCCAAGTTTAGTTTTGAATTATGTGTGGTGTATCATTCAATAAATATGGATTACGACTGTCTACATTCTAGTTCCTCTTGGATTTGCTATGTTTAGGTTGAAATTGTATCAAAGTTTACACATTAAGATCCAAGTTGGGGTTCTAGTTGCAGATTATCCAAATATGTCTTTGTCAATGCATGATTCTTGGAGTCATGACTCTCAAATCTCAACCTATACATTGTCCACACAATTAAAATGCTTATAAGCTCCTCCTACACTTCACAAAACTCCTTTTATGAAGTTTTAATGCAAACACCTTTAGGTTAGGAGGAACTTTTGACAAAAGAGAGATGGAAAAGGGTGGCCAAGGATTACTCTCTCTTTTGCTTCAAGGGCACATGATTGTTTTAGGTTTTCTTGTGTGTTTTGACCCCTTCAAAATCCATATAAATAATTGAGACACTAGAATTTACATAAACTCTATAAGCCCTCCTACATGGACTTTTTTTAATTAAATAGCCCTCGGACTCCTATCTATTAATCTCATTAATAAATCAATCAATATGTTCTTTAATTATTAAATTCATTAATAATTAATGCCCATTTGTGTCCTAACTAATTAAATTTAATTAATCTCATTTATTAAATTAAATTTTCATTGTGCTTGTCATTAATGATTTATCATTAATAAATACTATAGTAATTTATTTAGTCTAATCCAATTATAATTAAATAAATTATGTAACGTACCTATTTAATACTTACAATGCATCTTAATCTTAGGTGTGTAACTCTCTAGGTTTATTCTTAATTGATAACGAGTATAGTTTGAAGGACATAGGAAACATTTAGCATATGCCCTATATTATAGCCCAATCAAAATAAAGTGATTTAGATCACAATAAACCTTTGCAATCGTGACTATCATGCCATATAAACCCATAATCTTACTTTACCTCATCCAATCGAGAGTTATGGATTTAGTTAAACTCATAAACTCGATCATATGACCAATCGACATTTTCTCATGTGACAAATGTTCTTATTAGAAACTTCTTTTTGATTAGAAATTACCTTAGTCAAGGGATTTTGTCTCATAGAACGCCAACTATATAGGATAAATACCTTACTCACTTTCAAGTAGACATCCTTTATTGAACGTACACATGCCTCCATTTGTATCCAAACAACAATACGTTGGACTCATGACCCTATCCCATACCAGAATAGATATTGGCCCTAAATGCCCTAATAGCATATTGATTGTTTTGCACACAATACAAACATGTCATCTCAAGTCTAAGTTAAACACTTAACATAATCATAAAGCAGGATATTAACAATAAAGAATGAGTTCCGTATGTTTGTTTCATTTTACAAGTCATTGTCTAAATACCTTAGTCCTCAATGATGCATCTATATACATATATCTCAGTATCTCGTATCAAATGGCAGGTCACTCACCATGCAAACACAAGGTGTGTATGTCTTATTAACTCTGTAATACCTTTTAGAGTGTTTGTGATTCACAGATATATTTTAGTGATTGAATATCTAGAGAGTTGTATTTATATTCATAATCCTTTATGAATAAGGCTTCTTAACTTAAACATATGGGCACATGCAACACTTTATGCCAATCAAGATTTACACGCATGAGAACTTACCACAATATTGATATGAAAACTAATATTTTATTGATTAGCGTGAAAAGTAAACATGCAACTAAATGCCCTTCTAATATCCCTTATTTCTATCAATGTTAGAAGGCATTTCACTAACAATCTCTCATTTGCACTCTAATGCCAATATTATTAATGCCAGTCATTATAGTATCTAATAACCATCTTCTCAAGATGACAATCTGGCTATACTTAAGTCATTGGCTTGGCGAGTAGATTAGCCACATTATCAATTGAAACTATTTTCTACATGGCTCTATTACCCCTTCGAATGATTGCCCAAATAATGTGGTAATGCATCTCTATGTATTTGGACTTCTAATGAGACGTTAGTTCCTTTCCTTGTGCGACTGTGCCATTGTTGTCACAATAAAGTAGCAATGGCCGATCTATATTTAGAACCACCTAAAGTTCTGTTACAAACTTCCTCATCTAAACAGCCTCCTTCACTATATCACATGTAGCCATATACTCAACCTTAGTTGTGGAGTCTACAGTTGTATTCTATTTAGAACTCTTCCAATGGACGAATCCTCTATTAAGAATGAATATGAATACGAAGGTAGACTTTCTATCATCTACATATGATTGGAAATCTGAGTCGATATATCCATTTACTCTTAGATTACCATCTCCATACATAAATATCATATCCTTTCTCAAGTACTTAAGGATATACTTATGGTATTTTCAATGCTCTCTACTAGGATTAGCCTGAAACCTACTCATAACACTTGTGGCATAGGCAATATCTAGCCTTATACATAGCATCACATATATCAGGCTCCCTATAGCGAAAGCACATGGGATGCTTCCATGCTTCTCCTCTTGGGCACATGGATTTTTGAGAGATAGATATCATACCTAAATGCTATCAAGCCTTACTTAAAGGCCTCCATACTAAACTTCTTCAGTACTTGTCTATGTATAAGGCTTGAGAGAGATCTAATAATCTCCTCACTCAATCTCTATAGACACTAATGCTTAACATGTAAGTCACTTCTTCCAAGTCCTTTATGGAGAAAGTTCAGGATAACTAAGACTTAACTAAGCTTAACATCCTAACAATCATTCCCTACAGTAGGATGTCACCCACATACAACACAAGAATTGTTATAACACTCCCATGAACCTTCTTGTAAATGCAGGGCTCATCCTCTTTCTTGATGAAGCCAAATGATTTGACTGCACAATCAAAACAAAGACTCCAACTCCTTAATATTTTCTTAAGGCCATAAATAGGCCTATTAAGCTTGTACACTTTATGAGATTCATCTTAAACTTTAAAACTACATAGCTACACCATAAATATCCTCCTTAAGCATACTACTAAAAAAAGCAGTTTTGACATCCATCTGTTAAATCTCATAGTTCAAGTGAGCAGCTATTGCAAGTAAAATCCAAATAGACTTCAACATGGTTGTCGGTGATAAGGTTTCCACATAGTTAATTTCCTCCTTTTAACTATCGCCCTTCACCACCAACCTAATCTTATAGGTCTCTATCTCACTAGTCGAACCAATCTTTCTCTTATAGACCCACTTACATCGGATGAGAATAATTTCCTTAGGTGGATACACCAAAGTCCATACCTAGTTTACATACACTGAATCCATCTCAAATTTCATAGCCTTTAACCACTTAATGAAGTCTTTGTCTACCATTACTTGATCATTTGTAAAATGATCATCTCCATAATCATTATCTCCTATTATGAACAACTCTTATTTGTTCTCTGACCCTACCCGATCATCGTAATTGTTACATCTCAGAAGTTCTCTTTTGAATAGGAATGTGTGTTACAACCTAAGCACTTTGTTCCTTCTGCTCAACTTCTTTGAGCACTATGGTTCTACTTACAACACTTTCTCAAACAAACTCTTTTTCTAGAATACGTGCATGATACTTAATGGCATTCCTATTATCCTCATGTATGTAGAATTCATATCACATAGAATCTCTGGAATATCTTACAAAGCAACCCATAACAGCCCTCACCTCTAACTTGTCTGTCTTAATCTTCTTAAGATGAGCTAGACATCTCCAAATCCTTAAGTGCTTAAGGCCTAGCTTCCTTCCATGCCACATCTCATGCAGGGTAAAGGGAATGGACTTAAAGGGAGTCCTATTTAAAATGTATGTTGCGGTTTTACTAAAACAATCCCAATTGCAGTGGCTACAACACTTGCTTCATTTTCCACCTTGATCACTACTTCACGCTTCTTAAGCATCCTACTTCTAACTAGATCCTAATGCGAACTATAAACATGAGAAGTAGCACTAGAATCAAAAATCTAAGAAGTAGAAAAACACCAACTAAACAAGATATTTCATAAATATAAAGTTCCTTACCTCCCACTACCTTCTTAAGGCTGAAGTACTCAACATAATTCCTCTTCCAATGCCCAATCTTATTGTAGTGGAAACACTTTCCTTTTTCTATTGGAGCTTTAGCTTTCTTGATACTCCCACTAACCTTGCAAATGAAAAGCTTCTTCTTTTTTGTCTTTCCCTTCTTGGTCACACCAAAGGAAGTAAACGTAGTAAGGACCACCTCTTTCTCTTTCCCCTTCATAGCTTGCTGTGCAATCACCAGCTTATTGAGAAGCCTAATCAGTGTACATTCAATTTCATTTGTGTGGAAATTGATGATAAATTGTAAGAAGGAATCCAAAAGCAACTAAAGTATCAAATCCATTTATAGATTGGTGTCCATGATGAAATCCAACATCTCAAGCCTCTTGATGAGTGAAATATTCTTAAGGACATACTCACTTACATCACCACCCTCTGCCATGCGCACCTTAAATAATTGCTTGGATATCTCATATCTAGCGGTATGACTCCACTCACCATACTACTCTTACAAGTGGTATAAGATCTCCTTTGTAGTCCCCATACCCTCATGGGTGCTCTAAAAATCATTTGTCATAGATGCTAATATGTATCTCTTAACCCATAGATCGTCCTCTACTCATTTCTTATAAGTAGCCTTTTCCCCTCACTAGTTATGTCAGAAGGGACTCATGGTATATTGGCCTCCAAAACATAGTTGATTCACTCTAGATTGAGAACAATTCTTAGATTTTAGAGTCAATCAACATAGTTAAGCTCAGTCAGAATATTGGTCTCATGTAGTTTAGAAAGAGGCATTATTTAAATAAAATAGTACTGTAGAAAATAAATAAGGTTTGTTAGTTTAGTTGTTATCTATGTTACCGTTATGATTATGGACTTTAAACCATAGTGGCCCCCACTAGATTTTTGAATCCTACACTCCCTCCGGTAGAAGATGAAAATTCTATTGGTAAAATTTTCTTAGTAGGGATTGAGGTCTTTATTAAACACAACACACCTCACGTAATCGAGTATTGGCAAGCTAAGCCTAATAATTGGCAACTCTTGCAAACGCATCTCATACGTGATCCAATCTTTCCTTTAGCCCATGGCCCAATAATGCCCCAAGTAATTAGGTCTTAGCATGTTGGGGTCCATTGAAGTCACATCCACCGACTAACAATTCACTAGACTAGAACTCCACCTATGGCTAAGCACTCTTAAGTTCTAGTATCCTTTAAATGTCGTATATAATGCACCCGAAGTCATAAATGGGTCATCACAATGTGACCCCACTAATGTGATGATATTACATACTAAGGTGATACCTAGGGCTGTCGAGCTCAGTGGAGGGCCATGGTAAAAATGACAAACGTTTGCCATTATAACTTAATATTTATTTGAGGAAGTTTAAAGGTCCATATAGATGATGTTTCACTTTGCACATTATCCATTTTTGTGTATGTCATACATTTATCACAAATAATATACAAAAATAAAAGTGGAAATGGACTTCTAGATCTAACTCGAGTAAAGGTTGGATCATACACTAGTACATGAAATCTTACACTATTACATAGAATTCTTGAATGCATTCATCTTGGTCTTCATGACTTCATGGGGTTCACCACATCTTGAAACCTCAAATAACACCAAGTCTTGGCCTTCATGCGAACATTGACTCTTGATTTCTTTCAAATTTATTTACAAATACACATGGCATACTAGGGAGAATTCTATTCTACATAATATAAAAATAAAAACTAGGTTTATATCCTTACAACCCATGAAAAATTAATTATACAACCCATAAAACTAAGAACGAAAGTAAATGCATTCATCCATAACTGTTAAAGTCTAAAATCTAACCACAACATCCATCCAAACAATAATATATCACATTTATAATTAAATAATTTTATTCAATAACTATTTCCATAGCCTACGCATTTCGTGCATTAGTTTTTGTCTCTTGAAAAATAATTTTTTAAAAACAAAATTAAAAAAGGAAAAACTGTGCAGAAATCCATTGCGGTCATAGGAACAACTACCACAGTTGTGAGTCGCCTTTCTGAGACTGTGGAGGCTACCATTATAGAAACCCTAGGTTCTATTGCAACACCTCTCACGATGGTGAGATAGGCCATTGCCACCTTTGTACAAGGTCTCGCTATTGCGAAATGGACCTACGATGACTACACACCCACGCAAGCCAACATTGTGGCTACGAGAACTTTATTAGAGACCACAACTACCTGTTGTAGTACACTACACAAAATCTACAAGTTGCGGTTTTTCATTAGAATTCGATTAGTTTCCAATTTTTTTTAATTCCAAACAACTCCAAAACAGTTTTGAAAGGGTTTGATGCATTAAATACATGTTCAGTGGAATTTAAATCTAAAACTAGCATAGAACATGGTGAAAATCATTGAACTTTACGGTTTTGCAAGGAAAATGGTGGCTCAGATACCACTGTTGGATTTCATTGAGGTTTGGCCATAAAAATTCAAACTTTAATACATAAAAACATCATAAATATGCATTAGAATTTAACAGAATAAACCCTATCCATTTTTGTTACAAAGCATGCAAAATATTAAATAAACAAAACCCAGCATAAAGAATGTACCATTGTAATGTTTGTAGTAGTCTCATGCGTGATCCTTGGAGTCATGGCCCTTAAACCCAAACCTCTAGATTGTCCACATTATTAATATGCTTGTAAACTCCTCCTACACTCTACTAAACTCCTTATGTGAAGCTCTGACACGAACACCTTTGAGCTAGGAGAAATTTTTGACAAGAGAGATGGAAAAGGATGGTTAGGAGTTACTCTCTCTTGCTTGGAGGGTGCACAAAATTTTTAGGTTTTCTTTTATGTCTTGTACCCTTCAAGATCCATTTAAATAGTTGAGACACTAAAGTTTAATGCATGGGCTTCATGAACCCTCCTATATAGACCTTTTTTAATTAAATAGCCCAATCACTCTTATTTATTAATCTCATTAATAAATCATCCATATGTTCTTTAATTATTAATCCCATTAATAATTAAAGTTCATTAGTGTCCTAACTAATTTAATTTAATTAATCTCATTAATTAAATTAAATTTTCATAGTGCTACTAATTAATGATCTCATTATTAATAAGCACCATGCTAATTTATTTAATTCAATCCAATTGCAATAAAATGAATTATACAAACCACCTCTTTAACAGTCACAGCACATTCCAATCTTATGTGTATGACTCTCTAAATTCATTCTTAATTGGCAACAAACTTAACTAAAAGGATATGGGTAATATCTTGCCTATGGCCTGTATCGTAACACTATCAAGATGAAGTGATTCAGATTATCACGAACTTTTTCGATCGTAACTACCATACAGTATAGAACTTTTGTTCTACCTTGTCTCAACTGAGTGAGAGTTATAAATTTAATCAAACTCACAAACTAGATCATTTAACTAATCGACGATTCCTCGTGAAACAAATGCTCTTATTAGAAACTCTTTTCCAATCACACATTATCTTGGCAATGGGCTTTTATTTCATAGAACACCAACTACATGAGAGAAACACATTTCTCACTTGCAAGGAAACAAACCTTATTAAACAAGTACATGCCTCCACACGTACTCAGACAATGGCATGTTAAGCCCATGACCTTATCCTATAACAGGATAAATATTGGCCTTTAATGCCCTAATGATACATTCACCGTCAAGTGCAAAAGATAATTATTTCATCTCAAGTTTAAGGTCTTCAAGCACTAACATGATCACGAAGTAAGATCACCAAGCGAGATTTTGACAACTAAGAGTAAACTCCACGTGTCTGCTTCATTCACGAGTTATTGTCCGAGTGTCCCATTGCCTAATGGTATATCCATACACATGTATTTTTAGTATCTTACATCAAATAGCATAGCACTCACCGTACAAACACAAGATATGCAAATTATATCAACTCTCTAATGCCCCTTTAGAGTGTCTGTGACTCGTAGATAGATTTTAGTGAGTGATTACCAAGAGAATCTTGTGTCCATATTCATAACCCTTATGGATAAGATTTCTTATTCAAACACATGAACATATGCAATACTTTATATCAAATAAGATTTACATACACAAGAACTTACCACAATACTGATATGAAAATCAATGTTTTACTGATTAGTGTGAAAACTATATATACAACCAAGTACTTTTCTTGTATTCTTTATTTTCTATTAGTATTCGAGCGAATATCACTAACAAATTTGAAGTTTCAGACATTCTTGTCTCTTTCTTATTCTTTTGCGTGTTTGTTTTTGTTCATGTTTTTGCTAATTTCTTTGTTAACATTACTCTATATACTAAAAAAAGCATTATGTTGTTTTATTTTAAGATTGAGATCAATTGCAGCCAACATTTACAATCAATCTCAATCATCATGTCTTATGTAAGGTCTTTTGATCTTCTTGAGATGGTTCCCATAGTCCATCATGCACAATGAGGTCAATTACATCCAATTCATAGTTTTAGGATGGATTGCTTCCCCCAACAATCAAAATTCCGAAGCCTTTATTTTCACAGATATGATATTATTGATTCAATATTGGTCACAGTATCATCCAACCAAATCAAATCAATCATTTCATGTAGTGATCGAATTTTAGAGAGTCAATACTTCTTTCAATCAATCATCCCTTCCTTCTAATTAATTGTGTCTATTTCCTTGATTTTAGTTGCACTTCTTACACATAATAGCATCATACAATTTTCTCACTCCATAAATTGATACATAAGTTTTTTGAGAATGTATTTGAATTGTACTTAAGGGAGCACAAGAATTTTGGTGGTAGGCATATTATTGAAACGTATATGAATCACAAACGTTGAGTGTTCTGGTGTGGTGAGTAATTTGTGAGGGATTTAAATATGTTGGCAAATAAGGAAGGGATGGCTTCAAAGTTAGATGCAATATGTATAATTGAGACATTATCTGCCAAGATGTTGAAACTTTTAAGGATTGAAAGGAGGTTTTTCACCAAGGGTTAACTTAGGAATAGAAAATCGTGGTAAAAAAAAAACACAATGTTAAAGAAATTGAGGACTAGGAAAAGAAATTATCCCTAATAAAAAAAATTAAATAAAAAGTTGCAATCACTAATGAGGAGTGACACCATGAAGAGATATTGAGAAGGTCATTTCATAAAGCTAATGAGAAGGATGATATCTTGAAGGGAATTAAATTAAAATTTCCTTCATTTTAAGGAAAGTTGGATCTAAAGACTTATCTTAAGTGGGAGCATAAACAAGAGCTTATTGTTAGCTATCAAAAATATGCAAAGGTATAAAAGTTATGATTCATGGTTCTAGAGTTCATGGATTATGCAAAAGACCAACTAACTTTGAGTAGGATGAGAGTAGTTAAATGTCCTATTTGCACTTCAGATGAGCTTTAGGTTATGCTAAGGTGTAGGTTTGTGCCTAAACATCACCATCAAAATATAGGCTCTAGAACATGACACAAGGTAATCGAAGGATGGAGGATTACTATAAAGATATGAACGTGGCAATAATGCAAGCAGATGAAGTTGAAGATAGTGAAGCAATCAAGGAACAATTTCAAGCATATTGAATAGAGATATTGCAAACATTGTTAAGCCACAATATCATGTACAGTCAAAGGATGTAATATAAAAGGCAATTAAGGTGGAGAGTAGCCTAAGAGAAGGGGCAATGCCACATTTTACTAATGAAAAAAGTCAATTGCCAAAAATTTACCAATCAATGAGAAAAGAGTTGAGCAATCATGTGCAAAGAAGATTGGCGCACCTAAAATGAACATAACTAGTACTAATTTTGTTATAAATAAAGAAGTGTTGTAAGTCCTAACAAATGGGTGATGGTTATTACAAATAGTGAAGAATTCTTGACTAACGAGAACAATGATGATATGCCACCTTAAAAGGGAATACTATATGTAAAAGAAGTTTTCAAGGAAAATAAAGATTCAATTTAGTGATTTTGCAGGCATTGAGTGTACCAGGAAGAGGTGGATTAAAAAAAAGTAAAAAATTTTCAATAGGACGGATAAAGTGTGTGGCGAAATTGTAGATGGGAAGTTGTGTGAATTTAACCAGCACATTTTTTGTGAATAAATTATCATTGTCTATTGTTGATCATTCAGGGCCACATAATTTGCAATGATTAAATAATATCGAGGTCATAGTGATGAAAAGAGGACTTGTATCATTCTGCATTTATAGATACGATGATGAGGTGATATTTGAAATGGTGCAAATGTATGCTAGCCATATTTTGTTAAGGAGGTCATGGCAATTTAATGGAGAAGTGAGTTGTAACAGTCACCAACAAATACTCATTAGCTCTTGATCAGAGGATTATTCTAGCATCACTTCCACCAAGAATAGCTCGAAAGGATAGGATATAAGTGCAAAGGCAACATGAGCTAGTTCTCAAAATGAAAGAAAAATATGAGTGGGGGAATTGTCAAGGAAATTTTAATGGACAAAACATCGTTGTTATTGTACAAGAAAGCACTTATAACTATGTCAAACAATGATTTTTGTTTGCCATGTATAGTTGATCCTTCCTTGCTGGAATTTGAGAAAATGATAACCAAGTAGGTTTTTCATAAGGATCTTGAAGATGGCAAGCTCCTTAAATCAGCATTGAGGGACTTGTTTGTTGTTTTCACATGAAGGTAATGTGTGGAGTGTGGTGGACTTACAAAAATTATGTCTAACATAATGGAGTTTGCAAAATGACTAAGAGAATGAATCAAGGACAATTCATTTGCAGAAAGGGAACCAACGAGGACATCAAACTGCTAGATTGAGGAGCTAAAAGTGAATTTGTGATCCATGCAGAAGAGATGTCTTATAGTCGACACAACTACTGAAAAAGGCTTTTGAGATGATTTTAAGTAACATTCAAACCCACAGGATTGATCTCAAGGTTCTAGGAAGTATTGCCTATGTTTAGCTAGAAAAATCAGAAGCATGCAAGGTGTGACAAAATCGATTGTGGCACTCATCTAAGAGATCTCCCACTCCATCAAATGGATCATGCAATGTAAACTTAGAATTAGGGTTCTATTTTATACACATATACAATTAGGGTTCCCTTGGTGGTTATGCTATGTAACAGTTTGTAGCTTGTATTACTTAAGTAACTAGAATAAATATATGAAACCATGTTCTAAAGCTATGCAAGGTTGAAAAACAAAATTAGATCACCTTCTAATTTCTTGATCTTTTTTGCACTTTGTTGCAATGAAGCATTTGTTCAATGCCTCCTTGTTTGTTTTATAATGTGGCACTAGAGCCATAAGGTCCCTCAGTTGCTGATTGAATTCTGTAATTTAAGATCATGGCATCATCATCTAGGAACTCCATCAGTCAACTAAATGTCAATCATAGAGTTGATGACAATAGCTCTCCTTTGTATGTCAATGTGTTGATAATCACTCCTCAGTCATTATTACCCCATCACTCAATGGAGCCAACTACATCACCTAAAGTAGATCATTCACTCTAGCCCTTTCAGTGAAAAACAAGTTAGGATTCATCAAAGAAAGATTAAAGAGCCACAAGAAAATGACCCTTTACATGCAACTTGGATCAGAAACAATGATCTAATCCTTTCTTAGTTATTGAAATCTATGGAACCATGACTTGCATCTACTATATTCAATATCAAGTATGCTTATTAGGTATTAGATATCTTGCAAAGGAGATTCTCCACACTAGATGACAACCAAGTTTCTAAACTCCAACATGAGCTATGTAGTATCACATAAGTATCCAAGGCTATTGATATCTATTACACTAAATTGATGAAGATTTAAGGAGAATTGAGGCACTTCAGATCACCTCCTCATTACACATGTGAGAGGTGTAACCCTAAATGCTTCCAAAGGTATTTGGATTTATAAGAAAAAGACAAAGTATACAAATTTTTAAATGGACTGAATGAAGGCTTCTCGACCAATTGATCTCAACTCTTGAGACAAAAACCATTCCTCTCTTTGGATGAAGTATATAATGCGATTGTAGTGGAAGAAAATCAGATAATAGGGAGCTCTTTGCACAACAATAACTGGACAGAGGCCTCAAGAATAGCTGCAACCATGCACAAGAAAGAAAGGAGGTCGGATGTCACATGTACACACTGTGGTAAGAAGGGTTATTCAATGGAAAAGTGCTATAGATTAGTTAGTTTTCCTAGAAACTTCAATTTTACCAAAGGGAACAACTAGACCTCTCAATCTTTTGCAAATTAGGTGTCCTTGGAAGAAAGGAATGAATCTGCAGCAAAGGGTGACAAAGAAGGCATGACACTCTCCCAAAATTAGGTTAAGAAGCTCCTCTCTCTATTGGATTCAAATGTTGTTGTCCAATCTCGCATGGGACAAGCACAAAATCAGGAAAGGGCTTAATTGTCCTTAGAACAACACCACCAATCCTTTTCAAATTTTTTAGGTAAACTATTTCTTGAAAGACCCTTCTCTTTTATGTCAATTAAACACCACACATCATGTGATGATTTGGCACTAACTTTAGTCAACTAGATAATTGATACTAGGGCTTTAAATCAAATGTGTAACTTGTTGCCCTCATTCTAGTCATATAAACCTATTGTGAACATGTT
Source organism: Avicennia marina (assembly GCA_019155195.1). Taxonomy (NCBI): domain Eukaryota; kingdom Viridiplantae; phylum Streptophyta; class Magnoliopsida; order Lamiales; family Acanthaceae; genus Avicennia; species Avicennia marina. The sequence goes on along the minus strand of CM032766.1, from coordinate 6,583,215 downwards.
GTCAACCTTCCAAATGGTACTAAGATTCCTGTGACCAGTATAGGAACCATTAACCTATCAGACACCCTTGTCTTCTATGATGTGCCTTTCATCCCATCCTTTAAGCATAATTTGCCATCAATTAGAAAACTAGTTCAATCTCACAACTGCTCCTTGGTCTTTGATTCCAAATCTTGTTACATTCAAGTCTAATCACCTTTGATGAGGATTAGCTTAGCTCAACTTGAACAAGGACTTCTTGTTCTACACTTGCGACTTAACCATTGCAATTCACTGAAACACATTGATCCCAAGTCTGATGTCAAGGATAGTAACTCTTTACCTACTATTAATTCATCTTGTACAAACTCATTTGATGTATGGTATATTAAGTTAGAACACACCTCACATCAAGTAACTAACAAGATACGAGTTGTTGCCCTATATAAATGTATCATCTAACAAACTTTGCGATGTATGTCCAAAGGCAAAACAAAAAAGATTTCGTTATCCATATCACATTAAATCTACTGTCAAGCCTTCTTAATTATTGCGCATGGACACATGGGGTCCTTATTCAACACTAGCAATAAGTAAATATCACTACTTTCTAACCATAGTAAATGACTATACGAAAATCACTTAGACACATCTCATGAGACAAAAAAGTGATGTCACACACTTGATTCCCATGTTCTGCAACCTATTTGTCACACAATTCCACTCTAAAGTCTAAGTGATGAGAAAAAACAATGCACCAGAGTTTGCAGTGCATACTTTCTTCACTGATAGAGGTATCATCCATCACACTTCGTGTTTTGAAACCCCACAACAAAATGGGGCGGTTGAGAGAAAACACCAGCACCTCATCTCCATTGCTAGAGCACTCTTTTTTTCAAGCTTCACTACCAATAAAATTCTAGAGAGAAGCTATCCTTACAACCACTTATTTGATCAACAAACTTCCCTCAAACACCTTTAACTTCAAATCACCTTATGATGCCTTTCTGGAACCTTGCCAAACTATAAACAGCTTAGGGTGTTTGGTTGTTTAGCCTTTGCTTCAATGATGAAAAGAGATAGGAATAAATTTGACCTTAGAGTCAAAAAATGCATCTTTATAGGATATCCAATTAAGATATAGGGACACAAGCTGTAGAAGGTTAGCACACATGAGATTCTCATTTCAAGGGCTATGGTCTTTCATGAAAATGTCTTTCCATTCAATCAACCTCATCATGAGTCAGCTAACAACCCTACACTTCAACCCACATGTATTGCTAAACCATAATGTCTTTAGCCCTTGAATCAATGGTGATCATGCACCTAATCACACTATGATAAAGGTTAGTACTAAGAATCACACTCCATTGCCCTTACCTTCTTCACTAGCTAAGCCAACATTAGTGAATGACAATGTTCACCCAAGTTCCTCACCTTAATCAACACCATCAAACTGTCAAAACATCACCTCTCAACCTGAACAACTGAGAAAATCAACTAGAACCAGAAAATTATCTAGATATATGGAAATGTATCACCATTTCTTTAACTAACCAAAACCATCCACAATGTACCCTATTGCAAACCACCTCAACACCATTCAACTTCTTCAAATTACACAAGTTTCATGTCAGCACTTGATTAGATAATAAATCCTACTTCTTATATTGAGACTGTGAACAAACCATGTTAGAGAAGGGACAATGACATTTAAGATATTGTATCACTTCCAAAGAATGGGGAACAAATTAGATACAAGTGGGTGTATAAGGTCAAGTTAAGATCAGATGGCTTAATTGAATGACACAAGGCAAGGCTAGTATCCAAGGCTACAACCAGGTTGAGGGGTTTGATTATCAAGATACTTTCAGCCCTATTGTGAAACAAACAATAGTGCAAATGTTCTTTGCTATGGTAGCTATGAATGACTAGAGACTTGAGCAATTAGATGTCCATGGTGCCTTTTTTAAATAGAGAGTTACAGGAGGACCTATACATGCATATACCTCCAAGATACAAGCTGCAAGAAAAGATGACTGTCATAGCATCTTCACCTCTGGTATGCAAGCTAAAAAAGTCCCTCTAATATTAAACAAGCTTCAAGGTAATGGAACATCAAATTCACTACTAGTGTATGTTGATGATCTAATCCTTAACTACAAGTATAAGGAAGAAATAAACAAAATGATCCAATAGGTTTGGATCTAAATTCAAGCCCAGGGAGTTAGCAGTTCGAAAATACTTCCTAGAAGTTAAGGTGGCAGGATCACAAACTGGAATTGTGATGTGCCAAAGAAAATATGCAATTGCTTTAATTACTACTCATGGCCTTCTTGGAGCAAAGGCATTAAGCACACCAATTGAAGTCAATCATCAATTGGGACAAGCAGATCAAGACTTGTTTGAAGATGCAACAACTTGTAGGCAACTAGTTGGAAGACTCAGCTATTTAAATTTCACTAAATCTAATATATGTTATGCAGTCCATATCTAGTCATAGTTCATGAGCAAGCTAATAAGCCAATAAAATATTCTCATTTTCTGTTATAGTGCATCTTTGCTTGCCTTTTTTTATCTTGTTGATGAATGCCAACATCAACTGCCATTTCTTGTGATGAATTAAAAAATAACCTATCACAAATTTGCAATTAAACTTAGAAAATATCTAAGCTATTAACATACCTAAAAAATAGAATTAAGTCATAACGTACTTCAAATACTTTAAATTTGTAAAAGGTAGGGTTGTTCACAATTTATACTTTTATAGGGCTCATGTGTTAAGAAGTAATTTGATTTGATTTGAATTGACAATTTAAGTTCATGTCCATGAATTTTGATTTGGATTTAACAGTTTCTGCACATGTCAGGGAGCATTTGAATTTTTTTTCTTTTGCTTTTTTGTTACTTCTTTGCTTTTTTTTTTGCCTTTTTATTTTTTTTAGTTTTTTCTGTTTTGTTTCTTTGTTTGATTTTTTCCCTTTCTTTTTCATTTTTTTCAAGCATAATACCTATTCAAGAATTTTCCGTTGATTGGGCCGATCCACAATCCATCTTCTACAACCAATTTTTATAGGTCATTTGTGCAGACCTTTTTAACTATATAGGGGCTATCCTACTTTAGTGTAAACTTATTTCTAGTATGATGGGTGATAACGATGGTCCTTCTCATGGCAAGCACTAAGTCCCCGACTTGAAAGATAAAGCACACACGTTCTTGTGGAATGCTTTGGATAGGCAAACTTGATAGCACTCGAGCTTTCGTTGTGCATCCAATCTTTTCTCATCAAGTACCCCAAATTCTTCAAGGCACAAGAGAGTATTTTCTTCTTCAATCAATTCTTCTTGTATGACAATTCACAGGGAAAGAATTTACTCCTCAAGTGGGACGATGGCCTCGATGGCATATACCAGTGCATAAGGGGTTACTTGCATAGGAGTCTTGTAGGTAGTTCGATAGGCCCATAAAGCTTCTCCAATCCTTTCATGCCTATCTCTCTTTAACTTTGAGACCACTTTCTTTAATAGGTTGCATAGTGTCTATTGAAAGCTTTTGTAAGACTTTTAGCTATGGCTACTTACATTGAGGACTTCTTTTACTTGAAGCCAAATTTCTAACATAGCTTGTCAATGGTGTTATTGACTAACAGCTTCCCATTGTCAATGATAATGTACCAAGAGACTTCATACCTATAGATGATGTTGATGCGAATGAAATCGAAAATATTTTCCTTCTTCGTCTCTTTATGGGGAATTGTTTCTTCCAACTTGGAGAAATGATCGGTTGTAGCAACGATATATTGACAGCCAGCAAATAACTTTATCCTATATCTGATAACATCCAAACCCCAAGCATCAAAAGGCTATGAGGCAATTGTTAGGTGTACCAGCTTAGGGAGTTGGTGAATGAAATTGGCATGATGCTAGGATGCTTCGCACTTCTGTGAAAACTTCATGTAGTCTTTCACCATCGTTGACTAATAATAGCCCATTCTTTTAATGTAGGGGTGGAGCTTTGGTCTAGATTGTTTAGCTTTCTCCGTTGCTTGTACAACTTCATTATTACCTACTCCACCAAACGAATATCTATACAATGTGCCCTCGAATTAAATGAAGTAAGCTGTTCGATGTTGAATGTCAACTTTTTAGTGTGGGTCATCTGACAACTTTCCTACTTTAAGTAGTCCACGAAAGGTTGACACCAGTTGTCTTGTTCAACTTCAAGGACTTCCATAGCATAAATCTCTTCCTCTTCCTCTTCACCCTCAAACCCTGAAGGCACCACCCTCTTCTTGCATATGGGTATGTGGTATTTTATTTCAAGCAAGTACAAGGTGGAGGCAAGCTTGGCTAGCCCATCTACTTACTTCTTCTCTTTCCTCAGCACATGCTTGATTATGATGTCTCCTAGAAGCAGCTTAGGCTTTCTGACTTTGTATTCCCTAAGTAATTGGTTGATCACCAATCTAGAATCCTCGTGAACTTTAAGGTGCAGTTGCTTAATACCCACAGTCATCTCAAATCCGATGATCAAGGCCTGATGTTTATCAAGCACTTTTCTATCAATGTGAATGAATGAGGCAAGACATCACCATATAATTTCACAAATGCCACTCCCATGCTAGCCCATTCTCTACGGGAGGCTTCGTCAAAAGTATGATAACATGTAAAATAATAGGTATGTTTGTACCCATTTTGTACTTAATTTATGCATGTATATGAGCAAAAATGAAGAAAATATGTTATCATAAAAGAATTACATTAAATTTTATCATGCATGTATCTTAGAATGAGTGTTATCATGGTTGCAATAAAGATTAAGTACTGACTTCAAAATGATTCTGCGTTTTGGTGGAATATTCAATTGAGTTGAAACTTTGAGGAATGAAATAAGAATGAATTGGTTTCCCCATGGCACAAAACTCAGCTTCATCGAACATCAGAAAAAGAAGTTACAGATAAAAGAATGTACACCGCCAGAGTAGTCAAACACTGAAATTTCCACGACTAAGGCTGCCATCGCTGAAGGCAGAGCACTATCATAGAAGGGTGTTTCGTGATTGCGAACCTAAAGTGTGACTGATTCTGTAATTTCCTTGATTTCAAGCCACAATTGCAAGGTTTCAAGCCAACAAAATAGATGACTCTTGTAGAACAAACATTCATCCATTAAAACTTTGGAGGTGCAACTAGGGCAACTAGGAAAAAAGATGACAAAAAAGCTAGCAAGTATGTTACCTAGCGCTATTGAGACTAACCCAATAGAGCATGTGAAAGGTGTGTAGGTGATAGAGAGTGAAGAGAACAAAGAGGATCCACCTACTGATGCCCAAGAAGAAGAGAAAAATCAGGTCAAGGTACAAGCAAGGAACCAAAAGAAGTAAGTATTCGACCTCCTTACAAGCCAAGAATTCCATACCCACAAAGATTCATTCCCGTCGAGCTAAAGGAGCATGTAAGTAAATTTTGAAAAGTTAAATGTAAATGCTCCATTAGTTGCAAAAATTAAAGAGAACCCAAGTGCATGAAGTGCCTGAAGGATGTAATGAGTGAAAAAAGAAAGTTGGCCGAATGGGAGGACAACACAAAAGAAGAGAATATTTTGTCATCGAAACTAAAAGACCCAGGGAATTTCTCCATCTCTTGCATAATAGAAAGCACCTCTTTTGATAATATCTTATGTGATTTAGGTGCTAACAATAATGTAATGTCATTCTCCACTTTCCAAGCACTTCGTATGGAGTCAATAAAGCCCATGAACATGAAAATCAAGCTAGTGGATTGATCAATAACAAGGCTACTCAGATTTGTGGAAGATATTTTAGTGAAAGTGAGTGATTTTGTTGTCCCTATGGATTTCGTCGTAATAGATATTGAGGGCGAAAAGGGCCAAAGTATCATCTTTGGCCGCCCTTTCTTAGGTACCACAAAAGGAATAATAGACGTGGAGCATGGCAGCTTGACCTTACACATTGAAGCTAAAAAGTAACATTTTTTGTATACCTCAACCCCTTTATCACTCAACCATAAATGAAAAATGCAGAGGATATGTTATTGCTTAAGTGTAATAATCCCCCTGACATGCTTGCCACGGAAACTGTGGCTAGCAAACAAGAAACACAAGGGTCAAAAGAGGTACAATAGCTAGGTATGGGGGAAGAACTACATGAATAGCCTTGGGAAAAGATGGAAGAGAATTATGGAATAAAGGCAAGGAAGAGGAGAAAGAGGATGCGGAAGAGAAAGGAGACAATTGTAGCTCATGGGGGGTTGTGGAAACCCGAGTCTTCAATTAAACCACCCTAGTCCATAAGTGCCTTGTTGAGCTACCAACATTAAATACAGTGCTTCTTGGGAAGCAACCCAAGCTTTCCTTTCCTACTTTTAGTTCTTTTAGTTTGTTTAGATTGTTTTGTTTTGCATTGCATGGAGATCACAAATTCTTATAAGTTGGTGTGGAATTCGGAAAGATTGAAAGAATGAGGATGCATGAAGAAGCCTGAAAGAAGAAGGAAGACAAATGAATCCCACCCCACTAGGTTATCTCGTTCCTTGTTGTTTTGCTTTATGTGTAATGAATGTGTTTAATAGTAGCAACTAGCTAAATGTGGGGGTGGCGAGGATGATAAAACAAAAACAAAAATTGAGTATGAAAGGTGTCATTGCATGCCTTAGAATTGCTAGATTTTTATGCATGCAAACATATGGTATTATGGTTAAATTGATAGCATGAACATGGTATGAAATTATGGCCACTATACTTAATTTATGATGAATGCTTGCAAGAAATTATTGTTGGTTTGTTCTATCAGTGTTCTCGACATTAGCTTGCTAGACTTGATGTTGAATGCATGGTTCCTATTTCATTAAGCACACACTCTTTACTTTTGATCATTAGACTATTTGAAAAATTCTTTGGTGAGGATGGATTATTGAGTTAAGTGTGTAAGCCTTCCTTTAGGTGTTGACGCATTCTCTGGTGAATGAGGAAGATTAATTAAAAAACATATAAAAAGCGACTTAGAAAAATTCAACAAAATATATGTGAGTATGAAAAAAATTGTCTACTCCACTAATTGGAGCAATTGAGTAACAGGGATTGCGCAGAAACCTCTGTTCATTCATGTGTAAAAAGGTTACCCAAATTATGAGTATACAAAGCATCTTGAGTTAATTGTGAGTTGAGTAACTGGAGGTGTACAATGACCCTTATTCACTTTCGTGTAAAAAAGCTCCCAATTATTTAAAAAAGAAGTTAAAGCTCATAGAAGATAATGAAAAACAAGTATGGGGGAGAATAACTAAGAAATTACTATCCCACACAAGTCCTCTAGTGAGAAGTAATATTATTGAACTTGTTTGAAAGAGAGTGAATTAATACCTAGAGTGAGCAATCCTAGATTTAGTTGTCCTGGAATTGCTATAAGATTGTCAAGGGATTAAAGTGGTTGAAAGTTGAAGAGTGACACACATACATGGGAACTCATGTTGTAAACATTTGAGTTGAAACTGCTATGATCTTGGATTGTGGTAGACTAAGTCTCAAGTGCATATATATCTAACTTTTCAAATTAAGAATAGTGGCCAAGTTCACTAATTTTATGCATCAATGACTCCAGTAAAAGAGAAGTGTTTGCTTGAGGACAAGCAAACGAGTAAGTGTAGGCATATAACAACATGTGAAATAATATGCATATTTATACCCATTTTGAGCTTAATTTATGCATTCATATGAGTAAAAATGAAGAAAATACATTATCATATATGAATTACATTAAATTTTATCATGCATATGTCTTAGAATAAGAGTTATTTTGGTTGCAGGAAAGATTAAGCAGTGAATTCAAAATGATGTCGTGTTCTTGTTGAACATTCAATTAAGCTGAAACTTTGAGAAATAATAGAGAAATGAATTGTCTTTCCAATGACACAAAAATCAGGTCAATATCAGATGAAAAAATTACACACAAAAGAATATACACTGCCAAAGCTGTCAAGCTCTAGAATTTCTACGATCAAGGCTGTGATTGCAGGAGGGTGTTCCACAATTGCTGACCTAGACCACGACCACTTCTAGAATTTCCACGATCCTGAGGTTTTGTGTCGTGATCGTCGTCCTCAGAGGCACGATCGTAGCGTTCCGACACCAGAAACATTTAACTTTCATTTTTTCATAATTTTCAAGGGTTTTTTCGACTTTTTACATTTCTACACATCTCCTAAGGTTTCTTAGGCTATAAATAAGAAATCAATGCATCTGGAGTGAGTGGATTTTCTTGTTTTTTTTATGTTTAGTTTCTTTTCCGACTCTTAGAACATAGATACATAAGCTTAAAGCTTGGAGAAGGAGGGATCCACGCCAAGAGTTGAAGAAAATTCGTTTCCATGCAAAGTAAAGTCTTAGGAATAAGTTTTCATAGCTTTTTCTATTATTATGATGTTTGCTTGGGTGATAAATGATTTAAATCATATTTTTATTGAATTTACTATAAATTTCTAAATCCTTCTCTAATCACTTGTGTTTGTGTTCGGTGTATGATGTGTGCATGAATTCTAATTAATTATCTTAACATGGGGTTATTCACAATTATGGATTTGGATAGTAATTGTGGGGAATTGGCTACTTCTCTAACTATTATGGCAGTGCTAGGAACAACGAGAGTAAAACTTGCACACCAGACATATAATTTTTGAACACTAATTCCGTGAGAATAATAGGAGTGAAATCGTAGAGTTAGTGCGAGAAACCATTGTTAATCACCAACTTGAACACTTGACTTGATTTAGTCTTGGAATACCCGCTAGATTCTAGAGTTAAAGTTATAGGAAAATTCAATAGAATATCCTATAGACTTTAAGATTAACAATCTATAATCAATGCAATTAAATTGATAATTAATATAGTTTAGCGTGCATAGGAAACCAACACAACACAAGTGGCTAGATTCTTCAGTCTTTGGCACTCCAATACTTTTGTTTGGTATACTTTGTTCTTGATGTTCTCTTTTAGTTATATTTTCTTTTTTTCGCTATAGTCTTGAAGCTTAACTAATGAGAACTCGATTAAATCAATAGACACATAAGCCTAACCGTAAAGAATGGGTGCATTAACTGAGATGCGCCAAAGATAACTTAGAAAAAACATACCTTTGGAATCACATTCTAATGGGTGCACTTGTGATTCTGGAGTTGTCTCCCTCAAACTCCAACCTTTAGTTTGTCTTCACAGTTGTTGTATTGACGAGTGACTTCTACACCTTGCAAAACCCGTTTTACAAGGCTCTAACGCAAACTCCTTTGAGTTGGGAGGTTCTTGCCTATAAGAAAAAAGGATATGGTAGTTAAAATAATTTTTCTTCTTGCTTAGAAGTGGCACACGAAAATTATCAAATTTTGCATGCTTTGAACTCTTCTAAAACATCTATTTATATTTAATTCACTAAGGCACACTGGTTATAAGCTTCATGGGCTCACAACGTGGACCTTTAGTAATTACTAGCCCATTCATCTTTTAATTATTGAACTCCTTTAGAATTGTAGCTCATAACTACTAATTATTAAATCTCCATTAATAATTAAAACTCATTTAGCCTCTTAATATTAATTTGTATTAATGATTAAGGCTTAATGGAATTATAACTTTCAACTTAATTAATCTCATTAATTAAATTAAAGGCCGTCATATTTCTAGTTAATAATTACATTATTAACAAATGTGATTGTGATCAAATAATTCTATTCATTTCTTGTCTCTTTAATTTAATTAATCCTATTAATTAAATAAATGTTCCCTTTGTACTTCTAATAAATGATTTCATCATTAGCAAACACCATGGCAATTTCTTTGATTCAATCCAATTACAACCAAATAAATTATGCTACCCACCAATTTAACACTCATCATACACAACAACTTTTGTGTGTGACTCTTTAAGTTCATCCTTAATTGGCAAGGAGCATATCTCAAATGATATAGGTAATGCCTAACCTACGGCCCATATAATGTCCAATTAAGACAAAGTAAAACAAATCACAATGAACCTTCCTAATCATGAGTACTATGCAGTATAGACCTTTTGTCTTATTTTATTCCAACTAAATAAGAGTTATAAATTTAGTTAAACTCACAAACTCAATCCCTATGACCAATCTGTATTACCTCATGAGACAAATATTTCTATGAAAAAATCCTTTTTGATAAAACACTACTTTGGCCAAGGATTTTTATCTCATAGAATGCCAACTGTATAGGACAAATGCCTTGCTTAGTTGCAAGGAGATAAGTTCCTTATTGAATGCACTTATGTCTCTATATGCATCTGAACAAAAACACATTAGACTCTTGACCCTATCTCATGCCAAGATAGATATTTGCCCTTAATACCCTAAAGACACGTTGACCCTCATGTGCATAAGATAACCACGCCATCTCAGGTCTAAGATCTACGTGCACTTAACATCATCACGAAGCAAAATGTTGATAGGCAAGAGTGAACTCCATGCATCTGCTTCATTCTACGAGTCATTGTCCGAATGCTTATTTTCTAATGACACATCCACATACAAGTATTCTCAGTATCTCATATTAAACGACATGACATTCACCAAATAAATAAAAAGTGTGGAAGCCACACCAATCCTCTAATACCTTTTAGAGTGTCTGTGACTCACAGATTGGTTTTAGTTATTGAGTATCGAGGTAGCCTTGTATCCATATTCTAAACTCCCTATGAATAAGGCTTCTTAACTTAATTACATAGACTTATGCAAGACTTTACACCATTCAAGATTTACTTGTATGAAAACTCGACATAATATTGATATGAATAAATCAATAGTTTACTAATTAACGTGAACACATACATATAGAACCATATTACCCCTAGTATTTCTCATCAACTATTAGCATTAAAGGGCATATCAATAATAGGCTTTAGACACCGGTGAATCGTGGGAGCTTATAAATAGTGTCTTAGCTTCTAGATGGCAAAGACAACTGCTAGGCATATCTTCTTATTTGGTGATTATTTCAATTCATTTGATGTCATCTTCATGCTTGGATAATATAAGGCATTCTCCTTCTTTTCATCTTTTTCTTCTGCCAACAAAGCTCCCACTGAGCATTCTTACGTAGTAATGTATGGGATTAGTAGATGACTAGGCACCAAGTCCACTAACATCAGAGGCTTCGTTAAGTAAGATTTGATGTTCTCAAAGTCTTTTTTGTAGGACTTGTCTCATTCGAATGGAATACCTTTCTTCTTCCATATTAGGATAATGCTAGAGATTCATGTTTGGTATTTGGCCTCTTGGATAAATCCTACTTCAATTAGTTTGTTGACTTTTGCTACAATTTGAGGGAGGAGTTTTGGTCAGAATTGACGTTATGCTTTCTTGATGGGTTGAGCGCCTTTCCTCACAAATAGGTAATGCACAACCACCTTTAGGTCAAAACTAGACATCTCCTTATATGACCAAGCGAATACATCCCTGAACTGATTTAGTAATTCCATGTGCACATTGGCCCCTTCACTTGTCAATAAGGGACTGATGTATATGGATCAAGGATCATAGCTATCTCCTAAGTTCATCACCTTTAATTCATCAACCATAGACTTAGTTCCTTCCTCCATTTGGGGTGTTGCAACCTTAGCATCCTCCTCAACTAGGTTTCCTTTCTCGCTTAAGATGATGTGATTAAACGAGCTCGCACTTTCCCTATTGTCACCTTTCTCGAGTTAAGTTTTAGTGAAGACAAGAGTTTAAAACTTTGCTTTTAGAACTTTATCACATGTTATGACCAAGTTCACTTGGAACTTCATATGGGAAGGAATCAAGCTTCAAAACTTCTCATCATGCTTTGGTGCTTTAGAGAAGCCCCTTATTGCGTTCAAGAACTTTACCTTTTAAATAGGCTAAGCCTTTCAAAGACCGACACCCATGTAAGCTTCTTTTTAGTTATTGATGAGTAGTTCTTCTAAGTGATGTTTTTGGTGGAGACTCCTCTTATAGCGATGTAACTAGGACTTTATAGCATAAACCTAAAGCTTGCTTGTAGGTTTTGGCTAGAAGATTCTTAGGGGAGCTTTCCTAATGGCGACAGTTCCTACAGGTTGTATCCATCTCTAATGAGAAGTTAGTTTACCTTAAGATTGGAGGACAATATTGTCCTTAGCTCTTAAGCCCCAAGATCTTCTCCTTTATTCTCTTTAGGTGGTAGAGTGGGTGCTTCATTGCCACTTTGAGTCAAGGCAGTATTAAACCCTTGAGAGCATCATGAACCACTAGTTCTTTTCTCGTAAGGCTTTCAAGGAGAGGTGTCTTGTTTGCATCAACCTTTTTTTTCGGGCCATCTTCTTGTCTCTCCTCCTCATAGCATATGTTAGCCTCCGAAGTCCTAACTTTGTTCAAGTAATACTTAGCATTAGCAAAGTGAGACTTGGCTTCAGTAAAAGGCTTATAGTCACCAAGTATCTTTCTCATGACACCATTATAACAATATTTAAAGCATTGGCACTAGGTGGAAAAGACAACTCCATTCTCATGGAGCTATGGTCATCCAAGAAGAAGATTATATGATATCCTTATGTTTACAACATGGAATAAGGCACTTGATTCCATGTCATCCATCAACAGCTTTATTCTTATGGTGCCCAAGGCCCTCTGTCCCCTTGATTAAATCCTTAGATCATTAGTTAACTGTTGGAGAGCTCATCTATTGTGATCCCCAATTCTTTCAATATATGTAAGGACAGAATGTTGACAGCTAAGCCACCATTTTCAAGTATTCTATTAACTCTTTGTTGATGAACATACCTCGTGACGAACAATGGCCTATTATGGGGTTGAGATCCTAGTATGAGATCTTTGTCTGTAATGGTCATCGTGGGCATCCAAACTTTGATGGACACTTAGCTTTTCTTATGGAAGTAGCCAGCATTATTGGGGGAGTTTTTAGTTTTATTAACTCCCTTTACTTGGTTATCAAGACAGCATTTGCATTATCAACCTCTACTTTAATTTTTCCTTAGCAAGCAAGCTCCATGACCCTATCTTTGAATATGAAGCAGTTGTGGATATGGTGCCCAACCAAGTGGTGGTACTTTCATTATGTAGGGCCATGAGTTTTTTAGGCTTCTAGGGACCACTTCATCTTTAGGAGCTCAATGAGGTTGGCCTTCAGTTGGCCATCAAAGATCCTTGAGACATGTAAGTTTAGGAATGGGTATGATTTATTCTACATCTCCTTCAATTTAGGCTTTCTGGCTTTTGAGGAGCCTTCTTCTTCTCAGAGACTTTTTGTTCCATCAAACTTGGATGGGTTTAGTGCATATAGGCATGGATTCTTTACTTAGACATTTGGTGGGAGGTTTGCCCCCTTGCTTCACTTCTTACTTCTCTTTTGGTTTCTAAAACTCCGAAACAGGGGACCAGCAACACCACTTACAGCCATGCTCAAGTCCACGTTGTGAACAAGGTTGAATCCCCTAAAGGATGTATCTAAAACCCCATTGCATACCTTGTGTACACATTTCAATACCTAAAGCCTTAGAAAGTCTGTCCTTGTAATTTAAGCTTAAGTTCCTCCAACTGTTGATGTAGTTAATAACCCAGTCATCCTTCCACTAGCAAGTGTTTATGAGCTTGATTATGTTAATGATCCATCTTGTGTTGTAAAAATGATTGAGGAATTTGTACTCTAGCTGCTCCCAGCTATTAGTAGATGCTAATTCCAAATTGATGTACTAGTTAAATGCATTTCCTTTCAGTTAATGAATGAATTGCTTGACCAGATGATCTCAATATGTCCCAACATTGTTGCACATCTCAACAAAGTGAGCCATGTTCTATTTTGGGTTCCTTTAGCATCAAATTGTTAGAACTTGGGAGATTGGTAGCCTACCGACGTCTTCAAGCTGTCAATCCTTGCAGAGTAAAGCTTGGCGTATGTCAAGGTTGACTTGGCGCCTCTATCTAGTTTACTCTTGATGGTGCTTTCAATAAAGTCCTTCAGCTAATCAATAGGAATCAAACCATTAGAGAAAATCTAGAGCTCTATGACTACAAACTTCTTTCACTCATTAATTGGCTACTTAAATGATAACTAAGTTTCATCATAGACTTCAGGTGCCTTTTCCACTGCTCAGCTGGCATCAATATTATCTCTTATCCAATAGCCTTGAAATCTATAAATCTTACTCTTGGACAAGCTTGCCTAGCCCTTCGATGACTTTAGTCAACGCAACAATTTAGTCCTCCAAGCTTGAGGTATTGTTTGTCATGACTAAGGCAATGTTAGACGCGGACAAGGTATTGGAGTAAGGGCTTGAAAGTGTAAAGTCATCCTTGCAAGCTTCATCACCTTCATTTATAAAAAGTGGATTGTTGACAATCTCAGGGACAAGAGTTGGCTCAGAATATGCTAGCCTCCTTGCCACACTTCGGGTAACAATCCCAACACTTTTTACAGCAGTTTCTGAGACACTTGAGGTAACATCTTTGGAAGACTTGCCTTTGTTGCTAGCTATTGTAACTTGCTTGAAATGTGATGAAAGAAAAGATAAGAGGTAGAGAGGTCCCACCAAGCATGCCAGAAATTTATGAACAAAATTCCTATATAATGACAAGAAAATTTGTACGAGATTAAATAATTAGGATCAAAACAAGATTTATAGGTTATATTCTCTAAGATTAACTCCTCTGATTCTTCCTTCAAGAATAAAGCTTGAAATTTGTATAATCTTCAAGAAAATGGCTTGTGGTTGATCTTTCTTGAGACTTGTTAGGTGTTGAATTAATATCAATCTCCCAACTTAGCACTACAATTTTGAATCAAATGTTGAAATTTGGAGACTTTTCATGAAGAGTGGCCTTGAATTTGATGATGAATGCCATGGATCTTTCTTGAACTTTAGAGATAATTGTGGAGAGACTTTTTGGCTTCAATTCCTTTTAAGTCTTTAACTATGGTTTTTTTTTTCATGGAATTTAGCTTTATAGTTGTAGAAAACATGATTTGGCTACATCAACTTGCTAACGTGATGTAATTTAATTGGCTACCAAGATTTGTAGTTTATCAAAAATTTTAACTAATAAGCTTAATCTAGTAGGAATCCTTATCTTTCATACATCTGATAGGATCTCACCATTTCTCACAATTTAATTGATCAATTAAACTATCAATTATCTAATTATTTATTTTAAGAATTATATTTATTTAAATTTTCAAATTTAAATAGAATTTATATAATTGATATTTTGCACCATATTTTTCATGTGACATAATTTAATTAGATACAAAATTTTATGTGTCTACACTTGCATCACCGTAACCTAGACCTGTGGCATTGATTACTACTTGGCTATCTGTTCAAAATAGTATCTCGAACACTATTTCATTGCCACAAAAGTAAATACACTGCCCAGTTCGCAACACTACCTCTGTCCTTTGCAGTGCTGAGATATGGCAATGGATACTCCTATTCAAGTTGTCTACCATCTTTATTTGATCATTTACAAACACTTCCCATGAAAATATGACACATCAAAGTTAAACTCTAACCAAAGATCTATCCTATAAAAGTCAAGTAATGCAACTAAAATATGCTATCAAGCACTCATCCACAAATCTCATTGTTAATCCCAACTATTCATAAGGAACTTGTGCACACTTAAGTAATTAAAGCAAAATACGCACACAAGCACTAAATGAAAATTTTAACATGACTTTTTTAAGGAACTAGTTATAATTCTCTCCAAATTAAAGTTTAGAAAACTTCATTTTTCCAAAGTTTTCACATCTAACGCATACAATTCTGCTACTTAACAAGCAAAACATAAAAGAAAAATGAGACACACACAAAATCACCAATTGAAGTGGAAAACTATATTCAAGAAATATTCTCAAGGACTTAAAATATTAGGTTGTGGTGCAGCAAGCACATTATTCAACTTCATTCGTTAACTAGTAGCATTATCATTAGGTAGATTCCCTTGCATAAAAGTGTGCATACCCAACACTTCGAGTGCATGGAATATTGATAGCTTTATTTTATTCATTCACTTTTCCTATTCGTTTATACTAAATGAAGACACCATACTTCAAGAGATCAACACAACTTTTTGAGATTAATTTTCTTGAAGCTACTATGTAACAATTAAGAGAAGTAAAGGATTTTTGATCAAGAACAAGGATGACATGAATATTTCTTCTTCTTTACATTTCATTGCTTGTTTATTATTTTAGATCAAAGGATTTTTCATCATAAGTTGTCTATTCATATCAGAACATAACTATATTTGTACATTGGACTAATATAGTTGAACCTAAGGAGGTCTCTTAATTAATTAGGTTCCTATGAAATCATAAACTTGAAGATGGAACCATACTAAGTGGTATGATACTTGTCTAGCAGTCAAGATTAATAGGATGGATAGGGAAGAAAATGGTATAGTTGGGTCATTCGCTTTTAGATCAAGGCAGCGGTCAACCATTCCAAGACTCGAGTCGGGTCATGTGGACCAGGAGAGCACATAGACTAATAATGATGACCCCTGTTAGGAAGTAGCCCAAGTCGGCCTTTTAGATTAAGTATATCAATAATCCACGACATGAATAATTGCTGGATTAGTTATGAGTAGTAATGTAATAATGTCATCATGTCATCGTAGGAAAATAAACGGATGGAATTAGTAATATAAAATGAAAGCCAATCCTATGTTGAGATAGATTGATCAATAATAATCCAAACCTCAAATTCTTACCCGTAGACGTAGGCTAATTCTAGCTAAACCATGTAAATCATCTTATCTCCTTTTAGCATTTATTTGTGTATTCGTATCAAGTTTAGGAAACCCCTTTAATTTGATTAGCATCACTAAGAAGGCAAGTTAGTACTTTTTAAATAATGGGGGTTTAAAATATTTGTCCTTGGTATAAATCAAGTTATCACTTTTATTTGAACAGAGTACCGAAATTTTTGTAATAGCGTATAATATATCATTAGGTTGTGGTCAATAAGTCACTTTACTATGCCAAAAAGGACTTGTGAGATGCTTATCTTAAATTAACCTTCTGGAATTTTTCAATGCAAACTAGGCTGGTGATGTAAATGATAGGATGTCTACATCTTCATATCTTTTGAATTTTGGTATCTTTCCAATGACTTAGAACTCCAAGAAATAACTAGATAGATGAATCCTCAAAACTTTATCATTCAATTATAGTGAGTATCACTAGAATCAACTACAACTTACTATTATAGATATGTTTACTAAGCACTAATGTGCCAACAATTGTTTTGTAAAAAAGTTAATGCAACATGTTTTAAGTACAAATCAGGGCTTTGACTAAGGAATAAAAAACATAGCTAATTTATTCTTGTCCATGATAAGTAGCCAATAGCCAACTTTAAGTCACTTAATTTACATTTCACATTACACTATAATGTTCGTAGTAGGTGAACCATTGTCATGACAATAGCTTCACCAACATCGTTCAAGAAACCATCATTTTAAATATTCGCATTTGATATGGTAGCCCAAACTTGTAGGATATAGTAGCCAAAAACCCTGCAAGAGACATATGTTTCATTTTTTCTTTTTTTGAATAATTTTATGATTGCCATTAATTTTGATAGCTCTATTGTGATACCTTGAGCCAAGCTACAAACTCCTATAGTATAATGTGTATATACCAAAATTAATTAAATAATAAGCAAATGAACTTTACTATTTTATTGCCCACAATCCTTAAAAGACCTATCACTTTTGTGAACATAGACAAGTGGTAGGGCATGTTATATGTTGTGTAAAGCATGAAGAGGCCTAGTTAGGTATTTGAATGCGGCTTGGTAGTTCACTCCCATCTTCTTGTAGAGGTTGGGGGTTCAATCCCAGCCATTTGGTGGGAGGGTGTTTTTATAGTCCAAACATGGACATGCATAGCGAATACTAATTCATCTCTTCTATTAAAATTACTCAAGATACATACGTACACAGTATTAGATGTCTTTAATACATATAAAACTAAGGTAGAAAACAACGCAGAGAGCAAATTAAAATTGTAAGATCAAATACAGACAAAGAATTTGATGAAAGACACACTAAAGTTGGACAAGTGCTTAGTCTATTTGTGATTTTTTTTTTTTTTTTTACAAGCATGAGTGGTTGTTTAATTAACCATGTCAAGGTCTCTGGCCCAAAATAGAGCAACATAATGTAGAAACCCACCATTGATGAACATGGAATGAATAATGCTTAGTTGTTAAAAAATTCCTAAATTCTTGTGGATTGAGGCTCTTAAAACATCTGTGTGTGTGTGTGTGTTGAATTGAGTTCTAACAATAGATGATTCAAAAATTCCATTTGAATTAAGGAAAGATTGTAAATCGAGTTCATTATGTATAGCATTTGAGGATACCTACTAGAAGTAAGAGTATATAATTTACATTAAAAGAAACTAGATTTGAGGACCTAAAGTAAGTATTTCATTGAATATTTTGAAAGATCCAAAGATTATAGATTTTATTGTCCCTCTTATATAAGTAGGATCGTGGATTCAAGAAAACTGTCTCAAAGTTTGCTTACTAAGAAAAATTATTTTGATATTAAACTTCTACTAAAAGTACAAGACTAATAATTATCAAAATTATCCCTCAAATTTGAATGTTTATCAAACAACTAATAGATGGAGTTCCACAAGCTGATGATGAAAATCCAGTACATCAAAATTTTTAATCTTTAAAAACTATTATACAACCAAGTGTGCAACATGCTCCTCAACAAATAGTTGATAGAACATTAAAAAAATAAACTAGAATATGAAAATTAGAAATACGTATTGATTATATTGTATACTTTCAAGGTGATATAAAGTTGGAGTCTGAAATGATTCGAAAACAAGTTGTAAAGAGTTAGAATTGTGATATAATGCCATGAAAGAAGAAATGGAATCTTTAGCATGAAACAGAATTTGGTATCTAATCAAGTTACCTGATGGTGTAAAAAGGCTCAAAAATAAATAGGTCTATAAGATAAAGAATGACTCATTGTACAACATTGAGAGATAAAAGGCTAGACTCTTCTTCAAAGGATTCGTTCAACATTGAAAATTAGATTACACAAGGGAATTTTTTACAGTGTTAAGGAAAAACTCTCTTCATGTGATTATAGCATTGATTGAACATTTTGGAGATAAAATTGCATTAAATGGATATGAAAAGAACATTCCCAAATAGAGAAAGAGCAGAGGATGTTTATATAGACAACCAAAAGGATTATCCTCTAATGATAGTGAGCATTTGGTATGCAAGGTTTAGAAATCTATGTAAGGTCTGAAATTGGCATCTTGCCTTATTGTTTAAAATTACATGAAGCTATTGCTTCATTGATTTCAAAGAAAAATTCATGAATCAATTTATATACCTTAAGGTTAATAAGAGTAAAATGTGCTTTATCATTCTATATGTTGATCTACTTGTCACCAAGGACAAATAGCTATTACATTACATGAAAACCATTTCTATTTAAAAACATTAATATAAAGGATATGAGTGAAGCATCTTATGTTTCTAATATAAAGATCCTCATACATAGATCTCATACTTTTTGGGCCTATCTCAAAAACCTATATCTACAAAGTTTTGGAGTGATTTAGGATGAAAGATTGTTCACCAAGTGTAGCACTAGTTGTGAAGGGTGACAAGTTCTATTTAAACCAATGTTGGAAAAATGAAGATGTGATCCCAGACTAAATGGAGGTGCTACAAACCCAGGACATGATTTATTAGCGTGCCTTGGTTATTTTAGAGAGTCTAAAAGATAAAGTTTGGCTTCAAAATTGGGTTCACATCATGAATAAGGTGAAATTAACTTCAATTTTGGACTTAGGATGGCCAAGAAGGCTTGGAAGGTGTTGGAATTGATATCCGAGACAACCCAGATCAATCTCAAGACCACTGAATTGACTTGGAAGCATTTTTGGATGCAATCAAATTATGATCGATAGGCAACCCAATTGAGAGAATAGAACATGATCGACCTGAGTGCAATTCAAGCTTCACTATGTTTACAATTGCGGCAGATGTCATTGATCGTGGCAACACACGATCCCAAATATAGAAAGGATAGCAGGACGATCATAGCGGATCAAGTCACAACACTATGCAATCGATCAGATTGACATTTGAATCGATCGTGATGAGTGGGAAAGGCTGATATTAGGCTACATTTTCAAATTTTGACCATTGGAGACAAAGTTTCAAGGGTGTTTTGGTCATTTCACCCTTGTCCTATCAAATTTGGACTTGTACGTCTATAAATATCCTCCCCCTTGCATTTGTAAGAATTAATTGAACTATTATCCTTTGAACAATGAAATGAAGAAGTTTTCTTCCCTTTTCCTATACTTGTTCGTTTGTGTGAGTTGAGTGAATCAACTCCAAACTTAATTATCAAATCGGGTCATTCGGTTTATTTTTACAAGTTCCTAGCCAACATCTTCACAACGTGGGCATTTAAATCTCTTAGTTGTCTTCATTCCCATTTGTTGTATAGGTTTGCCTCACGTGAGGTATGTTCTTACTTGGTGGTTTTGATTCAATCTTACCATTTATCCTTTTCTTTTCCTTGTTATTTTTCCTTGTATTATTTCTATCATTTTCCCCATTTTCCCAGCCATCTTCGACCTTTGCTTCCACTCGGTTCATATCAATTATAGCCAATTAATTGAGTTTCTTAGTTCGGTTGATTGATTGGGTTCTATTGTTGTATTCTCCATATTTTCTACCATTTTATTTCTTCACGTTTTACCCCCATTTCTTTCAAAATGTAAAAATTAAAAAAAGTAAATCTATTGTGACTTGTTTGGATCAATTTCTAGTGATTTTTGGAATATTTTTTTGTGTTGAAATTTGGGTGTATTTGTTGGGGATATTGCTGAATATTTTGTAGTATTTTGGGGGAAAATATTATTGATATTGTTGTAGGAATGTTTTGAGTTGATGATATTGTTGGAAAATATTTATTGAGAATATTATTGTTGGAGATTTGTGAGTCATTGGACAAAAGGAGAAGAGAAGAAAAGAATTAAAAAAAAGTAGAAGAAAATAAAGTAGAAAAATTGTACAAAAAATAGAGAGAGAAAACAGTACAAACCAGAATAAAGGAGGAATTTTGAAGATTTTGGTGTGGTTGGAATCAATTTTTTAGTCCAAAATTGTCCATCAAATCGATCCTAAGGGCCTTTGGATTGATCTCCGCTATTAGGGTGCTCAAAAACCCTAGTAGCTAAAAACTACTTCACACTCAATCATGCGCCTTGATTTCGTCTAGATCAGAATGATCATGCACCCATGACCACAACTAAATTGATCCGCTATAGCCAAGATCAATTGTGTTGCCTTTTCCTTCACACTAAATCGATCTTTTGCACTCCAAATCAATCTCAAAGCCCATTTTTCTTGATTTTACCCTCACTTTGTGTATTTTTGTTGGTTTTCAGCCTAGGAATCATTCCAAATCTTCCTAGGTGACTTCAAGTTGGGTTGGTAAGATTTCTTGAGTGATTTTAATTTTTTGTTCGTTGTGCACACACATGCACATTGTGCTTTCACCATTTCTTTGCAATGTCACATATCCAGATAGGGTTAGGGGATGATGAGCATGCCATAAGGACCAAACTTGAATCTTTTGCCCAAGAATTAAAGTACCTTAATCAAAAGATGGAAAGCACCCATAAAAGGCTCAAGAGAGTTGAGGAAGCTGAAAACGTCCCTACTACTTACCCTATGGAGACTAATTTTGTGTGCCTAAGTTGCTTCCAATGGAGACACTTCATGAACAAATGTTAGAATGAAATGGCAGACATTCTCCTTGAGCTTGGCGAACAAGTGGAGGCCAAACCAATTCCACATATGGAGTTGTCATCCTTAAATGGAGACATTTAAGAGGAGAAAATTGAGTAAGAAGAACTCGAAGCAATTGAATTAGAAGTTAGGAAAGTTGAAGACAAAGGGACAAAAAAAATTGAAGAAGAAGGTGTCAAGGCAAGTGAAGCAATAATTGTGAAGGGAGAGGCCATGGGAGTTAACGTGGAAGTTGGAGACATGCACATTAATGAAGAACAAGCAAAGGAGTGGGAACTTTAACTTCTACAAAATCATGTATACATTGATTCCTTTGACTTTTCATTACCATCTTTATCTGTATACAATTGGTAGGACTTTGAATTCTTACTAGTAATGGAGCTTCTAGAGTTCCATGTCTAGAAGGACCCGTTTGACCCGACAAAGTATCATTCACCCAATGATACTATACTTGAGTTGAAATTTCTTAGGTTGAGAGAGAATTATTGGAGCATGGGATGTGCTAAGGATAACTGATTCATTCGTAGTGCCATGCAATCGATTGGATGGACATCCGGATCAATCGCGACAATTAGGGAAGGCTAATTTTGGTCTGCATTTTCAAATTTTGACCGTTGGAGCCAAATTTCCTACGGCATTTTGGTCATTTCCTACTTGTACTATCAAATTTGAACTTGTACTTCTCTAAAACGCTCCCCCTTGCATTTGTAAGAATTAATTGAACTATTATCCTTTGAACAATAAAATGAAGAAGTTTTCTTCCCTTTCATACTTGTTTGTTTATTTAAGTTGAATAAATCAACTCCAAGCTCAAGTATCAAATTAAGTATTCAATTTGCTTCTGATAGTTCATGGCCAACATCTCCACGGCATGGGTATTTGGATCTCTAGGTTGTCTTCATTTCCATTTATTGTAAAGGTTTGCCCACATAAGATACGTTCTTACTTAGTGATTTGGATTCAATTTTTCCATTTTTCCTTATTATTTTCCTTTGTTTTATTTTCTATCATTTTCCCAACCATCTTCGATCTTTACTTCTACTCAGTTCACATCAAATGATCTTAAAAGGAAATAGACATGAAAAATCTATATGTTTCTACTGTCAGAAGCTCAATGCATGCTTAAGTTTGTATAGGACTTGACATTGCATTTGTTGTCGTTATGTTAAGACAATATCAAAGTAATCCAAGCATTGGTCACAAAAATGTTGCAAAAAAAATGATGCAGTACCTAAAGAGGACCAAGAACTAAATGCCTGCAAACCAAAAATCTTGAGGCAATTTGTTACTCTAATGTAGATTTTTTCAACTATGTTAATTTATTGAAATCAACATCAGGATACATTTTCGTATTTTCTAATCAAATTGTGTCCCATGGGAGTGCTAAGTAGACTTTAACCACTACTTCTACCATAGAAATGGAGTTTATTTCCTCATTTGAGGTTACATCGCATAGTATATGATTTCAGATTTCATATTAGGCCATTAATGGTGTACTGTAAGAATTCTACTACTATTTTCTTGCATAAAAACAACAAAAAGAGAAGTCTAAACTAGCTTATTAACATTGAGTACTTAGTTATAACATGTTAAAGAAAACAAAGTTGTCATCGAGCACGCTAGCAGTGAATCATTGATTGTTGATTATTTGACCAAAGATATGCCACTAATGAATTATAAGAATCATGTAGCTTAGATAGGGCATGGACTTTGTACATCATTAAGTAAAGAAACTCAATTCAGTTTGATGTTTCTTAGTTGTGCAAATTTATTTTTAAGAAAAAAAATCATCTTTCTGGACCTAAAACAAACATAGGGCTTATTCATTAAGTGATGGACCAAAGAAACAAATGTGTGATGGTGCATGGAAGATGATATCCATTTTAGGGAACTAGTAGCCATGATTTTATGTTTTTTTTTTTTTAACCATAGTGAAGGATTTATTGAGTTAAGAATAAATTTTATGGAGAATTATACTGCCCTCCCTTGATGTTTAGGATAATTACAGTGCCCACCTTTCAAGTTTTATAAATTACAGTAACTTCCTTTAAGTTACTTTTCCGACTTACGGATTAGTCTTTCTAACGTGAGAAAAATGGACAACATCACCATGAAAATACCATTTTTACCCTCAATAAATATTTATAATAATTTATATTTTGTTAAATAGTTTTGCGCTTTTAAAATTTATATATTTTTTAAACATGTTATAACAAAGGCATGTTTCTAACATTTATTTTCATATAATAAAATAATTTCTAATTTACAATTGAAACAGAAAAGCAATTTTTAAGACTTATTTTATAAGAACAAAAAAAATTTATTTTTTTACTCAAAAATAAACTTAAAATTTCAATTTTAAAATTCCCTAAAAATGAAAAATAAAGAATTATATTTGATAAAAATTAAAAAATTCAAAATTTGTTACTTATTCCAAATATATTTTTTGAATAATAAAAATATAGACTTTAAGATTTATATGTCATAAAATAAAATTTTAAATTTAAGAAAATTTAGAAAATATTAATTTAGAATACCTTCCAATTAAGATATTATAATATATTTTCCAAAATATATAAAGTATTTAAAAATAAGTTTTATAAAAAAATATAAAAGTAAATATTTATATTTTAACACATAAACCATAAAAATATTAAAAATATACCTAAAAGGGTAAAAGAGTCATTTCACAATTTTCAAATTTTGGTTGTTTTATTACACTTTAGTTATTTGGACTATGAGCATTTCAATCTTTTCATCAATTTTCATAAAACCAAAATTTTGATTTTTTTATTATATTTTAATTCTTTTGAGCCAGAATATTGCAGTCATTTCATTAATTCCCATCAAATTTTGGTCAACATGGTCAAACAAGTCCTTGTAATTTATAAAATTTGAAAGAAAGTATTTGAATTTAGCCTAAACATTAGAGAAGGGTGATGTAATTACTTTTAAATTTTATTTTAGACCAAGTGAATGAATGTTAAGTTTGTTGACAAAATGTGGTCGTCCTCGTTAAAATTATAAGTTACAATATCTTTAGATTCTTCTAAACCCTCATCAATGTCTATCATTATGTCTTTAAATCCTCACTTTCAATTATCGAAACATGAGAAGCATCTTGATGGTAGATGCTATATCTAGTCTAAAAAATAAGATGTTTTGGGCTTGAGGGAAAATGTTTCAAAGAAACATATACATAATATGTGATTCTCCATAATGTAGAGAAGTCCCAAAACATAAAATACAAAGATATGTTGAATCTCTTCATTCAAATTTATCAATGGTAGGAGCCACGAGTGTATATTTGGTATGTTATGCTTACATAATTTAGTCTAACTGGATAAGAGTGACAGGAGGAAAAGAGAAGGAACAATAAAATAACCAAGAAAGGAAAGATTAAAACGAAGGGGGACGTCAAGAAGGAAAAATTGAAAAGAAATAGAAATGGATGAGGAAAAAAGAGATAAGAAAAAAAAAATGCTTTGTTTAATTTCTTTTGTCCATTCATTTCCGTTTATAAGTTTTCTTTTTTATGTAAATGCGCAAAATTGAATGACATTCATAAATTATATTACAAATTGAACAAGGTAAAGTTAATTGGGGGAAATTTATTTTTACTTTTTAAAGAATTATGTCAATCTGTTACGGTGCATATTATGTTGTCTTTTTTCCGAATTTTTTATTTAAATATTTAGTTTTTGCCCCTCAAACATTTAATTTTTCCAAGTCAATAACACTTTTGCACAATTGCTAGTATGCGAAAATGAATTGGAAATAGAATGACTATTCCCAACTCTATTCTTAATTAAACAACTGATATAATTTTTAGAAAAAATAACCATTCCCAAAAGGATGTTGATTCCCAATAGCATAAAAATCATCATTCTCTTTTAGCATAATGGATTTATGTGTCACCAATCTGTTAAGAATAAACTTATACTTCTTTTTTTATGGAATTATCGTTCTACAATCAACTAATGTATAATTACTAAAATACTCTTAATTATTTCTATATTCTTTTTTCACTATACTCCCACAATTTTTATTTATTTTATTTGCCTCTCTAAATTTATATTTATTCTATATTTTCTATTTCTTATTTTTTCTTTTATATCATCTTATGAATTATATAAATGGTATAAAACTTACATGTAAAAATTATTATTATTATTATTATTAAAAAATTATACATGCCACAATTGTAGTCTCATTTATAGTTTTTTCTTTCTATATCTTCTTTTTGAATGACACGACTTTTTCATTTTTCTTTGCTATTCTATATAAACATTTTTTTGCTTCAATATACATATATATATATAAACTTTTTTGGAAAAAAAAATAAGTATCGATTAAATTTTTAATATTCAATTATATAAAATTCATCATTTAAGGATAAATTTATTATTTTAAGTAAGTTCATAGTATTTATATGTTGATTTCTATTTACCTATCATGAGAATGAAATTTTGAATAAAAATTGTATTCTTTTCGCATTACTTATACATATCAGTCATAAAATAACTTGTATAATATTTATTCTATTCCTATATTTATTCTATTTGTATATTCATTTCATTCTTATATTATTCTATTCATGTATATTAGCCATTTGCTAAAATTTAATTGGATAATTATCTTTTGTCTTATCTATTCTTTAGGACAAAACTAATAGAGAGCTTATACGTTGGTTAATTATATAATGCCAAAATAGACTCTCAAAGAGCATAATATCTAATGAATAGATGACATATCCCAGAGGAGACATAAGAACACTACTTTGACATTTATATTTATCTATGTATGTTATTAACGTTGAAAATTTATATTATTATTTTTGTAATAATTATAAAAAGGTTGCCATGGACCCACTTCTATTGTTGAGCCTCGATTTTATGTTAATTAAAATTTTTCTATTTTATGTTAATTGAAAATTTCATATTTATCGAAACCCTAGGTGTGCAGGAACAATGAGGTACTTTATCAAAAATGAACTGAATTTGATATATCTTCAAATAATACATATACTTGAATGCCATGTTCGTTTTTCTGTCTTGGCATCCACGCAATTCATCAAAACACTAATACTATGTTTGGAACACTATATTTCAACTATCAATAGTCTTTAAAACTTTAAACCTAACATCTAACATAACAAAATTTTCTTTCAAATTTAAATTTAATTTTTTCTTCTCTAACATATATCACTAACTAATTATTTTTTAATTATTAAACCCATTTACAATCAAATCAATACATATATTTATATACACATGCATTCACATTTATATATATTTATATCTTATAAATTAATTATTATCCTTACATATTATCACATCATTCAATTAATATTATATATTTTATACATTTATAAATAAACAAATTCAAATAAATAATATTATTCATCAAATCAAGCACGCCTTCTAAATATACGATTATCCTAACACATCTCTAGCTAAACGTCATTCATTATCAAAACACCCCTTCCAAACGTAGCCTTAATGTCCGTGTTAATTCTATGTTATGACACTTAAAAAATGACCCTCCTGAGTTATTAAAATTCAATAGCATTTTTTTTTAGTAAACGACAAACAAAGCAATTTATACTTGACAAAATGAACGCTCGTATTCTCCTGAGAGAAACGCTATGAAATACCCTTTAATTATA
Organism: Avicennia marina; assembly: GCA_019155195.1. Lineage (NCBI taxonomy): Eukaryota > Viridiplantae > Streptophyta > Magnoliopsida > Lamiales > Acanthaceae > Avicennia > Avicennia marina. The sequence goes on along the minus strand of CM032766.1, from coordinate 6,555,702 downwards.
TATTAGCCTCTTAATTGTTGATTATGTGTCGTTAAAACTGATTATTTTAGGAAAGATAAAACTAGCATTTCTTTCTTAGTTTTCTTGGATTGGGGATTGAGAAAAGTGAGAAGACAGGGCGGTGCCATAAATGAATTGAATCGGGCAATTTAATTTAAAAATATATTTTCATTTAATTCAATTATCTAAAACTAGTAATTTTGCTGTGTGCACTTAATTATATAACATTAAAATAAGCGATTGATTTATTTTATTTAGTATACATTAGTTTATTTAAAATATTTATCTTATACTTATGTAAAAAATATTATAATTAAAAAAGAATAAAAAGGAAAATTTAAAAATTAAAATAATAATAAAAATGATAATTTTGTCATTATCAAGTTGAAGAGGGATGCATATTTGTGTAACCTGTTAGAGCTAAACTCTTAATAATATAGATAAATACAGATATAATATAGATTTAATTGAATATGTAAATTTACTAAACACAATTATAGCCCCAAATTCTTAATAATATAGCATAGATTTGTTAAGTGAATATTGATCAATATAAAATTTCTTGACAAAAACTTATATTCGATCAATATTTTATTAAGTCAAACTTTACTTGATTTTCAAGTATTACCAAATAATTTTTCCATTTGATCCGTTATGTTAAATTTTGAATGAACTTTAATGATAGATTTCCTGCTAAATGTTGTGTTGTTTCTCAACTTAGATTAGAGAATGGAGAAGATAAAAATCTCAAATCATCTCAATCCAAGATCGTATGAGAGAGACGTACTCATTTATTGGAGTATCCAATTTGTTTTAAATTATTCAACTTTTGTGACTTAGCATAGACTTGAAATTAGCTTTTTAAGTAAAAGTATATTAATATGAAATACCTTCAAACACAAGATAAGTCTAAAATACTTAATTTTCATGAGGAAGAATATGACATTTTGCATCATCCCTAAACATGCTAAAATTATAAGGAAAATCGTTGCTATTTTTTAAATTGGCATTAATAATAATAAGGCAGCCAGGTCGCGCAAAGTGTTGGGCTAATTATATTTTAATTAATAATCGTCATGATTAATGGCACAATCCATGAGGTCAATTGTTTTCTTTACTATGTATAATAATTAATGAATAATTGTTGAATTACACCACCGGTGGTTGATCTGTTCTGAGGGTGGGTTGTTGGACCACTCCACCAACGCTATGTTAATCAAAATTTATATATGAATCAAATAATAAGATTTAAACAAAAATTTTCAATAACGGAATACTTACTCGCAATTAATTCAGCGCTATATATCATTAGCATCTACGAATTAAGTAGACGAAGTGCAACGTTCAAATCTTAAAAAACTATTGAGACTATGACATGAACCAAACTACCTAAGTACAGGTTGATGTTAGTTTTATATTTAATGCACTATGAACGAAAATAATAAAATTATATGGTTGTAGAATTATGTGGACAAAATCAATCAATGATATATATATATATATATATATATATATCTTCTATAAAAAAAAGTGGAAACAAAAACAAGAGAGAGGACTAATATAAATCTAGACGTTCTTATTTAATCAAACTAAACTTGATGATATTTTAGATGATTTATAAGATATGCCAAAATTTTAACTGTTTCATTTTCGTTTTTTTTCGTTTTCTGTTTTGGTTTTAGCTTGATATTTGGCCTCATTCTTTTTGAACTGTCATTAATATATTGGACTTCCGGTTTTGGTAAATAATAAAGTTCACAACTGCAGAAATTGTATTATTGATTATTTGGGGGGGCCAAATAAATGACACGCCCGACGACCGTTACGCGACAAACACCGCGTGCAGTGGATAGGCATTGTCTGGAAAAGAGGGAAAATATAATAAGATGGTAAACGAGAAAAAGCCCATTTCCCAAGGGTGAAAAATTATTAACTATTTTTGCCTTTTCCTTCATTGTGGCCCCTAGACTTGAATTAACGTCAAATGTTTGTTATGGATGATGAGTGTATGACATTAAACTAAGAACTTAATTTACCGAGTATCTAAAGAAACCAAGAACTAAATAAATAATCAGTGTAGTAACTTAATTGGTTTCGTTGGCTCACCAAGACATTATATGCTGAACATATACTAATCATAATAGTTTTTTGATCCGAATAATTTATTGGTGATATTTTGTGTTTAAAGATCGTTTGATTGCAGCCGTTGCTCAAATAACAGATTTCATACGCAGGATACAAAACTCCTAAGATGTTTTGGACGTAGCTTTTGTGGGTACCCTTCAATTAGAATTAGGAAAAAATCCAATAAAGAATTCAATTAGAATATGCTCATGAAATATCTATGGATCAAAAAAACATATTTCATCGAGCTAAATCCGGAAGCTCAACTGCTATCGTTTTCATTAAACCCATGCTATTACGTAAATTTTAGACATACCAACTTTGTAACTTATTCGTGGAGGCTACATAGTATATATGCAAGCAATTTTGTTTATAAATTATAAAACTATTGTATTTTCAATAATATTAGTGAAATTATTTCTTAAAATTATAAAAATATTTAAGATAAAAAAAAAAAGAAAGATCAAAAGAATTTGAAAAGAGAGAAATTTTGAGAAAATACAAATTAAAATAAAATGTGAAAAGAAATGATAGAAAAAATAAAAAATTAAAATATGAGTAATTGTATAATTTTGTATTATACAACCAAAAAATCTTTTTAACTTAATAATATGGCATATTGATAGGATTAGAGACAATGAAGCAATGAGTTGATCATTATAAAATTTTTGTGGGACAACTAGATGTTAGGTTTCAGTAAATTTGGAATGCAAAATTTTTCAAAAATTAAACACAAAAATATCAAAGAAAAATGGAATGGAATTAAAATCACAATACAGTCCGCTTTTCTTTACATAACTCCTATAAATTAAAATATAGTTTAGTTGTACAAATAATTACTTAAATCAAATTCTTATACTTTCTGTCTATGATCCACAAGTTATTATAATATCCCGACCTCTAATTTGTCCACATAAATAAAGTGCTGGCAAGGCCTCTTTAATGAATTTTCACGAATTTCATAAAATTCTACAACTCCTTACATTTGGATAATTTTCATGGAGAAAATATTGAGGGAGGTTGGTAAATATTTGCTCTCACATACGTAGTGGTGAATGAATTGTAAATGCAGGTGAACAGTACCCACATGAATAGTGCCCACTATTTGAAACCCTTCAATTTGTTTTATTCTCAAGATACAATTATACATATATATGTATAGTGGGATTCCTAATCCACCTAAAACACGTGGAATTGGCTTTTTAGACTTTTACATAGATATTAAAATTAATTCAACCCATCCATCTTTAATTATTAATCTAATTAATAATCAAAGCTTATTGAAATTATATATTTTTTTAATTTAATTAATCTCATTAATTAAATCAAATGCTCATTAGTCTATATGCAAGAAATTTTGTTTATAAATTATAAAATTATTTTATTTTCAATAATAGTAGTAAAATTATATATTAAAATTACAAAAATATTTGAGATCAAAAAAAAAGAAAGATCAAAAGAATTTGAAAAGAGAGAAATTTAGAGAAAATGCAAATTAAGATAAAATTTTAAAAGAAATGAGTGAAAGGAAAAGATAGAAAAAATTAAAAGATTAAAAAATGAGTAATTGTATAATTTTATATTATGCAACCAAAAAATCTTTTTAACTAATAATATGACATATAGATTGGATCAAAGACAATGAAGCAATGAGTTGATCATTGTAAAATTTTTGTAGGACATTTGGATGTTGGGTTTCACTAGATTTTGGATGCAAAATTTTTTCAAAAATTAAACACAAAATATCAAAGAAAAATGCAATGAAATTAAAATCACAATTTGGTCTGCTTTTCTTTGCATAGCTCTTATAAATTAAAATATAGTTTAGTTGTATAAATAATTACTTAAATCAAATTTTTGTACTTTCTGTTTATGATCCACAAGCCATTATAATATATTGGCCTCTTGTTTGTCTACATAAATAAAGTACTGGTAAGATCTCTTTAATGAATCTTCACAAATTTCGTGAAATTTGATAACTCTTTGCATTTAGATAATTTCTATAGGGAAAATATTATGATATGCTGGTAAATATTTTCTCTCGTGTGCATTGTAATAGTAAATGCAGGTGAAACAGTGCCGCATGAATAATGTCAACTATGTTTTGAAACTTTTCCAATTATATATATATGGTGGGAATCCTAATCCACATAAGGCACATGGAATTGACTTTTTGAGTTTTTACATGGACTTTAGAAATAATTCAACCCATCTATTTTTAATTATTAATCTAATTAATAATTAAAGTCTATCAAAATTATATTCTTTAATTTAATTAATCTCATTAATTAAATCAAAGGCTCATTATGTTTTTAGTTAATAATTCCCATTACTAATAAATATAAAAGGTACCAAATAATTCATTTTGTATTTTGTCACTTTAATTTAATTAAATTTTAATTAATCTCTATTAATTAAATCAAAGGGGTCATCATGTTTTTGGATAATGATTTCATTACTAACAAACATAATGAGGAATAATTAATTCTATTTGGTCTAATTCTATTGTGACCAAATTAACTCCACCATGAAACTTTTCAAATGTTCATAAGACTTTTCAAGCCTCATTGTCACTGCTTTTCAAATGCCTTCAAATTATCACCTTGTTTTTATGTGTATAATTCTTTAAATTCATCTTTAATTGGCAACAAATATAGCTTAAAAAATATGGTTAATATCTAGCCTATGGCACATATTGTAACCCATCCAAGGTAAAATGTATAGATTATATAAATCTTCTTAATCGTGAATATCATATAATATAAATCTTTTGTCTTTTTTATTCCAATCAAATGATAGCTATATATTTAGTCAATCTCACAAACTTGATTATATGACTAATTGACATTACTTCATAAGATTAATGCTTCTATTAGAAATAGTTTTCCTATCCATACACTACCTTAATCAATAATTTTCATCTCATAAAACATCAATTGCGTAAAACAAATACCTTACTCACTTGCAAGGAAACAAATTCCTTATTAGTCATATACATGCCTCCATGTGCATCCAAGTAACAACACATTAACCTCATGACCATATCTCATATCCACATAGATATTAATTCTTAATATGTTAATCACACACTAACCATCATCTGCACAAAATGGCTATGTCACCCCAACTTTAATGCTCATATGCACTTAGCATAATCATGAAGTAAGATATTAATAATAAAGAGTGAACTTCATATGTCTATTTTGATCTTTTAAACATTGTTTGAATATTCATTATCTAATGATATATCTACATACATGTGTTCTCAGTATCTCATATTGAATGGTATGACTCTTACTGTACAAATACAAAGTATATGAGTTGTACTTACTTTTTCATGTTCTTTAAAGAATTTGTGACCCGCGAACTAATTTTAATGATTGTTTACTAAGTGAGTCTTGTATCCATGTTTATAACCCATTACAAATAAGACTTCCTAATGTAAGCATATGTGTAGATACAATATTTAAATCATTCAAAATTTACATATACGAAGGAAATGCTACATACTATTGATAAAGTAAGCATTAATATTTTATTAATCAATGAAAAGTAACATTTACGACTAATGGTCCTCCAATATCTCTTAGTGATAATTTAACATTAAAGGGTATATCACTAGTATTAGATATACAAATTCATTCAAAGTGGTATACATTTAATTTTTTAAGTTTAGGTAAATGTCAAAGTTCAATTAAATGTCATTCAATGCCAGAAAATACAAATTTGCAAATAAATGTATATTTACACAAAATAATTAAATTTTCCACAAAAGCACCTCTTTTTCCTTTTTGGGGGGTGCGGGTGGCCAAAAATATTTAATTGCAAAATGAATATTGAACAGTAAGAATTTGAAAATTTTTTTTGCAATTTTATGACTAATTTTCATAAACTATGAACCCAAAATAAGAAATTAAATAATAACTAAATGAACAACATAAATTTATGTTATTATTTATGATTAAAAATGAAGGACCAGAACAATTATGGGCTTAAAATGAACTGTTAGAGTGATATAGCTTTATTTTTTTTTTATATATCCTTGAAAGCCATGTTCACCCTAAGTGGTAAGGTGTGACAAATTATTTTATGAATTTTAATTAAATGTTCTTTTTAATTAATTAAAACCCATTATACAACAATATACAATGTAAAATTATAAAATTGTAAGATTAATAATCTTAGATATAAGAATTATAATAAAATAATTGAGGCATTATGGCAATTTTATATATCAATTCAAAAATCAATTTTAATCTTGTGCTATTAATTGAATTTCTTGGATACTTTGAATACAATAATCATTGCAAATTTTACCTAATATAAATTTAAAAATTAATTAGTTAATTAATACAGATTTTGTTATATTTTAAATTAGTATTTTGAACAATAATCCTATCTAAAGTAAATATGACCTAAGGTGATAGTTCCGCTCAGGAAGTGTGTACTTTCATGTCATATTCAACGTAAGCCTGTTTAGTTTAAATAATTGTGCAGAATAAATAATTTTATTGGACTAATGGCATACGTTTTTTTGAAGGACACAAGCTCATGACAAAATATAAATTTGATACAAAACAGTTAAAAAATATTGAACAAATAATCAACTTGACAGATGTAACTACTCAAAATAAATATATTTTTGGCCAATATCCCTTAGTCAGTGAACATTACCTTGAAGGATTACACTGAATCACATTTTTTTTCTTTTGAAAAATAAATGCTCTTAATATGATAAAAGTTCCATACAAGATTACTAAAATACTAAATAATATATTATAATTTAATAAATATAAAAATAATTTCTTAAAAAATTCTTTTGAATCCTTTCCTCTCAAGCAAAGGTGAAGTTCAGACAAGTTTTACTATTCGAATAATTAATTCTGAGCCAATTATGTTATTCCAAATTGAACAACAGGCAACAACAAATGCCAATATTCACCCTCTCAGCACCGTCATGGGACTTGAAAATAAATGACAATGCCGAATAATACCAATAATAAATTTCAAAGATAAAAAAACCGGAATAAAAATTTTATTTAGCAAGATTATGATACTTTTTTTGTAGGTTCTAAGATAAATGTCATAATTTCTTGATGTTATGTACCACACCTTCGAATGTGGAGTTTTGTTTAGTCAAGAAATATTCCACTGTAGCAAAAGAGTTTTACAATTAAAAACTCACAAAACTTGACTTGCCCCACCGATTCCAAATACTAGATGGGTTTACTTTTGCATACTACATGGGACTTAAAGGTTATCAAAAACTTTATCGAGCACCCAGTACTTGTAGATTGCTAGAATGTTATGGAATATTGTGGAAGTGACTAGAATTATATAGGAATTTATTGGAATATTCAAGAACATGTACAAGATAATTTTAGAGTTGTAGAATATAATAAAATATTCTAGTTTGTCACTATCAACCTTCAGATTAAAACGATCCCTACCATTCATTATAGAGGTGAAGTAGTTGTCATGCCCATAGGGTCTTTGTTTGCAACCATCAAGTGACAAAGTTGTAATCTAAACTTTTAAATAATAGAGGCATTCTTTCAGTGCAAATGTCATGTGCTTTGTCATCTTTTTTAAGTTTTTTGCCATACTTTCTTTACATGCTTACAACATTTCACTTCAAGCAAGTAAACTAGACTAATTTAACTAACTGTTGGGATGATAAATGAATTAAGTACGGCACAAGTAACCTTATTGAAGGAACAAAGTTGTGATACTACACTCAATATCTTGACTAGGTGACATTCTATATCAAACCCTCTTATTTAGAACATTGTCTTACCTCTTTACAGGCCTTGATATTTTATCATAGTAAACTCTCTTCTAGGGGTATGTAATAAGTTCAAAGCTTAACTCTTCACTCAAAAAACACAACATAAACATAGTTTGTGTCGGTGGGTTTTTGACACTTTTATAGCACATCTAACCCATGCAGTAGGTACTCCCAAGTTTTGAGCAGTTCCTCATCATCATTTATGGACGTCATCCATCAACGAATTTCACAATAATAATTTGCATATCATTAAAAAAATATTCACTCAATATTTTAATGCAAAATCTGTCCACGTGTCTCTGCTGGAGTTGCAGTACTAAATCAACAGTTTGTTGTTTTTTCTTTTTCAGCAAGATTTCTTTCCAAAATCTACTTGATCCATTCCTATATTTTAAGATTCAATACAATCTCTTCAATATTGAAGATATGGTCAACTTTCAACTTGTTGGGAATAATTGGTTTCACTTTCGTGCACTCGTACATTCAAGAAAATAGATTAAATCAGGTTGCATGGATAATTCACTTATTTTTGTATTACATAAATGTCAACTCATAATAAATACCAACAATTTTGTATATATTTCATAGCATAATAAGCCACAATAGTGAGATAATTTGAAAGGGATAGTTTTTTTCCCATAACCACCTTATGTAAGATTGTTAGTTGTCAACTGGTTACATTTTTTTTTTTTTTTGAGTTATATATAACTAGTAGAAGTTGCTTATTCTATGTATGTAAATTGATTTATAAATTATGAAGTTATTTTATTTTAAATAATAATATATTAAAATTAAAAGTATGAAAGCATTTTATATAAGAAAATAAAAAAGTTCAAAAGAAACTGAAAAGTTAAAAAGTTTGAGAGAGAACATAAATAAAATAATAAATTAAAAAAAAGTAATAAATAAAAGGATGAAAATAAGAAGATATTTACGTAAGGGTAATTGTATAATTTGACTTTATACAACTATAAATCCTTAACTTTATAATATAGTATAAATATTGACAATAAATAACTGACACTTTAAGTACTAAACGTCTATCTTTGACACATAATTTATAAAATCAATTAATTTGCAATTTTTTTATATATAAGATCATGGATGCTCTTATAAATCCATTGGAATTATAATTGGTTATGTGATGGAAAGTTAGTTTACGTGTTTAATATTTTGCATAATTCCATTTGTGGTGGGGAAAAATAAAACAAATGGTAATCATGAAACAACCACTACAAAAAATTTACCGGATTGGGATGGGTAAATTACATCCCCAATTAGGGACAGTTTTGACACAACTTTTTACTTTTATCTAAAACTTCATCTCAAAATAATTTATAAAAATTAAAATAAAGCCGTCTCAAATCTGGCATGGCTTAAGGATGACTTGATTATATGAGATGTAAAAGCCATTCCTACAAGGAATTAGGGACAATTTTGGCACAACTTTACTTCCAGCTAATTCCTACGAGAAATTAGGGACAAGCCAAATTAGGGATGGGTTTAACGTAGCTTTTTACTTTTTGTTAGAAATCTATTTCAAAGTCGTCCTAAAATAATTTACAAAATGAAAAAAAAATTGTGCCAAAGTCATTCCAAATCTGACAACATTTAGGGACAATTTGATCATATGAGATGTGAAAGCTGTTTTTAAGCCGTATCAAAATTTTTCAATATAATATTAGGAAAGCCCATCCTTGAACCGTTTCAAATATGGGACAGTTTTGGCACTACTTTTTACTTTCTTCTAAAATGCCATCCCAAAATAATTTACAAAAAATAAAAATAAAACAATCTTAAAGCCATCCCTCATCAAGCACGGCGTAGGGACAGCTTGATCATATGGGATGTGAATACCGTCTTTAAGTTGTGCCAAAATTTTTCAATATAATATTATGAAAGCCCGTCCCTAAGCCATCCCAAATTAAGGACAATTTTAGTACGGCTTTTTACTTTCGCCTAAAATCCATCTCAAAACAATCCAAAACTAATTTGCAAAAAATGAAAAGAAAACTGTCTCAAAACCGTCTCAAATTGGGCATAGCTTGATCATATGGAATGTGAAAGTAGTCCCTAAGCCATGCTAAAATATTTCAATATAATATTTCCATAAGTCTTAAAGGTGTTGTGAGTTAATGAGGCTGATTTTGGGGAAGGAGTGATGGCTGACGGACAAATTTTAAGGGTCAAAGGAATTCGATAAATACAGGAGGAAGAAGTGGTGAGAGTTAGCAAGTGCATGGCATATTACATAGGGATTAAACAAAAGAAAATTAAACTTAACCCAGCAAGATTGATAAAGCTAATGAGGAGGGATGAGCAAGGAGACAGTCAATGTAACCTCTAAGTCAAGGGGCCTTTATGGGGTTGAATTATAGGGATGATTAAGACTAAATGAAGAAAGGCAAAATGTGAACCAAGGCTTGAAGAAAGACGGCTTGGAGACTCGTACAATGGAGAAGGAAAGAGTTGCAAATCACGGGTGATGATGGTTAACCAAAATCCCAGAGCTGATGGTGACAAATTGAAAAGGTAGAAAGATGTGATATTGGATTAATGAATTTCTTGATGGAATACTAGGAAATTTGTCAAAACATAGATCAAAGGGAGGAAAGGTAATAGCTCGGAAGAAGTCTACCTACCTATTAATACATGTGCAGTAGAAGACTTAATGTTATTGGTCCATCTGTGTTCTTTTGTATTAATTAATTAGTTGATCTTAACTATACATGAGTTTAGTATTCTAGTGTGTAACTATAGCGGTTAACTCTTAAGTAAGCCAATTGAATAGTAACTCTACTAGAATGATTGTCATTTATTTCTGTTAATGAGTAGTTTTTGTTTTTCCTTGCTCATATCACTTCCTCCCTCAATTCAGTTCATCTTCTTTGTTTAGATTGATCAATCATTCATATTAGCTACTGTATTTGATCAAGAATCACACATAGTTTCACAATACAACATGGTACCAGAGCGACAGAGGGACCTTTCTGCTGTGATCACCTCTCTTCCTTCATTGTTTTTTTTCTTGTTGTTATTATAGCCTTGGAGTCTTCATCTAGATCAGTGAACCATGGATTCTACAATCCCTCAAATGGATTAGAAGAGGATTTGAAATCACCATACTATGTCCACCCCACGGATAATCAAAACACCATCATCACTTAGCCTTAACTTATTGGTGCAAATTCTGCAACTTAGAGCCGTTCATTCAAGCTAGCTCTCTCAATCAAAAACAAGCTAGGTTTTATTGACGAAGCATTCAAAAACCACCCATAGATGACCCTCCTCATCATGCTTGGAGTACATGTAATGACATCATTGTTGCTTGGCTCGTAAGATCAATAAGCCTTTCTGTTGTAGCAACCATCTTCTATATGAAACATTCTAGCCAGATTTGGCAAGTGCTATTCAAACGCTTCTCCCTACCTAATGATTATAGAGTTTGTAAGATACAAAGTGATCTGAATAACATTGTGCAAAGGACTAAGTCAATGGTTGTATATTATATTGAATTAGTCACAATTTGGGAAGAATTAATGTAGTATAGACCTCCACCACATTATGAATGTGTGAAGTGTAATATGGGATGTTTCCAAGATTTTGTGGAATCTCAAAAAGAGGATAAGGTTTTCATATTCTTGAATGTTTTGAATGAGACATTCTCTGCTAATAAGTCACAACTACTGAGGCAACATCCATTCCCATCCCTTGATGAATCATACAATGCAATAAGAGTGAAGGAGGCTCAAAAGATCAACATAACTGCTAGCATGCTTGGAAAGGGATCAGCCCTTGCTGCAGTCTCCGATAGGAAGGAAAAGAGGCAGGATCTGATATGTAGTCATTATAGGAACAAGGGCACACCAAAGACAGATGTTATAGGATCATTAGGTTTCCTTTAAACTTTAAATTCAAAAAAGAAAAGCCAATAAATGGACAGATAGGGGCAAACTAGGCTACTTCTGAGAAAGTTAGCTGAGAAGTCCAAAAACAATGACACTGATACTAGAGTGATGCTATCTCAAAAACAACTTAGGGAATTGATGAAGTTGCTGAGTTCTCAGGCCTTGGCTCAATATAATGTGGCTTTGACACAGAAACTTCAAGAATATGGCACTTCCCAGCCTACCACACCAACACCATAACCTTCTGTACCAACTTTTTCTGGTAAGAACTTGAAAATCCCTTTCCTAATTACTAGACCAACTTGCTGTACATTTCAATCTAGGACACAGAACAATAAGAAAGCTAGATCCTCATCAATTTCACTAATATAGATCCTAGATTTAGGAGCCACTAATCACATGTGCTGCTCCCTTAGCATTTTCCATTCTTATAAGCTTGCACACAATATGAATGTCAACATACCAAACGGAACAAAAGTTCTAGTCACAAATATAGGGACTATTAAGCTCTTTGATGGCCCGGTAATTGACCAAGTCCTGTACATACCTTTTTTTGATATTAATCATGTGTCAGCTAGTAGAATAGCCAAAACTTATCACTGTCGCCTCATTTTTTACTCCCATTCTTGTCATATCGAAGCGTAACTATGGATGAGAATTGGTCTAGCTAGAAGCACCATAGGCTATAACTCATAGAACAAAGGCTAGCTAACCAAAACTACTCGTCCCATTCAGTTGCTACAACACACCAACTTGAAGCATCAGACAACATCAACTTAAACCTCTAGGCATCTTAGATTAGGCCACCCTTCCAACCAAACACTAAATAGGTTGCATTACACACATATCCCTTTATTGATGGAAATTAAAAATCAATTTATGAAGTCTATCCACTAGTAAAGTAGAAAAGGCTTTCCTTCCCTAACCATGTAATTGATAACAATAGGCCGTTTGAATTAATACACATTGATGTATGGGACTATATTCTTTTGCTGCAATAAATAGTTACCATTTTTCCTTACTATTGTTCATGATTTTAGTCGATGCATTTGGACATACTTAATGAGACACAAAGGGGATGTCTATCATATCTTACTAACCTTCAATAAGGTTGTTCACAACCAATTTGAATCCAAAATAAAGCCATCAGATCTGAAAATGCACCTAAACTACATATGCCAACCATCTTTGATGAAATAGAATGTTGCACCAATTCTCTTATCTTTAAATACATCAGTAGAATGCTGTGGCAAAGAGGAAACACCAACACATCCTTGCCATTGTTAGATCACTTCTTCTCCAACACATCCTCGCTATTGTTAGATTACTTCTTTTCCAAGCCTCCATGCCAACGAAATTCTAGGAGATTCCATATTGTGTGACACATATAGCCAACAAACTTCTAACTAAACCACTCAATTTTGAGACACCTTGTGAAATCCTCTTCCACAAAAATCTTGATTATTATCACCTCAGAACCTTTGGATGTTGTACCTTTGCTTGCACATTGAAAATAAATAGAAACCAATTTGATCCTATTGCTAGGAAATGTGTTTTCATTAGATATCTCCTTTAGAATGAAGGGCTATAAATTGTATGATTTGAACAGCATGAGACCATTTGTATCTAGAGATGTCCACTTCCATGAACACATCTTCCCATTTAAACATCCTATGCATGTCAGCTATAGCTTTTCTAACTAGCACAATCATGATCTTGTCATCCCTACAATCTCTTAACATCTCTTGTCTGAGTAGCCTTATGAAAGAGCTGGAATTGATTAGTGGATCAATAGTGAGACTAACGAGGATCATCCATATAACCACACCAACCATGTTGATCAACCACATGAGAATAAGCCTTTGAACACACCTCAAATGTGCAAAACCAAACAGAAGGTCAAAGAGTCCCAAAGTATTTAGATATCTACCAACACAACTTAAGAAATACTTCTGTCCCGATTGAGCATTCTATAACTAACTACCAAGGATCAACCATACTATCCAAAGAATATTCCTACTACTTATCATTCTTTAACAACATACATAAGTCAAATTTATATAAAAAGGCCGTGAAGGAGCCACATTGGAAAAAGGCCATGTTGTAGGAGCTCCATGCTCTAGAAGAAAACAGTACATAGGACTTGGTTAAGCTACCATAGGGTCATCATACAATAAGGTGCAAATGGGTCTACAAAACGTAGCTTACCTTAAATGGAATAATTGAGAGATCCAAGGTTTGGCTAGTTCCAAGGGGTAGTTCTTCTGATGTTGTAGACTTTGGTATTCTAAATATAAAAGTCCTGAAGACATTGCCATGTTATGTGTCTAGATTTATGGCGTGAGAGTATAGGATAAATAAATAATATAGATATATTAATAAATATTGAGTTAAACCAACTGGTTTTAAATAGTTTTGCAAAATACTTGGGATTATACATAATAGATTAAGTAATATACGCATATAAATTATGAAATGTTGATTGAGATAACTTATGCAAAAGCTGTAGTTAGTCAAATTCTTAAATAATCCAAGATAAATTAGTTTTGAATTGTTTAGCTTATTACTATTAAAGTTTAAAGAAAATTAAGAATCCTTTGTTTCTGCAATATTAATGATGCTCATAATAAAATGCTCAGTTAATTATTAACTAGAGTATAATCCATGTTGGCACAGATAAATCATATTTAATTTCTATTATTAATTTGTAATTTTTTAAATACTTTTTAAGTTACAATAAAAATTGTTAATTGTTAAAGAATATTTTGTTCACAACTACAGTGAAATGTTAATATAGGAACAATAAATTTTCAAAATTATATTCATTATGTAAAAAAAATATATGTAAAATAAAATGTAGTTTCCTCATTTCACAAAAATTTAATGGATATATAATATATGTATTAAATGTAAGCATAATTGAAATATTTTTGAAAAATTAAGTACAAGTTCTAAAAAGTAGCCAATTTCTTGATTAGATTTCATAAATTTAAGTTTTTAACATCAAACCTGTAAAGTTGAAAGATGTCAAATAACGATCAAAATAAAGACTACACATCATTACTTTTTAAATAATATTATAAATATGGCCAATAAGGATTCAAATTGGTCATTTTGAAGAATTACCACAATTCAATGATATGCCATTTAGAATTCCAAATACTATTAAATAAATAACTTTTAATTCTATTAATAAATCCAACAATTTAAATTTATTTAAAAAATGGAAATTTAGTAAATTTAAGTTTAAGATTTTTGACAAAATTATTTTTGTCATTTACATATAGATAGAACATAGTTTTGGAAAGATCAAATATATAGTCTGATTTTCATTTTTTAAAAACTTTTTAGTGTGTATGAATTTTTTAATTATTTATTTTCACTCAATAATATAGCTAGAAATTTATCCATTTTTCTGTTATGATGTACATTTTTAATTTCTTTTTGTCAATTGATATTAGTTACTGTCAATATATTGATGTATGAACAAAGAAAATCTAGCTAAATGAATAATCATAAATTTTATTAAATTTAGAAAATTGAAATACTTTGAAACAGTATTACGTCACACATTTTTCTAGTTTGAATCAATGTTAGCTTTTGTTTTAATAATTAAAACCTAGATCACATCCGCATTAAATTTAAATTTTTATCATTGTAAAATGTAAATGTATTTATATTTGTATAAGCATGTTTCACACATCTTATGTGTCATATATACACACACGCATTAGTATTTGAAAAATTTTAAAAATCTTTGTTATATTATGTATGAAAGATAACACTAAGAGAATGTTTTTAATGTAAATTTAAACTTAAGCAATTTTAATTCATGTAAGCAGAAGCATATGAATAGAGAAACATAAAAATTTGATTTATACAGAATGTCCACACAGAAAGATTTAACAAGATGTAATTAAAAAATTAAAAATTCTAAAACATTAGAATTGAATGAGTCAAAATTGGTCAAAGTACACCCTTCTTATTATATATTATATATGATATGTGATTACCTAAACAATCTGTCACAAAAACACAGTCCAACTGTATTGTCTGAAGTTGAGCTACAATCTACTACTAGGGTCAAATACATTGCACCAAACACAAGATCTAATTTTATTGGTTGTGTTACAACGTATGGCAAATGCGGGTTCCTCCCCGCCCAACTCCATTTTTCACTCTCTCATTTCATCCTCTATTGACTTCTTTGCTGGTGTTCGTTAAACAGAAAAAAAGATTTAATTTTATTTTAAAAATTCACAAAAATTGAGATATAACAACATTCTAATTAAGTTGTTCAGAAAAGGGAGAGCGTTAAACAGAAAAAATCAAGTATAACTATATTAGAGAGAGAGAGAGAGCCAAACAAAAAAAATTAAGTATAACTATATCAGAAGTTTAAAGAGTGCGAGAGAGAGCTAAACAAAAAAAAAAAAAAAAAATTCGAGTATAACTATATCAAAAGTTGAGCAAAGAAGAAACATCCAGATATGCCAATATTAGATCAAAACTAATTTTTTTTGGTAAACAATCATTTTCTTGTCCATTATGTAACGTATTGTTAGTACACAATATCATTGGTTTGAAATAGAACAAGTTACTACATTAAAATTAAAAATTGTCACATATCACAGAAATAAAATGATATTTAAGTGGAAACTCTATTTTTTTATTTATTTATTATTTCTTTTTTGGTTGTAATAGATTTGGTTGACATATTTTACTAATTTCTTTGCGAGGAAAGTTTTTTGCTTTATTATTAAATGTATATTTCATTGCAGTTAAAACATATACTTTTCATAATTATTCCTCTTATATATACTATATATATGTATGTATATATGTATATGTGTATATATGTATATATACATATAAAGTTTAAGTTTTTAGTGAAGTGATAAAACTATCAATTTAATTGACTAATTTCTAGATTAGTTAAATGTAAAATCATTTAAAATATTAATTGATTAATATTACATGTAACAAATTGCTAGATTATAATTTATTTTAATTAAAATTAACATATATTTATGTATAATTATTTATACTTTATTGTATTTGAGATTTTTTAAATACATGAAATTAAAATATATGCGTTTTAAACATGTTAAAAATAAATTAGAGTAACTTATAAGATGCTAACATACCATATTTTACAAGCATAAAAGCTCATTTTACAAAATTTCGTCCAAAGAATTTACATGATAGTTTATTGTCGCAAAAAGCATTTTCAAGTAGTCTCTTTAGCGACAAATAGGATGGCAGGCAGAGCTTCGTCCCACAGGAAGAAAAAATTAATTTTATATAGATTTTGTTATGATTTTTTAACACTTTAATAACTTACTTTGCAAATTAAATATGTCATGTTATAAACTCTAAAATATTGATATTATAAGAGTTTTGAAAATTTCTAATAAGCCCATCAAATTATTGTTAATTTATTATATTGGTTTATTCATAACAAGACGGAAGCATACTTTATTTTTTTAAAATAAATAAGGAAACATACACTAAATGGACCAAAAAAGTGAAAAACGAAGCCGACTGAGTATTTTTATTTATCTATTTGCATTTTTTATTTGTTTTATTATCTTTATTGCCCTCTCCTTTAGTTTAGTGGAAAAGGCTCGAGTCAGGGTGATCACCCGTTGACTTCAGGTTTCTTCTTTCTTTGCCTCCCTCGCTAGTATCAAGGAAGAATTCAGTAATATGTTTAGTTCCTAGAAATTAAGTGAATTTAATGAGATGTTTTTTTTCTTTTTCTTTTTCATTTTGACATATTAAGTCTATTTTTACAGTTAAAAAATGTTCACTGGTACACCGCTCCTTTGATTATCACAGGCAAAAAAGATAAAATAAAATGAAATAAAATAAAAAAGAGATAAAAAATAATTTTATAATAAAAATGGGAAAAGAAGAAAGAAGAAAGAATATAAAAAGTAAAAAACCTCTCAAAGATTTGATGGATGCTTGAAGATTCTTCATTGCAACCGAAAAGCACAATGGTAAGCCAGTAATGGAAGGAATCAAGATAATGCGCCAGCTCAGTAATCAAATATCTGGTGGTGCAAAGAGATCAGCCACGTACCTAATCTAGTGAACGCCACCACAAAGCAATAGCATTATCTATTCCGCACGCACACCTTATTCTTCCCCAACATGAACATGACACTGACACTGTTTAAAATGGAATTTCTTACGTTGGATTTTTAAACGAAATATTGCTGCGCATCTCTAATTTGTTTCACCTATGATCTGTGAATCGAAAGAAGTGATCTATCACATGGAAAAAAATGTGATTCCTTTGATCTTGAGGAATTTAGGATAGACCGCAACTTTATGAGAAATGTACACTTGCATACCCGTGTGTGTGCGCTCATGTTATGTACATACTCGTGTATGACTCACTCATTGTGTGTGTAAAATAAAAATATTTATTTACTTTTAATAAATGATAATTATACACAATAATAGTATGATGCACTTTTATCAACTAAAAAATATTAAATTAATTTTGATGATGAGCCACAACCATTTGCTTATTTGACGTTAAAAAGTCAAGTCTAATTTTGTAATTATATTGTGATGGCAAAAGTAGCTTTGTAAGGGGTAGTTGCATTCTATGTAGAGATATATATATATATATATATAGATGCGTCTATTTGACAAGAGCCGCAAAAGAAGAATATGTAAGGCATGAAAATGAAACCTAACAAAGAAATTATTATTATCAGAAAAAAGAAAAGGAAAGCAGGAGGTCGGTTCTTCCTCCCACCTAACGTATCGTCTGCCTCGGCTTGGGATTTAGGTTCGGACTTTGGTTATGTGCATGACTTTGAAAGGATAAGAACGACCCTCGCACACCCGCACACCCGCTACAAGTACCCACCCGGCCCTCTCTCACAGCTCCCACTTTCTCATAGACTCGAAAACTTTCCACGGCTCTCTTTTCCCCTCTCTCATAGCCTTCTTTTTTAGAAGGCTCGCACATTTGACGACCACCGGTTTTCTCTTCCAATACAGAGACTAAAATCGGTAGCTATAAAAATTCTTTGCTTTGATATAAAGAAGTCACTGAAGCTGACTATTGATAACCAACACAGCGCAGTTCGTGAAATCAAGCCCAAGAACACGCGAATCATGGTACTAATTTTCATTCGATGTATCCGTTATGCCCTTTTCTTTCCCACATTTTTCAGGAGACAAAATCTCTCTTGTACATGTTTTTCTTGTTTGTATTTCGATTTGTGTTTTAATGGCCCTCCGTTTATTGAATAGGGAGTTGGAGGACCTGATGAGGAGGACAGTCGATGGCCTCCATGGCTGAAGCCTTTGTTAAAAGAACATTTCTTTGTTCAGTGCAAATTCCATGCGGATTCGCACAAGAGTGAATGCAATATGTACTGTTTGGATTGCATGAATGGTGCTCTCTGTTCTTTCTGTTTGGCTCACCACAAGGACCACCGCTCGATTCAGGTTTGTGTTGCCTTTCTGCAACTCACAGTGCTTGTCGGTTTTCCCCTTTTCTAGCTTCTTCATCGACATTTAGCGTTTGGTTATCGGCCAATTTGTCAAATTGCTACCTTTTGATATCGTTGGAAAGTGTACTGTTTTCGAAAAACCAGTCCTTTATTCGAATGGCACAACCCAAATTTTGGGCATCCGTTGTTACAAGCGTTTGACTTGAGAAATCTCGATGGGGCACCCAATTTTTCGATGTTTATCCCCCCTATGTTTTGCGGGCTGTTAAATGCATTTCTCATTTGCAGATAAGGAGGTCATCTTACCATGATGTGATCAGAGTTTCTGAAATTCAAAAGTATTTGGACATAAGCTCGGTCCAGACGTACATAATCAACAGTGCCAAGGTGGTTTTCTTGAATGAGAGGCCACAGCCGAGGCCGGGAAAGGGCGTCACCAACACCTGCGAAGTATGCGATCGCAGCCTCCTTGATTCCTTCAAATTCTGCTCTCTTGGCTGCAAGGTATTGTTATAATTTTGAGATACGTAGTTGGTGTTATAACTGAATTTTTTTCATCATTTAAAGGGCCTAAATTCATGGTAAATTTTGATTATTAGCTAATTTACTACAGTTTGGTTGTGTATGACGGAGTTGACTTTTGATCATTCTGATTGTGTGATGATCTTTCAGATTGTTGGGACATCAAAGGATTTCCAAAGGAACAAGAAGCAATTGCTGGAGAAGAGGGGGGCGGCAGCCGCGGCAATGGCAGATTCCGAGGACTCTTATAGTAGCAGTAGCAGCCAAGGCCTGAACACCAACAAGGCCCCCAGCTTTACGCCATCGACCCCTCCTCGAACTGCCGTGAACTATAGGACCGCCAAAAGAAGAAAGGGTATTCCCCATAGAGCCCCCATGGGAGGGCTTGCGTTGGAAATATAACAGAATTACCCTTTTATATTAATAAAAATGCCCTTAACTTGAAGGAGGAAGCATGGGTTCTTTTCTATGTGGAGCTAGTGCATTGTACATAGAAGCCCTATAGCACAGAACGGGGGATATACGTAAGGGTAGAAGTGGAAAATAAGACAACGTAGAAACACTGAAGGTGAAGTTAGCTTTCAAACTTACAAATACAGGCCATTTACTTCTGTAGGATGCGTAAAAAATTGACAGTGCCTTTACAGTGTGTGGGGACGCATAAAACTGAGCTCCTGAAATTGGAAGTAGTAGAAGCAATTTTAATTTCCATTCTGAAGCTCGCGTGTCTAGTTTTATCTTGTCTTTTTTCCCCCTCTTTAATAGACCAAAGCGTGTAAATAGTGTTAGGAATGAATGAGATGCTCAAGTAGTAGTGGAAATGTAATATACAGATATGATGTCCGTTACATGGAATGAAAACTATCAGTTTGTGGTATTGTAATATTACATTTCAATATAAGATCTTGTTCTGATCTGGAATGTTGTGACTGATTGGGGGAAGTCCTAAAGGGAGGGGCCCGTGCCGGCCACCAATCAAACGATGTCGTTTTCATGCGAGTAATGTGTCCTAATGCAGTTGGCTGGATAAAAGAGATGAGAATTGGGCATTGGAACCATCAACCGTGGATTAGGTCAAGCCGTCCTTGGTTACGATTCAGTTTCTTTGGGGGAGGGGTTTTGTTCTTTTGTGGGGACAGATTCGATTGGGGCCGTTGATGGTGGTGATGGAATTGGTAGGTTTTCTTTTTGTTTTCGGGAGAGTCAACATCTCTTGATGTTACCGATTTGTTCGGTTTATGTTATATCCGACGAAAATATATCGACTGTTAAGTATTGTCAAAAGATATTAAGTATTTAAATTTATAATAAATGTTATAATTTTAGTATTTAATTTTTTGAATTTTTTTAATATAAAATTATAGTAAATATTACAATTTAAACCGTCAGTGTATCTTTACTCTAGCAGCCACAAGACTTACCTACCTATGATTGGGCCGGGAGAGTACGGAGTGCACAAAATGCTTAAAATAAGATTGATTGATCACTTGTTTTCGGGATCTTGTCAAAGTAATAATATAGATTGTCTATTAATGGCAAATTATAAATGTTAGTTTTGAACGTGTGAGCATGAAAATTAATACATTTAATTAGCAAAAATAGTTCGCACAATGTGATGTTCTGCGCTATTCAACCTTTTGTTTCACCAAAATAATAATAATAATAATAATAATATTAATAAGCGGTGTGAAATTAACTCTTGAGCTAGTGCGATTAAAACTTTGGAATATATTGATAATTTATTTGTCGGATTTATTTACTAAAATTGTATTATTTTTCAAGTAATTAATTAATATATTGATTTGTACAACATTATATTAGGAATTAATTGACGTGGCAAATACGACAATTTCAAATTTAAAAAAGTACTACAAACCGTTTTCTACAACGAGCTGAAAACTAAAAACTAACATAACAAAAATAAATTAATGCCGACACAAAAAGGAAATTTGAATCCATAATCTTTTATTAAATGGAGAGTTCTGATGTTCAGTCTTATGAAGAAAAACATCGTTGAGAAATTCATGTGGTTAAGGCAACAAATCTTCGCAATATGTAGATTCATACTAAGTACAACTCAAATGAATGGGAATTTGTACGAAGTTTATATATTTTAGGGAAAGGAGAATTATTTTGCATACATATATATTTGTATGTATGTATGTAATAATATATATATATATATATATATATAATAAAGTAAGGAAAATTTGGAATAAAGTAGAAATTAGATATTTGATATTGGTATATGACGTTGTTACACCTATCAAATTGAAAGATTACCAAAGTTTCTAACTGATATACCAATTTATGTTTGCAGGAATTAAAGACAGATAGCTATATCAACCATATGCACAAATTATTTACAGAAATATTTAAATCAAGCGGTTAGACTGATTAGAACTAAAGTTTGTATTCCAAACAATGTTTACAGAAGAATATAAGCTCTACCATGACGAGTATTCGAACTAGGAAAATCTTGTGAGTGACTAACTTTGGCCGAAGAAGATTTTGCTGATGAAGAAGCATACAACATCGACAATTTGTTGGAAGGATGAAGGACCTTCCTCATCCTCACACAAAGACCTATGATGCAGTCTATAATTGTAGCAATAAAAACTCCGGAGGAATTATTTTGCACAAGTTTGAATCATGAATTGGGCTTCCATTATTTTAGGCTGTAAAAAGAGAAAATTTCACTTAATTTTATTTCTCAATTTGTTTATTAGAATTTAACAACAATATTAGCCTCGAGGAAAGGATGCGTAGGACTTTGGTATTGAATTCGATTTGGCTTTGAACTTTCCTAGCATGTAATACAAGGCGCTCTAAAGTTAAATTTTGGGAGGTCTTTGATTCTTGTCAAGACTGTTTCCATTAGAGGACAAGTGGCTATATCATGTTATCAATTGGACCAACGTGGGTTTCCGCCATCCCAGTAATTGGGACGCTAGCATTTATTGCAGCTCCTAGGGTCTCCTCTATGTTAAGTGAGTGTGCGACACGTGTTATGAATGAATAAATTCCTTGATTTATAGAAATAATTAAACATAAATATTGAAATACTAATAAAAATAAATATTTTATAAAATCAAAACCTAGTCTCAACCAAACTACAACCCAAATTTATAAAAATAATAGAAGTTCATAATTTTTTAAATACATACAAAGAAATATGTGTAAAATAAAATGTAGAATATGTCATAAATTAGAATCATTTCACAAATTTCATATTTCAAAATTTTTTCATTCGTACTATATTAATATTAACAACACAACATTATTGGATCAAGTCTTAAATAGTAATACCAACTCTCACAATTGGTGTTGCAAATAATCACTTCTTTTTCCCAATTTTATTTTCCTAATTTGGTCAAATTTTTTATATTTGTCGGTATGGTTAGACTAGATCTTATAATTCAAGTTAAATTTAATACAGTAATATTGGAATTTCATTGAGTAGTTTTCAAATAAATGTTGTGACACCACCATGCATATTGCGCATGAAACAAAAGTGAACACATGTATGCGCAATATGTTTACATAATTTGAACATCGTTTCCTATGTCCACAGGGCTACAGACTCAAATACAACAATTTACTAATCAAAATAAATAAGCTTACATCATACCACAAACAAAAACGTTATTTTTCTAACACTTCATTTAGATCTAATTTATATTTGATTTCAATTAGTCAAGGCGGTGTAATACTCTATTCTTGTTAAGTGACAAGTCAAAATTCAGTTTGACCTCAATATCACTATTGATATGAATTGTTCAACTTACTAAGTCACGAAAATTTTCAATACAAATGTGTCATGCGAGTTTAAGTGGGTTTTTTTTTTCTCTTAAGCTTACTAAATTCATAAGGAAAGCATACCCACACCTTTAAGCAGCTTTAGTGCATTTATACACATTTTTTATCCACAAAATCCATGAAAGTTAGCTGCAATACATCGCCAAATATTTGGAGGATATCTTCATACAATTTTTGTCTTAGTCAAATGTCTGATGTTGTAGTGTCAGATCAGACTTGCCCATTCTAGTGGAATTCCTTTCCATACCGTGTCGATTCATTTCTATTTTTCAGGATTCAATATCTTTCCCTGCATGTTGATGAATTGATTTGTTTTGTTCAAAGTCCAGCCGGTTTAGAAATAATTTTTATCTCCTTTTGGACTCCCCAAAAGTCCAAATCTTCCAAACTCATCAAGATTCTTTACTCCTATAATTATGGAAATGAATGTCGTGCATATCTTTCAAATTTGTCAACATCCTTATTAATATTTTCTAATTTCCAATGGGTCAAATAAGTGCCAACTCACAAAAATAACATATATTGCGTACATACATGATGTGAACTCTTTAAATTATCCGAACAATGTATCATGAAATAATCTACATCTTTTTGGATTGCTTTTAGTGAAAAACAAATCTTATATAGATAATTGATCATAGATAATATGTTATTCTCTGCTCGAAAGAACTTAATTTAAGGTTTTGGAGTGTCTTGAATATACACACAGCCTATGTATCAAGTAAATAGGAAAATTTAATTGCATAAGTTGTAATTTTATAAATTCGTTGAATTCTTTACATATTATCTATCTACTATACTTCCATGAGTTTTTTATTTTTTATTTTAATTAATTTTTTCATTTAACAAATTAACCCACCTATAACTGGGTTATTAATGTAACCAATCTTGTCTTTCAAAACGGCAAGATAATTTTTTTTTAAAAAATAAAATATCCTGTATTTCTTTTTGTATTGCGGGAGAAATATGAATGATGTCATCTCGCCGTTTAAAATGCCAAAGATGACGCAATAATAAGTTATAATAATTGTACATTATTATATTTTTGTTCAAAATAAGAAAATTTATTTAAATAAAATATTTTTTTCAATAAATTAAGTTTTAAATTATAGTATTGTATAATATTTTTTAAATTTTTCATATTTTGACAATTATGTTGTAATAATAATTTATTGTAATTTAAAATTATTATAATTTTATTTAAAATGAAAAAAATATTTAAAACAGCGAGATGACGTTATAATAAATTATAATAATTTTAAATTATTATATTTTTATTTAAAATAAGGAAATTTATTAAGATAAAAGAATTTTTTTTAATTAATTGAGTTTTAAGTCATAGTTTTGTATAAGACTTTTTGGGTTTTTATGTTTGGACATTTATGTTGCAATAATAATAATTTATTGGCATTTGAAATTATTATGATTTTATTTAAAATGAAAAAAAATTATTTACATAAAAGAACCTTTTTTTTTCAATAAATTGAGTTTTAAATTATAGTATTATATAATACTTTTTGAGTTCTTTTATGTTTTAACATGCACGTTGCAAAAAAATACAATTTGCAAAAAAACAAAAATAGAAATCTAGTGTTTTATAAAAATAAGTGATATTTTTCTTATAAATATTGTTATATAATAGGTTAAAAGATGCGTGTTATAACTTTTAAATGAGATTGTATGACGTAATTATAGTAAAATTAATATAAATGTCAATAAAATTGAAAATTTTGAATATATACAAGAGGAAATATTAAATACTACATGACATCTTCATCCCCTAGGCAACTATCAGTGCCACAGTGTGTGGGCCGTTTAGCACATTGTCCTCTCCGTAGTACTAGATCTCCTCGAGAATGATGCAGAATATGGGGCTGTTGTGCTTCTATAGTTATAGAGTCCTATTGGAGTGGCACTAGAGATCCATAGTATTGTTGAAGCCGCTCCTGTAGAGTGTACGCATGAAGGGAAGTGTAAGGAGACTCCGCAGGTACCATGTATGGAGAATCGGCCTGTGGTGTATATGAAGAGTGGGTGCTCTGATGCAGTGGCTAAAACACATATACATTTTTCGGATTTACAGTGCTAGGACTTAGTACCTCATGCTAATATGATGTGTTAGGAGTTGCTACATCATGGTGATAGGGTGTGCTACGTCCTGAACTGGGATATGCAGATGTAATATTATCCGTCTGGTAGTATGGTGGAAAATCTTGCTGGACTCGTTGCTGTGATAGTCATTCGACATTATCTACAATCTGTTGATTGTATCCACCAGAACGTAGTTGCTGCATCTGCTGTGCCTACAATCAACCGTTTGCAGATTGCTGAATAACACACACACACACACATGTGTATACACAATATATAAGCGTACCACATGCAAGAAATAAGTGACGTGGCCAGACTAATATCCGGTGTGTATAAATACATACCTAAGAGTGATGAATCGGCTTGTGACTCGATGGTACCACTTGAAGTAGTCTCGTGACACTCTTGTGTCTAGAAAGATGGGACCCCTTATGATATGATCGTCGCTAGCCTACTCTCGAATATATACAGCGTGGTAATAAGCCCAATTAGTCCTTGGACGCTCGTGCCTGTGCTTGTTATGCAGTGCATCCTGAGCCTGTAGTGGATCGTCAGGAATGCCTTGTGGCATTTCTAATTGCCTCACTACCCAATCAATGTGGTACATTTCAATAATCGCGTAACAGATAAGTGGATCACAGAACATCTATAATTGTCGCCTACAATAGTTGAGTAGCAT
The DNA here is from genome assembly GCA_019155195.1 of Avicennia marina. Classification (NCBI taxonomy): domain Eukaryota; kingdom Viridiplantae; phylum Streptophyta; class Magnoliopsida; order Lamiales; family Acanthaceae; genus Avicennia; species Avicennia marina. The sequence goes on along the minus strand of CM032766.1, from coordinate 6,529,290 downwards.
CTCGTTCACATTGTCGGGGTAAGGCCGCTACTGAAATTGAAATGAAACATGTAATGTATATGAAACTAATGGTATATGACAAAAGTTACTCATACTTAAGACTCTGCCTTTTTGTCTAATATATCACGTATCATGCGGATAGAGTGAGATGCATTTGACGTGTTACTCCTCCTTATCCTGATCTAGTTGTATGCATAAGAAAATAATCAAAAAAACTAAATATAATAGTTGCATCATAACACAACAAGGCAGGTAATTTGATGAGACATACTGTGCTTTAAAGGGTGTAACCAGAAACTGCAGATCACAAAGTACACTTAGTGGGCCAATGTAAAGGCCATGATCACGGGTCAGTGGGCTCAACCTCAGGATCCTAATCCAAGTTCATATCTGCAAAAGTTCTAGCGGGCCAATTATCATCTGCTTACCTCGCATGCACGCGGAGCACAACTCTCAATATAAATATGCCAGTGCTACACTCTCCTAGCTGTATGGTTTAGGCCTACTCACATCCTCTAATATGTAAAGGTAAAGTAGCTTCACTTGATCTCCAAATGAATCAGGAAAAATCTTGCAACCCAATAACAATAACACATAACAACGAATGTATCGAGCCACGTCATCCTCTGTACTATCAGTAGTGAGGGCCTAGTGTCGGACCTCCCGAAGTAAGATTAAAAGGGTACAGTAGCACCACTGAATACATCTGTGGAGGGTGCAAACCCTAAATACTCCAAACAGTACTCTTACCAAACACTAATGGCTCAACGCTCGTCAATTCCTATAACTGGGGCACCCTCCACTAGGAGCTGTCATTATTAATGCCACATCTTCCAATGCAATGGTAGCCTCCGCAGTCACAAGATAAAAGGTGAGAGTCTCATGGTGCCACCTCTCAACCATCGCTGTGATCAGGTACTAGTCAAGTGCTACGTGTCCACACCTATACACTCCATAGAAACCTAATCGATGTAATAAAAGAACAACTTGATCATCAAAATCAGGAATTCTGGCTAATGCCCTGGTCTGGTCCCTTAGCCGAAGCGTAGTGTCTATATCTCCTAACCACATAGCCTTTGACCTATGGTTATGTGCAGGTATAGCAACCTCAAATCAAGTGGGCCCAGATTTGCTCTTATAGCCATCGTGAAAAAGTCCTCTACAATAAATTATGCATTAATCAGATACCGAATTAACAACAATATATACATAAATATAAAAAAAATAACATTTACATGCATACAAATTATGTAATCACATAAACTGCTAGTAATGTTTACATTTGCACTTAGTTATGTTGGAAATTAGCCGTTTCAATTGCCAATGTAGCATGTATTATATCTTGCAATTATTATCAAAAGTGATACAGAACTTATATGGGTCCAGGGACTACTGCTCAGACTCCAATCTTGTGGCATGTTTGATTTCTAACATAATGTCGTTATATTTGATGTTAAGAATTGATTAACTTTCTAGATGATAATGCTTAAGTTCATAATTTTGAAAATGTAGATGTTACTCCTGTACAAGCAAATGAGATGACATGACGCGAATTGGTGAATTTCATGCCACAGTGACTAACCTAAAACATTTTCATTGAAGAAAGTACACTTCAAAATAAGTAATTATACGTTGAAACGCTCAAAAAATCCATAGTTGAAAGAAAACCTCACATACATGTGAAACTAACGAGGGTGGCTAAAAGATGAAGGCATGTCTAAATCCTGCAATCGACGTTGGGCCTCCTGCAGTCCATTTCATTCAGTATTCAGCGCGATGGGTCCCTCCCAACACGCCTAATCATATGCCTGTAAGGGTTGTGGACTAACTCGAATGGTGGATCATCCAATAATTCTCAGTCCAAATAGGACTGAATATCCCTTCATATTTGTGTACATACTTGTCAATGGAAAAGTATGGCATCACTAGCCTTATAGGATTAACACCATATTTTCTACTGATCGCTATTATGTGTGAGCATGGAACTCCGCCCAACAACCACTTCTTGCATGTGCAATTCCTACTACATAGCTCAACAGCGTGTGCGTTCCCTTCACCTCTTTTCCTATCCTATGCTGTCATTACTCGTCCCAACTATGCATTTCAATCATACAGCTGCACTAAATGCCAGATAGATTTGTGCTTTGCCCTTGTATACGTCTTTATAGGCCAAGTGGGCCACTCATCCCCTGCTACCATCTTAGCTTCACCAACCATTAATCTCTCCCTGAATTTAGTGACGACCCGATTAAATTTCATCTGCATAATTGAATATATTGGCAACCGCCGTATTCCCTTTATTACCCCATTAATGCTTTCTAATATGTTAGTTGTCAGTGTAATATATTTCCAACCTCCATCAAAGGACAGTGCCCACTTTTCTTTATCAATTTCCTACAAGTAGTTGTAAGGATCCAAATTAATCTGCTTTATATGGTTAAGGTCTGAAAAAGCTTTTTCTCCTGGTTTTTGCCACCTACTCTTTAGTACTAATCACGTAGATGTTGAGACTTAAAAGCTTTTAAAATATTTGCACACAAATGTTAAAGGCAAAATCAGTGTTGTCCTCTCGAAGCTTTGAAAGCATCGATGTCTTTGACAGTAGAAAGAAGACCAGGATGTCTGTCAGATACAAGACAATTATATACTTTGCCACATATAATACGTCGCTCCAGCATCTGCAAAAACCAACCCCATGACTGTGTATTTTCTTCATCTACCAGGGCATAAGCAAGAGGCAACACTTGCTGGTTGGTATCAATAGTAACTGCAATCAATAGCTTATGACGATACTTCGTGTATAGGTGCATGCCATCTACACTAATCACTAGCCTGCAATGCTGGTATTCATCAATGCAAGGTTTGAAAGCCCAAAAGAAATAACATAGCATCATCCTGTTTAGCACATCAGTGTTAATGTGTTTCCACTTGACAACAGCGTTCGGGTTCCATTTCTAAAATGTAGTCATGTAGACAAGCAACTTTTTCATCGAGTCTTCCCTCGTGCCGTACACATTTTCAATGGCTCATTTCAAACTATACCTTACTTTTGCATAATTAATCTCACAAACGTATCAATCCTTGACAAGTTGCACAATATTTTTTATCTCAATAGTAGGGTTTGACAAACCAACCCTACGAGAAGTACAGCTACCATGTTTTTATTCAAATTTGTATGATCCACGTGTAGGTCCCCCGGGAGACAAGTGTGGACTCCGCCGTATCTAATTATCTTCCACAATCATATTTTCTACCTTAAAGAAGCTCTAAGGTGCCAGTCACAAGGTTCATCAACTGTAGTATGTCTACATTTAACCTTCAACATACTGGGAGTAATATTCACCATATGGTACTCTCGCTTTGCATGTGTTACAGAGTAATCTTTCATAGCTGCTTAGACATGACCCTTATCTTTAAACACCATGTGAAAATGAAGTTCTCATTTGTGCTCATCATAGTATGTGTTCCATCTATCATTGGGATTTTTAATACGGTTAACCATTATTTTGGGCCTTAACTATGAGAAGAAGGGCACAGACGGATACAATGGCAGCATCGGTGGTTTTGTCACATGTCCAGGTACTGAAAAGGCTGATGAACACAAATGCATGGTTGATGGTTCTGTCACATATTCATGTACTGAGATAGTTGAAGAATGCATAGGCACAGTGCTTGCTGGCCTTGGCACATGTTAAGGGTGTGGACTGGCTAATGGGCTAGCATCTGATGCTGTTAATAATTGTTGCATCAAGCTGATATCGACTGCATCCTCATCTTCTTCATCCTCGTCATCTCCCTCATATCCATAATCCTTATCATTGATGTCAGATATTGATCGGTATACATGTTGCTCATGGGCATCACAACGTATCTCACCATCATCATTCATGTAAGCCTCTGCTCCTACGCCACTATTTGTTGCAGGCTGTGATGAAATACAAGGCCTACCTCCATATTCTGATCTAAAATATGATGCCTGTGTGTTAAGGATGGGCAAAATGTTACTCATGTGGGAGGTTTGACCCGTTTTTCTCTCCACACGTGGCACACTATATTGATTGTCACAATCTCTCTATTCTATTTTGATGTACAGATCCAAATATATGACATAATTGATCGGATTAAATAAGAATTACAAATTTATGTCATTCTCAATCTCAAATAAGACCACATCATGTCCCTCAAATATATCTTTTAACACAAACTTGATTTTCAAATGGATGGTATAATGATTTTGATCCATTCCAGTCAAATCATACACCATCGTCTCCAACTTAACAAAATTGGTACTACGATGTATGTTTTGTAAATAACGAGACCCAATGTTGTAACTTATGTTGTTCAAGTTTTGTACAATAGAACCTCCCAATATAGCACAATCTGAATTTCACTCTCAAATGCCATATCTTGAAAACAAGCAATTTACATGCATAATGCAATCAAATATAAGCGTCATATCTATAATATGGTATATACAAATATAGTATCACTACTTACGCTAAGCAAAATATGTTTGGTTGTTTGACTAATTAAAAAAAAAATAATGAAATAACTCTCAATTAAAAGACTTGTTTGAAATATATGAGTATGGATAAGTTTAGATTTATTCAATGTTTAATAATTCATCTTTCAAACTTCTAAAAGAATTATATATTTAAATAGATATTTTTCACTGATCTAATATTTTGTAGTATCATGTATTAAATATTTAAGTAAATATTTTTCATTCATCTAATATTTTTAAATTTTATGCATTAAATATTTAAGTAAATATTTTTTACTCACCTAATATTTTTTAGTATCATGTATTAGATATTTAACTTAATATTTTTTCATTCATTTAACATTTTTTGGTATTATGTATTGAATATTTAAATGAATATTCTCTCTCATCTGAAGTTTTCCAAATTTTATGTATTAAATATTTAATAATCTATTTTTCATTCATCTAATATTTTATGGTATTATGTATTAAATATTTAAATAAATATTTTCTCTCATATAATATTTTTTTCGATATTCTACAGAAACTAAACACAAATACTTCCAATGCCTTCAAATGGAAATAGAACTCCATATTCTAGTAACACTTTTGATATCAAATTTTTGAAAAACCCTATGCAGAACAACATTCCGATAAAGCCATTTCTTTTTTGCGAGGTGTTAAGCAATTTTAAAGTAATATTAGATTTAGCAAGGCCCATTTGCAAACGAAGATCAACAAGGGCAGAGCCAAAATGTATATATCCGTATTAAACCCTAGACCAATTGCTTTACAATGTACTATAAATCTTAATCTAATAACCCCACATGGTTGCATAGTCTTAATATTAATTGACATTTTTCAAATTTATTTGTTTGTCCCAATTTCTACTACAATTAATATAATAAAAAAAAATTAGCAACCAATGACCAACTACAGTTCCAACCACAACACAAGAATTTTGTCTCGAATGTAAATATAACAAAATATGAACACTCACCTCAAAAAATAAACTCTGGTAATAAATCAATCAAGATGTGTATGTTTGTTTAATATTAATTCTGACTGAAGTGAGGTTGTGTTTGTTTCCACAATTTCTGATTGTTTCACTATCTTTGACTGTTGTTTTCCTGCAATATTTAGATCGTAAGGACATGTTTGTTTGCAATTAAGGCTACAAAACAACATATCATTGTAGAGAAAAATAAAGGACATACTGTTTGTCAAATAATCAACAACCAATAACCTGAACAAACAAAATTGCAAACATGCGCACAGATATGCCATATATTGGACAGCTAATATCACACCCCTCAACATTAAACTGTCATCACCAAAAATCACTGCCAAAATTCCCAAATTATTAATAATTTGTCCAATATATGGGAAAATGAGAGCAAAAATCAACAATTCTAATTGGAAAGCAAAAATTAGCAAAAATTGGTGGTTCGCAGCATTGAGAGTAGCAAAAAAGAAAAGAAAGAACAAGTGTGTTGATTCGAATAACAAAACGAGCGAATAAGAGTGAAATTTTGAACCAAAAGCCTCATTGTTTGATGCTGGGAAAATGCCAAAATCGGAGGAAAAATGCTGGGAAAAATTGGGGCTTTCGATTTGAATTGGGTAGAAGAAAGTGGGAGGAAGAAGACGGGTTCTGTTGTGGCTTCTGATCTGAACTCCAGCTATTGCAGAAATCAAAGGAAGAAGACGATGGCTCGGCATTGGCAGAAGACGAAAAATAAAAATACGTAGAAAATTTTTTTTTTTAAAAGTATATCTTGCCGTTCAAAATGGTGAGATGATGTCACGGCGAGATTGGTTACGTTAGTAAACTGATTATAGGTGGGTTAATTTGTTAAATAGAAAAATTAATTAAAATAAAAAAAATAAAAAACCCATACTTCCATAGTTTTCATTTATTTAATTCATTCCCTAACATTTATTGATCCATATCTTTATTCAAGTTTCTTCTTTTATATATATACTATATGTACTCTGTACTAAATATTAAAGTTAAAGACATGATTTAGTTGCACAATATTAAATTACTATAATGCCCTTATGTATGTATACAAATGTTTTATACTTTATTTTCTTCTCTATTCTCTTTTAATGCAACTATGTATATTTTTCTATTTTATATTTTATATTTCCCAATTCATTTTTTTCTTTCTGTATATTTTAGTTTTCTCATATAATTTCAATTTTAAATTAATTTTTATTTTTATTATAAAAAAATTACTCAAGTGTACTACCATTACTGGTATATATTATATGTTTTGTATATTGACTTAGTTCAAGTTCTATTTTTTTCCTTAAATGTTATTCTATTTTATGATGCATTTGTAAATTCATGTTACATAGAGGCAATATTTCAGAGAGTCGGTACAGCATCGAATAATGTATTTTTATATTTTAAAAGGATGAAATTAAATAATTTCACTATACATATGAAAAAATAGCAGATCCATTTTGAGGTGTGAGAAAAAGAAAAAGTAAAGTTCAATCTCAACTTTAGATAGCTTATACAAAATCACACACACACACACGCTATATTTTTAAGACTTCTAGATTACTTTGATTACAAAATATACACACTGTTACTATTAATTAAATAATGTAAATCTAAACTACTACTCTTGAATTAAATCTGTACTATGTAATAATTTTTTGATCGCTTTTCTATATCATTGAAAAGATCAAGTTACATCAAATTGAATAGCTGATATCAAATTTGGGGGAAGGGGGATCATAGTTTCATACGAAGAATTCAATACAAACGCATTTAATTAGAGATGGCAAACTCGTTAGTATTCCTGTTAATTTGTTGAAAGGTCAACCCAACCGCTGGATTCGCCCTACAAAAGTTGTAAATTTCATTGATAATGGGACCAGTCTTTGTAATAAAGAATTAAAAATGAGAGACACACGGCAGCCAACTTTTGGTCTTCAATGTTATATTATCAAAATATTCTTGTTTTACTTTTTTTTTTTCATACTAATCTTATTTATTAACTATTCACTTTTCTCCCACTAAAAAGTTGATTTTTTTTTCTTGTTTTACTCTCACCACTAATTTCTTTCTTCTCTCACTCTCTCTCTCTTTTACAAAAGCTCTTTAACATGATTTTGATTTATAAATAATTCATTTTTATTGTTAATTTTTTTAAAAATATAAAAATTTTATTTTTTATTATAATTAATAAAGTTAATTAACATTTTAATATATACATGTGTGTGTGTGTGTGTGTGTGTATACGTATATGGCTTTCACTTGAGGGGTATCCTTACCTAAAAAGAAAAGATAAAATGGTGCATTTGTTCGTCATGCATGAAGTATGTGAAGCATATGACGAATTGAAGCGCACTCGTGTGGTTTAGCAAGGTGTGAAACACCAGCGGGACTAGGAGATTCCCTCCTGTTGGCTGTTCATTTTGCGGCTCTTTTGTCTTATTTTAATGCTATTAGCTTTGTCTCTTCGATATCAACTTAAGCCAAGGGAATTTATATTTTATAATAATGTCATTTTGTTCAGGATTAATTAATATCCGTCGATTGTTTAGGTTAAAAGTAAGAAATTAATATATTTAATTGGACTTTTGCCCCCTCGATGAGAAGATCGAAAATTTCCCTGTATGCGTTCCTATGGCTCGAACGAGCATTTTATTTTGGTTTGATTTGTTTATTTTCTTGAACGGGGAGTATTCTCTTTACATTGCCATGGCTTTTCAATCTGCTACTAAAACTCAAATTTAAATGTAGATTTGAAGTGCGAGGACTTTTTACTTTTAATAAAAAAATTAATAAGGTGAAATAGCAAAAGTAAAAATAAAAATAAGGATTGTGATTTTTGCTTATGAAACAGTGCAACCCCAACGTTTTTCTGTTGACATATATTAACTGGAAAGTATACAATGCTTAACTCAAATTTAGAAATATATATACTTTTTGAAGCATGAAGAGTTATTTTTAAGAACACTCTTCATAATTTTTTTTAAAGAAAGAAAGTTCATTGTAGAATTTTTGATTTTTTAAATATATTTTCAAAACTATTGATAAATCAATATCGTACCAAAAATAAATGCAAGTATTTTTTATTTTTTTATTGAAATTTTTGTGATAAGCAATTAATTTAAGTGTTTGGTATTATTATATAAACTAGCAAGTAACCCGTGTTATGTGTGGTATTTTCAATCTAAAAATCTCTCTCATAAAAGAAAAAAAAATAGAAATTTCATACCAAATTTTTTATATTTTTTTGAATATAGTATCATTTTCTAAGCTACTTTGAGTTAATTATATGGTAAACATGCTAATTATTTTGAAAGAGTTTGTCCGGCAAGAATTTTTTTAGAAGATCTTTTTATTGAATTTGTATGGGCTATGAAACAAAATATATTACAAATTTACATGCCATATGGTACAAAAAATATAAATACAACAAATTTTGTTAAGAAATATCATAGAAAATCTTTAAAACAAAGTTCAAGAAAAAATTAAGCAATGTTTTAAAAGTGATAAAAAAATAACAAGAATGTTGTTTTTGAAAATTATGAAATTACCGGTGAAAATTAAAAAAAAATAAAACAGCATTCCATTTTTTTAGAAAATTTGAAATAGATCATCAAATGATCTTTTTAAATTAGTATTAGTATTAATTTATATTTAATCAATACAGATAATATTGGTGAGGTATATAGCAACACATTTCTTAAAACTATCAAAAACATATACATGGCTTAAATAAATAAATTTATAATAAGTATTTTATTGTAATCATATTATTGGATTTATATAGGTGGTCCATCAAAATAGTTTACAAAGTTAAACAACATACATTACCCAATAAAAAGGTTTTGCAAAAAAATCAAGACAAAATTAAACAGTGTTTGTGAAGTGATGAAAAAATGACATGAATGTTGTTAAGAAAAATATGAAATCCCAAAATATTTTAGTTATTCATAATAGTATATAGATAAAAAATACAATCAATTAGTTAACATCGTTTTTATAAACTTGAAATAGAAGATCAAATAAAAAATTATACAATTTTATTTGTATTAATTAAAATTATATCAACAAAAATATTGTTAGTGAAGTATATAACAAAGTATTTCTTCAAAATTATTAAAAAATATTAAAATTTTACACAGTATAAATTGGGTTCACATGAATATGATTAGGTAAAATGAATTGAACTATAACAGGTTTTTAACTTTATCTAATTATGCACAATAATGAATTGACATAATAGCATAAAAATAGATTTATAAGATCTTGTAGAATTTATCCTTGTATATAAAAGAAAACAAATAAACCATGTAAATTTGAAATTATTAAACAAGTATCAGAACTAAATAGAAAACAGAATATTTAGAATATTTAATGGATAAAATTAAAATGATGAAAATAATGAAAAGAATGTTCTAACAAATTTTTGAAATTTAGAATCATATAATAGTTATAAATATTATATTTATGAATAACATATTCCTATTATCAAACACCTTGAAACGCAAGTGTTCATCAATATTTTTGAAATTTTTTTTTTTTTTTGTCCTCAACTCAATCTTTTTTCATTCTTTATTTTTTAACTTTTTATTTAATACAGTATGCATAAAGTGGACATAAGTAACATGCCAATATAACATTATGAAATATAATAATATTATTGCAACATATAAAAATATACTTTTCGAAATTGTTGAAATCATTTAGTATGAAATCGATAGAAATGAATGTACACGATTCCAATAACCAAAGTCTTAACGATTATTTTAACTCAATTGATAGAATGTATGAAAACTCACAAATATTATGATCACATATTAAAAAGAAAATAAACCGTGAACAAAAGAAAGTACGACAAAAACTCTCGTAAATCTAAAACATGTAAATAAAATATAGACTTATGAGTATTGAATGAAATTTCACATTCCACAAAATAATTAAAACAGTGCTACAATGAAATTTTCAAAGTCAAAAGATGTTATTAAACATATATTTATAAATAAAATTCATAATTATTAAATGTTGTTAAGATGCAAATGCTTACCAACTTTAGATTTGGGACCTCATTCCTTTAATTATTATTTTATAACCTTCCTATTTCAAGTTTTGTTATGGTCCTAATTTATGCATACTTAGTTATGTCAAATTGAATCGTATTAAATAAAAAACACTTAATTTTAGTAAAAAATATGATTATTTCGTTTTTTTTTTCATTTGAGTTGATTTCATAAATTAACGATTTGAATTAGGAAAATTTATCACACCAAATTAAGGTTGAGTTATTATATTTTTCATGTATTGTCTTTCAATTTTTTAAGTCAAACTTTATTATTTCTTAATTTATTATGTTCAATAGCATCTAAGTCATGAATTTAATCAAGCATTATATATAATAAATTAAATGTGCAACAATCCATAAAATATATCAATTAAATTAAAAAATTCCAACAAAAAATCAAGTTAAATATTAATAAGCATGTATACGTACATACAAATTACAAACTAAATTAATTTTAAAATATGATAATAAAATAAAATATTAACTTTATAGCTTTAAATTTTGGAGCGGATCCAACTTATCATGTATCAAAATTACTATAAAATGAATGCCTGCCAAGAGGAGTTTTTCTAGTAATTAAACAAATTTAGTATTGATATTTTTGATATTGCATAAGATCTGCCCCTAAATTGATTGTAATAAATTACGATCATGTTTAAAACTTATATAATAAGTGAGTTTATGAAAATAGCATATTAAATGGTAGATTATAAAAGATGTTTAAAAATATTTTAAATTTTTATATACTAAATAATATGACAACAATTATGTAATATCTCTTAAATGAAATAGCATAGATTTACTTTAAAGTAATTTCTTAAACTTGGGAATATATATATTAAAAAATGAATAACATATTTAAAGAGTGCCTTACTTTCTAATTACAATTCTATAATTTTATGGCCAGCAAACTATATAACAAAACATTCACAGTAAAATTGATTAAAATTTTAAGAATCAATAATTAATTCTATGAGTTTCATAGCTACCAAACTAACGATAGAATCGCATTCACGATATTTGGGATTTTATAGAGAAAAGTCAAACTAAGGTATTAAGAAATAAGAATTAAGGAAAAACAAAAAATGATTAGAGATTGATACATTACCATATAAAAACATCTACACGTATTCACAAAAAAACTGGTTAAAAAAAATAGAATAAAGTGTCATGTCATTTAAAAAAGTTTAATTTACGTGTACATTACAACATAAATGATGTACAAATTAAAATGGTATTAAAATCAAATAAAACATTTTATTAAAAGGATGACAAAAGGAAGGAAAAAACTACATACCTGTACGAAATGAACACGTCCAAAAACAGATATGTAGATTAAAAGCAATGCACCATGCATTTTGAAATGAAAAATAGTTTGTTTGGAGACAAAGTCACTAACCACAATAAAGGAAAGAATGAGGAAACAAATCTATAACATTGAACAGAAAAATAAATTAAGAAAAAACATTTTGCTAAGATAAAGACGTAAGCACAAAAAGGTTATATATATCCAACATATTGAATATGAAAAAAATATATGTATATAGATTAGAAGTAAAGGATTCCATGAAATTTAGAAAAAAAAAATTATTTTGATAGAAGACAGCATCTAATGATACATAAAGAGAAATATAGATGACTATGAGAAGGAAAAAGAAGGAAAAATATTATGTACCTTTGAAAAATGAATATTGACCTAAAGTTCCTTGGGATGTTTGGGTAAAAGATATTTTGTTGGGTTGTTTTGAGGATGGGAAATGAAAAACAATAAATTATATTTTGAAATTTGAGTTTATTAAGGCAATAATGCAAATTATGGAAAAAAGTTATTTAATTAATAAATGATTTATTAAAAAATATCCCGAAATTTTGAGTTAAAAAAATTGTATAGGAGATCGTTTTAATTTACTATCAATGTATGTTTACTTAAAAATGGAAGTTAATTAAGGAAATAATGCAAATTTAGTGAAAGGGTCATTTGATTAAGAAATGATTTTATTTTAAAAAAATATATGTCTAAAAATTCAGAGTTGGAAAAATCATATAGGTCATCTTCATCTACTATCTATATATATGCTTACATATATTAAATTAAATTGTTATTTAAGAAGGAAAGTCTACAAACCCTAAAAATCGTTATTTAAAATTAAGAGAAAAATGAAAACTTCTGCGGAATATAAAGAGGAAAGAATAAAAAGGAAAAATACAAAAATTTACTTATTCTAAATTTAAGGAATAACATGTGCAATATGCAAAAATGGAAAATTATTATAATCCTTGATGTAAAATAAAAGATTTCAAAAATTAATGACCGTATGATATGCTATTTTACTTAAACTAAATTAAATATAACCATATTTTTTACATGTCTATATGAGTATGAAGTGATTTTTAAGGAAATACCTAAAATAATAGAAAATTTAAGTAATTGATTGATAATGCGTGATTACTTCTATTTTCTAACATGAAGGGAAAAGTATATTTGCACAAATTAATAATTGCATAGCATGTTTAATTAAATTAAGTAATTTAAGAAGCATTAAAAATTCTAAAATTCTGAGAATACAGAACTCAGTCAAAATTAAAGTTGGAAGGTCGACGGATATATTATATATGATTTCAACTTGTCATTTGTAATTGTAGATGATGTTGCTAATCTTGACAAGAGCCGAAAATGTCTATGTTAATTCCTCGTTCGTCCAATCGTTAATCTCAATCCAATTCACAGCTCGGAGTTTTCGAGATCAGCCATATGCAGTCTTAGAAAAGTCAGAACCAGTATCAATAGTGGTTTTCCCCGAAATCACACACACATATATAGAAAGTTTAGTTTGTTTTGTGGTCGAATTTTTTTAAAATTAGCTTTTTTATTGACAAGCTCATTGTATGTAGGAACAAAATTATGAATAAATTATTTGAATATCTTATTTTTATAATTTCAATATATTCATTAAAGCTTTCTAAGAGAAAAAATGAAAAAACAGACTCTAACTATTATAGATTTAGGTTAATATAATACCCTGTTTAATAAAAGAGAGAGGGAGAGAGTATATTTATCAGTAAGCTCTTTATTTTATTTATTTGTCTATTTACCTTGGAAAATAGAGGAAAGTGACTATAATTGAATTTATTAAATAATGAATTTTAAGAAATCTATCAAATGACTGAATGTACTTACCATATATAATATAATATAATATTTTAAGGAATAAGAGGGTTTGTTTTACTAACAAACCGCGTATTATATTTTATTTTTTACACTAGAGAATAGAGAGAAGTAGTTCTAATTAAATTTATTAAAGAGGACGAATTAGAAAATTTATAAAAAAAATCAAAAAGGATATCTTGCTTTCAAAATATTATAGATACTAGTAGTGTTAATTTTTTTGGGTAATATAATTCAAACAAAAGTTTATAGTTTTAACAATAACTGAATCTCTTCACTTTTTGTTTTTCAAAAAATATATCTCTATTGATCTTTTACTTTTTCTGTGTTTTTTAAAGGAGTATTTTGAAACATAGATTTATTCTCCTAGATACCAAGCATTTTATAGAATATTATAAATTCTCAAACATTTTACAAAAAAAATAAACTCAACAAAGCAGACACTCGTAATGATGATCATAATGATGCGATGATTGTAACAATTTAAATGACAACGAAATAAGCATGGACGTTTTTTGGCGTGGACACTCACTTTAGCCTACATAAAATGGTTCATAGAGTATACACTGTTCGAATTTTTCCAAAATATTATAAATAACAAAATAAATTAATTTATTTTGATTTAATATAATTTTACTCTTGATTATGTTTGGAAGCTACTTTCCAATTCTAAAATAACATTTCAAATATTAAACTACTAAACATACTGCTCATTAAAATTTTTATTTAAATTCAAATTCAAATTTTTCTTTTTTATATATATAATTATTTATTTATTTTTTAATCATTATTCTTATTAATAATTAAATTAACATTTATATATATCACATATATATTCATGTGTTTTTTTTATTTATACATTAAAACCTAATTATTATCTCGATATATTATCATATTATTCAATTATTATTATATATTTTATATACATACATAAATACATATATATATATATATATTCAAATAAATCATATTATTCATTCTATCAAAACTTTCCTTCCAAATATTATAATCTTCTCAACATAATCCCTACTCAACATCTTCTTCACCAAAAACACCTCTCCCAAACATAGCACCAACCTTTCATTTGAATTTTAAATTATGTAACCTTCCATGTAAAGCCACCCAACTGTTCATTAAATCAGTGCAACCTCTCAGGTAAACAATATGTTTTCTATGAAATATTGTCGCAATGTTTCATTCTCTATAAATGGTATATGAATTTCATTGTTTTATGATGACTTTATTATTATTTTTTTTGGTCGTTAATTCTTTTGTCTATAAGAGTGTTTGGCGCAACTATTCAAGGTTATTAAATGGAAATATTGAGTTTGCATATTGGGAACAATTAGAAAAACACCTGTATAGTGTAGAAATTGTGTTCTTGAGAAAATATATTAAGTGATACCCTTGGCCAATTCATATTTCTATCTACAAAATTTCTTCTTAGTCTTATTTCGAGGAAAATATCCCCACAGTTTAAGAACAATAATTTTTCCATATATTATTGGGGTGTCACAGGAAAATTTTGGAGCATGTGTGAGATTGCCAGTGTTGGAGAAAGTTTTTCTACGTTCCCAAATTGAGAAAAAGAAAATTGATTAAGCAATTCAATTTTTATCTTTGCACATCAATTCTAAATTTAGATACATATTTTGCTTGGATTTAGAATTTTTGGTGTATGTGACTGTTCATGTGAAAGTGAAGTTCGCAATTATCTACAAGTACACGGTGTTAGTACTTAGCGAGCAGGAGTTTAGTTCCATCGGGATTAGAAATCAGATTGTACTAGTTACTATTACTTATTTCTGAATTCAAGTCAAGCAATCGTAATAAGCCAATAAAACTTGGACTGAAAGTAGAGTAGAAGTAAACAAGAATCAAGTATCCAAATATTTATATTTGTTTACCAGCCATGCAAGAAATCATAAAGTAA
Source organism: Avicennia marina (assembly GCA_019155195.1). NCBI lineage: Eukaryota > Viridiplantae > Streptophyta > Magnoliopsida > Lamiales > Acanthaceae > Avicennia > Avicennia marina. The sequence goes on along the minus strand of CM032766.1, from coordinate 6,513,637 downwards.
TCAATGTAAGAAATTACTTAGGAATTTAGTCTCACTCCTCCTTATTAGATCTAATTACTCATTTAGATTTTAATGCTCATCTCATCCAGATTATTAATCAAAGTTTTCAAATATAATTTCTTTGCCTCTCTCAAGTGTTAAATGAACAAATGTGTGATTTAACTAGGAATCTCCTCTTGGTCTCATCTTATTTTAGACATATGCATTTAGGTATACCTTATTGATTCACTATGGTTCATCGGTCTCTCAACTCAAGCTTTACCTAATGTGTATTCCTTAGTTCTACCTATAGAATTGGCTCTTCAAGTTTATAATTCAATGCATAACATATAATCTAAAATACATAGACATACGTGAAATTCAATGCAAAGAACACAAAAAATTGAATGAGAAATATTGCATTAAAGCTGAATTAAAATAATTGAAATATAGTTTGAATTTGTTTGAAAGATTCCTAGGCACAAGAAAAATTAGCTGGACATTGGTTCAACTAATCCCAATACATAATTAATTAAGAAGTTGAGAAAAATAAAGAAAAACTGGAAATGAAAACCCAGCCAAATCTTTGGATTGCGGATTTGATGCCCGGTGTGATTCAATAGCGAATTACGCTCCTAGCGGCTTCCTCGGATCTCTCCATGGCTTAGTGAGGTTTTTCTAGGGTATTTTAGACAGCTCTCCCCCTTTGTAGGGTGTGTTTGGATTTCTTTTTATAGTCACACAAGAGTTTGGCTTTGTTTGGGATTTTAGAGTTATTTTTTTTCAAAAATTTCGCCTACACACTCGATCTCATCTAGTCTCATGATCGGGTGTGATCGCATGATGCTACTACTTCCTTGGTCCTTAGTTTAATCGCTTGCATCCCTTGGTCGATCCTTGGTTCAAGATCGACATTGCATTCGATCGCGACAAGTATGATCGCAAAGATAGAATCACTCTACTACTGTGCTCCCTCTAGATCGATCGCTCCCATTATCCTCTAGCTGTGCTCAATCCCAAACTTCCTCCAGATCAATCCTGCGTTAGTTTTGACCTTTTTTTTTGTATCTTTTAGCTCACTTTTGTGCTTCAATAATCTTCATACCTAAAATTAAGCACTTAGCACACAAACAAGTCATTGATTCACTGAATCCACATATTTTAAGCTCAATTAATACATTAAATCATATCATTACTTATAAATTATCAATGATTGATTAGAAATTATTAACTTATGCTTGCTTTGTGTTGATTTTATTTTACACAATACAACATTTAACATATTTCTATTTAAAACAAATTTTCATTCAAAGGTGGCAAAAAAAATTCCTTAAATGAAATGAAGGCTTGTCCCTCTTAACCACTACTAACAAAATAATGAACTATTTTGCGTTTAGTATCAGATCTAGAAGAAACTAGCAATTCCTATTCCATGATTTTTTGTCTTGAAATTATATTGTAAAGAATAACAAATGTATATGCATTCAAAATTTTTGATATCTAACATGCAGATTTTGAGATGAATTTTTTTGGGTTGATTTTGTTACAATATTTAATTTACTTCTTGAATTCCATTTGCATTGAAGTTTGATAGAACACACTTCCAACATTCACACATTGTAACTTTAATTGACTTTACGACAACTACTTCGTTTGGTTGGGTTGATTGTTAATATTACATCTACGAGTGTCACAATGAGTGTAGGGATTACGATACACAACCAAAATAAAAAATAAATGAGACATGTAATTGTTAACTCAGTTCAAAGTAACAATTCCTTCGTTTGTAGGGTCTAGCCTAATAAAATGCTTTTACTAAGCAAAATTAGTAAAGAGTTAACCCACAAAATTTCTCACTTGTCTCACTACACTAATACCAGAGTTACTCATTTGTTGATAATACACTATACTCAATAATGTTTATCTAGCACTTACTGGGGTTAATAATTCATCATAATAAGCTCACTCGAGATTTTATTTAACATCTTCTTTACTCACTCAAGAAAACAACTCAACTCTCATTCAGCTTATGATTCCTCCATTAAAGTGTTAATTCTCAAACTTATGGGCATGGTCTGTTCAAATTCTCATGATTTCTCTAACAACTTTTCTTTTTTCATTCTTGAGTTGAGTGCATAGCTTTAAAGATCTCTAGTTTCTCCATAAAAAAATTTGCCCATGTAAAATGTGAATAATTGTCAATACAAACAAAAATATACCTTTTGCCTCCAACACTGGGAACTTTTTTAGGTCCCATTAGATCCATGTGAAGCAACTTTAAAATCTTGAAGCATTCAACTTTTGAGATAATTTGTGTGATGACCTTTATTGTTTTCCCAATTGACCCAGTCCACACCCATTTTATGTTAGTTTTGTTAATGTTAGCAATCCACAAGTGACTTTAGTTTTCGAAAGTTTCAACAACTCTTTCCTATGCCATTTTTCACTTTCTTCAATGTTGGACTTTAGATAGGGTGGTGCAACTCATGATATAGTAGTTGTCGTCTAACCTGTTACCAACAAATACTCAAAAATTATTTTTGTTATATACTTGGCATAGATCTTTTGCGAATTTCACGAATAGGTCTTGATTACAAAGTTGACTTATTCTCAATAAATTGACTTTAAGTTGTCAACATATAGGATGATCGCTAATCTTAGCATTCTATCAATGTTAAGACTGCCCTTTCCAATTACATGACATTTTTTATCATTACTAAATGTCACGTGTCTACTAGAAATAGTTTTGTAATTTGATAGATACTCTTCGTCACTTGTCATATGTTTGGAACAAGCACTATCAAGATACATGTATCTTTTGAACAAGCTCTCAATGAGGTATGGTATATGATACGAGGCTTTTTATTTCCAACTTTCAAATTTTGACTCATCTGATCAGTTTGTTATTGCTTTGAGTGTTGTCACCATGGTAGTCCACTTGTCCTCCACACAACGTGTGTCTTAATAGTGGGAAGCATCTACTCATTTGATGCCTTGCTTTCCTACAGAAATTACAAAACGTGTTACCTTTCTATTTCTTCCTTTTATTAGATTGACTCCTTGCTATTGTCTTGTTGTTGGGAACAACTTAGCTAACAACTAGAATAGTTTCTTTGACAAATTTGATTTCTTTCTTCTTTAAGCTTTCAACTGCCCGGACCTATGTGTAACCTATTTTTGTATGGTTTGATGTTGACTTTTCTATTGATAATACATTCTCCAACTTGGTTTTTCTTTTATTTATTTTTTTAAAAGTTGAGTCAGCTTCTTGATATTATTCATTGAGATTTTTATACTCAAATCTCAACTTTGAATACTCACCATTCAACGTGCATTCAATTCTTTAAGAGATTTTACTTCTTGTTTTAATGCATGATATTCAATTTGTATGGCTATTAACTTATCATGATTCAATTGATAAGTAGAGTAAAGTTCATCATCAACATCACTGTTATCTTCATCAGATGTTGCAACATTGGCCACAGCATTCTTTTGTTTTACTCTTACCGAATTGAAGGCAACTTGATTGCTTATTTGATTGGCTTCATCATCAGATTGTTTTGATCCATCTTCACTCTATGTAGAGTTCATGGATTTGCCTCATTTCTTGAGTGTATTAGCACATTCTATCTAAATGTGTCTGAAGTCTTTACACTCGTGAAACTATACACCTTTTTCTTAGGCTCACCCTTTTTACGTTTCTTAAATTTCTTCGTTTGATCTATTGATTTTTTATAGAAATTTTGCTTCTCTTTGCAAGCAACTTTAGGCTGTGTCATCATTACTGTTGCAACAATCATCATTGTCTTTAACATCTCTTTGTTTCTCACTACAAAAGTAAACCTCATTCTAATTCTGAACAACATTTTGGTTCATTTCATATGTCTCAAGTGAACCTTTAATATCATCCAAGAGTAGGATGTCCACATTCTGTGCTTCTTCTATCACAACTACTTTAGGGGTGAATCTCATCTCATGGGCAAGATTCTCAAGGTTTTTCAAATAAGTTTTTTCCTTAAAATATTTCTTACTTAGTTGATAGGCTTGATTGGCAATGTATCTCATCTTGCCGTTAAACTTTGCTATAGTTTTATTTTCATGTATTCTCAATGTTTCGAACTATTTTGCCAACATCTAGAACTTTGAAGAGCTAGTAGCACTAGTTCTTTCATGGACATTTTGGAAAGTTTTTTTAACTGTTCATATGTTGATATGAGTTTGAATTACTTTTCATCTACACCTATAAATATTGCATTAATACCTTTTGAATTTCCTCATGCTACCTTCTCATCTTCAGTAGTCTAGGTTTTCACATCTTTTGGAATTTCAATTCCTTCATTAGATATGATGACAGAAGGATGTTAGCCATGCTCAATATCGTACCATGGTTTTGTTGGATTTCATTGGGGTTTGGCCAGAAAATTAATTTTTTAGCACATAAAATCATTGTGCACATGTAGTGGAATACAATAGAACAAACCCTATACAGTTTTGTTACAAAACATGAAAGATATTAATTAAACAAGAAGATGCATAAAATTGTACCTTTGCAACATTTTCAAGATAAAAGAGTGCTCAAAGATAGTGATTAGGGGTTGCACTCTTTTGCTTGGTTGGGAGCAAGATAATTAGGATTTCAAATGTTGTGTCTCGAACTTTTCAAGAACCCTATATATAGTTAAGACACTGGGGTTTAGAGTATAGGCTCCATAGGCTCTCATACATGGACCTTTTCAATTAAAATAACCTATGAACTTTTATTTAATAATTTCATTAATAAATTAGCCCATAAACTCTTTAATTATTAATCTCATTAGTAATTAAAGCAGAAATGGGTCCAATGAGTTTAATTTAAATGATAATTTATTTAGTTCAATTCAATTGCAACTAAATAAATTATGCAACCCACCAATTTAACACTAACAATACATCCCAATTTTATTTGTGTGACTTTTTAGATTCATTCTTATTTGGTAATGAGCATAGCTTGAAGGAAATAGACAATGTCTAGCCCATAGCCTATATCGTAGCCTAATTAAGATCAAATGATCTGAATCGCAATGAACCTTTCCGATTGTGATTACCATACCGTATAGACTTTTTGTGTCACACCTGAATCGAGGACCATGACACAACAGTATCTGTGAATCACCTTGGCATATACCAAAGTCAACATACTAGAACATGCTAAAGCATAAAGTTCATTTATTGGAAATGAAAATCTAGTCTATTACATTGTAGTGAAAAGTAACTAAGTAGCCTATGCTATTACATTGGAACTATATTATAGACTAATGAAAATATTGAAGCCAATAAATCTAAGTCTTCATCCTTTAGCTCTCCACCATCTCCAACTATGATCCTATTTGTTGGTTTCCTTTGCAAGAACATCAGTTAAAGGATGTAAGCGATGAGCCACTTTATAAATGGTACCTCTTGCCATTTTCCTTTTCAATGGATTTGAGCTAGATAAAATATAAATAAAACACATTTTATAAACAGAAAACATAAATCATGATTTATGTAAAACAGTAAATTTCAGTAAAACATTCTACAGAACATTGTATTTCAAAATCATTCCCCATTGTCTTATCATTTTGATGTCAACATGTCCATCTTTCTTAGCCCACTCATGATGATATGTACTTCGCATACTTATTTCCACAAATCAAGACATTAGTCTATTATCTCAACTAAAGAGGGTCACATCGCTCAATCTATTTTGATTGAATGGATCACATATCTTAATTTATAACTCGAGTTGAGTGGGTCACATATTCCAACCTATAACCTCACTTTAGTGGATCTCATATCTCACTTATTACCTGGTGAGTGGGTAGAACTAGTTCCTATACTATAATCAGCATCACATGAAAGGCTTTTTATATTTCATTCATTGTAATTCGATTTTGAAATATTCAGTTTAAAGTAATTTATTTTATAGATGCTCACATCTCGTTTTCAATAAAATAATAAACACCTTGAGGTTCACATAATTAATAGGTCAAGTTTATGCTTTCATAAAATAGGAAATATTCAAAAATAATTTTAAATGTATAGCAAAAGAAATTTAGTTGGAACGTAAAACAATTTTGAAAACATTTTGCAAAAGCTAGTAGGGAGTAACAACTTACCTATCACTTAATCCTATTGATTATCAGGTTCCTTGCTTATTGATTCCTAGTTCCCTATTCAATCACAAAATTCCCAATGTTTTCAGAAGCTTCATGTATATCCTATGATGATTATTCCTACTAAGATCCCTTTGATTATTATTTCCCACTCCTTGGGACTTCTTAGATTAATTGGGTCTCAAAATTGAAGAATTTAGCTTAAATTACTGAAAAATCGGTTCTATCTAGTAGCCACAGCTAGGCTTGCAACCACGCACCTTGCTATTGCACCCATGTTGAGCTACCATGGTGTACTGCATGGCGCAACACCTAGGCCTTACGATTTGCTCTGCGTGTATGCCAAGCCTTTTCGCATCATGACCATGATGTAACACGGGGTTTTCATAGAGGCTTTGATCAAAATCTCACATTCTACACCATTCCAACCACCAAAACACGACTACACAATTGTTCTAAAGCTGTCTGGGCATGCATCTATGCATCAAGAATTATAGGAAACACATCCAAACAAGTTGACAAGTTTTTGAGACAATTAGGACACATTTCAAAATTTCGCGTAGTTTTCCCACAAGTGCTTTTGATGAATTTCTATGTATAATACACAACTTAACGACAATCCCATGAGTAGTCATTGTGTTAGACACAATGAAACCTTTGTTTATGGTACATCAGCATAAGAAATGAGTAGTCGTTCTATAACTTCGACTAGTGATGATGTAATGTTGAATTGGGAGCATCATATGGTGTATGATGCATAGTTTCATGGTAGGTCAGCAATGAGAGTTCTAATTCTATCTTTTGTATAAAAATTAGGTCATGTTAATGATCAGTATTATGTAACTGTAAGGAGCGCCTAAATGCTGTTAGCTTGAGTGACTAATTTTTTGATGTTTTTTGGGCAGTCAATGAAACTTTGTATAGTTGATATGAAAATTTTCTTAACTATCACAGTTGCAAGATTAGTGAATATTAAGGTAGAGCATAACAATGTTGTAGAGTTGCTATGATGACATTTGTAAATTGATAGGAGAGATACTTCCTCATAGCAGTCGGGTGCTATCAAACTTTTGTAACACAAGTAGTTGATCAGGGATTTGGGACTTTTTGTAGTGAAGATCGATTATTGGATGCATATTTTTTCGGAAAGGTGATAAGGATCTTGAGAATTGTAGATTTTCTAGTGAAGCAAGATACAAAATAATGTGGGGTGGTTCCTCATGTGAGAAATGGGTTCTACTACGACAATAGAGCAAATGATATGGCATGTGTGCCACAACATTTCTAAGAGTTCTTTATGACACTTGTTGGGTGTGGAAGCATGGAAGTACTTTGATAGGACATATCTTGATTTCGCAGTTAAACTATATAATATGCATCTAGGAACTTTGTGCAGATGGACTTGCCCACATGGATCATATGGTAAGACCTATTCTCGTTGGTAAGTGGTCATTACATCGTATAATCTACATCTAAGAATGTGTATGATAGCTCCATCCATGTTCTTCTCATTGGTGATCCCTGTCCCGGAAACCTTAATAGATTGACAATTGTGTACCTCTATCCACTTATTAATAAATTGTCGTAGTTATTGTATAAAGGGGTTGTGACATATGATGCTTATAGTCATACATACTTTAGAATGTGGGCAATTCTTATAGAGATGATTAATGACTTGCCAACTTATTCAATGCTAAGTGGCTAGAGTGTAGCTGGAGCATGCTTTATTACAGTCCTTGCATATTAATTGAAATTAGAACTTGTAAATATCATTTTGTGTCAACATAGGGGACTCACTATCACAAGTGAGTTTATTGACTCTTTTATAATTTTACTAAATATTAGAAGTTCAAACTACATAGGAAAATTTCATGCTCAACACTTATATCATCATGCAACCTATGTTCAATGGGCATCTTATTCATTTGTTAGTTACAAAGACCTTCTTTGAAAGTCCTTATAATTATTAAATATACCACTTTTCATTTAAAACAATTTTCAAATTTGTAGAATCTACAAATTTGTAAATTATTAGACAATTTACAAACAAATATTGTGAATGAATTGAATTTTGATTTGGAGAGATATATATATATATATATATATTATAAATATTACACTAATAGTTATGTAATAAGAGAGTTGAAAAATAAGGATTCAAAGAACTTGTTCACACAGACACACACACATGTATGCCATGTAATATAGGTAAAAACATCCATTATTAATATTATATATTTTAAAAATATAAGTATTTATTATATATAATTTAAAATTTTATACATTATTTTTCGTATATTAATTTGATCATTATAAATATATTTGAATATATAAAAAAGTTGATAATAAAAATAAAAAAATATTTAATAAATATAAAAGCTTATGAAACAACTTCCAAAGTTTTGAACAATTATAATTGAACTCAAACTCAGTTCACAAAGAATTCGAGTCAATGCATGCTCGACCCAAGCTTAACATTGAGTCAAGCTTTTCCCAAATTGACTCATTAAGCTCACTAACCTGATCGACTCTTCTTGATTAAGGCAATTTATCTATATATAGCAGAATCTACCGTTCAATTTATGTATTTGAGGGTACTTACGCTACTCCTATTCTACATTTGCAGATTCGGGGTATATTAGAACTGTAATTCCCTTGGATAATCAGATTGGTGCTTGGCTAGACTTATCTAAAAAGATACTTGAGTGAATTTATTGACTCTTTGAGATATTTTACTAAATACTTGAAAATCTTAAAGCTTAGGAAAATTTCTTCACCAACACTTATTAGGAAAATTTCTTCAGCAACACTTATATCATCCTTCAACATATGCTCAATGGCCATTGCTTGAAACAAGTTTTTATTCATTTGTTTGTTACGAAGACCTTATTTGAAAGTTCTTATAATTATTAAGTACACCATTTTTTCATTTAAAACTATGAAATTTATTTTTAAATTTATAGAATGTACAAGATGTTGAGCTTGAGCCAAAAGAGAAAAAACAGAAAAAAATGATGTTGAGTTTGGATATTTAATTTAAACTAATATATTTATCATATATTTTAAATCTCATATGTATGTCATTTGTTCCTTAAAATGTACACTTGAATTTTTAGCGTGTACTCAATGACTGTATACTTTACTAACAGGTAAGGTACTTATGTAAAAATTTCCAATTAATAATTATCGGTGATGTTTTGTACTATGATTTACACTGTATTGGCTATTGGGCTTTAGTAACCTAAGTTCTGTAGAATTTGGTGGTTTAGAGGTCAACTTGGCCCATTGGACTAGAAAATAAATGGACTGCCTTTCTCCTCACAGGCATATTTATCATGATCTAGTTTTGTCATGGGTTATTCTTTTAGTTTCAAAGAGCACTTCCATTTATTAGTTTAATGCATTTATAATTTATTTGCTTTTGTATAAAGAGAGTAATAATAGCAAGACTTCCTCAACTAAAGTAAAATTGTGCATCTTCATTTCATTTAATGGCTAGTCGGAAGATAACGAACAACCTAAGATAACAATGAATGCTATCATGCCCTCAATTTGACCACAACATGAAATTATCCCAAGATAGCTATTTCCAAAAGATATCAAAACCTAAACAGTGCATTTAAAAGCCACAGATTAAAATTAACATCCAAGAAGGTAATTTCTCGATTTCAAGTACAAGTAGTAGTTGAAAATTAAATACTTCATATTATCCAACATATCTCTCAACTCTTACTTAACTGAAGAAGGAAATATAGCCAATGGCTCTCGCCTTATTGTCCATGTCCTACCACCTCTAAGGGAGATCTATTTCTTGGTCCTCAGTCTCATAGTCTGCAAAGGGAATCAAAACTTTATGAGCTACTTGTCGCCCAATAAGAGGATTTGCCTGCTTTATAATTACGAGTATGGGAGAAATTTTTTTGAGGTAAATATCGCAAAGAAGAATTAAAATTACTAATGAGAAATTAGAACATAGAAAGCAGAGTTAATCCATTTCATATTATTGACCACATGCTCAAGGTTTCCAAATATTTTGTGTTTTTTACTACTGATTAGAGCCTTAGTCTTTAACTTCGACTATAGAGCATTAGAAGAGGTTTGCTAGCTTAAGGCCTCAATTTTCTACCCAATTGAATAAGTCTCAATCTTTAACCACGATTGAGAGGGTCATGTGTAGCTTGACTAGTACTAGGCCCTAATACTTCTACTTGGATTGGCAGGCCTCAATCTTTAAGCTCAATTAAGAGGGTTACATGCAGCTTCACTACCTATATGCCTTAATACTTCTGCCTCAATTGAGTGGGCTTTAATATTTAATTTTGGTTGAGAGGGTCACATATTTAATTTCTAACCTTAATTGAGAGGGTCAAATTTTGGTCAGTTGAGGGCCCTAATACTTTTACTTCGATTGGGTGGGTTAAAACTCATTCCATCACACCAGTCGATTGTTAACAGAGCATGCACAACTTGTAGTCATTGTCAAAGCGTTTGTAAATTCACATTTTTGCATTGAAGAGTTGTAACAGAGTATTGCAACAAAAGGCAAGAAAAACAGTCTTTCTTGATAAAATACTTAGTTAAACAGAAATGAAATACTTCTTTCACAACACAAAATTAGTTGTGTGAGTAAAATAGATATTAGAGACAATTGTAAAATCAATGAGGTGAGCGTAGTAGTACATGATGTTCGATTCATTTCTATGGTAAAAATAATTTTTTTTGGTAAGGTTATTATAAGAATTTGCATGATTAGCCAACTTAGACGTTACAAATTCATTCATGCAAATAAAACAAATTTTGGAAGGAATTATGAAAGTGTAGGATGGATTGGTGTGAATAACATTTTATGTTAGTGTACGATGGGCACTTCTAGGTTTGAAGTGTGTGGAAATAAAAAATAGTTAAAAAATCATGAAAAACAAGCTTAGAAGTGACCTTAGGTAATAGTTGACCAATCTTGGCTGGTTCAGGATCAAATAGATGCATGGTGATCGACATCAAGTACTTCTGGAATTATGATTAGGTTTCATCATGATCTATTGATGTTGATTGCGTCACACTGATTAATAGGGATCGATCATGCTAGGCTAGCATGGTCAATCCAAAGGCTACTATTTTTGCAATCAAGAGGCTTGTGATCGATTGTGGTTAATCGCTCTATATAGATTGACTGGGTTTGATGTTTGCCACGCACTAGGATTGATTCGGAGCTACTTAAAATACAATCATGGCCACCTAAGATTGATTTATATCAATTGCACGGCCAAGATCGATAGGGATTGATTTGGAATCTGCCCAAATTAACCTAGTTAGCTGAAAAGTTCAAAAATACCTGATTTCTTAGCAAATAATCAATCTAAATACTCATTTTAGGTCATGAAAAGTATGACAAATTCATTAGTCATATATATCCCTACAATTGCAATGGTTTGGTAGAGATACGAGGGAACATGATTTAAAATCAAAGGGAAACAAAGGGGAACACACGTATGATTCAGGTGGTAGGAGCCCTTATCCGTTTATGTATGTTTATGCATATTTTTACAAACTAATGGATAACTGTAGAAAATTCATACAAATGAACCTACGATTCAAAAATCCTAGTTTTCTGCATAATTTGAATTTGAAGTACAATGTTTGGGCTTAGGAACTTATCTCAAGTACTTGAAAAATGAATTCTTGATGTTTAGCCTGGTACTAGAGCCACTGGAAGATCTAAAGGCATAATAACTTCAACATTGGTAGACTCATGTCTCAGCTGCACTTCACTAGGATCAATTTCTTTCCTTCATTGCCATCAAAATGGATTCAATTTCAAGGTCTATTGATTAACAAGCTCGTGGATAGTCCAACCACTAATGGATGATCTAAGTTCACCCTTCTTCATTCACCCCTCAGGCAACCATAGTGCTATCATCACTTAACTAGAATTAACAGGCTACAATTATGCAACATGGTGTACGCCTTTTACACTTACCTTGTTAATAAGGATTAAGTTAGGCTTTGTTGACAATCCCATACCTAAACTATTGAAGGAAGACCCCTTATGACGCAATTAGAGGGGGGGGGGGGGGCGCAGTGGAAGAACAAAATTAGATTAAACCCAAATTGGATTCCAAAAACGTGAACTGTACATTAAACTAACTGACCCAACATATTGAAACCAAAATGAACTTAATAACTAATAAATGGCGTGATAGGACAGCTACAATCGATACACCGAAATCAATTGATATATCACGATTCACACAAGAATCACTCCTCTTGAATCGATTTGAGCATTCTCAAATTCAAAGAAAATTGAATGGTTTCATAATTTTCAATTCAATATATCAAAATCTTTCTATTCAACTGAATAAAAAATGCTATTTATACTAAACCCTATCAGATCATAACCTAAAAAGCCCGTATGGCCCAAATTATTAATAAATCCCATTAATAGATAAAAATAAAAATAATAAATGCTAAAACAAAATTCAATGGATCCCTAGATCGCGTCATACCTTTCCTTCTGAGGGCGAATTGTCCTCGATTCGAGCTTGTGTCCTCTTGGATCAAACACAAATCTTTGAAAGCTCCTTAACTCTTTAACATTCCACTGAAACTTCAGCTTCATCTTCCCATTAGTCCAACATAGAAAAATCCATGGGGAACCATATAAAGGAATATGAGAAAACATTGATGACTTATTCAGATATGCATATATAGTCTTTGCAGATAAAAATATCATCAACTCTTGTGTAGTACAATTGGACAGAGTATCTGCTAGATGGTCAAATGGGTTAATGTATACGTGACTATGTAAAAGTTCAATCCCCAATCTTTCCTCGTTCTTCATTCTTATGGCTATCATCAACTCCCATTTTAATTTTTATGGATTCTTCCTTCTTAACTTTATCCTTCTCAATCCTTATTACAACTTCTGTTATTTTTTCTTGTTCATTTTGCTCTTCATCAATTTCCAATCCGTTGTGACTGCCAATATCCTTGTGTTGCGTGTCTTTGAATTCTACCTCTTCTTTACTCTATTTATTTACAGGTGACATCTTCATCGACAGGCGTTTCTCAGCATAGATGAGTCGGTTAAAACTAATGTAAGCATCAATTTCTTCATTTAGACACTTATTAATTGAGTGCCTTCTTTGAAAATAGTTTAAGCACAATTGATCATTATTAGGCACATGATAAGTGGTAGAAATTTCACTGGCTTCCTCAACCTCCCTCAATCAACCATCTTGTTTATCCATGGCTCTGAATATCTTTTAAATTGTCTTAGACATCATCTTCAATTGTCCAGTGAAAGATTCATACATGCGTTTAGTATCATCAAAATTCTCAGCTTGACCTGCATGATGTCTAGCCATAATAGAGTAACTTTTCCTTTGACCCTTTTTTTTTTTCGCAATTTTTTCTCACAATTTTGTAATTTTTTTGCTCTCTCCTTTTTTTTAATCATAGTTTTTTCACTATTTTTCTGCCCTTTATTTTTTTGCTTTCCTCCTTTTGTATTTTTTTTCTACTACTTTTTTTCCTTAAAAACCTAGCAACCAAACAAGGCCTTAATACAGAAATAGAAATTCAACAACCAAACAAGCCTTACCTAGTAGAAACAAGGCTTAGTCCAATTCGGCTAAATTGTCACAGCCTGGTCCAAGTCTTTTTTTTTTTTGTTTTTTCGGCGTGGCCTAGAATTAACTTCCCTTGGCCTAAGGAAATTTTAGCCCAAAATCAAGCTTCCAGTCCAATTGAATCCTCGGCCCAAACGTTTTTTACTTCTCGAGAAACCCAATTTTCATAGGTGGCGGCGGCGATTGGAGTTTGACGACTGTGGTGGGAGTTTGGGGACGACTGTGGTGGGAGTTTGGGCACGACTGTGGGGGGGAAACGCTCACCGGCAATCACGTGGCTTTAATTCCATGATGACTCGGCAAAATCTGTAGCAACCGGTGAGGAATTAGAGCGCGATGGCTAGCGGTGGCCCTCGGCTGAAATTCTCCTGAAATCCGACGTCTCGAGCTTCAATTAATGGTGGTGGTGGATTGGGCTTCGGGCGACGACTTCGACGGTGGAAATTCCGAGCAGTACTCACTCGAATCAGTAGCGATTTTGAAGGCTTTGCAATGGTGGGGGATGACTTTTCTACTGTCTGTTTTTTTTTTATTTTTGTTTGAATTTTTTTTCGAATTCTGCCTCTTTTTTTTGAATTCTATTTTTTCTTGTCGACAAGAAAGCATATCGAATTAGGATTCGATACTACCTTATTTTGATACCAACTGACGTGATCAGAGGAGGGGCAACAGAAGAATAAAATTAGATTGAACTCAAATTGAATTCCAAGAACGTGAGCCATGTATCAAAGTATCCGACCCAACATATTGAAACCAAAATGAACTCAAAAATTGATAAACGTTATGATAGGACGTTCACAATCGATACGCCGAAATTGATTGATACGTCACGATTCCTACAAGGATCACCCCTATTGAATCGATTTGAGAATTCTCAAATCTAGATAAAACTAAGTGGTTTTATAACTTTCAATTTAATATATCAAACTCTTTCTGTTCAACTAAACAAAAAATGCTATTTATATTAAAGCCTGTTAGATACTAATCTAAAGAGTCCATATGACCCAAATTATTAATAAATCCCATTAACAGATAAAAATAAAAATAATAAATGCTAAAATAAAATTTGACGGATCCCTAGATCGCGTCACCTTATATCCAACCTAGTCTCGTTGCAATGACCATATAGTATCATGGCTTCTAAAGTCTATGATAACAGGTCTTGCATCAACAGTCTTTTACATTAGGCATGCAAGTTAGCTTTAGGATGCATTGTTAAGACATTTTCTCAGCTTGATGGCAATAGAGTATGCAAACTCTATTTTGATTTACATGGGATTTGAAGCACGTCGTCCCACACTAATGTAATAAACAATAAAAAGGTAGTATTGAGCAAGCTTATATATCATATCCACAGAGAGGGTGTAATGGTGTGTTTATTGATGTGAATGAGTATGTATTAGTTAGGCTATCCCAATTGAATGAAAGTGAAAATAACAAAAGAAACAAGAATTTGAGTGCTTGGATGTCTGAGCAATGACAAATTGAAAAAGAGCTTCAGTTATGAAGAGATCTAGTCCCTTGTATAATGTTGATTTTCAATAAATGGTGAATGTGTTAACAATCAGTTTTATTTGTCTTGTAATGGATTGCTAATCCTATATTCTTCAAAATATCTTCCCAAACTCTCCTAAGCTTCAATTCAAATTAGATGTGTTCACACAACTCATTTAAATTGTGATTAAGATCTTTGATTAACAATTTATTCCACACCAATTTTATGGTATCGTTTCTATTAATCCCACAAAATTAATGATTACAACTGTTGGTCTAACTTGTGAGTTTCATTCTCGTTAATCCCCACGCAATCAAAAATCAATTAAAGGGTAGTTAAAGCTTTATATGCATTAAAATCACAATTCCAAATAACAAGGACAATGAAAGTTAATAGAAATTCATTCATTCATCTAAAATAAAACATTAACAAAAGGTTTTAGAATGAAATTTAGCAACTCATAATAATTTTCATCAAAACCAAACTAAATTTCATCATCCACAACTCAAAAACTAAAGAAAGAGACAAAAGAAAGCTTATTCTAAATTCTTGAATAATTGCACATAGGATGAAATCCTCAAACTAAATAAATTCCTTCTTGCTCGCATTTTTTGTTGTGTTTTCTAAGAACCTCAAAAACTCCTAAAAAGAACTTTTAAAAGTTTATTTACATGCTCCTTATATAGTAGATGGCTAAGGTATGGAAAAGAAGTCCAAAAATTATGCAAAAGTATGTTTCTAAAAATAGCACAAATTTCTGTTGCCGTGCTTTTGCAGTCATGAGAATAAGTCTTGTGGTTGCATATTCAGCTCTTGTGGTTGCGATGTTTTTTGTGCTAAATTTTTTGTTGCCATCCTATCCAGCAACATGATTATCCCTTCCATGATCACGACTTTGCCTTTCCACAAACACGATTTTTGCCTACAAAACAAGTCATGTTTTTTTTTTAATCTAAGAAATCCAAAATTTCGCTCAATTTTCACCAATTCACATCCCAACACATGAATTTTTTATCCAAAAACACTTTTTCCTGGAACTTGGACATTAAAAATGATAATTAAGCACAAATTTTCTCAAGTAAGAGGCTAGAATTTGCTATAAATCAAATGTTATCACACCTCCACACTTGAGGTTTGCTAGTCCCTAGCAAAGAAACTAATAACAACGACAATTTCCACTCAAAGCAAGCATAATCAAGATATGCATCAGTAAAATTGGGCTGGACATCTTCTTCATTTTAGAAAGATTTTATAAAAAAAAGTCAGACTTTTCCAAAATTATTCAAGAACACGGCATTCCTAGACTATCAATCTTTAATACATATCCCTGTATAAGTGTGTGAGCCACTCCTAACCTCCAATTACTTTAGTCACTTGATGGTGCTATTCCTTGGCAAAGACAATTAACTCATGGATAGCTTACCTTAATGAGCCCACTTATCGATCTTTACACAAACTCAAACAATGCATGACATAATATTAGTAGGACTTAAGTGGGGTTAAGTGAAAGAGATGGGGCCTTTGTATTTGTTCTCCCACACTTGCTTTTTTCCAACCTTCTTGTGAGCCTTTTTATAAGTTTTCTCAAGTTGTTGGGAACCTTTTTACGCAAATGTGAACAAGGGTTACTACACACTCCCAGTTACTCAGTCTACAACATACTTGAAATGCTTTGCATACTCATGGTTGGGTGATTACTTTACTCAAGAATAAACAAGGGTTTCTGTGCAATCTTACTAAGTCATTCCAACTAAAGAGTATACCAATTATTTTTAGCTCAATTATTTTTTTTTCACATTTTTTTTACTTTTTCACAACCCCTTCTCACAATTTTCACACATCTTTATTGCCAATTTCATCTCTCATTCCAACCACTGTTTTCCTTTATGTTCCAATGGTTCATGAGCTCCTTGAGGCAAGGTTTACTCCCACAAGCCACCATCCCTTCCATAGCTATAGAGCTTCTCAAACTACTAGCAACTTTGGGTAGGATGGTGTGTGTAAAAATAAAGGGATTCCATTTCCAACAAATGAGCCAAAAAATGTTATGTCTAATTTGAAACAATGAGACCAAATAATCAATCTATACTTTCAACATCAACTTTCATCATAAATTAAGTTCAAAGGCCATGAAACTGTCCCTTTTTACTACTGTAATATTATTAACATCCTATTATATTCAAACTTTGACAATTATGGAGATAGGACATTAAAGCTCATCATACATAGACAACATGACTACTCAAAGTCAAATAATTCACCAATTCAAACATCAACCAGAATGCATCACAAAAAAAAGAGAGTTTAAGGTTTGCAATCCATAAAAATTGCATGTCTTGAATGATCAACAATATATGAAACAACCCTCAATTACATCTCCCTATATTTAGAATGTTACATTAGCTTCAATGCAACTGCAAACATGAAAGCTCAAAATTAGATAAACAAGGAAGAATACAAGCTGGAGTAATGGGGAAGGAACTCCATCATATCACTCCTTTAGAGAGAACTCATCATCACCATCCTGCACATTATAGTGTGGGTCAACATCATAGTAATCGAGAAAAGGCTCATCAGTTGTTGGTTGAGGTGGATAGTGTTGTTATTGGTGCCGTAAGCGAGGGACCAACATAGCTTGTTGAAGCTATGCCTCTGTTTGAGCTTAGAAGCTGCTAATGGTATGATCTAGGCAGTTCAATTGAAAACCCATACGTCGGGCTATCAACTACATGTTTTTGGATCTTAGTCTAAAAATCTTATTCCATGGGCTCGAGAGCTAGTCTTCAGTGGTGCTATAGCTATGGTACCTTTGCTCCTTATGCCCCCTAGCCACCTACCACCTCTAGGGTCTAAATGGGACTCGTCAATGGTACATCCATATGAAGGGCTCCTAGGTCCACTCCCATCAGTTAGCATAACTCCATGATTACATATGTGTGTTCTATGCCTGCTTCCCTTTTGTCTACAATGCATACAATATTATCAAATATTAATTAGCCTAAATTCAGAGATACAATTGTATAGATGGCATAAGGGAACATAAATTACTTGGTGCTGATAGTGGTTTGGTGTTGATTAGGTTAGATTTGCCCACATGTAAAGAGCTACTAAACTCTAACTAGTGGTGGGAAACTCTTGTAATGGGAATTAAAGTGCCTCACATCCTTACATTGGATGCCCTTGGGGCATACTTCTTGCACTAACCACTCTTTAAACCTCGTGTTTTCCAATTCTCCAAATGTACTCATATTGACAAGGTCTAACTAGAATAACTGGTTAATATCATTAGGATCAAAACAAATAGACACACCTTTAATCATAATGGAATCATCCTCCTGGTCTGGCACATTAGTGTAGAATTCTTGTAGTAGTTCATTTGAAGACCAATTCTTAAGGTGTTCTATAGCAATCCTCCATCCTCTTTGGTTCACAATCTACATTAATTCAAGATCGACATTGTTATCCTTTCCAAAGCCTCTTCAGCCAACCTTGTCCTTTGGATCTCATCGTTCATATAGTGGTCTTGTGCATCTTCAGACATGAAGCAGTTGGTGTCGTAGACTACAGTTGGAGGAGATGGAGGTGCTCGAGAAGAATTGGCACCTCAAGTAGTGTGGCTTCTCTTCTTGGCTCCTGAAACATAAACAAATTTCAACAAGATGGACTAAGAAGTAAAGTATAGTAGTACAACCAATATATAATCCATTTACCTAACTATTAAAATAACTCATCCATACTAAGTCCAAAAGCTGAACAAAATTCAATCTTCAACCTAAAGACACCCTACAAGCATGTTCCTTAAGATTAAAACAACGGAATCCAATCTAACATGTAAATCACTTTATATGTGAGCAAGCACCTAACATCTAACCTTAATAGGCTACAATGGAAACTAAAACATGCTAAAATCATATTAGATACAAATCAGGCTAAAATCATTCAACAAAATAGCCATGCCCAAGTCTAAACAATGTAGATTATAGCTCTAGATATAAATAAGCACATTCCCATCGTAACTCAGGTGTAATAGCACATTGGTCACAATTAGGCATAACAATGCATTTTGCTAACCCTTGAACTCGATAGGGGCTCAGTACCGTAATCTAAAGATAAATCATTAGCTTAGGAATATAAAAATTAAAGCAAACAACCTAAACTAAGAAAATAAGTTCATTTAGGCATTATATCGAACATCTGGCATGCATTGAATATAAGTCATAAAATTGAACAAGTATTCACAAGAAGATGTGCCTAAATTGCAAGACAATCTATAATTTATCAATACTCCAACTACTTGTTGAATTGGGAACCAAATATCGTGCACAAAATATGCAAAATCATAGCTTAAGGACCTCTACATAAGTGAATAAACATAAACCATAGCTCGGTCTCAAACTTCAGAAAAAAGAGTCAAAGGTTAAATACGTGAGTAGTAATACCATAACACAAATTAAAGAGGGAATAGAGTTATACATACTGGACATCTTAGAAGGGTGAATGGTATCATGCTTTAGTAAGGGGCTTTAGAGATAGTAGGTCTGTATTGATTGTTGAACAGTGTGCATCAAAATTAAAGAGCACATCTTTAACAAGTAAATTAAAAAGGGGTTTAGAAATTTTGGAGAAATCCTTAATGAAAGGTCTGTAAAACCCAGTGTGTCTAAAAAGCTTTGAACACCCTTCAGATTAGTTGATGGTGGTAGGTTGGCAATGACATTAATTTTTACTTTGTCCACCTCAATGCCTTTTGTTGAAATCCTATCTCCTATCAGAATCCTTTCCTATACCATAAAATGACACTTTTTCCATTTTAAGATTAGGTTAGTGTCCTTACATTTCTGCAAGGCTAGGGAAAGGTTTTTTAAATAGTTATCAAAGGAGTTACCTACCACTAAAAAATCATCCATAAAAATTTCAACAATATTTTCAACCAAATTAGAAAAAATGGCTACATGCACCTTTGCAAAGTGGCTAGTGGTTTACATAGTCCAAAGGGCATCATCTTGTATGCAAATGTACCGTAATGGCATGTAAATTTTGTTGTATCTTGACCCTTGGCGCAATAGGTGTCTGATTATACCTCAAATAGCCATCTAAAAAGTAATAATAGGGGTGCCCGACAAGTATTTCTAGCATTTGGTCCACCAAAGGCTAAGGAAAGTGATCCTTCCATGTGACACCATTGAGTTTTCTATCATCTATACATACATGCCACCCCATCGCTAGCCTAGATGAGATTTATTCATTTTGCTCATTATAAACTATTGTCATGCCTCTTTTCTTTAAAACTGCTTGTGTTGGGCTTGCCCACTATCTATCATAGATAGAATAGATTATTTTTGCATCTAACAACTTCATTATCTCCTTTTTAATTGCCTCTTGTATGTGTAGGTTTAATCTTCTTTAGGGTTGCCTTATAGGTTTATATCCTTCTTCTAACAAAATTTTATAAGTAAAATGGACTAATACCTCTTAAGTCGACTATAGACCATGTGATCTCTTAAAACCTTTAACAACCTCTCTTTTTCTTCCTCACTTAAATGTGCAGAAATAATTATAGGAAGTATAAAAGACTCAGCTAGATGAGTGTACCTTAAATGAGAGGCAAGTTGTTTCAGCTTAAGTTTCGAGGGCTCCTCCAAGGGTGTTTTTGGTGGATTTATTGATTTGACTAGGGGCTGTATAACTTGCTCCACCTCATTCTCTTTCTTGTCTTCTTCTTTCTTAGTTGTCTCCATCAATTCCTCTAATTTCAAGTTTCGATCAGGTTCCTCCTAAGAAATTCAAATGTGTAGTTGTCAAAGTGCTTTATAAACAAGTGTCAACATCAAGGGGATATTTGGATACATTAAACCTGTTAAATATTAGCTCTTCACCTTCAACCCTTAATATTAACTTACCTTGATGCATGCCTATTAAAGCCCTACCAGTGGCTAGGAAAGGTTTCCCAAATATAAGTGGCTTGTGTTTTTCCATATTTAGAACAAAAAAATCAATAGGAAAATAAAATTTTCAACTTTTAGCAAGACATCCTTAGTTAAGGCAAGAGGAACTTTCGTAGATATATTAGCTAGGTGGATGGACATCTTAGTAGGCTACACCTCTCCCAAGCCAAGTTTCCTGAACAAAAGCATTAGATTAATGCTGGCATCTAAGTCACTTAAAGCTTTACTAAATTCAACATTGCTGACATTGCAAGAAATAATAAAACTCCTTGGATCTTTTGATTTTAGAGGTAATTTGTTTTAGATTACTACACTGCATTGCTCCGTTAGCAACACTATCTCATGATCCTTGAGGTTCCTCTTCTTTAATTCGACTTTTTTTAGGAACTCCGCATAACTAAGCACTTGAGCTAAAGTCTTTATGAAAGGAATATTAATGAAGCTTTTAAACATATCTAAAAGCTTAAGAAAATTCTTATTTTCCTGTGAGGCTTTTAATCGCTGGTAGGGAATGGGTCGTCTGCAGGTCTTGATTATTGGTACTACCTTTTCTTCTTTCTCTATCTTCTTTTCTTAGTCCTTCTTACTTTGATCCTCCTCTTTATTACCCTTCTCATGTGATGGTGTTTTTTCCAATTGCTTTCCACTTCTCAAGGTGACTGCTTTGCAATATTCTCTTTGATTTGGCTCTATATTGCTAAGCAACATTCCTTAAGGTCTAATTGCAACAACTTTTGTCAGTTAACCATTTTATTGCTCCAAATTCCTTAATGAAGTTTGTTGGTTCTAAAACGCTAAGTTTATCCTAGTCATATAGTCTTTTGTAGTTTTGGCAAGATTACCCTAGATTTCTTACGTAGACTTAGCCAAATTACCTATAATATCTTCCAATGATTGCTTCTTTTCTTGTGTTTAAAATGGAGGAATTAGGGTTGCTGGTCATTGTGCTTGAAAACCTAGGGGATTTGATGCACCAACTTAGTTTTTCCATGAAGAGTTGGGGTGATTTCTCCATCCTGAATTATATGTATTCGAGTATGGATTATTTTGCATTCTGCTTGAGTTATTCATGTAGTTCATTTGCACCATCTCCTACTGGCTACCACTTGTACTTCCCACTTGGCATAAATGTGTTAGGTGTGGAGTTACACATATGTCACAAACTTATATCAAAGAAGAAGGAGCAGCATTAAAGTTCACATTTAAGTTATCAATTTTTCTTAGCAACAAATCAACTTTAGTAGTTAGAGTAATAAAAGCATCAAGGTCATTAATTCCTGACACTCTTCTAGTGGAAGCTTTCTTTGAAAGCCATTGATACGTATTTAATGCCATTTCTTCGATAAGATCCCATGCCTCCTCTTGTAGCTTGTTCATCAATTTTCTGCCAGGTACAGCATTAACACTGTTTGTAAATTCCCATTGATACCACTATAAAAGGTTTGAATCTTAACAAAAGAGGGTGGATACCTCTTAAGAAGCTCTTTAAATCTCTGCTAAGCCTCTAGGAGTGTCTTTAAGTCCAATTGCTTAAAAGTCCTAATTTCAAGTGGAACTGTGCAGTCCTAGTACGAGGGTAGAACTTAGCTAAGAATTTTATCACTTTCCTCCCACGTCATAATGCTTCTTGGTGGTAGTGCTCGAAGCCACTGTCTTGCCCGATCATGTAAAGAGAATGGGTATAATCTAAGGTTGACCGCATCATTTGATACATTATTAAATTTCACAGTATTGCATAACTT
The DNA here is from genome assembly GCA_019155195.1 of Avicennia marina. Taxonomy (NCBI): domain Eukaryota; kingdom Viridiplantae; phylum Streptophyta; class Magnoliopsida; order Lamiales; family Acanthaceae; genus Avicennia; species Avicennia marina. The sequence goes on along the minus strand of CM032766.1, from coordinate 6,490,717 downwards.
TAGGAAACTTGCCAGATGTGTGTTTGCAACTTCTTGTAGCCTTTCTCCAAATTGGTTAAGTTGCACCATATTAATTAGTGTAGGCTTTAGCTTAAAGTTATTCACATTTACTAGAGTCTTACTATTCCTATCATGTTCTGATTCATCATTGGCTAGACATAGTTACAGAGGGGCATCTGATTAGGTTTTGGGAGTTGCTAGGTTAGGTGTTGATTATCTTTTTTCTCTAGTTCCTCTTGCACTCATCTACGTTGAGCTTTTCTTCAACAAAATGTTTTCTCAATTTTTGAATCAATTTCCACCAATTCCTAACTTTGACTATAGCACATACACGAGTGACACCACTTTCAATATTTAGCACAACAATAGATCAAAATAAACTAAAAGAGAAGACAACATTAAATCTGAAATAAAAAAAGAAGAAAATGGCCTAATCTAACACATATTAAGAATATTCAATAGCACTTGTTACGCTCCCTAGCAATGGTGCTGTGATGTGTGCCATCCCACACTAATATAATAAACAATAAAAAAGTAGTACTAAGTAAGCATAGATATCGTATCCATAGAGAGGGTGTAATTGTGTGTTTATTGATGTGACTGAGTATGAATTACTTAGGCCATCCCAATTGAATGAAAGTGAAAATAATAAAAAGAAACAAGAATTCGAGTGCCTAGATGACTGAGCAATGACAAATCAAAAGAGAGTTTCAATTATGAAGAGGTTTAGTCTCTTGTCCAGTGTTGATTTTCAATGAATGATGAATGTGTTAACAATCAATTTTAATTGTCTTGTAATGAATTGCTAATCTTATGTTCTTTAAAATATCCTCCTAGACTCTCTTGAAGCTTCAATTCAAATAAGATGTGTTCTTACAACATAATTAAATGGAGATTAAGATCTTTGATTAACAATTTATTCCACACCAATTTTATGTTTTTGTTTCCATTAATCACATGAAATTAATGTTTGCGATGTTACCTATGTTGAACTTTGTGTTGCTGTCCTATTTGCTAGTGTGATTATCTCTTCCATGATCGCAACTTTGCCTTTTGGAAATGCAATTTTTATCTGCAAAATAAGTCTTGTGGTTATTTTGTCCATGAAATCCAAAATTTCACTCAATTTTCACCAATTCACATCCTAACACATGGTTTTCAGTCAAAAGCACTTTTTCTTAGAATTTTGACATTAGAAATCACAATTTAGCACAAAATTTCTCAAGTAAGAGCTTAGAATTTGCTATAAAATCAACTTTTATTAGGATTCAACAAGGAGATATGATTGTTGATGTATATTACACTGAGGTCATGTCTATTTGGGAGGGGCTTAGACAATATTGATTAGTGCCACACTGTGCCTATGGTAGGTGCAACCCAATGTGTTTCCAAAGATTTGCTGATCTCTAAGAAAAGGATAGAGTGTATAAATATCTTAACAATTTGAAAGATGCCTATACTACAGACAGATCACATCTTCTAAGGTAGAAGCCATTTCCAAGTTTTGATGAGGCTGACAATGCAATCATAGTTGAAGAAGGTTAGAGGAATGCAAGGAATTTGCACATGTCTTGGATTGATGTCTCAGCCTTGGCATCAATCTCTAATCAGAAGGTGAAGAAATATGAAGTAATATACTCCTACTGTGGGAAGAGAGGTCATACTAAAGACAAATGCTATAGGATAATTGGATTTCTATCTAATTTCAATGTTGCAAATTCTAAAGGGAAGGTTGCAACCAATCAAGTTGTAGTGGATAGTAGTTACAATTTGGAGAAGAAGGGAGATGGTGAGAATCTGATGCTGACATAAGATCACATCAAGAAGATTATCAGCATGTTGGACTCACAAAACATAGATGATTCCAATGTGGCTTGCACACATAAGAATCATGGATTGGTCAAGGATAGATTTTATCAGATGTAGCTCATTTTTCCAACTTTGTAGGTAAACCTTCTTGTCCTTCTTAGCTTATAGTTACTCATTAGCATTATTCTCCTATGTTAAACTCAAAATCGCCACAAACCATTGAATCACACAACACTACACTTGATTGGATAGTGAATATTGGTGCCTTAGATCACATTGTAGTTCACTTAACCACTTTCATTTCTATTGGCCTGTGTTAATGCCTTTGTTAATTTGCGCAATAATACTAGAGTGCTAGTAAAGAACATTGGTTCAGTCACTAAATTAGGCATTCTAATCTTGAAAATAAATGTCCTACATGTTCCCACTTTTCATCTTAATCTATTATCAATGAGCCAATTGAGCAAGTCTCATAACTGCTACTTCATATTCACCTCATACTTAGTCTATATTCAAGTCCTTTCTCCTTGGATAAGGATTATATTTGTTGAGTTACACCTAGGACTTTTCATCATGCACCAAGGCTTGTCTTGTTACAACCTCAGAGCTAATAATGTCATTACTGATGAGCAAAATAGGCTAGCATCTCCCCAAGAGTATGACCTTTGGTACTACAGGCTAGGACATATATCCTATAATGTATTAGATTCTAAATTCTAGTTCCAAAGTTAGAACTTTTCCTAATAATATTTGTGAAATTTGTACCAAGGTAAAGTAGAAAAGGTTGCCTTTTCCTTCTCATGTAATAAACACTACTAAAGCTTTTGAAATAATACATTTTGATACATGGGGTCCCTACTCTATTGCCTCCACTGATGATCACCATTTCTTGTTAACTATTGTAGATGATTTTACTAGATGTGCTTGAACTTATCTGATGAAACATAAGAGTAATGCCTCTCACATATTACCTATCTTTTATAACCTCATACATGCTCAATTCAATGCAATAATTCAGAGCATCAGATAAGACCATGCACCATAACTGAATTTGGTGCCATTCTTTAATGAAGAAGGAATCATTCACCAATTGTCTTGAGTTAAAACACCCTAGTAAAATGCTACAGTTGGAAGAAAGAACCAACATCTCCTTTGCATAGCTAGATCACTTCTTCCAAGCCTCTATGCCAGTTAAGTTTTGGGGAGATGCTATCATAACTGCTACTTGCCTTATTAATAGAATCCCCACAAAGTCATTGAACTTTAAGCATCCCTATGAGATGTTGTTTCGAGCACTCCTAATTACAACCATCTTAGAGTGTTTGGCTCACTTGTGTTTGCATATACCTTATCAAGAAACAGAACCAAACTTCAACCTCGAGCTAAAAAATGTGTATTCGTTGGTTACCTACCACACATGAAGGGATGTAAACCTTATGATATTGAAACACATGAGACTAAGCTTGTCAATGAATAGGGTTTTACCCTACCTATACCCATACTCACAAATGCCCATATATAAAATATCCTTAAATACCCATATCTATAAATAACCATACCCTACCCAATATAATATTAGACTCATTAGGTAATGACCAAATTTTACCTATATGTTTAGGGTCTAATTGGGTAAATTTTTATCATATTTAAAGTTTCATTCTTTTGTATTTTCTGTACTTGATATAATTTATGTAAATATTATAATCACTTGATATTGTAATTAGTTTGAATTATCAAATATCATGTTAATGAATTCAACTTTATTATAATTTTTTTTATTTTTAAATTTTCTCATTGATATTTAATTTTATAAACTCAATTTTAGTACAAAATTTCTAAAATCTAGTTTGAATTTTTTTTTTGAATTTCAATTCAAATATCTTTTATTATCTTTTAGTTAATTTTTATTCAATTAATGAAAATGTATTTTTGGTCAAAAAAATAATTTTGGCTTCTTGAAAATGGTTATTCTTAGCCTAAAGTTTTGTCCTAATGCTAATGTCTATTCGCTAATCCTAATTTCTATCATTTCATCAAACTTTATTACATCAAAATCATTTCACATGAGCATAAATTTTCCAATAACCCTTAAAGAAAAAAAATGTTTCAATCCTAATAAGTTGTCACCGTTCTTTAGTTTTTTGGTAAGTATACGTTTAGTATATAATTAAAAAATATTTTAGCTTCAAATGTTGTGATTAGTGCATTGAGATAACAAAAGAACAGTAACCAAAACGAAAAAAAGGAGGAAAGAGCAAAGCAAATAAAATCTCCAAATTATTGGATTGGTGTTACACACTTCTGTATCAATGATTATTTTTTGATATTGGAAGCCAATTTATTCATCTATTTATTTTTGTATACACTTACTTATGTGTATTATATGTATACTCATAATTTAATATATTCTCAATTTAATGAAAATATATTAATTTTTGGTCAAAATAATTGTACTAACTTGAATTAATATTTTATTTTGTTCTTCGAAATCAAAATTTACCAAATATTAAATGAAATATTGATTTTTAAAAATACATAAAAAATCAGTTCTGACAAAATGTAAATTATGCATGTTAAACAAAAAATAAATAAAGCAAAAAATATATTTAAGCTTGTTTTCTTATGAAAACTCATGAAACTTTTGTCTAAATATTCATATTATTTTTGTAAAATTGAATTTAGAAAAAATTTTAATATCACACCATTAAAAAGTATCCATAGAATATTAATGGGTAATTATAAGGTATAAATATCCATGGGTATTAAAGGGAAGGGTAAGACCCATGCCTATAGTTTTAACTTCAATAGGTATGGGTATGCCTTAGGTATTATATATTATATTAGGTAAAGGCCTGGTTTTAGATATTATTTTATAGGTATAGTTAGGGTAAATAGCTAGGGTAAAACCTTATCCATTGATTGGTCTAAATAAGACTTTTGTATCGAGGGATATTGTTTTCCATGAGGAGGCCTTTCCCTTACCAAAAACTATCCTAAACTCCTCAACACGTCACCACAAATCTTAGTTTACCTGCCTTGTCTAATGACATACCATGTGATCTAATTTGTGATGTGAGAGCACTAGATAAGCCACTTGGTCATAGTAATGACACTAAGGAAAATACCAAATCACTTCCCTCACCTAGATCAACCACCTCAACCAGTAGCTTAGACCATCCATCATCTAAACTAAACAGGCATATACAACTTAGAAAATCCACTAGACTAAGAAAAGTAACAAAGTATCTGGATGTGTATGATCATAACTTGCCACAACAGAATTAGGGAGTACCAAACATCCAATAAGCAACTATCTTGGAACCAACAAACAATCAAAGCAGCACACTTGCTACCTAACTAAATTGAGTCATGTGCAAAACCAAATTCTTTTGATGAAGCCATGGATAAGCCACACTAGAGGAAGACTATGATTGATGAGTTGGAAGTTTTGGAAGACAATGACACTTGGGAATTGTTTGAATTATTGAAGGGAAAACGTGTCACAGGATGCAAATGGATATATAAGATAAAGCTCAAATGTGATAGAATAGTGGACAGGTATAAAGTAAGGCTTGTTGCCAAGGGATTCAACCAGGTGGAGGGCTTTGATTATCAAAAAACCTTTAGTTTAGTGGTGAAGCAATCAACTATAAAGATGTTCTTTTGATTGTCATCTACTTGGGATAAGCATTCACAACAATATGACATGCACAATGCATTCTTAAATGGGGACTTAGTTGAAGAAGTATACATGGTCATGCCACAATGATATCAGCTGAAGGAGAGAGGTATGGAGACCAAATATAATAGGATATGCTAGCTAAAGAAAGCATTGTATGATCTCAAGCAAGCATATAAAAAGTGGATTGCAAAATTTACTAAGGCATTATATGGCTATGAATTTAATCAATTTGATCACTCCATTTTTAAAAGGAAGACAAATACAAGAATGTTAGCCCTTTAGTGTATGTGGATGACTTGATTGTAGGGAGCAAGGACAAGGAGGAAATAGATCACACTTTGAGTTTTCTCAGAAATAGATTCAAAATTAAGGATTTGGGAGTGCCAAGAAACTTTCTTAGCATTGAAATAGCAAGCTCTATTGAAGGCCTAGTGATGTGCCAGAGGAAATACACACTTGATCTTATTCATGCATATGGATTGCTCAAAGTAAGGGTAGCAACCACATCTATAGAAACCAACCACAAACTCAAGTAGTCAAGATGATTAGACACAAGAAGATGCAACTTTGTACAAATAGTTGGTAGGGAAATTGATTTACCTCACTTTCATCAGATCTGACATCACATATGTTGTCCACAATCTCTCTTAATTCATGAGTAAGCCACCTTAAAGCCATTGGGATGTTGCATTAAGGGTGTTGAGACACTTGAATTCTGCACTAGGAAAGGAGCTAATCATGAGAAGAGAGTTAAACATATGCATCAAAGGCTACTCAGATAGTGATGGGGATTACAAGTAGATACTAGGAAGTCTTTAATTGGTTATTGTGTGTTTCTTGGATCAAATCTAGTTAGCTAGAAGTCGAAGAAACAAAATGTAATAACAATGAGTTCTATTGAGGCAGAATATTGGGCCAAGGCTTATGCATCCTGTATTTGTGAAGTAATGGGGCTATTAAACATGCTGAAGAAACTTGGAGTTCATCACACAGAACTAGTCCCAATCTTTTGTGACAACCAAAGTGCATTTTAAATCAGCAAAAATCCAACAAACCATGAGAAAACAAAACATTTTGACCTTGATCTTCACTTTTTGAGAGAAAAGGTGCAGTGCAAAATAATTGAAACAAGGTATGTTAGGAGATGTGATCAACCGGCAGATGCTTTGGCAAAAGGGCTTGTAGCAGTTTGAAAAATTAATTTCCAATGAGTATGAAAAACATAAGAACTCATCTTGAAGGGGGCGACAAACCAGCAACTTTGATCACATAAGGCTGAACTAGAGACACTTGACAGATGAGCTGGAGGACAGGGTGCAAAAAACATTGCTGACCTTGCAGTGAGGTGTGTGGACAGTTGAGCTGATGATAATAGTAGTTATGGACTGATAATTAGCCTAAGGATACTCTCCTAATTTCAGTTTTTTAGTGAGTAGTAAATAAGAGTAGGCTACTTCATTGCTACAGTCAATTACTCAATTTCTTGATTCTAGAGATTGGATGAAATGAACTCTAGTTTCTCTCATTCCTCTTCTGGTTTCTTTAGTAAAGTTCTTGCCTTTCCATGCATGAATTCTTGATGTTTAGCAAAAGCTTTATCTACATAATATTTATGCAGAGTTGTGGGTTTCTATGTTCCTCAATCACTTGGCCAATCCCATAGTTGTACATGCCTATGCTCTCACACCCATGCCCACTCCTCGAATCCTATAATTCGGGACCTAACCCAAAATCAGCATCGCACCCTCTGCCACCGATAGGTTTTACTTCCCCTCCCCTCTCCATTACAGTCAAACAACTCTCTTCTGCCGTCTTGCTCCAGCGTGAAATCAGGGCCACATTCCTGATCCCAAGTCGGCCACTAAGCCCACCTTAAAGTTGGACTAATCAGAAGTCAAGTACTGAGAGACATCCTGAGATGACTTGGAGATGGACGAATTAGGTGGAACCAACAGGGTGGTGATGGCAGGCAGAAATATTTGGATTTTCTCTACGCCATCGAGTTCGCCGTAGGCATCACTGCCCTATTATCCGATTGGTAACAAAAATTCAAACTAATGATGCCTTGAGTTTGAGAGGAAATATATGACCAAAGCGGAGGGCCGAACAACAGTAGCAAGCAATCAAACAAACTAGCAGAGGATTGACCAAAGCAGCGGCAATTGGAACGGCAACTGGAAGCATCAACACCAAATCTAAACGGTAACTAGAATGTGAACAACAATAGAAAATGAACTTTGTGACTTGAGTCATCTCAGTTTGAGAATGTCCTCAAAGAATTATTTTGAAAATCTGAAATATCACAAGATTAAACAAACTTTCTTTCCAAATTGATTTAGGCATACACATGAAAAAACAATATATATAATTTTAAATCCTGTGAAATAGAATTGAGTCCTGTTATTTGATGCTTTTCAATGATAAGGAAGAAGAAAAGAATGGTAAGGGAGAAGGAACGGAGCAAGCGAGGTAATTTTTCTTTTTCATGTACGTCCCTCAAGAGTATTTTTCATCGATATTTATAGGGATGAAATTGCATACGTTGGTATTAAATTGGATATACGTTATGAAGGTCTGGAATGTTTTGGGAATCAATGTCCAGATCTTTGAACGTTTGGAAGAGCACTAACATTTCCGTGCTGACGTTAAGAAGAAAACTTTAAGAAGCATGAGGCCTTGTTTAGATTGACATTGAGATTGAAATTTGGGCCGAAAGAAGATAAACAAGGCCCCAAAAAATGTTGAGACATAGATTGGCCTTGTCCGTAGTGGGTCATCAGGAAAACCTTTTGAAATGCAATATTTATTCAAATACTTAATAGTAAAGAAACAAAGTGGAATTAATTAACCATTACAATGTTCCTAAGATGGAATTTTTTGTCCGTGCATGTTGTGTCATTATGTTGCATAGTGAATGTATTGTAATGTAAAACAAAAGTTGCGGACGACGTCTGATTTTGTATATGCAGAGGCACAGTGAGTAAAAGATTTTGTGCTATAACAACTAAACACATTGGCAGTGATTGTAATAGCGATAACGCAATGATTCTTTGATTGCTTTGCTTTTCCATCTATATAAGAACAAGTTGAGTTGAATGCTTTCATACTGCGTGAGCAGCATCAGTTCCAAATATCATCACCTTGTCGGCAACTTAGGGTTCGTAAGAGTGCGAACATGTTCTGCAATATGGGGAAATTATATCAGCCACCGTCACTAGAAAAGGGGCACTAATTTGAAAGCGACCTTACCCCATCTCCCTACACAAATTAAAGGGCTTTGTGGGTTTCGGGGTTTGCCACTTGTTAATTTGTTTTTGCTAGTTATGACGTGGTGCATAGCAATTGGACATGTGTGTTTGTGCAAGATTCTGTCCAGTTCTACCATGCCATTTTATGTTGTGTTGTTCTCATGGTGATGTTTTAAATTTAATGTAGATGATACACCACGTTCACTGTTACTAGTGATACGTGTGTGCTGGTTGAATAACCATTTGCGCCGAGTTCGTAATCTCTATCAACAACATTAACTTGTGATGCAATTATTGGATTATGTCATGTTTACTCATACTGAAATTTCTTAGTTGTTAATATTAAGAAAAGCAAGTTTTTTAAAAAGGATGTTGTAGGTCCAAAGTATACTATGTAATGTGGGTTTGTCATATATGACATTTCTTGAATGGAGTTGGTTTAATTGATTGTTGGAAAATTTTGCTGCGTAGAAAAATAACATTATTTTAGTAATGAAACTTATTACGTATTGAAGATTTTAAAATAATAATTTTTTACACATTTTCCTTTTACCATAGTTGAAATGATTAGGCTCATAATTGTGCAGTGAAGAATGTAATGAAAATTTTAAAAAATGTATAGACATAACATATTTTATTTCAGTAAAGCAAGTGTATTTTCCACAGTGATTAATTGCTTGTAAAAATATTTTTCAGCTATATACTTTAAATACCTTAAGGTTCTCATGCAATTTGACACCACATTTACAAATCAAAACAAATGGTGAATATGCTATAAGAATTAAAAATAATGGAAACATATTTTTCTGTAATATTTGAATGCATTTAACAAAATTTCAAAGATAAGAGTTAATCAAAATATATGTATTTTTCAGATATACGAAAGATGAATGTCAAAATAATCAATTTTTAGGGATCGATATCTATTTAATCTTCACTGAAAATATAACTGAAATAACTATTCCAAATACTTAATAAAAATATATGTTAAACAAATAATTAAAATAGTTATTTGGAATTTATCATTTTAAGTGCAAATCTAAGTTTAAATAGTAAAGATGTATTACAATATATTCTTAACCTTTTGAATGATGTCAATTGCATACAAGTGTCTGAAGTACATATGTACACTAGATTATACATTCCTTTAATTATTTACGTTTAGTGTTGCCCTCGTTTTCCTGATAAAATGGACAGATGTAATGATCGAGGTGCTTGATGCGTTGCCAAGGTACAACTACATTGGCAGACAGCTGCAGGGGAAATTCTCGTCTGAAAGCGAAATGGAGAAAGTTCTACAAGCTGCTCACATAGAATATAAGGCTAGGGTGGGACGATGTCAATAACTACATAACGTGGTTGGACAGGACAAGGGAACACCAGCTCACCATGGGTGCCACTACGTTGGTCTATAATGCAACACAATCTACATTTCTACATGTTATAATACTATGCATCGATGGTAATCTGTCCATTAACATAGGTGCATAGGTGCATTGGGAGCGTGAGGACGCAAACATGCCTAGACTACCACGAGCTGGCCACTATATTCGCACTGCACATTAAGACTGGGGAGATGGTGTGGTCATTGCTAAACAATTGAATTACGCCATTGCCAGAAACTTGCAGAAGCTTGAAATAGAAATGAAAGGAGATGAACTGATCAATTCAATTGATTGAAGAAGAACAAAACAGAAGCTTTCTTGGTTGTGCTTCCTTGTGTCTACTGTTCTATTTGTTCTCTCATGTCTAATGTTAGTTACTTATCAATCAGGACTAGTGGAAATTTAGTTAGTTGAGTTAAACCGTAACTAACTAATAGTACAAGTTAACTACTGAGAATCCAGGTAAGTGACCTGGAAACAATCCAGGCTATAGATAGCTTCCATATCAGCTTGTGTTAATCTTACTTAATCTAAGAAGTCCTTTCCTCCTTTTCTTGGTGCTCCCCCTCAAGATTAGAGTGTGTATTTTCCATGATCATCTTGGACAATAGGCTATTGAATTGTTTCGAGAGTGAAGTCTTTATATAAACAAGTTTGCTGGCCGATCACATGTTTCGATATATCTCACTTTAACGGAGCCATTTTTGACTTTTTCTCTTACAAAGTGTAAGTCCAAGTCAAGATGCTTTGCCTTCTCATGGTAGGCATGATTTTTAGAATTCTAAATTGTGCTCCACGTGTCATATGGCATAGGCACTTCATGTTTCACTTTGAACCCAAACTCTTCCAGTAAGCTTTGCACCCATATTATCTCACATATGTATGCTGTCAAGGCTCTATATTCAACCTTTATTGAGTTTCTAGCCACCACACTCTACTCTTGGGACTTTTAATTTATAAGTGAGCTCCCAAAAAATACACAAAACTAGTAACTGATCTTCTTGTATTCACACAAACTCCCCTGTTGCTATTTGAGAAGTCCTTTAATGTCCCATCTATTTCTTTGCTCATGAATATCCCTCTACATGGTGCTAACGTTAGGTATCAAAATATTCTATACCCTGGTTGTAAGTGACTTTGGCATCTGAACTGATTGAGTCAATTTAGGTCTGGTAAATGTCAGATATATCAATTTTCCAATCAATTTTCAATAGTAGGTGGCATTAGCTAAGGAATTCTAATCCTCTTCATTCAATTTCAGACTCATCTCAATTCGTGTGATTGATGTCTTTGCTCCCAACAAAGCACAGGTCTCTAACAAGTCTAGTACATATTTCCTTTGACACAATACTATCCCCATGTTGGATCTAACAATTTCTATCACAAGAAAGTATCTTAGAAAGCCTAAAGTTCTTAGCTTGAATTTTGTGGCCAAAAACTTTATCATATTCTTGACTTGAGAAGGATTCTTGAAACTAGTGACCACATCATCCACACATACAAGCAATGCCACTTCGTCTGCATCACTTTCTCCTCTCACAAATAGAGAATAGTTTGAGCATAATTGGATAAAACCATATTCACACAAGGCATTAGTAAACATTTTGTTCCATTGCCATGGGGCCTGTTTAAGGCCATACAAGGACTTCCACAATCTACAAATTGGATTCAATTTATCCTTTACATTGTCCCTCTTAAATTTATATCCAGGTGGCAGTGACATATACGCTTCTTCCTCAAGTGAGGCATTATGAATGTCAATCCACTACAAACTCCAATTTTAAGTAGTAGCAATGCAAAAGAACAACCATATAATAGTTTGCTTCGCCATTGGAATGAATGACTTTTGGTAAGCAAATCCTTCCATTGGGCTATATCCTTTTACAACAAGTATCACCTTAATTCTTTCAATGCTCCCATCAGAATTTATCTTCACTTTATATACCCATTTACAGCATATCACATGTGGTCCCTTAGGCAAACTTACAACATCCCAAGTGTTGTTTTCTTTCAATGCATTTAACTCCTCTTGCATAACCTTCTTCCAATGTGGATCTCTCACAGCCTCATCATAAGATTCAATTTTAGGCACGGGGTATGAGGCTGATAGATGACAAGAATATTAATTGGACAATTGGCTAAGCTCAAGTTGTTTGTTATGGGGTGGTTAGTGTTTAAAGGTTGGTTTGGATTAACTGTGTTTTTTAGGTTATGTTTTTAGGCATCTAGTTATTTAGGAACTCTTCTTGGTTAAGTTGATCTTTTGAGTTCCCTAATTTCAACTCGATGGTTTGGCAGAGACTTAATTTCAACACTTTCAAGTTGGTTATGTTTAGTTTCTTGTCTTGATGGTTGCTATCCATCATTAAGCTCAATTAATGAATTTTATTTAGGAAGAATCAGATCACCTTGTATGCTAGGATTGCAATTGGGAAGGTTTGGAAGATTGTAGGTGGATGAATGGGTATTAAGTAAATTTGGAAGTTTTGACTGCAAAGGAATATGTGTTTACGAAATAAAATATCTCTAGAAAAGAATATTTCTTGAGAATCATTGTCCATCAATTTGTATGCTTTCATGGTATTGGGATATCCTAAAAATAGGGATTTTCTTACATGGGAATTAAACTTTGTTCTACCTCTCTTGAGAGTGGAAGCAAAGGCAAGACATCCAAACACTCGTAGATGATGATGTTTAAGAGATTTCTCAAAGGGCACTTCATAAAGAGTTTTAAAGTCTAGGACTTTGGTTGGAAGCTTATAAATAACATGTGTGGCACAGAGCATTGCATCACCCAAAACCTTTTAGGTAGAGAGGCCTAGAATAAAAGGGCGTTTGCAACAATAGTGAGATGTTGCTATTTTCTCTCAACAATAACATTCTGTCAAGGTGTTTCAATGTAAGAAAGTTGATGAATGATGCCATTATCACTGAAGAAGGAAGATAGATTAAACTCTAGCACATTATCTAATTTGATGGCTTAGATTTTTTAATTGAATTTAGTTTGGATCAGATTACTGAAGGCTGGTACTATTTTTGATCTTAATTCTTGTGCTTCATCAAATAAACACAAGTGCAACGTGTATAGTCATAGTAAGAAAAAAAACGGTAACCATTGATAGTAGGAGTGCAGTAAGGTCCTCATACATCCATGTGTAAGAGTTCAAAGGCTTCGTTACTGTTTTTAACATGTACAGAAAAAGGCAACCTTTTTGTTTTGCCTTATAAAAAGTCTCACAAACTTTATTTTGGATTACATATATAAAAGGAAAATGTTTTTGTAGTCTATTAGCTATTTGATGAGATATGACCTAATTTCAAATGCCAAAGATAAAAAATAGGTTAAAATGAAGTAAATTGAGGCGATGCTTCTGTTGAGGCTCACACTAAGTTGAATTGGACTATAAGTTGTGAGTCACATCTTTTTCATGCAAAGCATATATTTCTCATCTTTGTTTAGCTATTCTAATCCTCATCTATGGTGAGAGGCCCTAGATATAGTATGAATAGGAATCAAATACTAGACAACAATGGAGAAACTTTGCCAGTTTGCTAGCTGAAAAAAGGTTGAGGTTGAAGAATGGTACATGAAGCACATTATCAAGCTGTAATGTTTTTGAGATTTTTATAATTCCAATATTTTTAAATGGAGCCTTGGTTTTGTAGGTAGGTTCACAAAGAAATTGAAAACAAGTTTATAGGTTAAAAACAAATCAAGGTTACATGACCCGTGATTTGATGCTCCTGTATCAACAATTTATTTTTTTGAATGCTGTTATGGACAACTATATAGTATTGAATAGGCTTCATAATGTTTTTGAGATTTTTATAATTCCAATATTTTTAAATGGAGCCTTGGTTTTGTTAGGTAGGTTCACAAAGAGATTGGAAACAAGTTTATAGGTAAAAAACAAATCAAGGTTACATGACACGTGATCTGATTCTCTTGTATCAACAATCCACATTTTTGAATGCTCTTATGGACAAGTATGTAGTATGGAATTGGCTTCATGATTGTATGATGCAAAGGAACAATATAAATGGTTTTGCAGGTATGAAGAAAACACATTACTAGCAAAGTTAGAATAGGAAGTGCGAGGTTGACTTTGATTTTACACATTTCCTGATCCTAATGTGCCTATGATTGATCCACACCTTGATGGATGATGCCTTGTAAGTTAAGTAAGTTTATCAAGCCTCTGATTAACCCCTCTAATAGCATCAAACTGTCTTTTGTATTCTATCATTACAATTTACTACATCCACTGTTACCTTGCAGGTATGAAGAAAACACATTACTCGCAAAGTTAGAATAGGAAGTGTGAGGCTGACTTTGATTTTACACATTTCCTAATCCTGATGTGTCAGTGATTGATCCACACCTTGATGGATGATGGCCTGTAAGTTAAGTAAGTTTATTGAGCCTCTGATTTACCCCTCTAATAGCATCAGACTGTCTTTTGTATTCTATCATTACAATTTACTACATCCACTGTTACCTGATTTGTTGTTCCTTGAACCTGCTTCCTTTTGTTTCTTGTAAACTTGAAATTAGCTGGAAAACTAATGAGTATGTAGCACTTCTCTTTGGTGTGTCCTTTATTCCCATAGTGTGTGCAATTTATTTCTTGTTTCTTGTTCTTTCTTTCTGAAACTAATGCTAGAGCTAAAAAATCATTCATTAAATTTTGTCCTATTCCATTTCTTTATGCCTCTTCCACCATTATAGCATAGTACCCTTCATCCAAGGATGGAAATGGCTTTTACTGGAGCAATTGGGGCCTGTTGGTTGAGTATGAGTCACTTAATCCACTAAGGGACTTATAATATATTTTTTCCCTTTCTCGAGTTTCAACATATGTTTGGAAACATGCATGGTTGCATCTTCCACACTCGCAATGAGGGGGGTGCCCTATACTGCCTCAACTCCTCCCAAAGTGTCATTAACTTAGTATAATAGGAATCAATGGTTCTTAAGCCATGATACGCACTATGCAGATCATTGATTATCTTACACACTTTGGTATTATTAGGCTAATAGAATCTTTTAGATAGAACATCCTAAATATGGTGTGCATACTTGATGTAGAAGACTATAGCTGCTAGAGGGGGGGGGGGGGGGAAGGATTTTAGCAACTAAATGACAATGAAATCATTGCATCTTGTCTTGCCATGCTATATTTCGAATGGCCTCACCCTTACACTTTCGATCTCTAACCTACAATCTAAAGCCTAGCCATCGATTACCAACTCTGCCTTTTAGACTTTCCTTTCCCATCCAAAAGCCACCATCTACGATTGTCTTTCCTAGCACTACCCTTAGTCTGAGCTTATCAACTACTCCTCCTTTTCCTTCCCTAATTTCCTCTCTCATTCCGCCTCCTATATTTACAAAAATTTCTCCTACTTTGGGATCAACTACATCTCCCTCATCACCCTATTACTTACCCTTTCACTACACTTAAGCATATATTCATAAGGAATGATGAATATAGATATAAGGCTTTCTTGGAACTTAATAACTAAAACCTGTCCATATGTCATAGACACTCTAAAGAAAATTAGAGAGTCAGTACAACTTACAAACTTTGTATTTTTATGATGAGTATCATGTCGTTCGATATAAGATACTGAGAATACATTGTGTGAATGCACCATTGGGGAATAGGGCATTTGGACAATGACTTGTAAAATGAAATAAACGTATGGAGTTCACTTTTAGCTGTCAACATCTTACTTTGTGATTATGTTAAGTGTTGGTGGATTTCAAACCTGAGACGACTTGGTTGTTTTGTATGTATAACGATCAATGTGTCATTAGGGTATTGAGGGCCGATATCTATCCTAGTATGGGATAAGGTTATGAGTTCAACGTGTTGTTGCCTAGGTGCGTAAGGAGGCATGTGCATGTTCAATAGGGAATTTGTCTCTTTACAAGTAAGCAATGCCTTTGTCCTATGTTATGTAGTTGGTATTCTATGAAATAGAAGCCATTAGTCAAGGTAATGTGTGATTGGAAATGAGTTTTTGATAGGAATATTTATCTCATAAGGAAACGCTTATTGGTTATATGATCGAGATTGTGAGTTTCACTAAATCCATAACTCTCACTCAATTGGAACAAAGTAAAACATAAGGTCTATATAGCTTGGTATTCACGATTAGAAAGATTCATTGTGGTATTAATCACTTCATCTTGATTAGGTTGTGATATGGGCCATAGGCTAGATGTTACTTAGGTCCTCTGAGCCGTAGTCATTGTCAATTAAGAATGAACCTAGAGAGCCACACACATAAGATTGGGATGCATTGTGAGTGTCAAATAGGGGGGTTGAATAATTTATTTAGTTGCATTTGGATTGGACTAAAAAAAATTGTCATAGAGCTTATTAATGATGAGATCATTAATTAAAAACACATTGTGAAATTTAATTTGAGTAATAAGACTAATTAAATTAAGTTAGTTATGACATAAATGGACTTTAATTATTAATAAAATTAATAAATAAGTGTCCATGGGTTATTTAATTAAAATAGGACCAGGTAGAGGGCCTATGGAGTGCATGCACTAAACCTTAATATGTCTACTATTTATATGAGTCTTGAAAGATTTAAGACACATAAGAAAATCAAAGAAATTCATGCAACCCCAAAGCAAAGGAGAGAATAAGCCCTAACCACCCTTTTGTGTGTCTCTTTTGACCAAAGTCCTCCTAGCCCAAAAGTGTTTATGTTAAAGCTCTGCAAAAGGAGTTTTGTAGAGTGTAGGAGGAGCTCACAAGCATCTCAATCACGTAGACAAGAATGGAGATGCTTGTGAGCATCCATTTTGCAACAAAAATGGATGTGGTTTATTTTTTTTTATGTTCCATTGCATGCATATCATTATTTTATGCAATAAATTTTTTATTTTTATGGCTAAAACCTAATGAAATCTAATAGTGGTATCAAAGCCACCTTTTTTCTTGCAAAAATTCACCCTTTCTACATTAGTCTTCGATTTAAATTCCTTTAGACATGTATATGATGCATGAATAACCTTTAAAAAGTGTTTAGGAGGTGATTGGAATTGATAAAATAGGAAAATAATTGAGTTTGTGTTGAAAAACCGAGACAATAGACTTTTTGTAGCAATTTGCCATTGGTGTCGCGAGAAGTGATCTCCCAATCGCGACGCCTAGTTGCACGAGTGTGCTACCTATTGCGGAGTTGCATGAACTCTACAGTCCAATGCACAATTGTGGGAGTCTCTCCTGCAGTCACGATGGTTTGTTGTGACTACAAAAGGCACTACAAAAGAGCGATAAGGCTCTTGTCCTTGTTAACCTTTGGGCTGCAAAAGGGCAACTGGCAACTGCTGCACTAGCTCCCATGATTGCACGCACTGATAGTGCACAAACTTCTTTTCCAATTTTAATTTTGGAAAAATTGTTTTTTAAAGGATGAAAGCTAATGTAAAAGATGTGTAGGCCATGAAAATAATTATTGAATGGAATTATCTAATTATACATGGGATGCATAATTATTTGGATGAATGTTGTGGTTAGATTTTAAACTTAGGACTAATGTGGATGAATGCATTTACTTTTTGTTTTGGTTTTATATGGGTTGCGTAATTAATTATTCATGAGTTGTAAGGGCATTGACTTAGTTTTTATTTTATATTATGTAGAATAGGATTCTTTGTGATATACCACGTCGATTTGTAAATAAATTTTGGAAGACATCAAGAGTTAGTGTTCATACGGAGGTCAAGAGTTAGTGCCGTTCAAGGTTCCAAGGTGTGGTGGACCTTGTGAAGCCATGAAGACAATACAAAGGCATTTAAGAAATCCTTATGTAGTGGTGTAGAATTTCACGCACTTGTGCACAAACCAACCTTGGCTTGAGTTGGATCTAGAAGTCCATATTCCTCCACTTTTATTTTTTGCATATTATTTGTGATGAATGTATGAGATACATGAAAATGTATAATATGTAAAGTGAAAGCTAATCTATATGGACCCTAAAACTTTCTTAAGCAAATATTAAGTTGTAATAGCAAAATGTTTGTTGTGGCTCTCTACCTAGCTCGATAGCCCTAAATGTAGCCTTAGTGAGTGATATCATTACATTAGTAGGGTTGCATTGCGATGGAGCATTTATGTTTTTAGGTGCATTGAATATGACATTCAAACGATACTATGCCTTAAGAGTGGTTAGCCATGGGCGAAGTTCAAATTTTGTAAGTTATCAGTCAATAAGTGTGACTTAAATAGACCCAACATGCTAAGACTCAATTATGTGGGGCATTATTAGGCTATGGTCCCAAAGAAAGATTGGACTATGCATGATATGCGTTGGCAAGAGTTGTCACTCGTTGGGCCTAAAATGCCATGACTTAATTACGTAAGGTGTGTTATGTCCAATGAAAATCCCAGTCTCCACTATGGAAGTTTTACCAATATAATTTCTATTTTCTACCTAAGGGAGTGTAGGATTTTGAAAAATCTAGTAGGGGACCATTTTGATTTAAAGTCTATAATCATAACAGTAACACATATAACGACCAAAGTAATCAATTTTGATTATTTTCTATAGTATTATTTTATCTGATTAATGTCTATGCGTTTTTTTAAATTGCTTAAGACCATTGTTTTGATTGGGCCTAACTATGTCAACTAGCTCTAGAATTAAAGAATTATTCTATCTAAAGTGACTTAGCTATGTATTGGAGGCCAACATCCCACAAGCCCCAACTGACATAGCTAGTGATGAGGAAGAAGCCACTCATAAGAAATGGATATATAATCTATGGGTTAAGATTTGTATATTAGCTGCTATGACCAATGATCTTCAGAGGACCAATGAGGGTATGGAAACTACAAGGGAGATCTTATACCACCTGGAAGAGTTGTATGGTGAGTTGAGTCATATTTTTAGATATATGATATCCAAAAAGTTGTTTAAGATGTTCATGGTAGAGGTTGGTGATGTCAGTGAACATGTCCTTAAGATAATTTCACTAATTGAGAGGCTTGAGATACTAGATTTTATCATGGATGCCAATCCGTAAAAAAATTTAACCATTTAGTTGCTTCAAGATTCTTTCTCATAGTTTATCATTGATTACCACACGAATGATATTGAGTGCATAGTAGTTAGACTTCTAAATAAACTAGTGATTGCACAGCAAGCTATGAAGGGGAAAGAGAAGGAGGTTTTTCTTATTGCATTTAGTTCCTTTAGTGTGACAAAGAAGAGCAAGGCAAAAAGGAAGAAGCCTGCTGTTCCCAAGGCCAGTGGGAGTATCAAGAAGGCCAAGGCTCCTACAGAAAAAGGAAAGTATCTTCACTTCGGAAAGAATAGGCATTGAAGGAGAAATTGTGCCAAGTACCTCAATCTTAAGAAAGCAGTGAGAGGTAAGGAACTTTATGTATGAAACATCTTGTTCCATTAGTGTATTTTCAACTTCTAGAATTTTTTATTCTAGTGTACTTTTTATATTTGCACTTTGTATCAGAATCTAGTCAAAAGTGGTCTCTTGGGAAGTTTGACGTGGTGATCAAGAGGGAAATGGAGCAAATGTTACAGCCACTGTGGTTGGGATTACTTCAATGAAACTATCATTAGGCCATAGTTTAGTTTTGAGGGATTGTCTTTTGTTGCCTAATGGGTTTAAGAATATTTTTTCTATTTTGTTATTAATAAAAGAGAATTATGAATTTTCTTTTAGAAGTAATGTGTGCCATATTTATTTTTGCAATAAATTGGTTGGCACGACATCTCTCATGAATAACTCATATTATTTGAATGTGGATGATAGTACTGTGATCAACACAATATCAAATAAAAATCTAACAAATGGTTTAAATCCTAAGTACTTATGGCACCTTAGACTTAGCCATGCCAGGGACATAAGGATTAGTAAGTTGGAGAAAGATTGGACTAATTGGCTATTGGGAGAGGAATCACATACAACTTGCAAACCTACATTATATGCAATATGGCTAGAAGTTCATTTGATGGGCATGTCAAAAAAGATGTTGAAATGTAAGAGCTTGTCTACACTAACATTTGTGGGCTATTTAATGAATTTGCAAGGGGAGGATTTCTCTCTTTATAACCTTTATTGATCGTTACTTAGGATATGGTTATGCAAACTTAGTGAAGTATAAGCATGAATCCTTTGAAAGGTTCAAGGAATTCAAAGTCTAAGTAGAGAAGCAAATTGACAAACATATCAAAGTCTTATGATCAAATTGTGGAGGTGAGTAATGAGTGATAAGTTTGTTGAGTTTCTCAAGGAGAATCGTATCGCATCAAATTAATACCACTAACAATTCATTAATTGAATGGTGTAGCTGAACATAGGAATCAAACATTATAAGACATGGTTCGATCAATGATGAGCTTCATAGATTTGTCTATATCTTTATAGGGGCATACCCTACTTACCACAGCGTATGTTTTGAATAGGACACCTTCCAAGTCTGTTCCGTCCACACCTCATGAGATATGGTTTAGAAGGAAGCCAGACTTTAAGCACTAGAGGATTGGAAATGTCTAGCTTATCTTAAGAAGATAAGACAGATAAGTTAGAGGTAAGGACTGTTATGGGCTACTTTGTTAGATATTCCAGAGATTCCATGAGGTATGAGTTCTACATACCTAAAGGAAATAGGATAGTCATAGAGGATCATACATGCTTCCATGAGGAAGAGTTCATTTTAGAAAGCAGAGCAGGTAGAAAACCATAGTGTTTAAGGAACTTGAGCGTGAGAACATTGCACTCAGCCCATAATTCACACTCTTATTTAAAAGGAACCTTTTGATACAAAATTGTTGTGGTGATTGGGTAGGATCTCTCGAGCACCAAAGAGATATGATTATGTCCTAGGGAACAGACAAGAGTTGTTCATAATAGGAGATAATGATCATGAAGTTGATCTTTCTACCTATGATCAAGCAATGGTATATAAAGACTTCACCAAGTGGCTGGAGGTTGTGAAATTTGAAATAAATTCAATACATGCAAACTAGATATGGACTATAGTGGATCCACTTGAGGGAATTGTTCCCATTAGATGTAAGTGGCTTGATAAGAGAAAGATTGGTTTGAATGTTGAGGTAGAGACTTATAAGGTCAAGTTGGTGGCGAAGAGCTATAAACAAAAAGAGGGAATTAACTATGAGTAAACTTTCTCACTAATAGTTATGCTGAAATCTATTTGGATTTTACTTGTAATAGTCGCCCACTTGGATTATGAGATTTGGGAGACGGATGTTAAAATCACTTTCCTCATTGAAATGCTTATGGAGGACATTTATATAGTGCAACCATATTGTTTTGAAGCCCAAGACAAATCCCATAGAGTGTGTAAGCTTAAGAGGTCTATTTATGGGTTTAAGTAAGCATCAAGGAGTTGGAATCTTCATGTTGATAGTGTAGTGAATTAATTGGTTTCATCATAATTAAAGTTGAGCTTTATGTCTATATGATGGTTAGTGGGAGCGCTATAACATTCCTTGTGTTGTATATGGATGACATATTACTGATAGGGAATGATGTTGGGATGTTAAGTGTAGTCAAGTCCTGGTTATCCGGAACCTTCTCCATGAAAGACATGTGAGAAGCAACCTACATCTTGAGCATTCGTGTCTATAGAGATAGAGCAAAAAGATTGTAAGGTTTCTCCCAACCTTTGTACATAGATAAAGTACTAAAGAGGTTTAGTATAGAGGCCTCCAAGAGAGGGTTGCTACCTTTTAGGCATAGCATCTATCTCTTGAAATCCATGTGCCTAAAGATGGATGACGAGAGGAGGAGCACAGAAGTTATTCCATATGCTTCAACTATTGGGAGTTTGATTAATGCAATATTATGTATGAGGCTAGATATCACCTATGCCATAAGTGTTAAGAGTAGGTTTTTGGCAAATCCTAATAGCAAGCATTGGAATTCCATCAAGTGTATCTTTAAGTACTTAAGAAGAACTAAGGGTATAGTACTTGTGTATGGAGATGGTGATCTAAGTGTAGATGGATATACCAATTTTGACTTCTGGTCAGATATAGACAATAGAGAGTCTATCTCCAAATTCATATTTACTTTTAATAGAGGCGTAATCAGATGGACTAATAGAATACAACTATAGACTCCACCATTGAGGCTGAGTATATCGCTACATGAGCTGCGACGAAGGAAGCTGTTTGGATAAAGAAGTTTGTGACAGAACTTTAGGTGGTTCTATATGTGGATCTGTCATTGCCACTTTACTATACCTCATTATTTAGGAAATTATTGAAAGGGGTAATGTAGCCATGTAGAAAATAGCTTCACTTGATAATGTGGTGACCACTCACTAAGCTGATGACTCAAGCATAGCAAGATTGCCATCTTGAGAAGATGGATATTAGATATTATAGCAACTAGTGTTTGTAGTATTGGTATTAGAGTGAAAGTGGTAGATTGTTAGTGATATGTCCTTCAATACTAATAGAGAACAAGGGATAATAGAAAAGCATTTGGTTATCTATGTACTTTTCATATTAATTTATAAAGTATTAATTTTCATATCAATATTGTGGCAACTTTTCATGCATATAAATCATGATTAACATAAAGTATTGCATGTACCCATGTATTTAAGTTAAGAAGCCTTATTCATAAGGAGTTATGAATATGGACACAAAACTTTCTTTTTACTCATTCACTAAAGCTTATCTAAGAGTCGTAGATACTTTAAAAGCTATAAGAGAGTCAGTATAACTTGCATACCTTATATTTGTATGGTGGGTGCCATGCACTTAACCTTAGTGTCCCTTATACTTATATATGAGTTTTGAAAGGTTTAAGACAAATAAGAAAATCAGAAAAATTTGTGTACCCCTTAAGCAAAGGAGAGAAGAAACCTTAGCCACCCTTTGTGTCTCTCTTTTGTCAAAAAGTCCTTTCAACTCAAGGGTGTTTGCATTAGAGCTTTGCAAAAAGAGTTTTGTGAAGCGTGGGAGGAGCTCATAAGCATCCCAGTTATTTAGACAATCTAGAGGTTGAGGTTTGATGGTCATGACTCCAAGGATCAAGCACAAAAAGGCTTGGAAATGCTTTGAAGCTGTAATTTTTATCCTTTCACTTGTTTAATTAATATCTTGAGTGTTTTGCAATAAAAATAGATTGGGTTCATTTCCTTAGGTTCCACTATATGTATATCTTTATTTTATGTGATGACGTTTTGATTTTTATGGTCAACCCCCAATGAAATCCAATAGTGGTTTGGGTATTTCTCAACTTATCTTGTTCTTTGGATCAACTAATTGTGGTTGCGGGACACATGTTTTCAAATCGAGAGATTTCGGGCATTCTTATGGTGTCTACTATAGTTGTGTTCTTCACCAGCATTGAATCACTAATCATCTCCACCTTGCTTGTTGGTCTTTTTGTGGTTTGCATCCATGGGGCATTCAGGATGCTTGAGGATTTGTTTTTGGATGATCAAGACCCACCTAGGTTGGGTTTCTATCATTCCTAGGTGTTGCTACCTCTTTCACAACTTTTGTGGCTACACCTATTGTTGCCACATGTGTGATTTGGATCTAATGTGATTTGATAGTTCATTATTGGTATTAAGCTGAAAGGTGACATAGTAGTTTAGTGTTTTGAATTTAATGCATTACATTTGATTGAACTGTCACATATTTTTAGCCTATTGGAATTGGTGATTTGGTGGTTCTTTGGTCAATTTTAGATGTGTTTTGTATCATATATTAGACTTAACATTTAGAATGTATTTTATAGAATTCAACACTTTAAATAGTTTTATCATTTTAAGTATCACTATTGGTATCAATAGACATGGAAGTCCTTTTGTTGTTGTCTTATATGTTATGGTTAGAAGTTGATCTTGTCTCTGAATTTTGTTCCCTATTGGCTTTAGATACCCAATCACATTTGAGTATGAGATAACAATTTTTTGATACCGTAAGCTTATTATTGTTTTCAAGAATGAATGCATAACTAATTAAATGGAGGAATAAAAGTGTCAAGGATTTAGCAATTTAGAAGAAAAAAGATGCAAGGAGATCATCAACTACTTGTTCTTGAATTCTTCCATCAATGAATCCCAACTTGTTCTTTAGTGAAATTCCTAGCCTAAGAGATCTGCTTCAGGTTGTGTAATTGTAACTTGCTAACTTTGGATGTACAATGACTCAATTTTGATTGTCTGTTAGTGTTTGTGAGATGGAGGGCATTGATTGATCTTGTGGATGACTCCATCAAAACTAGTTGAAATCAAGAACTTAAATGAGAGGGCAAAAAGAAATCTAAATCTAAGGCTTTGTGACTCTGGTACAATGCTAGACAATAACATTAAGCCATTCTCAAAAGCTTGTAAAAGCTTAAGATTTATAGAAGCTTGAAACAGAAATGAAAGAAGACAAATTGGTCAATTTAATCAAATGTAGAAGAACAAAATAGAAGCTTTCTTGGTTGTGCTTCCTCATGATTACTCTTCTATTTATTCTCTTATATCTAATGCTAGTTACTTATCAATCAATCCTAGTAGAAGTTATTTTAGTTGGTTGAGTTAACCTATAACCAACTAATAGTACTAGTTAACTATTAAGAATCCATATAATTAAGCTGGAAACAATCCTAGTCATAGACTGCTTCCATATGAGCTTGTGTTGTTTTCAAGGATCGTCCAAAGTATTCGCTACATGGTAATGAGAAGGTAAGTATGACAAGTAGGATGAGTCTACACTAAAACAAGAGTAGCTATTGAAGGTACTCAATCCTAACTCATAGTTGTCAGTGCAATAATGTCCTCAAAAGTGGCACTCTTAATGGGAGGAGGAAGAAACTAATTTCCTCAATTGCATTGCTTCTAGTAGGAGGATGAAGAAACTAACCCTTACTTTAGTTGTATTCACACTCAGCATATGGGAGCAAGCGAATGAGAGGATCATTGTGCAAACTAACCTAAACATAATTACTAATATTGAGATGACAGATCTCCTCGTGCACACATTCTATTGCATGATGCTCATGTTGGAGAATCCTACCTATTGTTAAATGTTCAAGTAGTTTCCATTAGACATAAGGCATAGATATGTTGAAAGCTTAGCATGAGCACCCCATAGTACAATATGTCTATAAAGTTAGCTCTTTGTGCCTAAATCATAGTGCCATGCTTATATTTGATGTTGTTCTTTTTAAAAAAATTGTTATGTTAGACCTACTTTTTAGTTTCACGTGTTGTTAAATCATCACTTTGTACAAGGTGTCTTAGCCTACAATAGTTGTTAAATCATCACCTTTTTAGTTTCCTCTCATGTTCGTTAGCCCCTGTATAATACCATTTCTTGTCCATTATGTATGTGGAACCCAGTTTATGATTTGCTTATTGAATACCCCTAACCCTAAACAGTGATGCCAATGATGTGGTGCATGATGCCAAGGAAGATGTTGGTGTAGAACATCTTAGCACAAGAACAACTGAACGATAGGATGAAAAACATCACAATGGTTTACTTCCACGCTACATCACAATTATTCTCAAACATGTTTAGGAAATTATTTTATGATTTAAGGTTTCAAGTCATTAACTATCTTAACAGCTTTCTCATCGAAAAATCTAATATTTCTGCAATGGACTGGGGATGAACAGACACTTGTTTCTAGCTTGACATATTATAGGATGATCGTACTCAGCTCTTAATTAAGGAGTTTGTCATGATGTGCTTACACCATTGTCATAGGGACATCTACATAATGTTTGTCATGTAATATAAACAAGGGAAGACGAGAACATTTGTCCCTCCCTCATACATAATAGTTGTACCTTAGCAAATTTAGAACTACCAACTATGGAAGCTGTATTTTGAGGTAACTGTAATAGACCGACATGACCTTCGATTGACAAACTACTATTATACTTCCGCACTTGAGGGATTCCATATGTACAAAGTAACTATGATCACTTACAATAGGATTTCATTCATGCATTAGATAAGACTCTTGTCCTAAAATGGGCCTTTACGTTATGGTCCTTCATGTATTACAATCTCTAAGTGGCCCTTAGCCAAAGCATCCTCACTAATAGCTTATTTGATCATAAGATTACATTCATGTTGGAAAGGTGGGAGGGGAGCACAAACAACATGAGAGTTTTCCCTAATGCATTTGGAAACCCCATGTAGAACTTTTCACAACCACCTCCATGCATGCACTATATGCCATGTGCAACATTTGAGGAACGATCAATGAGCGTAACACATCCTTGTGAATTTTAAGTTTGCATTCATGGTTGAGTTGTGCATTCGATACAAATGCACACCCCTATTTCTTAAACATTATTTACCCAATCAACTCACAATATAGTTATGTCTCAATCATGATCGAAACATTTATCTTAATGCTAATGTTGTAATGTTGATGTATTTCTAAATTGAGTGAATATTTCATACATTATTCCACATGATTGAACAAATTTATACAAAAATAGCACTTAACATTTAAATTGCATGTGATCTATTCATTACTTGTCTCACTTTGCTAATGGCAACTCATTGTGAATATCTATGTATTGTTATGGCACCTTTACATGATTTTGACTTCACAAGTACTCTTGTGCTATGTTTAAATTGTATGCATAGGCACATGGTAGATCATATGGCTATGTACTATCCAAATTTACTGGTGGACTCTAATTGGAATGATGATGAGGAGTACACACTTTTTGTCATTCCTCCTTAATGCTAAGGGCATACATTAACTCATGATGGACTATTATCCTTCTTGTCACTTAACATGTTGCACAATTCCTAAACTAAATGTATGAACGTAAATTCACATAGACAAAGATTATTTGGAAGATAAGCAACCTTAGAGGCCACTGTGATAGCTTAATTATGTTTTTCAACCTTTTCGGCATTATGTACCATTAGGACACTAATGCAATCTGCACGACAAAGGGACATTAGTAGCACATTAGAAGGGTGAGCGGTAGCTTAAATTTTACAAAGACTTTTATTTGCATGTTAGACACACTTCAACTCCCATGTCATGTGGAAAATACCACAAAAGTATTTGACATATGTGAACCTTTTTATACAAAAGAGTTTGCAACAGTGAAGCTTTCACTTGGACAACAAGCCACATATTCCATTAGGATATAGAATTGCTATAACTTTTAGCATCACCTATTGAGGGTGATGTGTTGAATTTGCTTGGGTTTTGCCCATAAAAAATCAAAAATTTTTGCAAAAAAACATTATACAACCACATTGGATGCTAATGGAACAAACCCCATCTATTGCAAAACACGCATGATATCACAACATAGAGTAAAGGTGCAACCTTTTACCTCTTGGAATGTTTTCAATATTTTGTGCATGATCTTTGGAGTCGTGGCCCTCGAAACCCAACCTATAGTTTGTGCACATATTTAGAATGACCATGAGCTCCTTCTTCACTCCACAAAAACCCTTTTTGTGAAACTCTAACTCAAACTATTTGGGCAAGAATGATTTTAGGACAAGGAAGAACATGGTGAGGATGGCCAAGGGGGTTGTTCTCTTGCTTAAGGGGCTGCATGAATTTCATAGGTGAAGAGAATGTTTTGAACTAAAGGTTTGAGGTATGGGTTCTATGGGCCGTTCTAAATGAAACTTTTAATTAAAACTTGACTATAGACTTTAATTTATTGATCTCCTTAATAAACCAACCCATATGTCTCTTAATTATTAATCTTCATTAATAATTAAGGCCTAATTGTGTCTACTTAATTTAGTTTAATGGCCTAATTAATTAAATTAAATTCCCATTATGCATCTAAGTAATGATTTCATCATGGACAAATATTATCGTAATTTATTTAGTCCAAACTAATTGCAACTAAATAAATTATTCCATGATTCTTCTCAAGCCTCGTATGTAACCTATCAATTTAACATTTTCAATTCATTCCAATCCTATGTGTGTGATTCTCTAGATTTATTCTTAATTGGTAATCAGCATAGCTCGAAAGATATGGGTCACATCTAACTTACATCCGTATTGTAGCCGAATTAAGATGAAATGGCTCGGATCATAATGAACCTTTTTGATCATGTTAACCATGTTGTGTAGAACTTTTGTCATGCTTTTATTCCAACCGTGTCCTATAACCCATTGATATTTCCTCATGTGACAAGTATTCCTATCAAAAACTTTTTTCTAATCTAAAATTGCTTTGGCTAAGGGCCACTATCTCATGAAACACTAATTATGTAAGACAAATGCCTTGCTCACTTGTAATGAGACAAATCTCATATTGAACACATGCATACCTCCATACACATCTAGACAATAGCACATTGGGTTTATGACCCTATCTCATACTTGGATAGATATTGACCCTTAATGACCTAATAACACGTTGACTGTCATGCACATAAGATAATCATATCGTCTTAGGTCTAAAGTCCATGTGCACTTAACATGATCATGAAGTAGAATATTGATAGCAAAGAATGAACTCCATGAGTTAGCTTCATTTTGTGAGTTATTGTTCGAATGCCCATTCTCTAATGGCATATCCACACACATGTATTTTTAGTATTTCATATTGAATAGTATAACATTCATTGTGCAAATACAAGTTGTGCAAGTTGTAATGATTCTCTAATGCCCTTTAAAGTGTCTATAACTCGCTAACAGGTCCTAGTAATTGAGTACCACGTGGCTTTTTGTCCATAATCATAACTCCATATGAATAAGACTTCTTAACTCAAACATAATGACATATGCAGTACTTTACATCAATTAAGATTTGAATGCATGAAAAACTTGCTAGAAGATCAATGCAGAAATCAAGATTTTATTAATAACTAAGTGAAAAGTATATATAAAACTAAATATCCTCTAGTATCCCTCATTTTCTATTAATATTAAACGGCATATCACTAACATAATGCACTTGACAAGCTCATTATAATTTCATCGTACTTTAAAGGGCTCTAGTTTGAATATCGACATGCACCCTAAGAAGTGCCAACAAACATGAACAAAAGTGCTTTACAATTAGTGATGTGAGCATTGAGCCTTAGTAGTAAGAATACCCAAGGTTGACTAAAGGACTAATTACGCAAGCTAAGACCAAGAATCTCAAGAAATCTATGGTAGCACTTGTTCAAGACATTGAAGAGGAGTTTGGATGCTTAGAGAAACTTTAGGAGCAAAAGGAGAGCCTATGGATCACTATGGTGTGTTGAATGGAAGAAAATTGTGAAGTTGCGTAAATAGATTAATCTAGAGGTAATATGGATTGATCACAACCCAGGTTGATTGAGTTAAGGAGGCTGGATTGACATTGCATGAATTGGCAATCTTCTGTAATTATGATCACTACATGGATGGATTGATTTTTGGATCACCATCATTTAAGAATTCTCTCATGTAATGCACTAGTCTCTAAATGTATAGATTTGTGTTATTACATTACCTTCGCACAAAAATCCTTATGTGTATTTGTGTTTTCCAAGTAGCTTCAACATAAAGGAGTTTAGAAAATTTTATATTTTTTAATTGTGTTACATTCTTGGTTACTCATTAGTGAGCTTCTTAACACCTTATTTTAGTTCTAATTTTAAACATTTATAGGGAAATGATTTCATAATAATCATGGAGCACTTTTTCGTTGAAGGGTTGTTTTCCTTTCTAAGTCATCATATACCTTTTTACGTGAACATGAATCAAGGTCTCTTACATGTCCCCAGTTACTCAGCATATCACAGACTTAAATGCTTTGCATACTCATAATTTTCATACCTTTTTATCCAAAAGTAAACAAGAGTCTCTTGTGCACCCCTAGTTACTCAATACTTGACTTACTGGAGTAGACTTTTGTTTTAAAGCCCTTTTATTTTTCTTTCAAACTTTTTTTTCCAAATCTTGGTGCTCCATTTCTATTTTGGAATTCCCTATAGTATTTTGTTTGTAATTTATTTAAGTGATCAAGTAATACGCTAGCAAGATTTACACATTGATTGCAACACAATATCTAAACATAAATAATTCCTAAACTTAACTTCACATCAAAGTTCATGGTATGTGCTCAACAAGAAAAGAATTGTACTAAGCAATGTAACACACAAATTATACATTTATAAATCTAGTTGATTACTTTTCAAAACTTTATTCGTCATTGATCTTGATCCCAAATTCCTTTTCCACTTAATTTATTCATTTGTCTCATTATTCATTATCTTACTCCAAGAAAACCTCAAACAATTGTTACGAGCTTCAAAAAATCCAAAGATAAAGAAAGTTACCAATAATTTTATTCAAAATAAAAAAATTTAAAAGAAAAAAATTATCTAAGTTGCATCCCAAAAAGCGCTAAGTTTATTGTTTTCCACCGAACTTATTCTTAGATTACCTCCAAAAATTCTTAATCAGGTTCATGTAAATATTTTCTTATTGTAGTTAAAATTTTACTTTTTGATTCAATTTCCCATTTAATTTTTATACTCATTAACCATTTATTTATGATAACCAACACAAGTAATTTTAATTACTTTAAGTAATTTAAAAAGTAATGTATAGAGATAATCCCCATAGGATAAGCATTTTGGCTTACATCATAAATGAAAATATCATCAATCATAACGAATTGATTTTGTAATTTAACAAGTGAATTGTTCATAAAACTGTTAAAACAAATACACCTTGTCTCTTATGGTGGCCTTAATTTTTGTAAGAATGAGTTGCTTACTTGAATGAGGTATACCAACTCATCATTTTGTAGCTTCCTTTTGATTAAGTACCTGTAGAAATTTGATATAATTTGGTTTTTGAAACAATGCCTCTACAAAAGAATCAATCATGATTAGTTCTTTTAAAATGCCCTTGAAATAAAGGAGTTTTTCATCTTCCATATGATTAGAGGGAATTTTGAATATGACAATCACAAGGTAAGTTCTTTTCTTCCCTTTAATTATTTTCATGGTTTTTTCTTGATTATAAGGAAGCTGTATTTTGATCTTCTTCAAAACTTTTTGATTCTAATTCTTGGAGTGGCTTTTCAGTAGTAATGTTCTCTTTTAAATCATCCAATTCTTCATCCTCTAATACTTGGTGTTCACATGGGGGTAAATTGTGATTTTCATAGGATACCATTTTAGCTAAGTGCCTTGAAATTCTACCTAGCAAATTGCTTCTTGTTGACTTTCAAGTATGGTATTTGTTCTAGTCATATTATCCTAAGTAGATTTTGCCAACTTGGTTTTGATTATGTATGATTGAAGTTTGATCATTCAAATAGTCTTATTATTTTCTATGTGATTTATTTTCATGCTTAAAGATGTAGTAGGATCAAATTCATAACGCCAGGAATTCATAGAAGGCATTGTTATAAGTCAAAGAACCATAATTGAAAGCCATATTGTCGATGAATATAGAATTTTAACAACATGCATAAAATGAGGATCAAGTATTTTCTTCATACAAGACATATGATATAATTTTAACCTAGCACGCAAGTCTAAAATTTAAAGCTTATATAAAGAAATACACAAAAGAAAAGAAAAAAAATAAGAAAATATTCACAATAGGTATGTAATCTAAAACATTAAAATAATTTTATAACAGCACTCATTACTTCCCAACAACGATACCAAAAACTTGATGCAGGAAAATTTTACATTGCAAGTGCACAACGGTCATACCAAATAATACAGGGAAGTAAGAGTTGTCGTATCCACAAGGAGTAAGAATATTGGTTTTTTTATAATTTTGTATTTTGATTAGGTAAAATTAATTTAATGCTAAACTTAATAGTAATTAATTAAATAATAAAGTAATTTTTAACTAAGTAGATGAAACAAGAGAAGTATAGTACAATCACAAGTAAAGGATATAGCAATTCTCTTGCAAACAATATGTAAAAAATTTTATTATCATTTAATTAATTATCAAATTTTAATTTATTATTTAGGGGTTAACAATCCCTCAAGTCCTTAGTACACTTTCTAAATTATACTAAGGCTATGTTTGAATTAATTCAATCATTTATTGAGTTAACTCAATCTAGAAAAAAAAATGGATTTATAATAGATCCCTTATGAACGTAAGACCTTTACTCCTATTATAAATTTATGATTCACAATTGTGATTAATTATCCTAACTTATATATTCACTCCCATTATAACCATAAGTTAGAATGAAGGAAAATAAAAATAAAGAAAAAAGATAAGTTGACAATTTCATTGTGAATACAGGACCTTCACTTTTATCATAAATCCACTATTCACAAATGTGAATAACTTGCCTAACTTTTGTTTTGTGGATTCACTTTCATTGTAACCACAAGTTAGACAAAAAAATAAAAATAATAGAATAAGAAGAAGAAAAATAAGAGAATTGATCATAACTAAATAAAAAAGGCAATTAAATTCAAATAATAGCATAAAAGTTCTTGCTTGTATAGCTCAATGATGCACATACATTAGGAATTAGGAAAACAAGAGATAAATACTTATTGCTTATTTTGGCCCTCCTCTCGCAGTGATTCCTCACTGTTGACCCAAACCTTATGACTTATGAAAGCATCAAACTCACTCTCAAACCCTCTACTTATACAAAATTATTTTGAGAATAATACCACATAATGCCTATATGAATTCTAAGTTACAAATAATAATTTTGGCTTGAAGAGCACCCCCATATTGGTTTGAGCTTCCATGATCCAAAGTCCTTGATTAGTTGCCACTTTCTTCCATTTTACCCCATTAGTCAGAAGGTTAGGTGCCAAAATTTTATATTGTCACCCTTTCTTTCGCCTAGGCAAGAGAACAAGTGACCATGGTTGCCTACTTGTTGCTTAAGCAATAAAGAGGCTATGGTTTAAAGTTGTTATGTCGCAAACGCATTGGCTAGGTGAGTGCAGGTGACTAGTGGAAATATTTGGTTGGTTTTCATTTACTCTTCCTCGCCGGTGGTGCACTTAAGTGACTTTTTGACCTCTAAACCTAGCTTAAGTAATGCAACAAGCTTCCAACTCAACTTGCCTTGGTTTGGAGCCTCCAAACGAGCATTTCTATCTTCTTTTTTACTTATTTTTGTCATATAGTAATTGCAACACTAAACATAGAAATTTCCTTCATTATATATGACTTATTTAGCTAATTAACATCATTTGAAGCATAATATTATGATCATAATCACTTAATTTGTTAGGGTTATCCTTAAGTTTTTGTATTATTAAGATTAGTGTTCAGAGAAGACATGACAAAATTAGCACTAATAATACCTTGGCTTGGCTAATAAAATTAGAGTACTGTTGAATTAAATATCCTTAATGACATAAGCAAGTTTGAATTGAATTTGAACTGGAAGTGAACTGTTTTATGGTGCAAGACATATCCTAAATATTGTTCAATTGTGCATTCTTTTTCTTTGGAAATACTTAAGCAAAATTGGATAGTTCGATTGTTATTCAGTCATGGGGGTGTGATGAGAATCTTGATTCAAGGTGCCTTAGGGAATAACATATACTTAATACCATGAATATTGTCACGTTATGTCATAATTAAAATTCATACTTAAGTCATGAGTTCAAAATCTAGTTGTTGCACAATGGAATTTTGTGATGTGCATTAAGGATGACTTAAGGGACAAAACTCACAAAGTGCACCCACCCTAAGATAAGAAGTTAAACCTTGTGGGGGCCTTTCCCCAATTGACTAAGAGAGCTAAAACCTTAAGTAGATTCAAATTAAATGAACCTCCACAACAATTCAACATTGAGACCAACCATCAATCTCGTCGATGTAAGTAGACCATCTCCTTGTATCGGTAACCCACTTTCACAACCGAGTGAGGAGTTAACATGGTGAGCTGGGGGCCCAATTCATATCGTTCCATGTTTATTCTATTAAGTTGACAACATGTTTAATACAATATTCATTTGGCTTTTCTAAATGAAATTTTTCATTGCATTGCATTACTATTAATTATGCACTTCTCATTGTAATGCAACTAGAGAAGTTATGAATGCAATTAAATACATCATAACAAATAACTACAATGGTGCATGGACACACTACATCCATGTGCTACTAGAGATTAAATAATTTTAGATCTACAAGTTCAAAGTTATCAAATGAAGTATAACATTTTTTATATAATGTCAAGTGATTATTACAGAAGCACATGCTCAATTTCATTTTTACCTTTTCATATGGATCGTGGAGTTAATTTACTTGGAATGAAGTAGAACAAATAATTGTTAAGAAAATTCTAATAAAAACAAGAGTGAGCTACTATGTAAACAATTGCATTGTGTGTGAGCCTCTAGCTAAAGGGTTGAACAAATCCTTTATGAGAGAATGGATGAGATGGTGGCTCATTGGGATTGTAACACATTTTAGGAGATGTCTAACAAGAATAGGGCCAACCGCGTTGTTGATGCTCCTTAGCCTCCAAAGTTTATTAAAGTGGGTTAGTTTCTATAGTGACCCATTATGAATGATTGGTATGCAATGCAACTCCCTGTAGCAATTACCTAATATTACAAACTCACACATGATATGCAGGCTTAACAAAATAAGTAATACTATGTGGTTTCTAATTCTCAGGAATCACAACTAGGCTAACCCCCAACTTCACTAGGACTTCACTCTAAAGTACGGAAAAATGTGCCTAGAGAATGAGTTCGGCATATGTACAAGCATAGGTGATAATGATAATCAAACCATTCTTCCACTAATGTTGGAATGAAAATGCACTTTCTATAAAGATTGGTTATAAAACTTGCCATATTACCTGTTAAATATAGGCTAACTCGTGTGATCAATATATACTTTTTACATAACATCAATACTATTTTGGATTAGTGTATGTATTGGAGACTTGTGAATTGCATATAGAATCATACAATAAATCTTTGTTACATTACTTGGATGGCCTTAAGTTTGAGTGTTTGTATAATGCAAATGACTCAAAGTGTTTAGATTATTTATAGCTATTGGACTAAAGCTTTACATGTTTCCATAAAGTTCTCCACGTGAAAGTTAAATCCACGGACTACTAGAGGTTTGATAACATGGGAAATTATAGTATAATTGTACCCCTTGTTTACTTAAATTATGCATGCATGTGAGCTAAAATAGAGAAAATATGTTATCATGCAGGAGTTATATTAAGCATGATGATTTTGGTGTGACAAAGAGTAGATATCAAGTTAATTATTAATTTTGTATATTTTCTACATTTAAAATGTGATTTTATGTTTGCAATCTAGTGTCACAATCGTGAAAGGGGGAGCCACGACTGCAAAAGTTGGAGATGCAACCGCGTAAAGAAATCACAATGCATTCTAGAAATTCCATGAGTTTTAGGTCTGCTCATGGAGGTGAAGATCATGGGCGCAAGGGAGTCAATCATGGAAATTGAACAAGACTACAAACCTCACTAGAATTTCCCCAGGTTAAGGGCATGACCATAGTGTAATGGTTTGTGACTATGAGATTACCTGATGCAAATGCAAAAGTTAAACCACAAAGTTTATGCAAACCTGTGCCTGGGTATGTTGGTACAAAAGTAGGTGCGACAATCATGGAGCTAGACGTCATGGCAGTAGAGCAATGGTGGAGCATATTTCAAACTTTGATTTTGCATGGTTTTTGGAGGCTTTTTGTCTTTTCCCATTCATACACGAACCCTAGGCACTATGCAAGTATAAATACAATTTCCCCACATCCTAGAGAGGAGGTTAGACTTAGTTTTACTTTTTTAAACACTTAGAAACATAGGAATAGAAGATTGAAAGTTTGAAAGTTGAAGAGAGTCATTCTCCTATGCAACGCGGAACATATAGACTAAGTATTTTTGCACTTTTTCTATTACTTTTATGTTTCATTTAGTTTTTTTTGAATTTAATATAAGTTTCTAAATTTCTTTCTAGTCCCTTGTGTTCATGTTTGGTAAAGCTTGTATGCATAAGTTGTGATTAATTGTCTTTGCATGATCATTCATAACTGTTACTTTGAATAATAATTAGGGGATTTACTAATTAATCTATGGTAGTGGAAGGAATAATGGGAGTGAAACTTGCATACCATACATACAATTTATGAACATTAATTCTATAAGAATAACGAGAGTAAAATCATTAGACCAAACTTGAATTCTTAGCTTAGGAAAACTTGCAAAAATTTTAAGTCAAAGCTATAGGAGAGTTTGAAAGAATATCCTATAAACTTTAGAATTAATAATCCATAATCAGTGCAATTAAACTAATAACTAATGTAATTGGCATACATAGGAATCCAACATAACTCACTTGGCTAGACGCTTCAACTACTGGTACTCCATTACTTTCGTCTTCTGTGTTTTGTTCTTAGTGCTTACTTTTATTTAGTTATTCTTTACCTTTCTCTTTGATTTGAGGTCTAACTAATATAACTTTAGTTAAATAAATAGACACACCCCC
Source organism: Avicennia marina (assembly GCA_019155195.1). NCBI lineage: Eukaryota > Viridiplantae > Streptophyta > Magnoliopsida > Lamiales > Acanthaceae > Avicennia > Avicennia marina. Next base: position 6,454,136 of record CM032766.1, on the reverse strand, counting down.
CCCCCCCTGTGGGATAATACCTATACTCACTATGGTGCTAGTTCTTAAATAAATTTAATTTTTGGGGTGTTGCCGACCCACGTTAAATTTTTGGCACCATTGTCAAGGAGGGCGATAAGTGCTATTAAAGACTGAGGAATTTCCAAATTAGGCCAATTATTTTTCTTTTTATTTTTTTTTATTTTTTTGTAATTATCTCTTTATTTCTTCCCCATCTGATTTTCTTTTTGCTTCTTAGGATATAGAATTACTTTGTTAGTGGGTTAAGTTCCATTTTTTTTCAAGAGATAATTGTATGTGCAGGAGCAAGAGTTCTGATTTTAGTTTTGACTTAAAAATTGAATGTACTCTTAACCAGCGTAGAGCTCTCTTTACGCATGAATAGGAAATGGCAAAAAATAATCCATCACCACATAGACTTCCTCCTCCACCGAACTTTTGAGCCTTATATATAGTCAGTGATGAACTTGAATATGATAAGAATTGTGAGCTCACTGTTGAACACCAATATCTTTGAGTTAAAACCTACAATAATTAATATAGTGCAATCTAACCACTTCGTCGAAGCCCACACGAGGACCCTAATACATGTCTCGCTTTTTTTTTTTTTGAATTATGAGACACTGTAAAATTTAATGGATTTTTTTGATGATGCAATTTAATTGAGATCACTTCCATTTTGTCTAGAGATAGAGCAAGACAATGGTTGCAATCATTTTGACCTAGGAGTATCATCACTTGGTAGAACATGGCAAACAAATTCCTAAAAAAATACTTCTTACTTGCAAAGATTGCAGAATTAAGGCTTGAGATTAGCACTTTTAAACAACTTGACTCTGAGATACTGCCTGAATTATTGGAATGGTTTAAAGAGCTTCTTAAGAAATGCCCACAATATGGATATCTATTATGGATACAGGTACAAACTTTCTATAGTGATATATCTAGTCAGCTTTGTACTATCTTAGATTCAGCTAGAGGGGGTGCTTTAATGGAAAAATTGCTAGAAAATGCTTAGGATTTGACATAAGAGATGACATCAAATGCTTACAAATGAAGACAAATTAGCAAATGGATCTATGACTAGACCAATTGGCCTTGTTGAGGACATCTTAATCAAGGTAAGTAATTTGGTTGTGCTAATAGATTTTATTGTATTAGATATGAAGGGTGAAAGGGAGCACAACATAATCTTGGGCTACCCATTCTTAGCTACTACCAAATCTGTGATTAACATGGAGAAGGGTAGCCTTACGTTGTATGCAGGCTCAAAAGGGTAACTTTTTATATGTACTCTAAACCTTTCCACCACATGCACACAAAAGACAGATGAAAATGCCACCATAATGTATATGGTTAACTAAGTTGCTAACGAGAGTAATGAGATATAAGGTATATAGGAAAGTAATATGCAAGTGAAAAAGGGAGAAAAAGAACTAAATGTGGAGGAAAACACCCCCTAGAAAGAAAGAGATGAGTCAAGTATAACGAAGGGAGCAAGAAAGAAAAGAACAAGGATTAGGAAGAAGCAAGAGAGACTAGTATTTCATGGGAGCTTGTGGATCCCCAAAACTTCAATTACACCACCTTAGACCATGAGTACTTTGTTGGGTTGCAAATAATAAATACAGCCCCTCTTGGGAGCCAAACTAAGCTATTTTTCATTATTTCAATGATTTTTTTGTTCTTGTGTTGTTTTGTTGTGCTACGTGGACATAATCTACATTTTGATTTAGGTGTACGATTTTAGAGGAATGAAGAAAATGAGTATGTACAAAGAAGGCTAAAGAAAAAAGAAGAATATGTGCCACACCTTATCAGGTTGTCTTGTTCTTTGTTTCCTTGGTCACTTGTGATAATATGATTGATTGGGGCAGCAATATAAGTGTCGGTGTGGGCTAAAGTGTAGAAAATTTTGAGTGGGAAATAGTGTGGTTGCATGTGACATGAGTGTTGAATATGTATGCATGAAATTATATGGTTTACAGAGTTAAATTGATAGCATGAATATGCAGTGAACTTGCGGCCACTATACTTAATTAACGATGAATGTCTTGCGAATTGGTGTTGCTTGGTTTTTTTCATTGTTCTTGACATTAGCATGCTAGACTTGTCTGTCTTAATCTTCGTAAGATAAGTCAGACATCCCCAAATCATCAAATGCTTGAGGCCTAGCTTCTTTCCATACCACATCTCATGCGGGGTGGAAGGAATGGACTTAAAGGGTGTCTTATCCAAAATATATGCTACGGTAAGTAGGGCATGCACCAATAGAGATGTGGGTAGATTGTTGAAGCTTATCTAGATTGAACCATGTCTAACAGAGTTCAATTCTAATTTTTTACTACACTATTTAACTGAGGAGTTGCTGATGGTGTGAATTGTGATACAGTTCTATTCTTCTTAAGGAACTTAGCGAACTCAGCACCTATATACTCGCCTTCATGATCTAATCATAGCACTTTGATGTGTTAGCTAGTTTTCTTATCGACTTTTACTTTGAATTCCTTGAACTTTTTAAAGGATTCATGATTCTACTTCATCAAGTACACAACCATATTGTGAATAATTATTAGTAATGGTTATGAAGTAGAGAAATCCTCCCATTGTCATTTCATTAAATGGCCCACAAATGTCAGGTGGAGTAGTTCCAACACTCCAACAACCCTTTAGACATGTCTATCAAATGAACTTCTAGCTATCTTGCTTTGGATACAAGGCTCACACGTTGGATAGGGTTTCACTCCCAATGGTTAAATAAGTCCATCTTTCTTAAATTTACTAATCCTCGTGTCCACGACATGGCCAAATCTAAGGTGCTACTAGTACTTAAGATTTAAGTCATCCCTTAGACATTTGTTTGAGATGGTGTTGATCAAATTACTATCAACCATATTCAAATAATATAAGCCATTCAGGAGAGATGTCGTGCTAACTAATTTATTACAATAATAAATATGGCACATGTTGTTTCTAAAAGAAATTCATAATTCTCTTTTATTAATAAAGGAATGGAAACAATATTCTTAAACCCATTGGGTAACAAAAGACAATCTCTCAATGCTAAATTATGGTTGGATGATAGTTTTATTGAAGCAATCCCCATCCTGATAGCTGTAACACTTGTTCCATTCCCCACTTTGATCACCACTTCATGTTTCCTAGGCATCTTACTTTTGACGAGATCTTGATGTGAAGTACCAATGTGAGAAGTAGCATTGGAATCTAAAATCCAAATAGTAGAAGATACACAAATGGAATAAGATGTTTCATGAACATAAAGCTCCTTACCTTTTAGTACTTTCTTAATGCTAAGGTACTTCAAAAAATTCTTTTTCCAGTGTCCATTCTTTCTGTAGTGGAAACACTTTTTTTTTTCCTATGGAAGCTTTGGCCTTATTGATACTCCCACTAGAGGAGCTAGATGTAGTAAGAACCACTTTCTTTTCTTTCCTCTTCATGGCTTGCTGTGTAGTCACTAGCTTATTTAGGAGCCTAGTAGCATGTGCTCAATATCCTTCATGTGGTCATTCATGGTAAATTGTGAGAAGGAAGTCGAAAGCCACTAAAAGATCAAATCTATTTATAGATTACTGTTTATGATGAAATCCAATGTTTTAAGCCTTTTGACAAGTGAAATCATTTTGAGAACATGCTCACTCACATCACCACCCTCTGCCATGCACATCCTAAACAATTGCTTGAATATCTCATATCTAGCAGCACGACTTTGCTAACCATACAACTCTTACTGGTGGAGCAAGATTCCCTTGCAATCCCCATAATCTTGTGGATCCTCTAAAGATTATTGGTCATAACAGCTAAAATATAGCTCTTGAACTTACAAATTGTTCTCAAGCCCCTTCTAATGAGTGGCTTTTTGCTCCTCATTAGCCATTTCAATAAGGACTCGTGGGATATTGAACCCCAAAACATAGCTAAGCCACTCTAGATTGAGAACAATTTTCAAATTTTGGACTAATTAACAAAGTTGGCCCCAATCAGAACATTAATCTCAAGCAGTATAGAAAAAGGTGAAGACATTATTCAGATAAAATAATATTATAGACAATAAACAAGATTAGTTAGTTTGGTTGTTCTATATGTTACCATTGTGATTATAAACTTTAAATCAAAAGACCTCCCACTAGATTTTTCGAATTCTACACTCTCTTGGGTAGAAAACAGAAATTCTATTGGTAAAATTTCCTTAGTAGGCATTAGAGTTTTCATTAGACATAACATACCTTATGTAATTGGGTCTTAGCGTGCTATGCCCATTAACTGGAACTTTTGTCACCATATCTTATGCACGTTTCAATCTTTCCTTTGGCCCATGGCCCAAAATACCTCACATAATTTGAGTCTTGTTATGTTGGCACCTTTTAAATCACCTCCACCGATTGATAACTCATTGAATTTGAACTTCGCCCATAGCTAATCGCTCTTAAGGCGTAGCATTCTTTGAATATCATGTCTAATGCACCCAAAGTCATAAATGCGCCATCACAATGTGACCTTACTAATGCAATGGTATCACATACTAAGGCTACAATTAGGACTATCGAGCTTGGTTAAAGGCCACAACTAACATTTTTCTATGAAAACTTAAAATTTGTTTGAGGAAATTTTAGGGTTCATGTAGATTAGATTTCACTTTACACATTATCCGTTTTCATGTAACCCATACATCCATCACAAATAAAATACAAAAATAAAAGTGAAGGATTATGGACTCTAGATCCAACTCTCCACTATTACATAAAGATTTCTTGAATGCCCTTAGCTTGGTCTTCATGGTTTCATGGGGTCCACCACCCCTTGGACCCCTGAATGACACCAAGTCTTGGTCTCTGCATGAATACTAACTCTTTATATTTTCCAAATTTATTTACAAATACACATGGCATACCATAGAGAATTCTATTCTATGTAATATAAAATAAAAATTGTCCCTGTAACCCATGCAAAATTAATTATATAACCCATAACATACCAAAACAAAATAAAATGCATTCATCCACAAGTATCTTAAGTGTATAATCCAACCACGACATCTATCCAAAAAATTATACGTTCCATGTATAATTAAATAATTTCATTTAGTGATTATTTCCATGTCCCATGCATCTCATACATTAGTTTTTGTGCCTTGAAAAATAATTTTTCAGGAAAAGAATTAAAAAGCTGATTTTGCCCTAAAACTCAGTCACGGTTGTGAAGATCACTATCGAGGTCGCAAGCTACCTACGTGCGACTTAAGGTCTCCTTCGAAGTGCCTCGTGCAGTCACAATAGGACGTGGCCTATCGCGATGGTGGGAACTCTTCATACATGTGCGTATCAGATTGCAAAGTTAATGCCACTCCATGGTTGATTGCATACCCACACAAACTAGCATCGCAATCATGAGAACACTTCTTGCAACCACAACTACTAGTTGTAGAACGTAGCAGAAACGCTGCAAACATTCTGTAGGTTCATGCATTCAATATAAAACCAATTCTTTTCCAATTTTTTAAATTCCAATCACCTCCAAAACAAATTTGAAAGTCTTTCAATCATCAAAATACATTTTTTATGGAATTTAAATGGAAAACTAACATAGAACATGGATTAAATCATTGAATTTCATAGTTTTGCAAGAAAAACTATGACTTTGATACCACTATTGAATTTCTTTGAAGTTTAGCCATAAAAATCAAAACATTGTCACATAAATGAATTGGGATGATTGTGAGCTCCTCCACACTCTATAAAACTCCTTTTGTGATGCTCTAACATGAACACTTCGGGTTAAGATGACTTTTTGACAAAAGGGAGATGAAAGATAGCGGCTAATGTTTTTTTCTCCTTTTTCTTGAGGGGCGGCACACGAATATTTGTCTAGGAATTATGTCTTGAACTCTTTAAGACCCCTATTTATAGTTTAGACACAAGGGTTAAGGACATAGGCTCCATGGCCCATCCTATATAGACCTCTTTTAATTAAATAGCTCATGGACTCTTATTTATTAATCTCATTAATAAATTAGTCCATAAGTCCTTTAATTATTAATTTCATTAATAATAAAATTCCATTTTTGTCTAACTAATTTAATTTAAGTAATCTCATCAATTAAATTAAAATTTTATTGTGCTTCAAATTAATGATCTTATCATTAATAAGCACCATGACAATTTATTTAGTCCTATCCAATTGCAACTAAATAAATTATCTACCCAACAATTTGACACCCACAACACATCCCAATCTTATGTGTGCCACTTTCTAAGTTCATTCTCATTTGACAATGAGCATAGCTTGAAGGAAGTGGGTAACGTATAGCATATGGCCTACATTGTAGCTCAACTAAAATGAAGTTATTGGATCTTAATGAACCTTTGTGTTCATGACTATCATATTATATAAACATTTTGTCTTACTTTGTCTCAATCAAGTGAGAGTTATGGATTTAGTCAAGTTCACAAATTTGGTCGTACGACCAAGTAGCATTTCCTTATGAGGCAAATGTTCCTATCGAAAACTCCTTTTCGATCGCACATTTCCTTGACCAAAGGCTTTTATCTTATAGAACACCAACCACATAGGACACACACCTTATCCACTTACAACGAGACAAATTCCTTATTGAACACACACATACCTTGATATGCACTTAGGTAATGGCACGTCAAGCTCATGACCTTATCCCATAACAAGATGTATATTAACCCTTAATGCCCAAATGACACATTGATTATCATGTATACAAGGCAACCATGTCATCTCAAGTTTAATATCCACAAACACTTAACATGATCACAAAGCAAAATGTTGACAGGCAAGAGTGAACTCCATGTGTCTCTTCATTCTACAAGTCAATGGATGAATGCCCCATTCCCCAATGGAACATCTACACACTTGTATTTCAGTATCTTATACTAAACCACATGAAACTCACTATTTAAATACCAGTTGTGTAAGTCGTACCAACTCTCTAATGCCCCTTTAGAGTATTTGTGACTCATGAACTAATTTTAATGGTTGAGTACCGAGCAATCCTTATGTCCATATTCATAAATCCTTGTGAATAAGGCTTGTTAACTTAAGCATGTGAGCACATGCAATTATTAATGTTAATTAAGATCCACATGCATGAGAAAACTTGCCACATTATTAATGTAAATAAATTAATATTGTATTAATTAATGTAAAAAGTACATATACATCCAAATGAGCTTCTAGTATCCATAATTTTCTATTAGTGTAGGACATATCACTAACAAATTAGTCTACTTAGGTAATTTGAGTAACTGAGTAGTTGGGATTGGACAAAGACCCCCATTCATTTTCACATAAAAAGGTTACTCAGTTAAGAGTATGTAAAGTATCTTAAGTTAGTTGTGAGTTGAGTAGTAGTTGTTCACTTTCATGTTAAAGAACTCCCAACTACTTAAAAATGAATTTAAAACTCATGGAAATTTGTGAAAAAAAAGTGTGCCGAAAAATATGAAAAGAAAAGAAAAAAATTATTAGTCCACACGAGCCATCTAGTTAGAATTGATGTTGATTGAACTTGTTCAAAGTAGTCCTAGATTTGATTGTCTTAGAGTTGTTAAAGAATCATCAAATGATTGAAGTGGTTAAGGGTTGAAGAGTGCCATACACACATGAGAACTCATGTTGTAAACATTTAGGTTAAAAGTACTATGGTTTTGAATGATGATGGACCGAGTGACTTGGGCGTATATTTGACTTTTGAAACTAAGAGTGGCTAAGTTCATGATTTTGTGTATTAATGAATTAATTAAAGAGAAAATGTTTCCTTGAGGACAAGCAAATGAGTAAGTGTGGAGTATATTTGTATCCCTTGTGTGCTTAAGTTATGCATGCATGTGAGTTAAAATGAAGAAAATATGTTATTATGCATGAATATATTAAACATGACAATTTTGGCATTAAAAAATGTAGAAATCAACTTAATTACTAATTTTGTATATTTTCTACACTTAAAATGTGATTTCATGTCCATACGGTAATGTCACAACCACAAAAGGGGAAGTTGCATCCGTGCAGAGAAACTGCAACTCATTTTGGAAATTCTGTGAGTTTTAGGAGTCACAAAGGTGAAGATCATGATCATAATAGAATTAGTCATATTAACAGAATGGGACCCTAGATTATATTGGAATTTCCACAGGCGAAGGGTGTGGCAACGAAGTAATTGTTCACGATTGTGAGATGATTAGATGTGAATGTGGAAGTTGAAACACGAAGTTTATGCAAACCCATGCCCAAGTTCATGGGTGCAAGAAAAGGAGCTACAATTAGCAGCAAGATGTCGTAGCCGTGGTGCGACAATGCAGCAGATTTTAGACTTCGATGTTGTATGGTTTCTAAGGGCTTTTTAAATTTCCCCTCATATATTAACCTTGGGCACCATGCAAGTATTATTACAAGTTCTCTAAGTCTTGGAGATAAGGTTAGACTTAGTTTTACTTTTCTAAACACTTAGAAACATGGAAAGATAAGATTGAAGGTTGGAGAAGGAGGAATCCACATCAAGAGTTGAAAAGAGTTCATTTTCCCATTCAATGCGGAACATATAGACTAAGTTTTTCTAGATTTTTTCTATCATTTTTATGATGTCTTAGGCAATGAAGAATTTAGGATTGATTTTTTGAAATTTAATATGAGATTCTACATTTCTTTCTAATTGCTTGTAATTGTGTTTGGGGAATCATGTATGCAAAAGTTATGATTAATTCTTTTTGCATGATCATTCGAAATTGTTGTTTTGAATAGTAATTAGGGGATCCACTAATTAGTCTATGGTAGTGCAAGAAATAATGGGAGTAAAACTTGTGCCCCAGACATTCAATTTGCAAACATTAATTCTATGAAAATAATCAAAGTGAAATTGTAGGATTAGTGTAGGTAAACTTTATTATCATCAAACTTGAATTCTTAACTCAATTTAGCCTGAGAAAACTGCGAGAATCTAGATTCAAAGTTATAAGAGAGTTCAGGAGAATATTTTATAAACTTTAGAATTAACAATCTTAACTAGTGTAATTAAACTAATAATTAACATAATTAGCATACATAGAAAACTAATACAAGTGGCTAGACGCTTCAACTACTGATATTCCATCACTTCCATCTAGTGTACTTTGTTCTTAGTGCTTACTTTTATTTTGTTATTCTTTACCTTTCACTCTAATTTTGAGGTCTAATTAATAAGGACTTAGTTAAATCAATAGACACAAAACCCCTCCTCGTGGAATGATACCTGTACTCACCATAGTATTGATTCTTGAATAACTTTAATTTTGGTTTGTTAACAACCCACATTAAGGCATAATAATTTGTTTATGGTTTCATTTCTTGCCAACACTTGTTTGTGTAGTAGCATTTAGGTGTGTGTACTATTTTCTTCTCTTGGGTCATTAATTTGCCAACATTTCATGTTATGTGACATGCTATACATGTTGGCGAATATATTTGCTGTTATATGGTTGCAACAAAAAACTATGTTTCAGATGTCATAGCTATTATCAAATTTAAACATTTCAATCTCCTTGTTTTCCAACCTAGGAAGACCATTGTAAAATTATATGTTTGATCTCATAAATACACGTCCACTGTGCTACACAATATTAAATATCAAATGTTAAAATATTAAGGCATGAACCAAAATTTCATATTAAGCTTTTCTTTTGCTATATTTTGAATCCCAATTCCTTATTACATGATATTTTTCATATGTTTTCCTTTGTGTAGAAAATGATGGAAAAACTTCTATAGGATCAAAACGAAGAGTACTCAAGCACAACTGCATCTGACAATGAAAATGCAATATCCTCTTCAACTAAGTACTCAAACATAACTGCATTTGACAATGGGAATGCAACATCCTCTTCAAGCAGTAGCAACTTTAAGCTCTCAGCATTGTGATGATTCAACAAAGGTGGGCTATTTAGGATAGGATATGAGCTAAAGTCAATTCAACAATTGTCCTAAGGCTCCAAAACATCGAAATCCTCTTATATTTAACTTCACTTGTAACAATAGAAACTATACAGCATGACGGAGAACTTGTAGCAAAACAAAGATCTTCATGACTATTGGATAATGTTGTGGTGTACCAAGGTTAAATTAGACCAAGTCATGAATCCGACTGCAGCACAACATAGCCTCAACTTGTTGGTCCATTTTGGCCTCTCTCAACAAGCCAACCATGATGATGAAGATGATGACAATGACGATATATTAGACAATAATCTTTAGCTTGTTCACACTCGTTTATTGTAATTCAAATGAATTATTTGACATGTTTATTTAGTATTATTAATTATTGTGTATAGATAAATTTGGCATCTTCGCAATATTTTACTCTATTACAATTGTGTTGAATTCAACATACTGATATTTGGCCTAATTTGCAAAGGATTAAGAACAAATAAAAGCTTCTAGAATTAGGGTCAGAAATGTTGTCTGAAAGTTATTCTAGAAAGATTGTGCCAAAATTGTCCCAAAAAAATTGTACCTAAATTCTTCCTAAAATTCTCCCAAAAGCCATCACAAACCCATGCCAAAAAAAGTCATCCTAAAGCTACCCAGCCATGCTAAATAAGGCAATTCCATAAAAAGGTTGTCCCAAAAAACTATGAAGGGAGGCATCCCAAAAGAAATGTCAAATAAAGCTATCCTAAAGAAGCTATCCCAATAATAAGTCTAAAATTGTTGTTTGAAGCCATCCAAGAATCTAGGATGAATTTTGAGAATGTTGTTCCAATAAAACTTCATCCCAAAATGTTTACAAGCCAACCTAATAGTCGTCTCAATTTGAGTATTTCCTTGTAGTGTGATTAATGTTATTCATGTTTTCTTATTTGTTTATCTATTTCTTTTACAAAACGTGGACCTTTTTGCATGAAAGAACTATAACGTTTGTGAATTCAAATTCTCTAGATCATTGTGGTTGAGAATTTTTTTCATTTATAATTTTAGTTTTAATCCAAATTCTCTTTATCATTGTAGATGATAAAATAATGATAATCAACTCTTAAAGTTATTTTTTCTTTGGATGATTTAGACGATCCCCTTTTCAATTGAGTGCAAATGTGTGCATTGTGTGGGCCAATGTGCAACATTTATTATTGTAGGCACATATTTATCATCAAATTTAATTTGTTATATTTCAATTGTCGAAACAATTGTTGTTAAAACTGAGATGTATTTTTTAATTTTTAAATATCAAAATAATAAAAAGCATAAGCACAATGATAAAAGTCTAAGGATACTCAAATCAAACATTTTAATTCTAGATTATTAAGGAAACATTTTAATATTAAATATTAATGACAAGGTTGGGTAGGAATTCACTTGGATTCAAATCTTGCCAGGGGTTTTTTGGTCAAGCATTAGTATGCCTTCACTTCAGCAAGCTTTAATGGGTAAAATTTTGGTTTAAGGCATGTGCAAAATAAATACCCTATCATTGACAAACACTTTTAAAATAAGTATCACAAAGATTCAATTTTGTAGCAAACCGATAGCGTAACAAGAATGTGATTGCTATAAAAAATATATAAAACATGTGTTGAACGAGAGAATGATATATGCATACTTGTCCAATATTTGAAATTGAAATTAGAATGATTTAGAGATGATGCTTGATACATACATACATACATACAGACATATATACATGAAAGAACTTACATGATATGCCCTTTCAAAAATTAACATAAGCACTATTTCACTTCTATCTACTTTTATTTAATTCTTGAAAGAATTTTTTTCTTAATAATTATTCCTTTAACTCAATATCTTTCAAAAAGCTAGTCTAAATTCACTGAATTAACTTGCGAACTGAAAATTTTTAAGTCAAATAGTATCATAACTATGCTAATAATTTTTTGTTCTCTCACCGACTTGGAGCCCTCTGCACGCCATAATCAGAAGTTGGTCAATTGAAACTTCAAATTCTTTCACTTTCTTAGCTTGTGAGCGAAATTGTTGACACATTATTCACAAAAAATAATTTAATTAGGTTTTTCTAACTTGTTGGAATCTTCAAATGTACGTGTTTTATTGAGGCCATTAACAAATCTGAATAAAGTATTTAAGAAAATGCAAATTACTTTAAGAAATTTGTTGGAGATATCCTCAAGATTGGGAGTTTTCATAGATAAGAATTATGAATAGTTCAGTCTAATGTTCTACAATGGTTGCTAACAAACATGCAACATTGGAGAAAAATTAGCCTATTTTAGGCTACTGGATATAGATCAACCAACAACAAGTTTCACCAAAACTTTGATGCTTAATACTAAATAAAGGATTCTAAAAAATGTGGAGAGCGAGAGAGAATAGAAAGAGACTAGAAAGAGTCCAAATTTTAGCTCAAAAATATGTGTCTCTTAACCTGTGAGCTAAGTTGTCATTAGCATTGTCTGAGTGAGAGCTAAAGAGTGTAATAGTCAAATCACTTGAGAGGAAGTCAGTATGATGGAATATTGAGCCTGAAGTGCATTTAGATTAGACATAATCAAGTCTACATTATGATTGTGTTCTCAGCTCGGGATTCCTTAGATTGGGGTAAAAAAATTGGATAAGAGATTTTGTAGTTAACTCTTTACCTATTTAAGGTTAGTGCAAGCTATTAACTGGACAAGGCCTCATAAACATAGGCGACATTGCTCTGAAGTATATTAATGACTTTGTGCTTCACTAGTGAAGCAAAATTACATGATTTATAATCTTTCCTGAGTAATCTAAATTTTCTCAATGGTGCTTCATTGTCCCTACCAAAGGAACTAAATGCTAGAAAATTTGAATTAGAGGAACTGGCAGTGCTATTATCACTAAATGAACTTGCAAGTGATGGAAGGTTTGAATTTACTAGTTGTCCAACTTCAAAATATATTTAAGTTGGATTTTCCATGCCTACTTTCAAAATTCCACTTAAAAGTAGCTTCTTCATCAAACACAACATCCTTGCGAATTACAGATGATAAAGATAAATTTTTATCCTAAACCCTAAACATATGGGATTATATAGATGATATACTTTGGATTGAGAACTGTAGCCAATAAAGATAAATTTTTCAGATTTTTCATCAAGCTTAGAATAAGAATTAACCAAAGCATATGCAAAATGACAAATTTTAAAGTGGCTTATCCGCAGTTTGTTACCAATCCTAGTTTCATAAGGCATTGGAATCAAAATTGCCTTTGTTGGTGAGATATGGACACATGGCCCTTTTAGTACTCAATTACTAAAGCCAGCATACAAGTCATAGACATTCTAAAAGATATTAGAGAGTCAGCACAACTTACACACCCTATATTTGTATGGTGAGTCACTTAGTGTGAGATACTAGAAGTATACGTGTATGGGTGCATCATTTGAGAATGAGAATTCGGACAATGACTCACAGAACAAAGTAGAAACATGGAGTTCACCCTTGGTTATCAATGTCTTGTTTCATGATTATGTTAAGTGTGCATGGATTTTAAACTTGAGACGACATGGTTGTCTTGTACGCATAATGGTTGGCATGTCATTGGAGCATTAATGACTAATATTTGTCCTGGTATGGGATAGGGTCATAAGCAAATGAGACTTGAGAAGAATCAAGAAATAATTTATTTAGTTGTAATTGAATTTCACTAAATAAATTGTTGTAGTGTTTGTTAATGATGAGAACAATAATTAGAAGAGGAATGGGGTATTTGGTTTTATTAATGGGTACTAATTAAACTAAATAAATTAGATACAAATGAGTCTATGAGCCTTAATTATTAATGAGATTAATAATTAACAAACATTTGGTAGGTATTATTAATACGATTAATAATAAATAGTCCGCAGGCTAAGTTTTAATTAAATGTCCATGTAGGAGGGCCCATGCAGCCCATGTCTTATACCACTAGTGTCTTAACTATTTAAACATGTTTATAAGAGTTCTAAACACACATAATTTCAGTTTTTTCATCCAACCACCAAGCAAGAAAACAAAACCTCCCAAGCCACTCTCTTCCCTTCTTTTGTTATCAAGAAAATCCTTATAGCCCAAAATGTTTAAACAAGAGTGATGCAAATGGAGTTTTTCAAGGTGTTGAAGGTGCACATCATGGTTATAACCCAGTGGATAAACTAGAGGTCGGGGTTTGAGAACCATGACTTAAGGATTGTAGGGAAAATTGTTGGAAAACATTTCCAAGAGCTAAAATTCTGTACTTTCTTGTTTACGCAATATCATGCGTGTTCTGTAATGAAAACTAATTGGATTTGTTGTGTGTGGTTCCGTTTTGAACTTACAATGTTCTCATGTTTTAAAGATTTAATTTTTATGTGCAAATCCTAATGAAATCCAACAGTGGCAGCAGAGCCATCATTTTCTTTGTAAAATCATAAAACTGAATGATTCTTACATGATTTACATTAGTTTTCATGTTAAATTTCATTGAACATGCATTTGATACGTGTAAAACCCTAAAAAAGTGTTTTTGAGTGTTTGAAATTAAGAAAATAGGCAAAAATCAAGTCTTGCATGACAAACTAAAATTTTGTTGTGATCCATAACTAGTGTCACAATAACGTGAAACGTTCTCGAAGTCGCGATACAGAGTTTTGGGATCATGCCATTAGTTGTGGGGTTATGTGAACCTCACGACCATGGTTCGCAGTCACGAGTGAAGGGCTCATGATTACAGGGGTTTCCCTTGGGGTCGCAAGTAGCACTGTGATAGAAATAAAGTTTCTATCGTAGCCACCCTCTACAACTACAAGAACTATTCCCACCACCATAAGCCTCGATTGCACAAAATTTTATTTTCAGTTTTAGTTTTGAAAAATTGATTTTCAAGAAACAAAAACTAATGTATGATATGCATTGGTTATGGAAATTATCGTTAAATGAAATTATTTGATTATACACGTGATGTATAATTAATTAAATGTGTGGACTAGATTATGAATTTAGGGCATTTGTCGATGAATCCATTTACTTTTTGTTTGGTTTTTATAGGTTCAATAATTAATGTTACATGGGTTGTAAGGGCATAAGCCCAAGTTTTAATTTTTGTTACATAGAATAAAGATTCTCCATGGTATGCTATGTGTATTTGTAAAAAGGAAGATATCAAGGAGTTGTTTGTGAAGAGACCAAAGAATTGGTGTTGTTTGACATTCCATACCACGGTGAGCCCGATGAAGGAAGCCATGAAGACCAAGACAAAAAGGCATTTAAGAAATTCCTATGTAATAGTGTAGGATTTCATGCACATTTGTACGATCTAATTTTTGGCTTAAGTTGGATCTAAAAGTTTATAATCTTCCATGTTTTATTTTTGCATATTATGCACGATGGATGTATAAGATACATGAAAATGAATAATGAGCAAAGTAAAACCTAATGTACATGGACCAAAACCTTCCTTGAACAATATTAAGTTGTAATGTCAAATTTTTTGTCATGGTCCTCCACTAAGCTCGAAGTCCTAAGTGTAGTCTTAAAGTGTGATATTATCAAATTCGTGGGATCACATTGCGATTGAGCATTTGTGACTTCAGCTGCATTAGATACCTTTTTTAAAAGATATTTCTCCTTAAGAGCATATGGCCATAGGTGGGATTCAAATACAAGGAGTTTTTAGTCAATGGATGTGACTTAAGTGGACCCATAATATCAAGATCTGATTATTTTAGGTATCGTTGGGCTATGGGTTGAAGGAAAAATTGGGCCATGCACAAGATGCGTAAGTAATAGTTGTCACTCATTAGACCTAGTATACCAGGATCTGTATGTGTGAAGTATGCCATGTCCAATAAAGACTCCAATCACCCACTAAGCAAATTTTACTAATGGAATTTCTATTTTCTACCTAAGGGAGCTTAGGATTCGAAAAATCTAGTGGGAGTCTATTTTGATTTAAAGTCCATAATTATAAATGGTAATACATAATACAATCACACTAACAAAGTCTTGTTTATTTTTGGTAGTTTATTTTATAATTGATTGATGTCTACACCCCATAAAAAATTGCTTGCGACCAACATTCTAATTGGGCCCAACTATGTCAATTAGTTCTAAAATTTGAGAATTGTTCTTAATTTAGAGCATCTTGACTATGTATTGAAGCTTGATATCCCACCAATCCTTATCGACATAGCTAGTGAGAAAGACACAGCCACTCATAAGAAATGGGTAGAAGACGATTTGTAGATCAAGAGCTAGATGCTGGTTGCTCTAACTAGTGATCTCTAGAGGAACCATGATGGGTTTAGGAGAACTAAGAAGATCTTATTCCACCTGTGAGAGTTGTTTGGTGAGCCAAGTCATACTACTAGACATAAGATATCAAAGTAGTTATTTAAAATACGTATGGTAGAGGGTGGTGACATCACTAAGCATTTCTTTAAGTTGATCTCACTCATTGAGAGGCTTGAGTCACTGGACTTCATTTTGGATTTTAATTTACAGATGGATTTCGTCCAACAATCGCTTCTAGATTTCTTCTTTTAGTTTATTATGAATTATCATAAGAACGATATTGAGGAGCCCAGCACACTAGCTGGGCTCCTCAATAAGCTAGTGAGCACTCAATCAACTATGAAGAGAAAAGGAAAGGAGGTGGTTCCTACTGCGTTTAACTCCTTTAGTGTGACCAAGAAGGGGAAGACAAAGAAAAAGAAACTTACAGTTCCTAAGGCTAGTGGGAGTAACAACAAGGCTAAAGCTTTATAAAAAAGGAAAGTGCTTCCACTACAGCAAGATTGGGCATTGGAAGAGGGATTGTGCCGAGTATCTCAGCATCCTTAAAAAGGCAACGGCAGGTAAGGAACTTTATGTTTACGAAACATCTTATTCCATTGTGTATTTTTATTCTTCCTGGATTTTAGATTTTAGTGTTTCATCTCACATTTGTACTTCACATCAGCATCTCGTCAGAAATAAGATACTTGGGAAGTGTGAAGTGATGATCAAGGTAGGGAATAGAGCAATTGTTCCAACCAGCATGATTAGGACTACTTCAGTTGGACTATCATCGAGCCATAGTATTTTTTCAAGAGATTACTTGCTTTTGCCTAATAGGCTTAAGAACATTGTTTCAATTCCTTTATTAATAAAAGAGAATTACAGAGTTTCTTTTAAAGTCATTGTGTACAATATTTATTATTTTAATAAATGGTTAGCACAGCTTCTCTCATGAATGGCTTATATTATTTGAATATGGATGATGGTAGTGTGATCAATACCATTTCAATCAAAGGTCAAAGGGATGGTTTAAATTCTAAGTATTTGTGGCACCTTAGACAGAGGCATGTCGGAGACACAAGGATTAGTAAATTGGAGAAAGATGAGCTCACTATCCCATTGGGAGAGGAATCGTATTCAACTTGAAAGCCTTGTATCCTAAGTAAGATGGCTAGAAGTCCATTTGATGGACATGTAGAGAGGACCACTAAGGTGTTGGAGTTAGTCCAATCTCACATTTATGGGTCATTTAATGAAATGTTAAGAGAACGTTTTCTGTACTTCATAACCTTTGCTAATAACTATTCTAGATCTAATTATATATACTTGATGAAGTACAAGCATGAATTCTTTAAATGGCTTAAAGAATTCAAGGTACAAGTAGAGAAGTAAACTAGAAAGCATGTCAAAGTACTACAATCAGAACTTAGAGGCTTGTACATGAGTGGCTAGTTTGCTGAGTTCCTTAAGAAGAATGGTATTGTATTGAAATTGACACCACCAACAACTCCTCAGTTAAATGGTGTAGCTGAGCATGGAAATCCAACTTTGTCAGATATGGTTCAATCTATGATAGCTTCACCAACTTACTCATTTAGTTATGGGGACATACCCTTTTTACTACAACATATATTTTGAATAGAACTCTCTCTGAGTCCATTCTCTCCGTACTAGAAGAGAAGTGGAATGGAATAAAGCTAAATCTTATGTATTTAAGGATATAATGATGCACGGCTTACCTGAGAAAGACTAAGATAGACAAGTTAGAGGCAAAGGCTGTTATAGGCCACTTTGTATAATATCCTAAGGATTCCATGAGATAGGAGTTCTAGCTTCCATAAGGCCATAGGATTATTGTTAGATATTAGCTACGCTTTCTTGAAGAGTTCATTTTTTAAGGAAGTTGAACATGAGGAACAAAGTGGTGAGCCCATAAGGCAAGTTCTTGTTTAAGATTAACTTTCTAAGACACAGCTATTGTGACCCAATGGCCATGCCCAAATCCATTCAAATTTTGCTTGCAATAGTTACCCACTTAGACTATCAAATTTTGCATATAGATGTCAAAGCCTCTTTCCTTAATGGGATGCTTGATAAGGATATTTATTTGGTGCTACAATGCAACTTGAAATCCAAGAGAACTCTCATCAAGTATGCAAGATTTAGAGATCCATTTATAGTCATAAGAAAGCATCAAAGAGTTTGACTCTTTATTTTGATAGTGTAATCAAATTGTTTGGCTTCATAAAAAAAAATAGTCATTCGTCTACAAGAAGGTTAATGGGAGTGCAATCACATCCCTAATGTTGCATGTGGATGACATACTACTCATTGGAAATGATATTAGGATGTTAAACTTAATCAAAACCTAGTTATCCAGTACCTTTTTAATAAAGTACTTGGGAAAGACCTACATTTTAGGTATTCACGTCTATAGAGATAGATCAAAAAGATTATTAGGTCTTTCCCTAGGCTTGTACATAGAAAAGATTTTAAAAAGTTCATCATGAAAGCCTCTAAGAGTGCATTGCTACCATTCAGGCATGGCATCCATCTCACAAAATTCGCTTACCCTAAGACCGATGATGAGAGGAGCATAGAAGCCATTCCATAAGCTTCAGCTATAGGAATATTGATTTTCTATATCAGTATCTTGATAAGTTCTTTATTTATACAAATCTTAATTGGCATAAAGTATTCTTTACGCCTAAGCGATTGAGTTAAGAAGCCTTATACACAAAGAGTAACAGGCCTAGGAACAAGTTTGTCTTAGTACTCAATCACTAAAACCAATCTGCAAGTCATAAAAACTCTAAAGAGCATTAGAGAGTCCATATGACTTACTCACCTTATATTTGTATGGTGAATGTCATGTTGTTCAGTATTAGATACTGAGAATATATGTTTGTGGATACGCCATTGGAGAATGGGCATTCAAACATTGACTCATATAATGAGCAGACATATAGAGTTCACTCTTGGCTGGCTGCTAATGTCTTGCTTCTTAATCGTGTTTAGTGTATGTAGACCTTAGACTTGAGATGACATGTCTTGCAAGCATGCTGATCAACATGTCATTAAAATATTAAGGGCCAATATTTATCCTGGTATAAGATATGGTCATGAGCCCAACTTGCCATTACCCAAATACATATGGAGATAAGTGTGAGTTCAATAAGGGATTTGTCTCATTGGAAGTGAGCAAAGTGTCTTATCCTGTTAGTGTTCCATAAAACGAAAAGCCTTAGCTAAGACAATGTGTGATTAGAAAAGAGTTTCCAATAGAAACGTTTAGCCCATAAGGCAATGCTAATGGGTTATATGGCTGAGTTTTGAGTTTGACTAAAACTATAATAGTTGCTTAGTTGGGACAAAGCAAGATAAAAGGTTTATACAACATGGGATTCACAAACAAAAAGGTTTATTGTGATTTGATTCACTTTATCTTAATTGGGCTACAATATAAGCCGTTGGCTAGATATTACCCATGTCCTTCGAGCTATACTCATTTTTAGTTAAGAATGAACCTAAAAAGTTACACACAAAAGGTTAGAGTGCATGACGAGAGTTAAATTGGTGGCTTAGAAGTAAGGCTTGACAAGGCTCATGAAATAATTTATCGACTTGCAATTGGATTAGACTAAACAAAATTTCATGGTGTTTGTTAATGATGAGATGATTAATTAGAAGCACAATAAGAATTTAATTTAATTAATGGGATTAATTAATTTTAAATGAATTAGACATAATCAGACCTTAATTTTTAATAGAGATTAATAATTAAGGAGGCTTATGGACTACATATTATAAATAGAATGAATAATAAAAGTCTATGGGCTAATTTTAATTATAGGTCCACGTAAAAGGGCCCATAGAGCCCAAGTCTCCAACTATTTAAAGTGTGCTTAAAGAGGTGAAGACACACATTTTTAGACACAAAATTCATGCATCCCTCTAAGCAAAAATGGAAGACACCCTAGCCACCTCTTCAACTATTTTCTTTTCAAAAATTCTTTATAGCCTAAAGTATTTGCATCAAAGTCTTGCGGAAGGAGTTTAGAAAGGTGTAGAAAGAGCTCATTATCATTCTAATTATACATATGGACTAGAGGTTGGTCTTCAAGGGCCATAACTTAAAGATCGAAAAAAAAATCATTGGAAGATGTTTCCGTAGGTAAAAATTTTGCCTTTTCTTGTTTACACAAAATCTTATGTGTTTTGCAACAAAAATTAATGGAATTTATTTCGTTTATTTCATTGCATATCTAAAATGTTTTCATACCTCTAAGTTTTAATTTTACAAGCAAATTCCCACAAAATCCAATAGATGTAGCCATAAAGAAGATAGCTTCAGTTCACAATAAGGTAGACCTACTTGGCAAGCTGATGACTCAAGTGTAATAGGATCACCATCTTGAGAAGATGGATATTAGAGACCATAGCAATTGACATTAGCCTTATTGAACTTGGAGTACAAGTGAAAGATTGTTAACGATATGCTCTCTAACACCAATAGTCAATGAGAGATACTAGAAGACATTGTGGTTGTATATATACTTTTTCACACTAATTAATAAAATATTGATTATCCATATCAAAGTTGTGGAAAGTTTCTTCATGCATATAAATCTTAAATGGTACAAAGTATTGCCTATGCTCATGTGTTTGAGTTAAGAAGCCTTATTCATAAGGGATTATAAAAATGAACACAAGGTTGCCTTAGCATTCTATCACTATAATTAGTCCACAATTGTCATAGACAATCTAAAGGAAATTAGAGAGTTGGCATGACTTGCAAACCATATATTGGTATGATGAGTGTAATGTTGTTTGGTATGAGACACTAAGAATACATATGTGCAGATGTGCCGTTGGAGAATGGGCATTTGAACAACTACTCACAAAACAAAGTAGATACATATAGTTCACTCTTGTCTATCAATGTTTTTCATCATGATTGTGTTAATTGTACATTGACCTTAGACTTGAGACAACATAATTGTCTTGTATGCATGATAGTCAATGTATCATTAGGGCATTAAGGACTAATATCTATCTTAGTATAGGACATGATTATGAACCCAACATGCCACTGCTTAGATGCATATGGATGTAGGTGTGCATTCAATAAGGAATTTGCCTCTTTAAAACTAAGCGAGGGATTTGTCCTATGCAGTTGATAATCTATAAGATGGAAGCCCTTGGCCAACATAGTATGTGATAAGAAAAGAATTTCTGATAGAAGTATTTGTCTCATGAGGTAATGTCAACTGGTTATATGACTAGATTTGTGAGTTTGACTAAATCTATGACTCACTCAGTAATGATAAAGCAAGACAAAAGGTCTACACAGCATGCTTGTCTTGATTAGAAAGGTTCATCTTAATTGGTTTACAATATAGGCTGTAGTCTAGACATTACCCACATCCTTCGAGTTATTCTCGTTGCCAAGTAAAGATGAACCTAAGGAGTCACACAAAGAAGGTTAGAACACGTGATGAGAGTTAAATTGGTGGGTTACAAATGAGTCTTGAGAAAACTCATGAAATAATTTACTTAATTGCAATCGGATTGGACTAAATAAATTATTATGGTATTTCTTAATTATGAGATCACTTTCCATATCCATCACTACAAAACCAACCACCTTCACCAACATGTTCTCCATAGCTCCCAATGGCCTCTTCAAGGATCTATCTTGTAACTTCACGACAATTTTGGTGGGTTTCACCAAGCCTATTCCAAGTGTCTAAGTAGTAGAGAAAGATTTTATGTTTACACTTTCTTGTAAGTCAAATAATATATTATTAAATGAAATATATCCTATAGGGCAAAGTATGGAAAAACACCTTAGATCCTTGACTTTTGGTAGCAAAATATGTCCCTCTTCAAGGTTATCCTCTAACTTCTATAACTTCCTTTTTCTAGTCAACACTTCATTCAAACATTTTACATAGTTAGGCAATTTCATTACATCTTCAACCAAGGCAGCATTCATATCTAGCTTCTTAAATTCTCCTAAAAACTTATTTGTGTACTCCTTTACCTTGGCTTGATACAACCTGGCTTGTATAGTTGTAGGGCACTCAACTTGTTCTTCTTCTCTTCCTTCAAATTTGACACTTGTGCCCCTTCTTCCTTGTTGTGCCCAACTACTGGCACACTTACTACTTTCACATGCTCCACTGGATTGTTCTTAGTATTGCCTTAGTTATATATCCTCTAATACTAGTAGAAAATGAAGGATACTAAAGAACATGTAGTTGTATATGTACTTTCACTTAGTTATTAACAAAATATTGATTTCATATCATTCTTCTATCAAGTTTTCATACATTTAAACTTAGATTGATGTAAAGTATTGCATGTGCCCATATGTTTGAGTTAAGAAGCTTTTTTCAAAAAGAGTTATGAATATGGATGTAAGGCTATCTTATAACTTAATCAATGAAACCTGTTAGTGAGTCACAGCCACTCTAAAGGGCATTAGAGAGTTGATACAACTTGCATACCTTGTATTTGTACTGTGAGTGTCAATACATGTGTGTTGATGTGCCATTAAAGAATGGGGCATTTGAACAAGGACACACTGAACGAAGCAAACACATTGAGTTTACTTTCGATTGTTAACATCCTACTTCATGATCATTTTAAGTGTATATAGACCTCAAACCTGAGAAGACATGCTTGTCTTGTGCACATGATGGCAAATGTGTCATTAGGGTATTAAAAACCAATATTTATTATAGTATAGGATAGGATCATGAGCTCAGCGTGTCATTGCTCAATATGTATAGAGGCATATGTACATTCAATAAAGGATTTGTCTCCTTGAAAGTAAGCTATAAGTTTATCCCATGCAATTAGTATTTTATGAGATAAAAATCCTTGGCTATAGTAATGTATGATTCGAAAGGAGTTTCTGCTAGGAACATTTGACTCATGAGAAAACACTGATTGGTTATATAATCACATTTGTGAGCTTAACTAAATCTATAACTCTTGTTCAATTAGGACGAAGTGAGAAAAAGGTTTATATAGCATGGTAGTCACAATCAGAAAGGTTAATCTTGATCTGATTCACTTCATCTTAATTGGGCTATGATATAGACTGCAGGCTCAATGTTACTCATGTCCTTCGAACTATACTCATTGCCATTTAAAGATAAACCTAAAGAATCACACACATAAGATTAAGATCTACTGTGAGTGTTAAATTGATAAGTTGCATACAAGACTAGGAAAGACTCGCGGAATAATTTATCTAGTTGTAATTGGATTAGACTAAATAAATTGTCATGGTGCTTGTTAATGATGAGATTATTAATCAAAAGCACAACGTGGATTTAATTTAATTAATGAAACTAATTAAATTAAGTTTATTGGACATATTGGGACTATAATTATTAATGGATATTAATAATTAAGTGGTTCATGATTGATTTATTAATGAGATTAATAAATAAAAGTTCATGGGTTATTTTAATTAAAAGGGTCTATGTAGGAGAGTCCATGGAGCCCATAAACCAAAACCCTTGTGTTATAAGTATTCGAAGGAGTCTTGAAGAGTTCAAGACACACTTTGAACCTTAGGAAATTCATGCAGCTCCTCAAGCAAGATAAAACAAAACCCCTAGCCATCCTCTTCAAAGTTTTCTCTTGTTTAGAATCCTTTTGGCCAAACTTTTTTACATTAGAGCTTCACAAAAGGAGTTCGTGGAGTGAAAAAGGAGCTCGTGATCACCCTAGCTATGTGGATGAACTAAAAACTTCCTTAAACGAATACTAAATTATTATGGTAAGATGGTCGTGGCCCTCCACTGAGCTCGAAGCTCTCAACGTAGCCTTAGTATGTGATATCATCACATTAGTGGTGTCACATTGCAATGGTGCATTTACAACTTCAGGTTTCATTGGATGTGATATTCAAAGGATACTATGCCTTAAGAATAGTTAGCCATGAGCAGAGTTCAAATCTAGTGAGTTGTCAGTTGATAAGTGTTACTTAAATAAAGCGAACAAGCCAAGAACCGATAACGTTAGGCATTGTTAGGCTGTGGGCCAAAGGAAATCTTCAATTATAGTTGAGATGCATTGTCAAGTGTTGCCATTTAATAGGCCTACCATGCTAATACCCGATTACTTGAGGTGTGTTATGTCCAATGAAGACTCCATTCACCCACCAAGGAAATTTTACCACTAGAATTTTTGTCTTCTTATCGATGGAGTGTAGGATTCAAAAAATCTAGTGAGAGGTCATTTTGATTTAAAGACCATATTCATAATGGTAATACATATAACAACCAAACTAATAAATCCAGTTTATTTTTTGTAGTTTAATTTTGTCTGAACAATGTCTACGCCTCTTTCAAAGTTACTTGAGACCAATATTTTAGTTAGGCCTAACTATGTTGATTGGCTCTGGAATCTAAGAATTGTTCTCAATCAAGAAAGCCTTGGCTATGTTTTGGAGGCCGGTATCCCCCGAGCACTTACTGCCATGGCCAGTGAAGAAGAAAAAGTCACTCATAAGAAATGGGTAGAGGATAATTTGTAGGTTAAGACCTATATATTAGCTATTATAACCTTAAACCCTAAACCTCTATGACATGCCTAGTGAAGAGGCAAAAGCCACTCATAAGAAATGGGTAGAGGACGATCTGTAGAACAAAAGAAATAAGTTAGTTACCATGACAAATGATCTTTAGAGGACTCATAGGGGATAAGGATTGCTAGGTAGATTTTATACCACCAGCAAGGGTTGCATGATGAGAAAAGTCATACTACTAGATATGAGATATCTAAGCAGCTATTTTAGATGTGTATGGTAGAGGGAGGTGATGTTACTGAGCATGTCCTTAAGATGATTTCACTTATCGAGAGGCTTAAGTCACTGGATTTCATCATGGACACTAAGCTGCAATGGATTTAATCTTTTAGTCACTTCTAAACTCCTTACAGTTTATCATTAATTATTATATAAATGATATTAAGTGCACACTTGTAGGGCTTCTCGATAAGTGGGTGACTGCATAGTAAGCTATGAATGGAGAAAAAAGAAGGAGGTGGTTCTTTCTGTGTCTAGCTTCTTTAGTTTGACTAAGAAGGGGAAGATAAAGAAGAAAAAGCCTATCATTCCTAAGGCCCGTGGCAGTATTGAGAAGGCCAAAACTCCCATAGAGAAAGGAAAGTGTTTCCACTATGGCACAAGAAACTACGCTAAGTACCTTAGCCTTAAGAAGGCAGCAGAAGGTAAGGAACTTTATGTTATTCCATTAGTGTATTTTTGACTTCTTGGATTTTATATTATAGTGCATTTTTTCACATTTGTGCTTTGCAACAAAATTTGGTCAAAAGTAGAATGCTTGAGAAGCATGAAGTGGTGATCAAGGTCAAAAATGGGGCAAGTGTTGCAATTACTATGATTGGGACCGATTCAGTCAATCCATCATCAAGCCATAGGCTAGTTTTGGGAGGTTTCCTTCTGTTGCCCAATGGCCTTTAAAACATTGTTCCAATTCTTTTATTAATAAAGAGAATTATAAATTTTCTTTTAGAAGCAATGTGTGATATATTTTTTTATTGTAGTAAAGTGGTTGGCACGACATCTTTTATGAATGGCTAATATTATTTGAATATGGATGATAGAAATGTAATAAATACCATTTCAAATAAATATCCTAGGGTTGATTTAAATCCTAAGCACTTGTTACACCTTAGACTTAGGCGTACTGGAACACAAGGATTAGAAAGTTGGAGAAAGGTGGGCTCATTGAACCTTTGGGAGAACACCCCTATCCAATTTGTGAACCTTATATTCTAGATAAGATGGCTAGGAGTTCATTTGATAGATGTGACGAGAGGGGGCCACTGAGGTGTTGGAACTTGTCCATACTAACATTTGTAGGCTATTTAATGAAATGGAAAAGGGAGGATTTCCCTACCTCATAACATTTACCAATGACTACTCACATTATAGCTATGTGTACTTAATGAAGCATAAGCATGAATCCTTTGAAAGATTCATGAAATTCAAGGCACAAATAGAGAAGCAAGCTAGCAAAATATTAAAAAACTACGATCAGATCGTGAAGGTGAGTGTACTAGTGCCGAGTTAGCTAAATTCCTCAAGGAACATAGTATTGTAACATAGTTAACACCACTGGAAACTCCTTAGTTAAATGGTATAGTTGAACAGAGAAATCAAACTCTATTGGACATGGTTTACCAATGATGAGTTTCATCAATTTAACTTTATTCGATGAGGGCATGCCCTACTAACCACAACATATATTTTGAATAGGATACCCTCTAAGTCCATTCCCTACACCCCGTATGAGATGTGGTATGGAAGGAAACTAAGCGTTAAGCATTTAAGGATCTGGGAATGTCCAACTTATTTTAAGAAGACTAAGGTAAACAAGTTAGATGTGAGGGCAATTATAGCCCACTGTGTAAGATATCCCAGAGATTCTATAGGATATAAGTTCTTCATACCTAAGGATAACAAGATTGTCATAGGGTATCATGCATGTTTTCTTAAAGAAGAGTTCATTTGAGAAAGTGGTGTAGTTAGAACAATAGTGCTCAAAGAAGTTGAGCACAACAAATAAAGTATTTAGCCTATAATATATGTTCCTATTCAAAAGGAATCTTTTGAGACGCAACCATTGTGACGATAAGGTAGAATCTCTCGGGCACTAGAGAGATATAGTTATACCCTAGATAATGAACAAGAGTTGTTTGCAATTGGAGTAATGATCATGGATATGATTTCTTCTACCTATGATCAAGCAATAGCAGATAAAGACTCCGCTAAGTTGTTGTATACTATGAAATCAAAAATGGATTCAATGCATGCGAACTAAGTATAGGCTCTTATTGATCCACCTGTAAGAATAGTTTCCATCGAATACAAATGGGTTTATAAGTTTATAAGAAGAAAATTAGTTTGACTGGAAAGGTAGAGACCTATAAGGCTAGGTTAGTGGTGAAAGGCTATAGTTAAAAGGAAAGAATTGATTATGAGGAAACCTTCTCACTAGTAGTCATACTAAAATCTATATAGATTTTACCTATAATAACCGTCAACTTGGACTATGAGATTTGACAGGTGGACATCAAAACTACTTTCCTTAATGGGATGCTTTAGAATAACATTTTTATAGAGCAACCACACAGCTTTGCAGTCCAAGATGAATCTCATAGAGTGGGCAAGATTAAGAGATCCATTTATGGCCTTAAGCAATTATCAAGGAATTGGAATCTTCATTTTTACGGTGTAATCAAATTGTTTAACTTCATCTAGAATGAGGATGAATCTTGAGTCTACAAGAAGGTTAGTGGGAGCATAATAATATTCCTTGTATTGTATGAAGATGACATACTACTAATTACAATTGATGTTGGGATGTTAAGCTTAATCAAAATATGGTAATTCGGTACCTTCTTCATGAAAAACTTAAGACAAGCAACTTACATCTTAGGCATTCACTTCTATAGAGATAGAGCAAAGAGATTATTAGGTTTCTCCCAACTTTGTACATAGACAACGTATTAAAGAGGTTTAGCATAGAGGCATCTAAGAGAGGATTGCCACTATTCAAACATAGTATCTATCTCTCAAAATCTATGTGCCAAAAGACAGATGATGAGATAAGAATCATGAAGGCCATTCCATATGCTTTAGCTATAGAAAGCCTATGTATGTAGTGCTAGATATGAGGCCAGATATTGCCCACTCCATAAGTGTTATGAGTAGTTTTCTAGCAAATCTTAGTAGAGAATATTGTAATGCTATCTAGGGTATTCTCAAGTACTTGAAAAAGACTAAGGATATGGTTCTTGTGTGTAGATAATGATGATTTAGGAGTAGACGGATATACCAATTCTAACTTCCCATCAAATGTGGATTATAGAAAGTCTATCTTTGGATTTGCATTTACTTTTAATGGAAGAGCAATTAGTTAGAAAAGTTCCAAGTAAAGTATGGCAGCGGACTCCACAAGTAAGCCTTAGTATATTATTGCATGTGATGCAATGAAGGAGGTTGTTTGGTAAGGAAGTTCATAACAAAACTTTAGGTAGTTCTAGAAGTGGATCGGCCCTTCCCACTTTATTCTGACAACAATAGCGCGATCTCACAGGCAAAGGAACTAAGATTTCATCAAAAATCTAAACAAATTGGAAGTGTTACCACATTATTCTAGAAATGATTAGAAAAGGAGATGTAGCCATGCAAAAAATAGTTGGCTGACCCACTCACCAAGTGGATCACTCAAGTGTAGTTGGATCGCCATCTTGTGAAGGCAAGTATTAGATACCATAGTGATTGACATTAGTAGTATTGGCATTAGAGTGTGTGTGTGAGAGATTATTAGTAATATGCCCTCTAATGCCAATAGAAAATGAGTGATACTAGAGGACATTTGGTTGTATATGTACTTACATTTAATTATTAATAAAATATTAATTTCACATCATTCTTCTAGAAAGTTATCATCCATGTAAATTTTGATTAGTGTAAAGTATTTTGTATGTCCACGTGTTTGAGTTATAAAGCCTTATTCTTAAGGATTTATGAATATGAACACATGGTTATCTTAGCACTCAACCACTAAAACTTATTCACGAGTCACAATCACTCTAAAGAATATTAGAAAGTCAATACAAATTGCACACTTGTATTTATACAGTGAGTGTCATACCATTTGGTATGCAATATTAAGAATACAAGTATGTGGATGTGCCGTTGAGGAATAGGGCATTCAGATAGTGACTCGTAGAACTAAGTAGATACATGGAGTTCACTCTTAGCTATTAACGTCTTGCTTCATGATCGTTTTAAGTGTACATGGACCTTAGATATAAGACAACATGGTTGCCTTGTGTGTAAGATGGTCAATGTGTTATTAGAGTATTATGGGCTAATATCTATCCTAATATGGGATAGGATCATGAGCCCAACGTAATATTGCCTAGATACATATGTAAGCATATGTGGGTTATCTTCCATTTCTACTTCTTCTTATTTTCACCGAAATAGAGTTCTTTCCTTATATAGTGTTCTTTTAATCTCCAGATCAAACTCCACTTCCAAACTTTTAGTTTTACGCATGCAAGAATCAATTGAATGCCCAAATCAACTCACAACAGCAATCTCTAATCAAAAGGAAAAAATGGAGAATAAAAGGGAAGAAATCAATAGAGATAAGAGAAAATAAAAGAAAAATGAATGTCTTAATCTAGTAAACTCTTAGATTATTTGATATCACTCATCACCCTCTCTAACAATGGTGCTAAAATCTAATACGTGTCATCAACACATCAAAATTAAATTTATGTGAAACTGGTACCTGGCAAATACAAGTCCTGTATTCACAAGGAGGATGTATGTGTCTATCAATTTAATTGAGTGCCTATTAATTCAGCCATCCTTAAGTGATTATGAGAATGAGAATAATAAAGAAAAGTAACAACTCAAAAGTAAAGTGCCTAGCCTGTTCTATTGTGCTCGTTTTCAATGTATGCCAAACGATGTTAATTATCAATTTATTTACTTTATTATAGATTGTTAATTCTAAAGTCTCTGGTATATCCTCCTAAACTTTGCCAATGCTTCAACTCAAGATGTTAGCGGGCCTAATCAAGTCATGAGTTCTATGATTAACAATATTTGCCCACACTAATTCTAAGATTTCACTCTTGTTATACCCATAGAATTAATATTCATAATTGAAAGTCTGTGCATATGTTTCACTCTCATTATTCCCCACACAATCTCGGATAAAGTAAAGGGTTGATGAAGTCCTTTAATTACAATTCATAGCACTAAATGCAAATAATAACAGAAAAAGATAATTAATCTTAAATTTATACATACATCTTCCACCAAATACAAATATAAGAGACTAGACATAAATTTAGCACCACATATTATATTCAATTCATCATCCAAACAACTTGCAAACACAAAAAAAGTTGGTAAAAACTTAGTCTCCAATTGTAGATTGCATAAACAATGAACCTTTCCAATGTTGGCCCAGATTCCTCCTTCTTAACTACTTCAATGCTTGTTCCTCTTGTTTGTGTTTTAATGATAAAAAATACTCAATAATCTCTCAAAAACATGTAGGGCCATGTATTTATATGCATGGGAGGCTAGGTTTTGTGTAATGAAAAAAAAAAACAGAGAAAAACGCCCTTAAATCGTATGCGAACTATCACTCGCAACTATGCTCTGTGGTCGTGCCACTCATTCTCGCTATGGTGAACTCTAGTAGTAAACATCACATGGGCCTTTATGTAAATCCCAAGGTCAAGACTTCTCATCTCGCAATTACGAGCTCAACCATGATAAAATGTGTTTCTTGCGGTTCATCTTCCCGCACCTACAAATTTCATCCTCGTGATTGTGCATGACTATGGCTGAATGTCCAGCCTTTGTTACTTTCAATTTCACGGGTAAAAAACCTCTTCTTGCTAATGCAAACAACTTCCTTACTAGCGTGACACATACAACTTGAACAAAAATATTGTTTAAGTAATCATTTGAATTCATTTGAATATCTCAAATAATGCACCAAAAACACCTCCAATTCATCATAAATAACATCTTCACGTTCATACAACCATAATGTAGCCATTTTATCCTCACATGCATCCAAAAATGGACCATCTCAAGGTGCAAATGCACTGTAAAATGGAGACTTATCAATATCTTGGAGGACGACTCTAATAAGAACTTCTCAAGGGAAATTAAGAAGTTTCTCTTTCCATCTGATATTTGCTTTCAATTTTTTTTCTCTCAAATATGTAAATATGGATTTCTCAGATTTCAAAAGCATTATAACAAGTCCAAGATATCTTTCTTGAGAACTTAATTGAGATCGTGCAAAAGAGAGGACAAGGAACATCTATTAGCACTTTTGAGTATTTCAGCTGAAGAATAAAGAGGATTTCTAATTACTGATTTTAAGGCTAGAGCCCCTCACAATGCATTTAAGAATTTTCAAAATTATAATGAAGGCCTCCGTAACACCTAGCAAAAGAGCAAAGAATCAGTGGTGAAGAATTAATGAGATACTCTTGGCCTTTATCGGGCCACTGTTGTGTCTTACCTTGGCAACTCTATCTTTAGGAATATAATGGACGGATTTCAAGGACCATAATGAAACGATAAGCTAAAAGAGGGGTGCCTTGAAGAAAACCAAAAGGGTTTTCCATTCAAAATGAAAGATTACATACGACATTATTAATACACAAAGACGTTGATAAAAGCCCAATTTTTGAAGAATCAACTTTAAGAATTACCACTTGACTCTTATCATATGTTTACTAGTGTCCAATTTAATGGCTGCCCATTTCTCCTTACCCTTTTGTTTGTTCCTCACTTAGTGGACTATTTCTTATGTAATTAAGATATTATTAGCATTGAGTCTATTCAAAACAATGGCTGCCTAATTATGAGAAATAATCTCCAACATCAAAGAAATGAGATGATTGGCAATTGTTTTAGACACAAATTTATGCATCAGAATTGTATCATCTCATCTTGCCCTTCATTTAGAATTCCCTGTACTCATTTGGTGACCAAGTTCCCCACATTATGCCATATCTTCAAAAAAAAAAAAAGGGAAACTTTTTGAATTCAGGAGATCTATATGATTTCATTCACGTCAAGGCAGTCTGAACTTCTTTAGTTAGGTTAAAAAGATAGACATGATTCATGTAATGACTAGAAGAAGAAAGGCCTGACTAAAAGAAGAAAAGGGGCTATTTGTTTAGTTTTTATTATTGTTGAAACCATTGAGGCTGCTCAGTGTGTGTGTGGGCACTCAAAGGGACACTAGAATTTAATGAGAAAAGTTATGCTTCGAACTCAATCGGCTGCTAAGGACTACTACAAAGAAGCAACAAAGGAGAGAGACGAAAGAAGCAATTGAATTACTAAAATTTTGGTGAGTCATCAAAACGAATCTCATTGATTTCATACAAATAAAAGGATCTCTAAATGTTTCAGTTTAATTGTTTATTTTAGAGAGCAAGGGGATGTTCCACTACAGCAAGTTGAAAAGGAGAAGAAATTTCATGAAAACAACACCGAGGATAACAAGGTAATCATCAAAACATGTTACTTATTGATACAGGAAATTTTATCCGTGATTGAATAATAATTTAATAGAATAAGATAATGTTGGGAAACAAAATATGAGTTAGAGAAAGTTGCATCCCACATTGATAGAAGAAAAGAAAAATGGCTTGTATATAAGTGGATACTTGATCCATAACTCATTGCCTTAAGATTTTGGATTAATACATGGTGTCAAGCCACTTATATACGTGGCCACGTACAGGTCCGTGGATGGTGCATCCCCATTTCGTTGGGCTCTACTCTAAGCCCAACAGACGTTATCCATAGATGATACTCTCAATTTAAATGGACTTCTCCTTTGGCCCAACAAAGTCCAATCAGAGTTTGTAATTGAGCCCGCCACAATCCCAACAAATGGTATCAAAGCTAATGGTTTAGCTTTGGACAAGTATAAAGACGGTGCTCAGTGATTTCATGAGAGGTTCATATCCCTTGGAAGGCCCACAGAAGTGATGGGCATACAAGTGTGCTTGGAGATCACATAGAAAGCCCATACCCATGGAAGAAAGGCCCACAGAATTGATGGGCATGAATGAGTAACTTAGTGAAACCGTGAGATACTTGAGAAGTTTCTAATTAAGGGGAAGTAAGTAGGAGAAACTCATATTTGAGGAGTGGGAAACAAAATATATGTTAGAGAAAGTAGCATCCCACATTGGTAGAAGAAGAGAAAAGTGGCTTGATATAAGAGAATACTTGACCCATAACTAATAGCCTTAAAGTTTTAGGTTAATACATAGTGTTAAGCCCACTTACATACGTGCTCACATATAGGCCCATAGACTGTACTCCCCTGTTTCATTGAGCTACACTTCAAGCCCAACAGATGTTGTCTATGGGTGATGCTCCAAATTTGATTGGGTTTCTCCTCTGGCCTAACAAGGTCCAATTAAAATTTGTCGTTGAGCCCGCCACACTCCCAATAGATAGAACCATGGATCATCTCGATTGTTGGAGGAAATTCTGTCAAGAAAATGGGAGAACAAGCACCCATCTCAAGCCAATAGTGATGTAGTCTATGAAATAATGCTTCTTACTTGGTCTAGAAAATTCCCTTATCTTTGATCGAATCAAATATTTGTAAGATGATCTAGGAGTTAATGCTTGAAACGTATTAATAGAGTTGACTTAGAATATGTAACAAATCTCCCCAACATTGTTGTTAAGAGAATTAGGTGATATATTACTACTGATCCATTTTTCGTTAGGTCAATCTCAATTAGTTTGGGTTGGACAAGTAAATCTTGTACTCATTGATTTATTTTCTTCTTCAAGGAGAAGTTGGTTGGTACTCTTTGAATTTCTTGAGTATATATGCCTTGAAGAATGTACACACACACATTGGAGAGAGGGCATGAGATCAAATCAACTGTACATCATAGTCACATGTAGGGAAGAATATTGAACAAAAAAAGTAGTATGGATTTGTGCAAGTTGGTGTGATGGATGCTGAGAATATTTCTTGGCATATGAACATTGATTTTTAAAAGAATTTCACTCACTTTGGATAATTGTAGGTGTGAACTTCAGCAAGATCCGTAAGTTATATCATATCTCATGAAATCCCTATGACTTCAATGTAAAGGTGGAAATAAAGAGGGATTTATCAATCATGAAAACCCTTAATGCAAGTATAGAGTCATAAATTGACATGAAACAATGCTGAAATGGAGAGAAATAGCAAGAAAAACATAGCAATTAGAAAGATACACATTAAATGCATTTTGTACAACCTTCATTTAGGGAACATATCATTCTATACAAAGCTCCAAATTAAGCATGGTTTGTTGCAAATTAAACTAGACTTATAAAGCTTTCCAACTATGTATAGGTCATAGGAAAACTATTCCTAGATTGATAAAGTTCATTTTTACAAGTTAGTTGCAAGGCTTAGACCCCGAAGGCCTTCAATAAATACCACAATCATCTTGTGGTAGCAAAACTCAATTCCACAGTTGTGAAAGGTTGTTCTGCAACTTTAGAGTGCAAAAATGGAATACAAATTTATTTAGTCTATGATTTTTCCCAATTTAAAACAAGAAAGAATTTTAACACAATTTGGAGACTAAGATTGTGAAAATTGATGTACAGGACATTATATTTTGTGGGGTTGAATTGAGACTTAGAAAATTAAGTTTCATTTTATGAACAAAGAAGTATTAAATTCCTATAATATGGGCTTAAATCAAGTGTTGCTGATTAAATAGGAAATCAAAGGATCGAGTTTGGTGAACCCTCGAATCAAGCAACATAATTCAAAGTAAGTGGATTACTTAGATTATGTTTTACCAAATATTTGCGAAATTATAGTTTTAAATATGATTTCAAAATTTTGACGCAATTCCTTTCTTTGAAGATGCTTATATGTTTTTGTAAATACTTTTCTCCCTATATCAAGAAAATTATTTATGCCAAGTTGACATTATTCCTTGAACATGATTTGGACGTGAGCAAGTATTTTGATGCAATTATGAAAAATGTCTTGCAGTGAAATTTCATGTTGAACTCTAATTTTACTAAATCTTATATGTGATGATATGCTCAATGGAACATTCTCTGGTATGGTGAAACCAGTTCTAACCCCCTCAATTGGGGTAGAAATCTTAGGCTTTTAGCCGAGAAAGAAGTTAACCCTCTGGATCAGGTAGATTGAGATAGCCTTCATGATTGCACGTGATCCTCTCAATCAAGATAGAAGATTGAGATTCAAATGACCCTCCCAATTGATGTTGTAGATTGAGACACCAATTTTGGTTAATTGGACATTTAAATTGCACGTGACTCTCGTTAGTTGGCATTAAAAATTAAGTTCCTGATCAGTAAAGTTAGTACATGAAATGTCTGAACCAATGAGTAGCTTACAAAATGAAATGATGTCTAAAATAAAATTTTCACTTATATATGATGGTTATGACGTGAAAATTGAAAATATTTTTTTATGTGCGAAGATTTTCTGAAAATAGTTTATGTAAGTGTTTGAACTATTCAGATCACATAAAATAGGTATTGTCCTCACTAGGTCTTTTTGCTCATGAACTTTCCTTTTATAACCCCTTTGCTATTGAGGATTTCAAAGGAGAGTCAACATAGGGTTGGTGAAGAAGCTGTTTGGAAAATAGTTCAAATTGAATTTTTATATATTTGTAAGTTGTAATCTTAATGCTTTAAGTTTGAAGAGTTGTGTGCTAATGAATTTTAGTTTAATGTTGCACTATCATTGACGCTTAGAGATAGACAAAAAAGTCTCTTGAATAAGTTTAAAAATTTTCATAGTATTATGTTTATGCTTTGCAATAAATGGTTTTAGTCTCTTTGACATAATGGGCTTTGGTATCTTTAAGATGAGAGTCTTGGGAGTACTGCCAAGTTATGTGCCTGGATTAGGGGCATGATAGAAAATGGTATCTAGGCCAGGTTGTGATTCTAGGCACATCAGACATTAGAACTTGGACTTTGACCATAGGGACTTTATTCAATAGGTCATAATGTATAAGCCATTATGATTACGATTTCATATGCACTGAGCCTAGGTTTCAACTTTGAGCTACATGGAGTCCAAGATTTAGACAAAGTTTAGGTTCTCCATCTTAAGTATGTATGAAATCTACGTATTGAAAAAAAAAACCTAGGTTAGGTAAATTGTACAATTTAGACTGAACTTAAGATTAGATCATGGAATACTCAGCAGATCTAAACTTAGGACTTGACTTTAAGAATATGTATCATCAAGGCATGCATCATAAGTTTAGATAATAATTTGTTTAGTATTCATAAGCTATAGATAATATGAAACTTAACCAGGTGCTAATTAAAGCATAACCTTGTGGTGTTGATAATGGAAAGAGCTAGCATGCCAAGGGAACATACACACATAAACTTTGCCCCACACCCCAAAGAAGAGATCAAGGATCAAAATAAGGTGTTGAAAGAAGAGTTCGGGTGCATGCAACGAGCATGCCAAACCTTAAAAGGAAACATGAAGAAACGAAAGTCAACTTTACACACCTTGGGAAGAAGCATGCTAATATGAGGGTAGCCTATGAGCGCCTGATAATCGAGCTAAGGGAGATGAAGAAGTAGCAACGAAGTAGGTATATGACAAGAGAATGATAAGCAACACGGGATGATAAGCAACCATGGTTTGTTCTGTATTAAACTAGATTCATTGAACTCTCTAATCATATATATTTCATAGCAAAATTATTCCTAAATTGATAAAGTTTATTTATATAAGTTGACTGTGAGGCTTAGACCCCGATGGCCTTCAGTAAATACCACAATCATCTGGCAGTCGTGAAACTCAATTCTGCTGCTGTGGAAAGTCTTTTCGGGATTGCAAAATGCATAATTGGAATAGAAATTTATTTAGTCTATGATTTTTCCCAATTTAAAAAAAAAAAAGAAAGAACATTAACTCGATTTGAGGACTAAGATTGTGAAAATGGATGTATAGGACATTATATTTTGTGAAGTTGAATTGAGACTTAGAAAATTAAGTTGCATTATAGGACCAAACAAGTATTAAATTCCTACAATTTGGGCTTAAACTAAGTATTTTTGATTGAATAGGAAATCAAAGGATCGAGTCTACTAAACCCTCAAATCAAGTGACAAAATTCAAAGTAAGTGGTTTGCTTAGATAATGTTTTACCAAATATTTGCAAAATTATTGTTTTAAATATGATTTCAAAATTCTCCAACAATTCCTTTCCTTGATGATGCTTATATGTATTTTTAAATACTTTTGTCCCCCTAATGAGAAATTATTTATGTCAAGTTGGCATTATTCCTTGAACATGATTTGCATGTAAACTAGTATTTTGATGCAATTATGAAAAATATTTTGTACTAACATTTCATTTTGAACCCTAACATGTCATATGCTCATTAGAACCCTAACATTTCATATTTTGTACTAACATTTCATATGCTCATTAGAACATTCACTAGTATTGTAGAAATAGTTCCAATTCTCCTAAGCAGGGAAGAAAGCTTAGGCCTTTCAGCTAGGAAAGAAATTAACCCACCTCAATCATGTTTGTAGATTCAAACAACCTTTATGGCTGCTCATCATCCTCTCAATTAGGGTAAAAGATTAAGATTCAATTGACCATCTCAATCAGGGTTAAAAATTGAGATCCAAATGGCTATCTCAATTAGAATTATAAATTAAGACAACTGTTTTGATTAATCGGCTATTCTAGTTGCATGTAACCCTCTTTAGTTGAAGTTAAAGGTTAAGGTCTTGATTAGTAATGTTAGTACACAAAACGTCCTCACTAATGAGTAGCTTACATTATAAAATGATGTTTAGAAGGAAATTTTCACTTACATACGATGGTTATGAAATGTACATTGAAAATATATTTTTTATGTGTGAAGTTTTTATGAAAATAATTTATGTAAATGTTTGATTATTCACATCCCATAAATGTAGGTGACATGGGTTGTCATCATTTCAAAATTAAATTTATAATGAGACTAGTACTATAGTGAGTATAGGTATCATCCCATGAGGAAGGGTTTTCCATCTATTGATTTACCTAAGTTTCTATTAGTTAGGCCTCAAAAATGTAGTAACAGTGTATATAAATAAATAAGAACAAACACTAATAAAATCAATTAAATTGCACTGGTTACAAATTATTAATCTTAACATCTATAGAATATTTTTCCAAACTCTCTTCTAGCTTTGACTTTAGATGCTCGTGGGTCTTCCCAAGCTAAATTAAGTTGAGAATTCAAATTTTGTGATCAACGTTTACCTGCACTAATCATATAGTTTCACTCTAGTTATTCCTACAGATTTAATATTTACAATTATATTTCTAGCATGCAAGTTTCACTTCCATTATTCCTCGCACAGCTATAAATTATTTAGTGGATTAGCCAATTCCCTTAATTACTATTCAATTTAATAATTGTGAATAAACCATGTAAGGACAATCAATCACAACTCATGCACATATTCTACCAATCATAAACACAAGTGACTAGAAAAGTAAATTAGCAATTTATAATAAATTCAACAAAACTTAAGACTAATTTGTTCATCATCCCAACAATCATAAAGTATCAAAAAATATCTAGAAAAACTTAGTCTATATGTTCTACGTTGAGTGGGAGAATGAATGCGTTTCAACTTTTGATGCAAATTCCTTCTTCTCCACGCCTTTAATCTTGCTCTTTTATGAAATATAAGTGTTTAGAGAATAAAACTAAGCCTAAGGTTGACTCTAAGATGTGGGAAATACGTATTTATTAGGAGGCCTAGGGTTAGCATGTACATGTATGAAATGACAAAGAAGGCCCTAAAAAATTGTGCAAAATCTTAAGTTGAAGTGCTATTGTGCCATCCTTCATAGCTGCAAACCTCGACTTTGCCCTCGCACTTGGAAAGCAACCATTGAACCTGTGGCTTCAAAAGCCATCCTTGTAGTTGCAACTCTCCCTTTTGTAGTCATAAACCCAGGAAAAAAAATTTTCAAAATGCAATTCTCTTCATCTCACTCTTGCAAAATCACTTTCTGTGACAATAACTCCTTTCCTAGCAATCACAAAATGAAAAATTCAAACAAAAATAATATTTAAGTATAGATAATGCTCAGATGCATCAAATTATAACCAGGACTACACTTAAACACTCGCGTTCATTATAATTAACAACTTTTCATGCACGAACATTTAATATAACCATTTTAATTCATCATGCAAGCAAAAATTAAGTTCAAATGGGGTACAAATATGCTTTAAAATCACATGATATCACACCCCCATACTTTCTCATTCACTTGTCCTTAAACAAACACTTTCACTTCCAACCAAATAAATTATGTATAAAACCACGAAAACTACAAAATTGGCCACTCTTCCTAATTTCAGAAATCAACATGCACAAAAGTCACTTAGCCAACAATTATTCAAGATCATAGCATTCTGAACCTATGTACTTTCAACATAGATTCTCGTGTGTGTGTCTCACTCGTCACTCTTAATCACGTTAACCACTTGATGATGCTATGGCAATTCCAAGACAAGTAAATCAAGGGCAGCTTACTCAAGCGTCAACTCATTCCCTTTTGAGCAAGTTCAATCAACATCACTGATAGCCAAGAGGTTTAATGTGAAATCTAAATCTTTGTTTTTTTGTCTTTTCATCCCCCCCACTTTTTCTCCTTTCTTTTTTGAGCTTCAAGTCTTTTTTAAGTAGTTGGGAACCTTTTTACATAAAAGTGAATAATGGTCGCCACGTACTCCTGATTACTCAACTCACAACTAACTTAAGATGTCTTGCATACTCGTAACTAGGTAACTTTTTCATGCAAAAGTGAATAGAGGTCTCTATGTAATTCTAATTACTCAATTGGACCAAGTAGTGGAGTAAAAAAAATTTTACATGCTCACACAATTTTTTCCATAGATTTTTTTTTTTGTTTTTTCATCATTAATTTTTCAAGTCCTTTTCTCTTTTTTTTTTTTTCAGTCAATCTCCCTCATTCGCTAGAGAATTGATCAACACTTAAGCAAAGACTTATGTCCCCTATTCAACAATCCTATCCTCACCGTAGGACTCCTCAAGCAATCTAGTAATCAAAAGTGAGGAGTGTAGTGCTTAAAATAATAGGAATCATGTCGTTGACACCTAAGCTAGCATGCCACTCTCAAGAATGATTAATGAACTAAGCAACAAACATTCTATTCAAGACTTTCATCATAAATTAAGTATAGAGGCTACTAAATTCATGGTGCATTAATGCCATCAATTCTATCATAAACTCACAAACTTGCTTGCATAAAATTCTGACATTTTATTCCACATGGAAACACAATATTATCAAATTTTCCTACTCTTTCACCCCAGCCTCACACTTATTTTGTTTTTCTTGTCACAAATATAAGCTCATCAACAAAACAAGCTATGAGGAAAGACACAATCTAGTGGGTATGGCGTAATTTCTTCTTCCTCTTTCACACTTTTCAACATGCACATTAGTCTCCTTCCTCGATCCTACACCAAAATTGACCATGTAATAGTTCCCACACGACACACAAAAATAATCAAAAGCATTGAAGCAAAATACGAAAAGCAATAAGAAGCTTGGGTTGTCTTTCAAGAAGTGCTACATTTATTACCTATAGCCTAACAAGGTACTCATAGATCAGGGTGGTTTAATTGAAGATCCAAAACCCCCCATGCGTTCTAGTTCTCTCCTTCTTCTTTATTCTCTTCCTTTTCTTTCTTTTCCTTTTCCTTATACTCTACTCTTCTTCCATTTGCTATGGTAGTTCTTCCCCTAAACTTAGCTTTAACTTTCTGTCCTGCACCTATGTTATACTTTCTTTTGCACAAGCTACATCGCTAAATTTATTAGTCATATCGTCAACGATTAGTAGCATAGATATATTTTCCTTTTTCTTATTCTTATCCTTGGTGGAGGGTTCAAAGTTCATTAGAAACATTACTTTATTTGGGCCTACATGTGATGTAAGGCTACCCTTCTCTATATCTATAATTACCTTAGTAGTTGCCAAGAAAGGTTGGCCTAAGATTATGTTATACTTTGCTTCACCTACTTTATCTAGAATAATAAAGTTCATAGGCACAGTAAAATTATTTACCTTGATCAAGATGTTCTCTACAAGCCTAAGTGGCCATGTAGTAGATCTACTTGTCAACTTTATCCTCATGCATGTGGCTTTTATTAACTTTATCCCAAGTGCCTAACAAGTCGAAAATGACATTACATTTACACTAGCATCTAAATCAGATAAAACATTATCAACACAATGCTTTCAATAGTGCAAGAGATGCAAAAACTCCGTAGGTCATCTAGTTTTAGTGGTAACACATTCTCGCCCTCTAGGTTCTTTCCAAATCTCGTAATTTTCTTTTCTTACTTATCACATCTTGTAGGCACTTCACCACACTTGGGTTCTTCTTGACCTCTACAATTAAAAGAGTTTTTACATTTAGCTTTTCAAAATCATGAAGAAATTTACTCACTTGCTTCTTTACTTCTGTCACTATAAGCCTCTAAGGATAGGGAATCTTTGATCTATGTGGTGAAGGGCTTGCCCTTTTTTCTTCTTCTTAAGCAGCAAACTACTCCTTTTGATCTTCTTTACTTTCTACTGCCTGCACACTTTTCATGTGCTCAATGGGATTAGTTTTAGTTGTGCTAAGTAGTTTACCTGCTGGTCTATTGGTTATCTCCTTTGCTAACCGTCCTACTTGGACCTTTAGATTGTGGATAAATGACTACTAATTCTATAACAGAGCATCAGTTCTATTCATATAGTCTTGAATAGTTTTTGCTAGATTACCTATCATCTTATTTGGTTGACTTTACAAGACTATCTACAATTTCTTCTAATGATTACTTTTTCTCTTGTGATGGGTAAAGTGCTTAAAAGCTTAGCGGGTTTTGTGAGTGTTTCTAGGACCAATTTGGGTGATTTTTCTAACTAGGATTATAGGTATTTGAATAAAGATTATTACCTTGAGTTCCAGGATTACCTATGAAATTAACTTGCTCTTTTAACCCACTGCCTGTCCCTTTTCTATACTCATGTGTAAGATAAGGCACTGTATACATATCACAATTTTGAGAAATAAGAACTGGAGAGGGATGAGAATTGCTTACCAAAACACTGTCTAGCTTTCTGGACAACAGCTTTACTTTTGTTGTATGTGCAGTCACTATATCTGCTTCATGCTTGTCGATGACCTTGTGTGAAATGGACCTCTTAGAAGGCCATTAGTAAGCTTTGGCTGCCATCTCTTCAATCAAGTCCCAATCATATTCAAGTAATTTATTCATCAAAGCTCCCCTTATAGTTGCATCTAACACAGTTTATAATTATCCAGATATACCATTATAAAATGTTTGTACCAAGAACCAAAGTTGATATCCATACTAAAGGTGCTTCCTAAGAAACTCTTTAAATTTTTCCTACACCTCTAGCAAAGTCTTCATCTCTAGCTACTTAAAGGTGCCAATCTCAAGTCTCAATTGCACCATCTTGGTAGGTGAAAAATATTTTTCCAGGAAGTGTTCACTGGTGGTCTAATGATACTGATCATGCACGGATTCATCACCGGTTTAACATAGTCCCTAATAGCCCTCTGGTTTGGTGGAGGACATAATTCCTGTGGCTGTGGTGATAGTGGGTTATTCTCTACCATCTCTTCTAGCCTGCACCTAAGGAGAGCAAATGAAATAAATTTATTATTAAAATAATTATTTCAATAAGAACCAATAAATTTCTATATGACAATATTCAGTTGGTTTAATGAAATGGTTCTTTCTATTATTCTAATAAAGCAACACTCTATCACAGTAGGAAAACCCACTCCAAAATTGATTTGGGATTGCAATTGGGACAGAAAAATTCCCATTTCAAATGACCTCGTTCCAAAACATTTGGGATGAAAAAAATTCCTTCTCAAATCTTAGGATGGATTTTGGGACAAAAAATTGTAGCACCTAAATCCACACTTTGCACTAATAGGGGGATTGAAATTTCAAACAAATTTGGAACGAGAAGTTTTTGGACAAATTTGGGAAGAAATTATTTTGGCAATGACCTAAGACAAAATATTTGGGATAGATCTAGGATGGAACTTTTAAAATGAATTTGGGACAAATTTGATACAGATAAAGTTCAAACGAA
The DNA here is from genome assembly GCA_019155195.1 of Avicennia marina. Classification (NCBI taxonomy): domain Eukaryota; kingdom Viridiplantae; phylum Streptophyta; class Magnoliopsida; order Lamiales; family Acanthaceae; genus Avicennia; species Avicennia marina. The sequence goes on along the minus strand of CM032766.1, from coordinate 6,411,056 downwards.
TTTGGGATAGGTAATATTGTGATAGATTTGGGACGAATTTGGATTCATAAGGTAATACGTATTTGGCATAGCTTTAGGCATGGATTCTTGACTTTGTGAAAAAAAGGCAAAAATTTAATTTTTCATGTTTTAAAATTGGGAAAAATATATAATATTACATAACTTAAAATTTAATTTTTATTAATTAATTTATATGAATATTTAAGTGAAGAATATATGAAAATTAATATAAAAACATTAAATAACATCGAAGAAAATAGAAAAAGAATTCAAATATATATTATCCGAGGTCAAAGTACTTTATAATGGGAGGAACTTAATCATTTGTATCCAATCTTTCACCATTTTTTTCATTGCCATCATCCTTGCCCAAATCTAGGGGTAGAGCTAAATTCGAAGATGGCAAGTCAAGTTTGTATGATATCATACTCATGAGCCATCAAGTTTGGCCTTGGTCCTCTGCAACCTAACTATAATGTCATGCAACTCCAGCTCAATTTAGTGCAATCGGTCATGTGGCGAATTGAGTTTTGGCACTTATGCCTAGAGGATGATTTAGTTGAGCAGCACATTAGCATAAGACATGTTCAGCTCAGATCCTATCCCAAGTAGCCTCCCTTTCTTGAAGCCTTCAAGGCTTGAAGCACCATATTACGTTGGCGTAAGATGTTCAGCTAGTATGCCACCTCTTAGCTCCTTCGATGCTATCTCTTAAGAGATGGCATCCTCCTATAATTTTTATATTAATTCCCACAACGAGCATGTCATTGATGAATGACAACAAAAAGTAGGAGCTAGGGGTGTTAAATGATAATGAAGGATTTTGAATTGCATCATAAAATTCATGTACCAATCCCTCAAGCTTGTGCTCTAGGTCAAAACCCTTCTCCATATCAAGTTTTTCAAACTTGAGAGCCTAACTTGAGTGGAGTTGGTAGACTTCAAAACATCCTTTCCTATGTTATAAAGTGATGCTTATTTAATTGATAAGGCATGGGTGATCAAATATAAAATTACCCTTATTTAATTTATAAAGCATAGGTTCTCGAACACAAAATACAATAAAATTATACTCACCAGTTGGTCACAGCACTTTGCCAAGAATATGAATCCGCCTTTATAGATTGTGGTGGAGGATGGGGCATTAGCTGTTTGGTTGGTCTTATTTTTTTTTTTCTATACAACTTTAAAATACCTTGATCCTATTCTATTTAATTATCATTATATTCCACTTATCTTTTGGGACCTAATCTACCTTTTTGCCTCCAATACAAGCTCCATGCAAGTTCTTTCGATTGAGCTCACTAGTTTTATTTGTGAGATGCTTTTCAATTTGTGTTTGGTCTACTAGATCCCATGTAAAGGCCATCTGAAAGAGAACAATTAATTACTTATAAGTTAGTTACCATATACAAGTCAGCATTTCTTAAGAAATGTATACATTCATGACAGTAATACACAAAATTGCAAGGTTCCCTTAAGACATTCAATTTAGGAAAAAGGTGTGTGTATGTGACCTCCTATTTGACATTTCAAAATTGTAAGAAATACAAAGTATACACAAGCAAGACTACGAATTAATCCATAGAAAGGACACATTTCACCATGCACCAACATTTTTTCATAGTTATAATAACCATTGCCAAAATATTCTAAAAAACTCTGGACTTGGTTAATTACTGGGCACCATGCCAAGCTTCACAATGCCTTCTTGTTGATGTTGTAGCTCAGATCCAAAATCATTGCAAGGAATGAACACTTAGAATATGGCAATGACTAGAAACTTTTAACTAATCTATTATTTTTTAATACTTACATGTGATTTGAACTATGGTGAGAATTGTTGTGGTACAATGTTATCCCGCTGTGGCTCATTCACGTCCAATTGCCGTAGGAATGTCCTATAATTGGTATCTAAGGTGAGTTTGTCACAACAAGGAGCTTTGGCTTCATCATTAAATAGTAACATAGCATTAATTTTCCTATGGCAAGCTTCAAGTATGGGACAATTCAAGGCAATTACATTTCAAAAACATGGTGCTCTTTGGTGGATATGTATTACACAGCATGCTACCAAGAAGATTGTCCAGGGTGGTTAAAGATGGAAATGAGTGGCTCAACTCCCACTATGCACACAGATCATGTCGCATTGGTATCATTCTCCTGGTGCGGACAACGAAATGAAAATAATAAATAGCAAATGTCACTATATGTTGATGCCTCCATCTGCACTTTATTCTTGACATTTTTTTAGACTTGGTAAGAACTTGCAACGAACATACACCTCATTAGCTTGCAATCGCAAATGGAAATATAAGCATACAATGAGCAACGTAGAAATTAACTTACTTCTCAAATGGATTAGATTTTTGTTTGTGTCCCAACTTATAGGATGGAAAGAATCCCCTCAAATGTTTGGAACATAGTTTTGATTACATCCCACAGCTTGGGATAGATATTTTGATCCATCCCAAATTTTAGGATAGAAAATAAATCTGCCCTAAAATTGGAATGCATTTGGGATGAAAATCCTTATTTGGAATTAATTACAAATATCTCAAAAAATTGCGACAAATTTTGAGATGGAAAATCAGTCTCAAAATTTTCCTTTTTATTTGGGATGGATTTTGGGAGGGAAAATATTTTCTTTTTGTCACACATTGATCCTAAAATTTTAGGGTGGATTTTTTTATCCCAAAATTTGATCCCAAATCTAGATAATAAAAGGATAAAATAATCTCAATATGACAATTTTGCACCCTCATTATACCGTATGAAATACCATATTCACTTTATGATACCTTTCATTATCACTCTACAACATCTAAATCTTAGTGCAAGAAAATTATTAGGCCACTTAGTTTAGAATAATCATAATTTGTTCCAAATCTAAGACAATTTTGGGATGAGAAATAAAATTCTTTTAAATTAAGAAAAGTAATTTCAAAAAACAAGAACAATAAATAGTTCTAAAGTTGTTCGAAACTATTCATGTCAAATCTGTCCAAAACCATCTCTAATATATCTATTGCAAAGTTATGCTGAAATCATTTCTCTCATAATCATTCAAAGCCATGCCAAAGTTATTCTTTTCAAAGGCATGCCAAATATGTCTCTCCCAAAGTCAAGTGAAAAATAATTTGTCTCAAAATTGTACCAAAAATTCTTCCACAAATCCATCTCAAAAAACATTACATTATTTTTCACAAGAGATGTTTCTAGAATGGCTATTTTGGCTAAAAATCATTAGGAAAGGTTTCTTTTCATTGCAAGTAAAATCGGGTCAGCTTTTTGAGTAACATATCTCTCAACAACCATTCATTTTATTTTATTTTTTCGGTAGTGATATTTTGTGCTGCAATGCAAATTTGCTAATGAGGATCATATGTTTATAAGTCATTCTTACTTACGAAGTTTCAAGAGTGACACGAAATGGTTGATGCTAAATCTTCAATTGATCGAAGTCATTAATGAAATTACTTTGCTATAGAATGTGTCGATGCTTGTAAACTAATTCCAAAGTCTTTTTAATTATGTGAAATTATAAGAATAATTTTTCATTCTAAGAAGGGTTATCAAAACAATTAAAAACACAAGAAAAATCTTCAAATTTGAATTAACTAGTTTAGCGCATAATATAGAAACTGAGGCTAGCATTGGAAGCATTCTTATAATCTGATGAAATAACGTAAATATTTACAATGTAAATAATATAGCATCTTCATCACGTATATCCAAGTACAACAATGTTTTTGAATGCAGAAATAATCTTTTCAAAGGTCATATTAGAAATTAAGTAAAGTTCTTACAATATAATAAAAAGAAAGAATTTTGGGTAATTATTTGGTATAGAGAGACACCACACTAAAATATCACTATTATAAAGGACGGAAATTTGATGAAACAAGTGCCAAGATATAGGATGCCATGAAAAAATCAATGAAGAAAGAACTATTTTCATGGAAATTTTATTGACCGATGCCCTTATCAGATCGGGAAACTTCCTTTTAATTCTCTGAAGGGTTAGCTTAAAGAATTGATCCTTAAAGGTGTTCATCACGTTATAAGGCCTGAGAAAGTGTCCAGTTAATTTTATAAGGCTTAATGATCAAGAATGGAATGACATAATTAATGCCTTAAAGGTGATGATTGAAATATGAGACTCCTTGTTGGTACAAGGCTTATGTTAAAGATGATAGGTATCTATTAAGTATTACTATAATTACAAATATTGTCGCTTATTTTGTTGATGTTGATTGCACAAATTATATTTGCAGTAAAAAAGGTTCCTACATATCTTCGCATGCTATGTGTTGATAGCAATTTATTTTTCACTTCACAACATTATTGGGCCATAACCCATTATCATAATTGAAAAGTTAGATAGGCCCCATTAGTCCATCATGAATAATCGAGAAGAAGTTGACCATCGGATGTCATCATTGCCCCTCGTAGTGTAAACAACTCCCATATTAATTTATGCATTTGAAATAAAATAATGTCAAGGCATATGCACATGCAAAAATGTACAAAGATGAATTGTGTGGGATAATACCACAAAATGTTGGTGATTAAAAAAATTATCAAGAGAATGTGGAGCTATTGTCATGATGCATGAAAAAAATGACATGTAAGAGAATACGATCAATCGTATGCCAGTTTATTATTGAGAAAAGAAGTGCATATAGTTAAAAAAATCATTTCTTTCTGACTCATTGATGAGTTTATTATGCCATCATAGAGGTATTGAAGTTATAGAAGAACTGTGGGCTCTTGCAAATAGTCAAGTTGGACAATAAAATGAAATTTGGTTTTATACAAGAGATTTTGATGATTGATGTAGACCTTAAAATCGTGAGTTGGTGGAAAACGGATAACGCAACAGCAAAATGATGAAATTCTTTTATTGTTTTTAACAATAGTGGTTCAGTTGACATATTTTGGAGCTTGTAAAGCAGTGCTATTTCAATACATATAGTTTGATAAATGAAGTTAGAACTATGAAGTGGACAAAACATTTTTAAAAAAATATTGCGAGGTTATGCTGACACAAGGATGATTTTTTTGTTTTATCAATTTAGGTACATCAAATAATTTGTTGAATGACATAAATTTAGTTAATAATTGATGAAAAGTGAAAAGGGTATAGACATTTATAGGATCATCACTAGTTATATATATAAGAAAATCAAATTGCCATTGAAATTTAAGTTATTGAATAGTTACAATTGTATGAATCTAATGGTGTCTTACAAGTTGTCAAATGCCGCTAGAGTTTAAAAGAAACTAGTTAATCAATGGAACAGCGAAACTTTTAAATGTTTTATCTTGCATAATAATTTGCACCTAGATAATGCAAGAGTGAACGCAGAGGGACTCCAACATGTGATGAAGTGCCTTTAAATCCTTCTATATAACATATGTTGGTAAAGAAAGCAGTTTGAAATCAATGTTTTCAAAATCAAACTAACCATCAAACTAAAGAACTAATTGATCATTAGATCATCAGTCCGACTAATTCAACTATTTTTAAAAATTAGTTATTTCAAATTATATGTAATTATTGTATATAATATTATTAAAATAAAATTATAAAATTAATTCATGTTCACCAATTAATATATTGAATTTAAGTTTCACATGTAATAGACAAATTAATAATTCAATAAAAATAAAAATATTACAAAAATATAAAAGAAACTAAATTAAATTAAAAACAAAACATGAATATTGAAAAATGAGTTTTGGGAAATAAAAATGACACAATTAACTAAAAAATTTTAATTTTAAGATACAATGTTTAATTTTTCAATGACTTAATTAGAAAAATATATAAATAAAAATTATAAAATGAGTACAAGTAAAAAAGTAGTTAGTGAAAAATTTATATAATAATAAATTATTTTGGAGGTAAAAATGAAATTATATAAAGATATAAAAATATTTTATTTATTTAAAAGGTTAATTTCTATTTTTAAAATTTTTATCAATAAAAATAGTAAACTCTATTTTTTTGACAAGTTTGAACAGTTCAACTCAATTTAGATAATTTTTTGTCCAATTTACATCAATTTAAATTTTGACTAGTTTTTTTGAGTATGACGAGACTACAGAACCGGCCGGTTTGGGTCGATTTGAAAACCTTGCTCAAACATCACCTTGAAGTACTTATGTTTTATTGTTCTTGTTAAAATTAGTTTGTCTAATTTTAAAGTTAGTGGGTATGGGTAGAAATTCCATCGTTTGCCTAATTCATTAGTTAAAAGCTTATCTCATTTGAAATATGCGGTGTAAATTTATTATTTAATCAATTGTGCATCGTCTACAAAATTTATCATTTAATTCCTTTCTCGAAATTAAATTATGAATAATGTCCACACCTTATTATATTTGTGCATTGTCGGTGCAGCATGTTTATGTGTGGTTCACATCATTGTATTGGACTAAGACCAGGCTTATTCGTGGGTTTGGTAGTAATTGGAGTCCTTGTATCACCTTATCTCTCCTCCAAAGCACGTGTACAAAAGTTACAATTCTCAAGAAGTAAATAAATCTAAAATTGTTTTTCTACACTTATGCATGAATATGTCCAAAGTTCTATTGTAATCTTTATTTAAAAAATAGTTAAATTACCCAGGCGCACTCACATTTACACCATAAAGACTAATTATGACCTAGTTGACAAAATATCAAATCATCTAATCATATTATGTAATATTAAATATACACACACACACAGATATTCGCACACAAACACAAAAGCAAACAAACCAAATCTACGTGCATATCATTTTTACTCTATTAGAAATAGATTTACCCAAAAAAAAAAAAAAAATTCAAACCACCATTTTTTACATCCAAAACAAGATTCCAAACGAAGCCTTTGGGTTTAACACATATATACAAATTTTGGCACTTATTTTTCGTCTTTTCAAATTGTTTTCCTTTTTAATCATCATCCTTCTTGTCGTCATCGTTGTCATTATTACCCATATAATATAATTAATTGTTTGAAACTGATTAGATTTAACATTATAAATTTATTATATTATCCTTATAGTAAATTTACCCAATATAAATATACCACTACATTTCCCATACTGTACCTCTATTATATTTTTGTTGTAATATGAATGTTATGTCATATAATGGGGAATTACTCAAACACTTATTTTATATTCTTTTATTTTTGAATCCTTTTCTTTCTTCTCAACTTCTTATTTTTCACATATGTTCTCTCTCAAATTTTCTCTTTTTTTTAAAATTCTTTTTTGTGATTCATTATTTTTTTATTTTAAATATTTTATAACTCCAACTTTAAAGATTTGTATTTCTAATATTAATAAAAATATATACAATACTTTATAATTTATAAATAAATTTACATACATATAATATGTAATTTTACTAGTTACTATTATTATTATTATGATGACAAAAGTTGCGTTCTCATCCCTTTAAATATACAATACCCTAAATCCACCCACGGAAACCAGTAAGCTAGCTCTAGGTACATGGATAGGAAGACTAAGTGCAGAACCATTAATAATTGAAAAGGATGAACAGTAAAAAGCATTACATAAAATTTTATTAATATATATAGATATAATATAGCCCTAGGATTCACATCCCAGGATAGCTTCCTCCTCGATTATTCTTAGCATGTGATGGACTGCCGCTGCGATATCATCCGCTGAAGTGAGTTGGCATCCTTCTTCCACCTGCAACCAAATTAAGTAAATCTTTATTACTGCATCCTTAAGAAATCCCTTAGAATATTTTTCCCCAAAACTATAAGGCAAGACACCCCGCAAGTACTATTAACAAAAACAAGTACACCCACAGATACATTAGGCAAAAAAATTTGTCCCCTTTCCTGCCATCGTTACCCACGCAAATTTAACTGAATCATTTCCGACTAACACCCCAATACGAAATATGTACTAATTACTAGCAGAACCTTTACAGAGTCCTTAGTTGATGTAGAAGTTCGTACAGACTCTGTAAAAAGTAGATTCTTCTCCACGCTGAGGTCATTTTTCTACAGCCCCAGCTTTGTTACCATCACACACGCTGTTCTGAGTGTGGTACCAATCAGGAAAGAAACGAACAAAATATTAAATTGGTAGGATACGTGAGATACGTTAATGGGCAAAACAAAGTCAATAAATGTGGGGTGTATATCGCCATCATCTTTCTTATAAAAACCGACACTATGCACCAACTGTGTGAGAGAGGGATGATGAATCAGCGGTCCACGCAGCTTCAGCCGCGTGAGAGACACGTGCTAACAAATAATTAGGACGAACAAATGAACCAATCGCGTCCAAGAGTAATCGATGCAAGGTACCTTGGCGCTAATCGAGTACAGCACGAGGAAGCCCAGTGTAGTCACATTGAGATGAAGTATGGTGAGGAGCACAGAGTGAAAGGAGGACACGATCTTGGAGAGCTGTCGGACCCTCCGATGGGAGAGAATACGAACGTTTGCATGGGTTTCAATTAAGGTCACTTCTATGTCAGCAATGGCAGCCTTGCTCTGAGATGTGTACTTGTTGCCCATTTGGCTGGGGGAGCAGCTGAATTGAGGGTATGCAAAGAATTGAGCAAATGGGCTCAGCAAAACGTTCTGGCTATCATCTTTGCTCTGAGGATGATTACGTTGATGGTCCTTAATTGTGCCATTACCCTGCTCCAATAATGAAAATTTCTTAGCTTCCAGAGATTGCAAAATGTGCTCCAGCTCCTTCACAAATTCTATGGCACCACCAACAATGGAGGCCTGGTCACCCTGCAAAAGGACAATACTACCACCCATTTAGTTGTTCTTTTTACCCAATATTTTTAAGAGCAACAAAAATTAGTGATATTGAAGTTTCTAGAATCAGTACAGGTGTTCCATTATTTATTTATTTTCTTGAGTGTCAAATCGAAATCCGAAAATATTTTCAAGATGAGAAATGGAGAAAATAATTGGCAACATTTTTCTCATAGCTCCTCTCTTTCTCTCTCTCTCTTTCTCTCTCTCTCTCTCTCTCTCTATATATATATTTACGTATCTCTCCGTAAAGAAGAGGCAATTAATATGGTGCATGACACAAGTACTTATGTGAGAATGAAATTTATCAGGACAGGGACAATTACAGGACACGGGAAACAGATATCTACGTCATGAGATTCTTTTCCTAACAGAACATGAAGAAGTGTGAAGTAGTCCATAAACTATTTGAAAACAGTAAAATTAGATTAATTAAGAGAAAACTGCAAATCCATCCAGACTTGGTCGTTGAAGCCTCACGGCTAGTTAAATTTTTTTACATATATCTCTGGAGGCTAGGTTTGTCGTCTTTGCTAGCTAGGCTTATACTCGGAAGAATTAGGAAAACAATACACGTCCAAAAGACAGGCAGATGAACAGAGGAATCAAATCGTAAATACCATTGTGAGATTTTCAAAATCTTGTACCCTTTGTCTTTGGTAGAAATACATTGTTCGACATTGCCATGTGGACTCCAGGGGTCAAATTTTACAAAAAGATTATTATTAATATTACTATTAGTATTCATTGATACGAGGAAAACGCGTAATGGGGTTATTGCGGCTATGATTAGTTTCAATCAAAAAAATAAAAATAAAAATAAAATGTCCTACATGTCGAAAAGCGGTACGCCGTATGTATAAAATTGTCATAGTTCTGGGATGCCTTTTGGCAGTACAATTTACAAATAGTGTTCTAAATTATAAGCCTTTTCCTTGCTAGAAAAATTAGTTTCATATGTTCCACAGTAATTATTGCAATTATTTCGAAATATTCCCTTGTGGCAAGTTCTTCAAAAAGACAGAACCAAATTAAAAACAAATCCAAACATGAGCTGAAGAAACTAAAATTTTTCTTACTCTTTGGACATAAGACTCCGGCATGAGAGAGCGGAGGACCGACAAATGCTCGTTCATTTGCTTCCGGCGGTTCCTCTCCACAGCAATGTGTGTCATTCTCTGAGTCTCAGCTTCCTCTTTGTTCTTGCAAATCTTTGGCCGTCTTCTCCTCTTCTTCCGGCCCGTTTCCTGAGGCGGCGACGGGTGGCTCGGCCGTGTCATGTTGGAGGAGGTGCCAATCTGACAAGGTGGGCTGGTTTCAGAGGGCTTATTGTTGTTGCAGCCGAATAGGGTTGGGGCGGAAACGAGGTTAGAGTCATACATTATAAAGTTCAAGAGGTCACTCGAAGAAAGTGCGTCCAGAGCCATGTTATCTCTCTTTTCTGAAATCCAGTTAAATTGCCAATATTTGTAATGTTGCTTTCATCTTTATGCCAGAGATTTGAGCAGCACAACTCTATTGACTGGGATTGTAAAGGCTTCAATCATTTTATTGTCTTCTACAACTTTTTCAGAGAAAGGAGGAGGGGGGAGGGCCGGGGGTGGGGGGGGGGGGGGGGGGGGGTTGTTGTTTGGGAATGGGAGTTGAGAGTGGGGTTGGAGGGGGGTCTTCTCCCCTTTTCATCAACTTTTTATGCAAAAAGGCACAACATCAATAGTGTCCTCTCACGTGCGTGATGATGTTCATCGTCCTTCCCCTTTTAATTTTTTTAAGTGTTCATTTAATCTTGTACTTCTCCACCTTCTTCATTTATTAATTAATTATTCTATCTGTTCATAATTACCAATTTTCCTTACAATCTTCTCGTTTTTTCCTCAATATTCAAATTAGAAAATAAATCTAAATTACTGCTCTCATTTCTAATAGTTCGTAAAGTATTTATTCTTACTCATAAATATATTCACGAGAAAATCGAATTAGAATATAAATACAATCTTATTTGGTAACATCTCAAAAGAAAATTACAATTGATATTTTAATAAAAAAAATGCCGTCTCAAGATGAAATCCCATTTTTAAAACATAATTATTTTTCCTTGTCTCCAACTAAAAAAAATAAAATTATACCAACAACTTCTAAATCATTATTTTGCAAAACAAATGTATAAACGTTCTTAAAATCTTTCTTTGCTCCAAACTATCATACAAGCTCAAAATATTGGATCAACTCAAATTTGCAAATTTTATCATAACAAAAACGAAGGAGTTTTACCTTGTCTTAGAGCCTGCATAACGTTTCAAAGATAAAACTATCTATTGATGCTTCGTTGATTTATTTGACCATTAATTGTATCATTATTTTCGACGGTGACAGAGTTTATTGTAACTCTCTGATTATATTTGTTTACGATCCTTTTTATATAGCCAAATAATATCACCCTTTTTTAATCCATAGTTTCTTTCCAAAGGAGGGTAATGGTCACGTGAGTGAGATCAGTTCCCACATCTTTATTTTTTGTCTCGTGTCCAATCCATCTACGTATTTTTTTGGTTTTCTATTTCCTTTGATTTTATAGCTACTCAGCTAAAATCTAAAAATTAAAATATGAAGAAACGAAGGAGCAACCCCGTACTGGCAGCTACAAGTAGAGAAATGAGCTATACCTTCAAGGGCATGGCCTCCTGCAACGAACAAAAGTAGTACAATAAATCCCCTGTTGTAGGGAGATGTACAAGAAAACAAGGTCTAACTTGGATAAGAATAATGAGGGAAAAAACGAAAAAGGCGAGTGAATTGAATATTACCTTGACCATAACAAATTGGCACCGTTTGTGGCAAATTGAAAAGAAAAAGGGTTAAGACGAGCATGAAATAGGAGGAGGCGAGATGGCGCTAGAGATGGAGGAAGCACTTTTTTCATGGGGGTGAGGGCTTTGCATTTTTGAGGACTTGGTTAGAATCTCTATGCTAAGTTTGCTGCGGATTTCGGTGGACCAACTTAATGAGTTTTTAAACAATGGGAAGTGATGAGAGAGTTTAGCCATTATTTGGGTTAGTTGGATATGTGGGAAAGTGCAAAGAATGAGAAAAAAGAAGCCAACAAGAGGAAGAAGAGTTGTTGTCGAGGAAGTTTGAAAGGAAGATAATGGAATTAAACCAGCGAAGGAGATGAAAAACAAACAAAGGTTAGACATCTCAAGAGGGCATCCCTTTCATTTTGGGAATGTTGGAAGATCCGTTGCCAGACGACTTTGGAGAAATAAATATTCCAAAATATAACAGAGCGTGAGAACCAAGTAAGAACATAGCTAAATTTAGACATCAGGCATTTCTAACCAATATTCACAAGGGAACAAATGTAAAACGTTCCTTAACACATTGGGAGGATTGGCTCATAAATAGTTTAATCAATTGCCTACTAGAGTTAGAAGCAATTTTGAAGAATTTTTCTTGTTATTTTTACACTAGCTTCAGAGTTGTAAAAAGAATGAGTGAACGCCCATGTCACTTTTCAATAAGAAGCAAAGTGGTGAAGAGCTTTCTGGAGAATACATAAAGAGGTTCTCTAGGACTACAATGGAGGCACCATTTGCAACCCAAGATCAATTAGCAAGCCCTTCTGCACAAGGACTTAAGGATGAAGCTTTTTCTTAGGTTACTAGCCAATAACCAACTAAGTACTTTGATGAATCCTTAGCTTGAGCTGGAAAGTATATGAAACATGAAAGAGGCTTATCGGGAAACGATGGACAAGAGAAAAACCATTCAAGTCACTAGAAAGAACAACCAGCCAACACAATTATGGATATTAGTGCCAATTGAAGGGCAAAGGATGACTAAGTTCACCCTTTCGAAGGTTAGCTAGGAAAAGATCTTAGATCCTACACCTCACCTAAAAAATGCTAGGGATGATAAATTTGTAAATTTTATAATGAATATGAAAGGGTATTCTAATCTTGAAGCACAAATTGAGACTTTGTTAAGGAAGGGATACTTACGAAAATTCACCAAAAAGTATAAATACAAGAGGAATAAAGTACGAGACCAATTGAGGAGAATAGAGTCGAGCCACCCAAGAGAGGTTTCATTAATATTGGAAGAACAATCAAGTACAAAAAGGAAGAATAGCCTCACATGGTGGCCATGACAAAAATAAAAAGAAAACTAAGTGATCAACAAGAATAATCTTGTAGTAACAATCACCATAGCTAATTGTAATGTTGCAAGGTGTTTGGTCGATGGTGGCAATTCTATTAATATTTTATCAACTAAGGCTTTCTGAAGAAAGTAGTCAGGGCGAGAGAGATTCAAACCCGCCCTCACATTGTTTGGGTTCATTGGATAGGCTGTACAACCATAGGGAAAAATTCACCTTATTTATCATGTGAGGTTAAGGTGAGACTACCAAGACTAAGATGATTCAATTTTTCATTATGGCCATATCTTCTACATACAACATTATCTTAGGAGGACTAGCACTAGTGGAATTCCTAGTGGTGGCATTGCCACATCACTTTATACTCAAGTTCTTGGCCAATCAAATAGTTGGAGTGGTGAGAGACGACCAATCAGCCTGGGGGAAATGCTATGTGGTTGTAGTGAGGAGGAGTGAGTGAGACCAGGAAAGGAAGTTGGTCAAAAGTGACCTCAGGCAAATGAAGTTGGTAAAGCAATTTTTGAACATTGAGATATGTAGGGAGAATGGGACGGTCACAAAAGTAGGAGTAGGAACTGTACAGCTATTAAGAAGAGAGATAGTACATTATTTAAGAGATGATGTTGATATATTTGCAACAATACCAAGGGAATTGAAAGGTATGTCTCCATAGGTAGCTGAATATAAGCTCAATGTAAAGTGTGATAAGAAGCCACAATGGTAGAAATTGAGACAATTCAATCAAGAAAAAACAAATGTAGTTAAGGAGCAAGTTGAGAAGTTTTTGAAGGTTAGGCACATATCTAATGTGGTGGTGGTGCCTAAATCTAGAGGGAAGTAAAGGAAATGCATCGACTTTACGGACCTTAATAAGGCGTGTCTTAAGAATTGTCACTTGCTTCCTAGAATAGATTAGTTGGTGGACTGTATAGTTATATCCAAACTATTATAGATGATGGATGCCTTCAGGGTTATCATTAGATTCCATTAGCAAAGGATGACTGAAAGAGGGTGAGTTTCGTAACACCCCTTGGCACCTATTATTATAATTTAATGCCTTTTAGGTTGAAAAACACAAGAGGAATATTAGAGATTAGTGGATTAAATGTTTACACTATGTTTGGTTATTGGAATTTAGAGAGGAAAAGAAATGAAATCTAAAGGAAAATGATTTTGGTATTTTGATTAAGAAGAAAAATCCTATGGAAAAGAAAACTAGAGGAAAATAAAAGTTAAAGTAATGAAAATTCATTTTCCTCACAAAATGGAAAAAAAAGTATTTGAATTCTTATTCTTCCTCTAAAAATTTCACCAAGTTTATTTCTTTTACTTATTTCTACATTATATTTTGTCAAATTGTAAAAAAAAAAAATAGTTTTAAAATTTTTTTTGATTGATTTATTTTTTCTTAATTTTTTCTTTTCTTATTTAGATGCTTTCAGCCAAACACTATATAGAATTGTGATTTTTTTTTCATTTTCTTTTCCTTATCATTTTCTATTCGGTTTAAATTTCTAAAACCAAACACACTCTCACGAAGCAAATTGATAGAAACATGAAAATTTATATAGATGATATGTGATGTGTGTTGTTAACACACCAAAATTTAAATTTATAATGATTAGTAATTGTTAAGTACGAGCATCATATCCATAATGAGGGATTGTATGTCTATTAATTTAATTAAGCTCTTATTATTTAGGTCTCAAGACCAGAACAAAAGAAAAGAAATAAAACTAAAAGAGAACATCAAGAACAAAGTATATCACATGAAAGTCTTGAAGTGCCAAAGACTGAAAAATCTAGCCACTTGTGTTGTGTTGGTTTTCTATGCATGTCAAATTACATTAATTATTAATTTAATTACACTGATTACAGATTGTTAATCCTAAAGTCTACAGGATATTCTCCCAAATTTTTCTATAGCTTTAACTCTAGATTTTAACGGGTGTTGCCAGGCTAAATCAAGTCAAGTGTTCAAGTTGGTGATTAACAATGGTTTCCTGCACTAACTTTAGGATTCCACCCCATTATTCTCACAAAGTTAGTATTTACAAATTGTATGTCCAGTGCACAAGTTTCACTTCTGTTATTTCTTGTACTGCTATAGATAATTTGAGAAGTGGCCAATCTCCCTTAATTACTATCCAAATCTACAATTGCAAATAACTATGCAAATATAATTAATTAGAATTCATGCACATATCATAAACCAAACACAAACACAAGTGACCAGAGAATGATTTAAAAATTCATAATTAATTCAATAAAAATAGGTTCTAAACCATTTATCATCCAAGCAAACATCAAAGTAATAGAAGGAGTTATGAAAACTTATTCCTAAGACTTTGCATTGTGTGGAAACGAATTTTCTCAACTCTTGGCATGGATTCCACATTTTCCAAGCTTTAATCTTATATTTCTTATTCTAGGAGATGGAAAAGAAATTAAAACCTAAAAAAACAAGAAAATCCCCATTTTTAGACATAAGGATATTTTATTTATAGCCCAAAAAATCCTAGGAGACGTGTAGAAGTGTGAAAATTCAAAAAAAAAAACTCTTGAAAATGATGAAAAAAGCGAGTTGAACGTTTTTGGCGCTAGAACACCACGATCGCGCCATCAGGGATAGCGATTGTGGCTCAGAATCTCGTGGTCACAACTTAAAATCATGGAAATTCTGAAATGTGTTGTGGTCTAGTTCCGTGACCGTGAAACACCTTCTTGCAATCGCTGCTTCTCCTTCGGCAATCGCGGCCTTGATCACAGAAATTCCAGTGTTTGACTATTTTGGTGCTGTACATTCTTTTGTGCATATCTTCTTCGTTTGATGTCCGATTGGCCTAATTTTTCGCCGTTGAAAATCCATTTCATTTTTGTTTTATTACTCAAAGTTTTAGATCAAGTGAATGTTCCACCTGCAAATCTTTACAAAGTCACTACTTAATCATTGCAACCATAATAACTCTCACTTCAAAACACATGCATGACAATTCTCATTCTAAGACTCATGCATGATAATACTCAATGTAATTCATGCATGATAACGTATTTTCTTCATTTCACTCACATGTATTCATAAATTAAGCATAATATGGTACAAATATGCCTATTATTACATGTTATCACACCTGTGCACTTACTCATTTGCTTGTCCTTAAGCAAACACTGCTCTTTCCATGGAGTTATTGATGCAGAAAAATAATGAACTTGGCCACTTCTCTTAATTTCAAAAGTTAGATATATAAGCACCTAGTATTTAGTCTACCATCATTTAAGATCATAACACATTCAACTTAAATGCTTATAGCATTAGTTCCTATGTGTGTTTGTCACTCTTCAACTTTCTACCACTTCAACCCTTTGATAATCCTATAGCAATTTCAAGACAATCAAATCTAAGATTGCTCATTCTAGGTATTAATTCACTCTCGTTCAAATAAGTTCAATCACATTACTTCTCATCAGAGGACTTGTGTGGGTTAGTAATTTCTTTGTCATTCTCCCCACACTTGTTTTTTATTATCTTCTATGAACTTTAACTTCTTTTTTAAACAATTGGGAAACTTTTTACGCAAAAGAGAACAAGAGTTGTTGCGCACCTCTAATTACTCAACCTGCAACTAACTCAAGATGCTTTGCATACTCATAATTTGGGCAACTTTTTTACACGAGAATGAACAAGGGTCTTGGCACAATCCTGGCTACTCAATTGCTCTAATTAGCGAAGTAAACCAATTTGCCATGCTTGCATATATTTTCTTGAATTTTTTGAGCTTTCTAATTTTTGCAGTTAATCTTCCTCATTCATCAAAGAATGTGCTAACACCTAAAGTAAGGCTTATACCCGTAACTTAGTCATCTTATCTTTAACGTAGAACTTCTCAAATAGTCTAATGATCGAAAGTAAACAGGGTGTGCTCAATGAAATAGGAACATGCATTCAACATCAAATCTAGTATGTTTATGTAAAGAACACTGATAGAACAAAGCAACAGAAATTTCTTGCAAGCCTTCATCAAAAATTAAGTACAATAGCCATAATTTCATACCATGTTCATGCTATCAATTTAACCATAATACCATATGTTTGCATGCATAAAAATCCAGCAATTCTAGGGCATGCAAGGACACCTTTCATGCTTAATTGTTTTCGTCCTCGCCACCCCCACATTCAACTTGTTGCCACAATTAAATACATTCATTACACATAAAGCAAGATAACAAGGAACGAGACAACCTGGTGGGGTGGTATTCATTCGTCTTTCCTTTTCTTTTGAGTTTCATCATGCATCCTCATTCTTTCCATCTTTCAAAATTCTACACCAACTTACAAGAATACGTGAACTCCTAAATAAACTAAAAGAATTGAAAGTAGGAAAAGAAAGCTTGGGTTTCTGCACCTCGATAAGGTACTCATAGGTTAGGGTGGTTTAATTGAAGATTTGGGTCTCCACCACCCCCCATAAGCTACAATTTTCTCCTTCCTCTTTCGCATCCTCTTTCTCCTCTTCCTTGCTTTTCTTACACAATTCACTTCCTTCTTTTCCCTAGGCCATTCATGTAGTTCTTCCCCCACAGCTGGCTATTGTGCCACTTCCGATCCTTGTGCCTTTCATTCACTAGCTATAGTTTTCATTATTAAACTTAAGTAATAACACATCCTCTGCATTTTTCATTTATGGTTAAGTGACCAAGGGGTTGAAGTATACAAAAAATATTATCTTTTTAGCTCCAACGTGTATGGTCAAGCTGTTGTGCTCTATGTCTATTATTACCTTTGTGGTAGCTAAGAAAGGGCGGCCAAAGATGATATCTTGCCCTTCACTCTATATCTATTATGACGATGTCTATGGGGACAACAAAATCACTCACCTTCATTAAAACATCTTTCACAAGTCTGAGTGGCCTTGTCATTGATCAATCCACTAACTTGATTTTCTTGCATGCGGACTTCATTGCCTCCATGCTAAGTGCCTGGAAAGTGGAGAATCGTATTACATTAATGCTAGCACCTAAATCACATAAGATATTATCAAAGGAGGTGCTTCCTATTGTGTAAGAAATGGAGAAACTACCTGGGTCTTTTAGCTTCGATGGTAGAATATTTTCCTCTTCCAGGTTGTTCTCCCTTTCTCCCAACTTTCTTTTTCCACTCATTACGTCCTTTAGGCACTTCACCACACTTAGATTCTCTTTAATTTATGCAAATAATGGAGCATTTACAGTTAACTTTTCAAAATAATTCATAAATTTACTTAGCTGCTTCTTTAGCTCAGCAGGAATGAGTCTTTATGGGTATGGAATTCTTGGATTATAAAGAAGTGGAATACTCACATTTTTTAGTTCCTCGGCTTGTACTTTGACCTCCTTTTTCTCTTCTTCTTGGACATCAATAGGTGGATCCTCTTTTTTCTCTTCACTCTCTATCACCTGTACACTTTTCACATGCTCTATTGGGTTAGTCTCAGTAGTACTAGGTGACATACCTATTGATCTATTTGTCATCCCTTTTGCTAGTTGCCAGAGTAGTACCTCCAAAGTTTTAATAGATGATTGCTGGTTCTGCAAGAGTATGTCAGTCCAGTTTATAAAATCTTGTTAAGTCTTTATAAGATTACCTATCATTTCAAGGTAGACTTCATAAGATTACCTATCATGTTCTCCAAAGAATGCTTTTTCTCTTGCTGTTGGTATGTTGCTTGGAAGCCTGGTAGGTTTTGAGAATTTTTCTAGGAAAAATTTGGATGATTCATCCAATCTAGATTGTAGGTATTTGTATATGGATTGTTACCTTGAGTCCTTTCATTCCCTACATAATTTACTTGCTCTTTTTGCCCTGCACTTGTTCCTTTGCTTCACACTCACGTGTAGGATGAGGTCCTACACACATATTACAAATAGGATTCAACGAAAATGATGAAAGCTGAGGGTGGCTTACCAAGACACTATCAATCTTCTTGGAAAGGAGTTCCACTTTCGATGCTAGCACCATTACTAAATCTAGCTCTTGCACATCAATGACCTTTCGTGTTGTGGATCTCTCTGTTGGCCATTGGTACACATTGGCTGCCATCTCCTCAATCAATTCCCAAGCATCCTCAGGTAGTTTATTCATAAGCCCCCTCTGCAGCTGCATCAAGCACAATACATAATTGACTAGATATCCCACTATAAAATATTTGTACCTGCATCCAAAATGGATATCCATGCTAGGGGCATTTCGTTAATGGCTCCTTGAATCATTCCCATACTTTTGGTAGTGACATAGACTCTACATGCTTGAATGTTCCAATTTCTAGTGTTTGTTGTGCTGTTTTTTTGCTGGTGGGAAGTACTTGGCCAAAAATTTATTCACCATATCTATGTGATTATGCTCCTAGGCAGTAAAGATTGTAGCCACTGTTAGGCTCTGTCCTTGAGAAAAAATGAAAATAATCTTAATTTAATGGTATTGTCAGAAACTCTATCAAATTTTACAGTGTCGTATAGTTCTAAAAAAGATGCTAAGTATGTATTCAGATCTTCTTGTGGGGCTCCACCAAATTGGTTTGACTACAACATGTTGATTAGTGTAGTTTTCAATTTAAAACTATTCATGTTCACCGATGGTCTCATAATTCCTGTCATGTTTGAGTTCATCACTAGTTACGCGTAGTCTCTTTTTGCTCATTGATGTGGTGAAGGAGGAAGTTCTTTTAGTAGGTCGTTCTTAGCCATCTCTTGTTCTCTCTAGAAAAGAGTTCTATGTTTATGTAGTGTTCGTTCAATTTCTAGGTCAAGCTTAAAATTAATACTCTTATTCCTGTGCATGCAATTGTACTCACTAACAAGAATTAAATTTGATAAATAATACTATTACTAATAGAATGCAAAGATAATTAAAAAGAACAACAAAGATAATGAAAGAAAGAAAAGTAAAAAGAAGGAAGCAAAAATAATAATAAAATAAACACAGTCCAATCTAGCAATCCCTCAGAGTACTCAATAGCACCTGTCGCCCTCCCCAGCAATGGCACAAAAATTTGATTTGTGTGGTTAACATACCAAAATTTAAATTTATAATGACTAGTACTAAGTAAATATGAGTGTCGGATCTACAAGGAGGGTTTTGTGTCTATTGATTTAACTGAGTTTTTATTAGTTAGGCCTTAAGACCAGAGTGAAAGAAAAGAAATAAAACTAAAGGAGAACACCAAGAACAAAGTACATTAGATGAAAGTGTTGGATTGCCAAAGACTAAAGAATTTAGCCACTTGTATTGTGTTGGTTTCCTATATATGCCAAGTTACATTAGTTATCAATTTAATTGCACTGGTTACAGATTGTTAATCCTAAAGTTTATAGGATATTCTCTCAAATTTTTCTATAGCTTTAAATCCAAATTTTAGTAGGTATTCCCAGATTAAATCAAGTCTCGTGTTCAAGTTGGTGATTAAATTATATATCCTAACTCTATGATTTCACTCCCGTTATTTTTATGGAGTTAGTGATCACAACTTATATATCTAGCACGTAAGCTTCACTTCCGTTATTCCTTACACTACCACAAATAATTTAAGAAAAGGCCAATCTCCCCTAATTACTATCCAAATCCACAACTGTGAATGACCATACAAAGATAATTAATTGGAATGTATGTACACATCATATACCAAACACAAACACAAATAGCCAGAGAAGGATTTAGAAATTCATAATAAATTCAATAAAAACAAGTTTAAACCATTTATCATCCAAGCAAACATCAAAATAATAGAAAAAGTTATGAAAATTTATTCCTAGGACTTGCTTTGCATGGAAATGAATTTTCTTCAACTCTTAGTTTGGATCCCTCATTCTTCAAGCTTTAATCTTATATTTCTTTGTTTTAGGAGATGAAAAGAAGCTAAAACCTAAAAAAACTAGAAAATCCCCATTTTTAGATGCAAGAATCTCTATTTATAACCCAAGAAACTTTGGGAGACGTGTAGAAGTGTGAAAATTCGAAAAAACCCTTGAAAATTATGAAAAATGAGAGTTGAACGTTTCTTGCGCCAAAACGCCACAATCGCATCATCGCGAAGAGTGATCACGGCTTAAAATCATAGAAATTCCAAAACATGTCGCAGTCCAATTCCACGACCGCAAAACACGTTCCCATAATTACAGCTTCTTCTCCCGCAATCATGGCCTTGATCATAGAAATTTTAGTGTTTAACTGCTCTAGCTGTGTACATTCTTTTATGTTTATCTTCTTTATCCAATGTTCAGAATATCTAGCAAGTCTAGAAACTAGTGGATTAGATCATGGCTTTGAGCCATTTATTTCCAAACTAGTAGAGAGAAGTCTACCATTCCTTCAACTATTAAGAAAGGCAACAACTTTTGAGTTATTCAAACCTTGTCAGGAAGTGTTCCAACAATTGAAGTAATATTTGGTTAATTTACCTTGCCTAGTAAAGCTAAAATCAGAGAGGTTACATGTGTATTTTTCCATGTCTAAAGAAGCGGTGAGTTTGATGTTGAACAAAAAAATAAGGGTGCATATAGTAAGATGATTTAAAGGCTACTGCTTAGATGCACGGAGATAGATAGACTCATATTGGTGGTCGTGACTACTATAAGAAAGTTGAGGTTGTATTTCATGGCACATCCTATTACTATTTTCACCCGACACCTGTTGAAGCAAATATCAACAAGAGGTGAAGCACCAATAAGGGTAGTAAAATAGGTGGTGGGTTTGGACGAGTTTGATATCACATTTGCTTTGAGAACAAAATTAAAAGGATAGGCATAAGTGGACTTCATCATAGAGTAGCAAAGGGACCTGGATCCCCCAAAGTGAGCATTGTATGTAGATTGCTTGTCGTTACAAAGTGGAAGTGCTGTTGGGATAGTATTAGCTACCCAAGTGAAGAGGAGTTGAGTACACCTTAGGACTTAGTTTTGATACCTCAAATAACAAGGTTTAATATGAATCTCTATCATGGGGTTTGAGGATGGCCAAAAGCCTATGGGTGAAAAAGGTTAATGTTTACTCCATTTCCTAGCAGTTAATGAAGAAATATACTAAGGAATTTGAGGTTAGAAAGAGAAAAGTGAAATTTTACAAAGAAAAATTAACGGAGGTGATGGGGAAGTTCTTGGAGTTTGAATTACTCCAATTAGCAAGAGAGGAGAACAAAAAGACAAACACCTTAGGCAAGTTGGTTGTCATAGTAGAGGTTGATCCACAAGGAGGATAATGCCACAAAAAGTGGACACAGGTGTCAAAATGGAGGTATGGGAGGATGATTGGAGAAGGCTAATACTAAGATGTTTAAAGGGAAAGTAGGAAGATTAGAAAACACAATGAAGAGACATTTGGTTCTTAATAAGTGGAGAAAATCTAAATAAAAGAGCTTATGCACAACCATTGTTAAAATGATTCGATGCAAAGGAGGCTTATTATGTGCTAAGGGAAATTTAAGAAGAAGTTGTGGATCACATATTCAAGGGGTTGGGTGTAAAAAAAGGTAATAAGGCTAGGGTATTATTGGCTATTTATGAGGCATGACATTTTGAGTTGGTGTAGTCTTCTGAAAGATGCTACAAACATGGAAACTATTCCAATATACCCGCACATAAAATCAATATGATGGCAACACCTATACCCTTCACTAAATGGAACATGGACATAGTAGGACCATTTCTAATGGCCCTGAGATAGATGAAATTTCCAATTGTGGCAATACACTACTTTACCAAGTGGGTAAAAGTTGAGCCGTTGACAAGGATATTACAAGGAGAAGTTATAAAGTTTCTGGGAAAAATATAGAGTTTCAATATGGAGTCCTAAAGGAATTAATTTCTGATAATTGTACATAGTTCTAAGAAGCAAAGATACTAGCTTGATGCATATAGATGAAAATACACTAAAAGTTTCGTGCAGTAGTCCACCCTTAAATAAATGGGCCAGTAGAGGCCATCAATAAAGTGATTGTGCAAGCCATAGAGACAAAGCAATGTCCTTGACAAGACCAACAAAAGTTAGGAGAAAAAGTACCAAGTATACTTTAGGCATACCGGACAACCTTAGCCACGGCAACATTAGAAAGTCTTTATTGCATGGTATACGAAATAGAGGCCACATTCTTGCTAAGATAAGAGAGGAGATATATAGGATTTTGGTGTACAATCCTAAGGTGAATGAGAAAATCCTATTTGAAGAGCTAGACATGATTGACAAAGAAAGAGATGCATCCCATATATGGAATCTTGAATATACTTAGAGGATTGAGGCATCGAACAATCCTAAAAAAAAGCAAACAGGCATTCAAGTAGGATAAATAGTGTTTTGAAAAATTGATGATATGTGGTGTAGATGTGTAAAGATATGAATTTCGATGTATGTTGAAACCCAACAAAACCTACTTGTACAAACTATACATAACAACCTAAAATGCAATGATGTTTGATAAAACTCTAATGAAAGATGGCCACAATTAATATGCTTAAATAGTTGATATGCTACAAATTAATCCAAAGAATGCTTTAAATAACTTGAATTGGTGTTTGGAATCATAAGAATTAAGGAAGTTTTCTTTTTATAGTGTTAGGAACGTTGAAAAATTCTCTAAATTTCTCTATAGGTGTTTTAGGAAGACTAGGAGTAAAAATTGGAAAGAAATCCTAACTACAATACAATTCTTGGGCTCCAAGTCATAATTTACATTGATCTAGTGTGTTTGGGATCAATCCAAGCTGATTCGAGACATCGCAATCATAAATCCAATGAGTTTGGGAGGCTCTGACATTACGATCATAAATTCTATGATTGATCCCATTCCAAACAATCAATCTCAATCCTGGAGATCTATCCCGGGATCTATCTAGAATTCTAACATCCTTCTTGAGATCAATCCTAATGTGGTGAGATTGTTCTGAATGTCGATCAAATGATCGATTTTCACCATTTGACCCACATTTCACACTTGATTGATCTATGAGCTTATCTTTGACATCTAGAATCTCTCTAAAATCTAAATTGCTTCTTGAAATTCATGTAAAAGTGATCTTTTAAACCATTGAGGCTTGTCTTCTTCAGCTAATACGTTGAATCCTTGATTTAGCCTTTAATCTGTCTTGGTGCTCATGTTATTCCCCTCCTCTTAGAGGTGAATGTCTAATTCGTTAAGATTTTTCTCTCCTACGAAACAAAAATTCAAATAAGAAATAAAATAGTATAATACTAATAATATTCTTACCCTATACTCTCGCCTTGAAACTCGGTTTTGTTGTGAACATATAAACACACGTGGGCCTCCACAAGTTGCTAGCTTAGGAAAATTTTCCCTATGTGGTAGCTTAATTCATGGATCAAATATTTTGATGTGCAAGGGCCTCTTGAATGTTTCACATGAAAACACCCTCTCTATAAGACTACAACAACTCTCTGCCGAATATTTATAACCTTGCTCAGACACAATATATGGAACTCCTTTTGCCTTTTTTTCCTTTTAGTAACAACTTCAGCACTCTAAAGGAAATATTACTACAAAATCAAGCTCCATACACTTACATGTTCCAACTTGTTAGCACAAGTGTGTCCCAATAATCTAATTTCACCAACATAATGATCATAAGGAATCAATTCACAAAAATGCACTTCTAATAATGGACAAGCAACCAAAACAATGTACATCATCATGCAAACTCTAATTACATACTCATTCAACTAACATAACTCTTTAGAATTTCCTATCAGACCATATACGTCTCAATTCATGCACTTAGGCACAATATGGATAAAACCTATACTAACTCATCTATGTGTATGTGCAATGACATAAAACTCAACCTCATGATAATCCTTATGTGCAAACATATTCTTTATAGGAATCTCAACACATTTACATCTTAAGCCAAGATTAAAGACAATCCTCATAAATTCCCTTGTCCTAAGATAATCATGCCACAATTTCAACATTTTCTTGATATTTGAACAAGAACACAAGTGCTACAAATGTCTAACATCTCCAACAACACCATACCTATGCATTCCCTACATGGAATAAGGCATATAAAACTTACTCAAGCAATAATCACCCAAAGAATGAAATTCATTATACTTGAATTTATCATGCATTCTGATATTCTACTTGTGGAAACTCGGTATTTGATCCAGGAGTATAGATTATGTATGTATCATGCCCTACAGGTAACTCTAGATATCTCAACATAATCCATCAAATTTCATCAGAAGTTATAGAATTTCAACAGTTCTCCTCTAAAGTCACAAACACGCATGATGAAATGCAATTTTCTAATGTTATCTTGGGATCATGCAAACCTCCAAAAATTTCACATGTCAGATTCTTAACTCCGTTAATTCTCATTGGCTCACATTTGAATGCTAAACCTATTAAGTAAAAGTTATCCTCAAGAACAAGACAAGCAAACAACACTAGGTAGTTTCTTCAAATAGCAAGTTGGTAAAATACATGATTTCTCATGATAGCTCACCTTTCACCATGGTGTCACTTCATATGGATTCACCAACTCTTTCATCGGGGAATCTTCATCAACGTCAGTTGAGAACTGCATGGTTAACTCCTCTCTAATACTTTCGAGCTCCTACAAGAAAATATCAATAAAAGACATATAATAGGTTAGTTAAAATAATCCTCCCTTCACAAGCCCTCATATCTTCCTTAAACTCTATGACTCTCTCCTCATCATTTGTCTTTGTTAACTCATTCTCTTTCCTCTCACACTCTTTCTCTTCTTTCACACTTTCTTATTCTTTCTTTCTCTCTTTTTTTCCTTCTCTCTCCTCTAGCTTATCTTCTCTTTTGCGTTAGCTTTTTCAAATTTTTATCATGCAATGGATTATCATATACTAGCTCTAGAGAATTACAATGTTCAAGATTTCTTTCAATAAGGTTGCAATCATTCTCTCCCATAGATGTTGTAGATGTATCTTCATTCAATGTTTCATCTTCTTGTCTCATCAATGCAACTTTTGCAATATCCTTGCTACTAACCTCTTCTTCTAAATCTGACATATCCTCTACTTTACAAACTTCTTCTTCAAAGGCATCATCATCTATGGTCTCCTCTTTATCACCATTGCATGTCTCCATCATTGACGAATCCAACTTTGGCTCATTCTTCTCATAAGTTGCAACGTTACTAATGTCACATCTATTTGAATACGAATATGTATGATTTACCTCCCATGTTGGTATAGTCAATGATAGACTCTTTAAAGATTCCCTTATCTTCAGCTCTATAGTTGTCACGTCGCATAGACCTCTTGGCAGTGTCTTTTTAGGATCATGAAAGCCTCTCAACAACATCTCCATGAAGTTCATATCGTATTGGCCTTCCGGCACACCTCCTCTTAAGCTTATGCTCAAACTCAAATGGCCCTCTCTACCACGTCTTCAATGCCCTCATAGTAATGATACTCCACAATCTCATCATCCAATCCACTGTGGAATCTATTCGTGGTCTTTCAACACTCTCGTTAACATTAGCTCTCCTCATAGCATGTTTTAACTCATCATGATATTTTTTCACACTTAATCTATCTTGAGTTAAATTATCTAGCCTGGCATACGACTCACGCTACATGGAATGTTGAACATATAGATTTCTCATTACCCTTTTTAATTCCTTTCATGTGGTGACTCTACTCTCTCTATAACTCTTCTTACTACGCACAAATTCATCCACTAATATTTAGCATATTCTATGAAAGCCTTAGTAGCTCACCTTATCTTATGTGTCTTTGAACACGAAAGAGAATTGAACACCTCACCTAGCTTCCTTTGCCATGCCAAATATGCATCGATATTAGCTTGTCCCACAAATGGTGGAATATTGAATTTAGTCTTCCTCGATGACTCTTTGTCTTTCTCACTAGTTCTCCTCAAATGCCAACTAGAGAAGTCATCAACTCCATCATAATTATTAAATCCATCATCAATAGCATACCTTCTTCGTTTACCTAGATGTGTAGCTCCTCCCAATCTATGCCTTGACTCCTCTTTACCCCAATTCTCATGAAATAATGAATTGCTCTGTGGGGTAGCATATGACCCCTCCAAATTATCCAGCCACCAGTTTATGCTTGCCAATGTCACAACTGTCTTATGTAAACTGCATTATCTCCTGACATCCTAAAAATATATGTAATACAAAGTCCAAGGAACATGTATTGTGTGTGTAGGTGTCCTCGCACCTCACAAGATATAATTCACTCATTTCTTACCTCCCACTTATGTATCACACAAATAAAACAATGCACTTACTAAATTAATTCTCATGTTCGCTTTGCCTCATGGAATTTCAAGAAATTCCTAAAAGTTCAGATGTATCCCCTATGGTGTGTAGTATGTGTAAGGATGAAACTTTCTGTATGGGATCAATCCAAACACAAATGGATCAATCCTAGGCTGAAAAATAGGTTAGCCAATCGATCTAAGTGCAAAGTATTGATCTTGGGCAAGAAAAATAGGCTATGCAATTGATTTGGAATTAGGCGGGATCGATCTCAAACTAACTGAAGGGATGCAATCATCCTGAGAAAAATAGTGATTGATCAGAAGTGTACGTGATTGATTGGGCTATGGTCTACAGGATCGTTTAAGTTGCTCACACAATATAGCGATTTATCTAGGGGGTGCCGCAATCGATTGTTAGTTCAAAATATCATCTAGCAATAGTTTAATCTCACCCAAGTTTATCCCAAAATCCAATCTTATTGATTTTTCAATATTCTACATCAACCAAAGAACTCTCCATCACAATTTTTCTTGCAAAAATCTCAACTTTTCTTCTTTTCTTTTTCTATTTTTTTCTATACGATTTTTTTACTGCTCTTTTTTCCACATATCTTTCTTTTCTTTTTTCTTTGCTGCTGTAAATCCTAACCAAACAAGGAACTAGAACTACTAGAAAAATTAGCAAACTCAAAGAAACAATTTTTTTATTTGCTATTGAGATATTTTTTTGTATTTTTGTCCTAAACCTCAATATCACCAAACAAACAAAGGATAATAACACACTTGGAAATCATAGATCAAATGAATTTTTTTTGGAATTTATGTAGAAGGTGGAGAAAATGAGATAGGAAAAGAAATTGAAAGACACCAAAAGATAAAAATTAGTATTTAGAATGGTGCCCAGAATAGCTCTAATACCAATTGGCGTGTGCGAAAACATAAAGATATGAATTTCAACATATGTTGGAACCTAACAAAACCTGCTTACACAAACCATGTAGAAATCAATCAAAACACAATAATTACTAACATGCTTAGTTAGTTGATATATCATAGATATATCACGAATTAATCCAAAGAACGCTTGGAATAACTCAATTTGGTGTTTGAAATTGTAAGAATTGAGGAAGAACTCAAATTCAAAAGAAAACTAAAGAAAGGAATTCATTCAACAAAATACCATTAAGTTCTTATGATAAAAATAACCAAAGGTCATTTATGGTGTTAAGAACCCTTGAAAAACACTTTAAATTTGTCTATAGGTGTCTTAGGAAGACTAGGAATGAAAATTGGAAAGAAATTCTATAAAATACAATTCATGGGCTCCTAGCCACAGCTTGGATTGATCTTGTGTGTTTAGGGCCGATTTGACTCAATTTGGGACATCATGCTCATAAATCCAGTGAGTTTAGGTGGTTCTAACATTATGATCATAGATCTTGCGATTGATGGCATTCTTACACAATTGATATTGATCCTTTGAGATCAATATTGATCCTACAAATCTATCTTAAAATCTATCCATAATTCTAAGATCCTTCCTAAGATCAATCTTGATGCACTGAGATCGATCCAAATGTTGATTTGATAATAGATTTTTGCCGTTACACCCATATTTTTTTCTCAATTGATCCATGATCTCTTCTTTAACTCCTGGAACCTCTTTAAATGTCAAATTGCTTATTGAAACTCATGCAAAAGTAATCTTTTGGACCATTGAAGTTTATCTCCTTTTGCTTGCACATTAAATCCTTAACTTAGCTCTCGATCTATCTCAACACTCACATCAATTAAGTTGTAGGATCCCAAGTGGGAAGGAGCCTTTAGAGTAAAGGAAGTACATCTTGGGGAGAGTTACAGGCTTGAGGACCTAGAAGAAAGATGTTTTCCTTGACGATAAATGTAGAGAATTTTAAAATATTTTGTATGCAATGAGTGAAGAAAAGGGAATCAGTGCTTTTCATATACAAATAGAGATAAAAATTAAAAGTTTAGCAAATCAAGCTCACCTTAAGAGGGACAAATCGAGCCCCACTTCGAATTGAAAGTAGCTTGAGAACCCAAGAGTGGAGCAAATCTAGCCAAGGGAACCTAAGGATGGACCAAATCTAACTTACTATAAAAGGCTAAATCAAGCCCACCCTGAGCTAAAAACAACTCAAGTGCAAATCCAGCTTATCCAAGAGGGCCAAATAGAGCCCCACCCTAAGTTGAAAGCAACTTGAGAACCTAAGTGTAGAGTAAGTCCAACTCACCTAAAGAGGATCAAATTGAGCCTATACCCTTAAGAGGGACTAAGCACATGTAGCTCACTATAAATCAAGCCCCACCTTATGCTAAAATGAACTTGAGAACCCAAGCATGAGCAAATCCAGAGGACTAAATTAAGTTTACCCCGGATCTAGAAGGAACTCAAGACCTTTCTTAAGAACACAACTTAGCAAATTAAGTTCCGCTATAAACTAAGGTAACGTAACATACCTTGTTCTATTAGGATGTAGAAGTAAAACAAATTATGCCTCTACCTTAACTCAAGAAAACTTGAAAGTGTCAAATATGTTACCAAATACACAAGTAGTAGATAAAGGAAAATGGGATTTAAAAGATGATTTCATTAAAATTATTCATTTACAGAGGGGTAGAATACATATGGCTTGACTCTCTAAGGATGACTTGTACACTAGGGCCCCCCCCTATCTTCCCACTCAACCCTTTGATTAACTTTGTTGTCATCATCCTTCCCACCAATACTGAGGTTAGTATTTAAATCTAGAGAGCTATCCTTAGGGATTGAATTTAGACCAACTTAACTCTCAAGACTATCTAGGTCCAAGTCTCCCTTGATAAAACCTTTGTTAACCATTTGGTCTTGATAGTTGTTGAAATTGTGAGAATAGTAGTGAGCTACATGGCAAATGAGTTTTAGTCAAATTCCTTTGAGTTCATTCACTCCTTTAGCCACCCTTATTAGTAATTGGATAGGTGTTCTTGATCATTGGGATTTATCTATAAAATTTAAAACTTTTAGGCATGAAAATAACACAGATGCATAGCGGCAGCAAATAAAACAAATCCCACTCATTTTTGTTGCAAAACGTGCAAGATAGCAATTTAAAGTAAAGGACAAACTTTTACCTCTTGGAACGTTTCTAATGGATTGTTCATGTTCCTTTATGTCTTGGTTCTTGAACCCTAACCTCTAGTTCATTCACATAGCTAGAACATCGACGAACTCCTTCTCTCTAACGCAAACACATAAGGTAAGACAAGACTTCAGGATAAGAGAGTAGCAAAGGGAGGCTAGGGTGTTTTCTCTTCTCTTGTTAAGGGGCTGCACAAATTTTCTCAATTAAAGTGTGCCTTCAAC
The DNA here is from genome assembly GCA_019155195.1 of Avicennia marina. Taxonomy (NCBI): domain Eukaryota; kingdom Viridiplantae; phylum Streptophyta; class Magnoliopsida; order Lamiales; family Acanthaceae; genus Avicennia; species Avicennia marina. The sequence continues at coordinate 6,380,463 of CM032766.1, read as the reverse complement.
TATTCAAGCACTTCATTAAATACTTATGACATTATGGTTCCAAACGTGGGCTCCATGGGCTATTCTACATAGACTTTTTAATTACAACTAGCCTATAAATTTTTATTTATTAATCTCATTAGTAAATCAACTCATATGTCCCCTAATTATTAATCTCATTAACAACTAAGGCCCAATTGTGTCTAATTAATTTAATTTAATTAGTTCCCACTAATTAAATTAAATTTCTAGTACGCTTCTAATTAATGATCTCATCATTAAAAAATACCATAAGAACTTATTTAGCCCAATCTATTTGCAATTAAATAAATTATTTCATAAGTCTTTTCAAGCCTTATTTGCAACCTAGTAATTTAACACTCGCCATATGTTCCAACTTTTTATGTGCGACTCTTTATATTCATCCTTAATTGGAAATGAGCATAGCTTAAAGATATGAATAACGTCTAGCCTACGGCCCATATTATAGGACACTTAAAATGAAGTGAATTAGATCACAATGAACATTTTCAATCGTGACTATTATGATGTATAGACCTTATGTTTTACTTATCTCAATTGAGTGAGAATTATAGATTTAGTTAAACTCACAAACTCAATCATATGACCAATTTGTGTTTCTTCATGGAACAAGTATTTCAACTAAAAACTCCTCTCCGATCCCACACTACCTTAGCCAAGGAATTTTGTCTTATATAACACTAACTACATAGGACAAATACTTACTTATTTACAAGAAGACAAATTCCTTATTAAACATACTCATGGCTCTATATGCATTTGGGCAACAGTATGTTGGGCTCATGATTCTATCCTATATCAGGATAGAAATTGGCCTTTAATGCTCTAATGACATATTGACCATTTTGTGCACAAGACATCCATGTTATCTTGAGTCTAAGGTTCACATGCACTTAATATGATCATGAAGCAAGACGTTGATAGCCAAGAGTGAAATCTGTGCATCTGTTTCATTTGGCGAGTTATTGTCCAAATGTCTAATTCCTAATGGTGTATTCACACATATATACTCTCAGTATCTTATATTGAATGGTATGATACTCACTATAAAAATATAAAGTGTGCTAGTCATACTGACTCTCTAATAGCCTTTAGACTGTCTGTGACTCACAGACTAATTTTGGTAATTGATTACTAAAACAGTCTTGTGTTCATATTCAAAACTTCTTATCAATAAGGTTTCATAACTCAAATATATTGGTACATGCAATACTTTATGCCAATTAAGATTTATATGCATGAAAAACTTACAAAAACATTGATATAGAATATTAATATTTTATTAATAACAGAGCGAAGTACATATACAACAACATTGTCCTTTAGTATTACTCATTTTTTATTGGTGTTAGAAAGCATATCACTAAGAGTTAGGGTGGTCAACAAAGGTAGATGCCCGAGCGATGGCTAACTTAAAGGATAGGGTTTCGGTTAGTGTATCAACTTGCAATTGAAGTCCTTTGTTCTCCACATCTAGTTGAGATACCTAGTCCATAGCAACTCGCTCCGCTCTTTAGATTTTTAAGTTTCAGACTCAATCATTCCTTGTTAAATCTAGAGGAGGGAAAGCTCTGATTGGAGGGAGGAAATTTTCTTTGTCATCCATGTCTCAAAATACTTTATATGCGCTCCCATCAAGATAAAACTCTACAATGAAAAAAGGAAGGGATGAGGAAAGACCAAGGATAAGCTGGAAAAAATAAGTAGTGATACCTATCATCGATCACAGGTAACCTAAAAGAAGAGCTTCATGGTTGACTACGCTACAACCAGAACATAATCCCCATAGTGAATTTTCTAAGTATAAAGTCTCATGCTAAGCATAGGTCTTCAACCACAACCCACCAACTATAAACAGATTGTTGAGGGTATAGAGGGTAAACCTACTGGAGGAGGCCTGCAAAGCATGTCTGCTTGTGGTAGAGATGACCAAAGTAGTAGATGATGACTTCTTAGGAGTGGTTAGAGATTGAGGAGGGGTTAGTTGAGTCAAGCCTCAGCTAGAGGCAACTTATTAGAAGGAGGTCAGTTGGACAGCTTGTTGATAGCAGGCTAGCTAAACAGTTAGTGTGTAGGAGTGATCAATCCTTTGTGAAAGTTTTCTTTTCTTCAGGGATACTTGATTCTTTGACACAACCTAATCTTAGCAAGCTAGCTTGGCCTTTAAGAGTTCCCTCACGAAGATATCTGAAAAGGCAAGAAAGAAGAAGATATAAAGTAAACAAGATAAAAATGCATTTAATTGGAATGGGAATAAAATTACCAAATTCATCATAGAGGTCTTCCTCATGATGGTTTAGATTAAAGAAATGAAGAACCCTAAGATGAGAAATAATGCAGAGATTAAGGGTATAAGAATTAAAAGTGTTTACTAGAGTTTGCAAAGAGGTAAGTGGGCACATTCTTTTATACATAATTGTTTTAGGGGGTAGGGAGGGAGAGAAATAACTAAAGTATTTGATACCAAAATGGGAGATAAACTAGAAGACCCTAGGTTCCTGCGCTTAATGGTGCACAAGTAAAAGAATAGTTCTACAAAAGGCTTCGCATTGGCCCCACTGTACAAAATTAGAAAACCAACCAAAATGTGAAAGGAGTTCAGGGTCAACTGTACTAGAAGAATATCAAAGAAAATGTTGCAATCTCAATGCAAGTGAAGGGGATAGGAAATAATAAGCATGAATGAAGTTGGTGCACAAATGCTGGCATATAGCCAGGGGAACAATTTGGATGGTGATAGTCATTTAGAATGCAAGCTTGAAAAGGGTTAGGGATTTATAGGTCCTAAAGAGGTGAACAATAGAGTTGCTACTAAAGGAGGAGAAGAAAGTGTAGCAGGGATCATTCTCACCATGAAGAAAAACAAAAGAAAGTGAAGTTATCTGGCAGTAAGGAGGTGTGAAGATCTAGGAAAGTTTGGAAGAAGAATAATGGAGTTGCAGTGAAAAGGAGGAATGAATAAGATTGACAATAAGGTAGGGTAGTTGGCAAAAACGTGGCTTTGTTTAGGGGAGAAATGCTGTTACCTGTAGCCACCTAAAGTCTGAAAACCAAAATGGGATGCAATAAAGGAGTAGTCCCATACTGGCAGCTACAAGTGGAGGAATGTGCTACACCTTTCGGGGTATGGGGTATAACCTCCCACAACTAACAGAAGTAGTACAATCTACAGGGAGATGCATAAACAAACAAAGTCTAACTTTCATAAGAATAACAAGGGGAAAAATGGAAAAAGGTGAGTGAGGTGAATATTATCTTGACCACAACAAATTTACAACCGAATCATTCACATAATTGTTTGTAAACGATTTGTTTTATCCTAGGAACCAACATCTCTTTCCATGTTTGCACCAAACATCCCATTTTGTACATCATTCAATAATGTTCTGTTAGGGGTTATCTTAGTTAGTATGGTGATGAAACGGACCTCTTAAAATGATGAATTTATAATGTGAATTTTAGCTTAACTCAAGAACGTGTAAGTATGTAAATATTTTAATTGTATTTTTAATTAGTTGTAAATTAATGTTAGTTATTTATAATTGACATATATCCTTTGTAATTATTGATGATTGAGGTTCTAATTGTTTTAGATGTTGATGATTTTTGTTATCTTAACAATTTTCTATTCTTACTATACATGTAAATGTTCACTCTAGATAGTAGTATTATACAGAATGGAGCTTTCAAGTATGAAGTATCACCTTAGTTGCTTTATTTTTCTATTCTATAAATTTGACGATTAAATTAAAAATATGATATGGAATCATCAAATTTCATTTATTTTTAAGATGTTTGGGTAACAATTTTTGCAAGTATGCTAATTCTAGCGTAACTTTTATAAACAATTCGCTTTGTCTATTTATCATTTTTAAGCCCTCTAACATCAAAATTCAATTATAAACAACTCTCAAATAAAAAATAATTTCCATGTTATATATATATATATATATATATTAAAATTCAGTTATGATACACAGTCGCAATTATATTATTGTTTATATATATGTATATATATCCACACATATGCATATATCCTAAAAATCAATTAGTAAGTTTACATAATATTACATTATCCTAATATTTTATAATGTTCTAAATGTATATACTCAAAACAAATGAATGAAATATATATATGTATACACACCCTTATAATTTTAACATTCATAATCATTCAGATAAAGTATATACATAGTGTATACATAGTGTTTCATCACCTCTCATAAACACAAAAACTGTAGATCTTTTTCTTTCATTCTTAGTCTTATTTAAAATTCAAATAAAATCAAATTAATTCATCACCACATAATATATATATGTGTGTGTGTGTGTGTGTGTGAGTACATAATGTTAAAATGCATTACCTGACTTAGCTATTGAAGCGGTGATGAGCTAGACACTTATTAACACTCTGATTGGTAGTTATTGTCGGTAATTAGTAGTGTATGGCCTAGCTGAGTAGCTCCTTAGAGTAGTTATTGTTCCATAGGATGAGCAACTGATATAATGTTAGATTGGGCACCTTGTATTGTTTTTTTTTTTTTTTATGAATTTCATTCGTTAAGAATAGTTAGAACTTTTGGGTGGATGAAAAGATTCCATTCATTCGTTTCTTGAACCTTTTTATTGTTCATGCCCTTTGCCGCTTTAGTGTTACATGATAATGGATTTTTTCATCAATTATCAGTATGGTATCAAAGTGATATGGTTTTGATTCATATCTTTTCATGGTGATTGTTTTGGACCAATTTATCTTTGACATCTTCTTGCTCAAGAAAGCAAATGACTAGCGTCTTGAGTAACTCCATGAATTAGAGAGGAATCATCTCTTTACTGGAGGATTGAACATCACTTTTTGATATTCATCCATCGTATAATCATACAAATGTCCTTGTCACACTAAATCTTAAAGGGAGTAACTATATGACCAAGAGCTAGTCATCCACCCTGGCTTTATTAGTAAGAAACAAGTTAGATTGCATCTACGGAAGATTAATTGAACTAGTAAAGGATCATCCATTCCATTGCACCAAGCTTGGAGCACGTGCAATGACCTAGTTGTTTCTTGGATGCACAAAGGGATTAGTCCCAAAATTGCTTCAACCATCTTCTTCACCAAGAATGCTTATTAGATGTGGGAGGTCTTAAGCTAGTGGTTTTCCCAACCTGATGATAATATAGTGTGTAAGTTGCAAAGTGACCTTATTAGGATAACACAAGGAACTAGGAATGTGGATATGTACTATAGTGATCTTATGGATGTTTGGAAAGAATTAAGGTTCAATAGGTTAGCACAACATTGTGCTTATGGGAGGTGCAATTTGGTTTGCTTTCAAAAATATGCTGACTTACAAGGGAGAGAAAGAGTTTACAAGTTTTCAAGAGGCCTTAATGAAACTTACTTCTCCAATAGGTCTCAATTCATGAGGTAGACCTTTTCTAACCTTGGATGATGCATCCAATGTGATAAAGATTAAGAAGGCTTAGAGGATTGGTGGAATGAACTAATAGTCATAGATGGATGCAACAGGAATGGCAGTAGCAAAAAAGAAGGGTAGGAAAAATGATCAATACTATAGCCATTATGGGAAAAATAGGACATGGGAAGGAGAATTGTTATAGTTTGAAAGGCTTTCCACCAAACATCAAGTTTATTAAATCAAACGAGAAGAAACAATAGGTCTTTGAAATCAAGTTGGGGTGGAGGATAGACAAGAATTGGACAACAATGAGGAGAAAGATGATAGGATGCTATCATAGGAGCAATCAAGAAATTGATCTCAATCCTTAAGCCTTTGGTTGTTTCCAATGCTAGCATGGGATAAGTTCAACCTCAACATTGAAAAGGCTCAACTAAGGATCAACTAAGAAACCATAACTTTGTAGGTAACCCTAATTAGTCTCAAACTTGTTCCATTATTAGCAATCAAAACTCATGTGAACTAATGATAAAATCTATTAACAAAACTAGTTGGATTTAAGATAAAGGGATTACTGATCTTATGTGTAACAATTTGGATCTTTTGCAATCACTTCATCTTGTTCTATAAAATGGGATAAAAACACTTGTGACCTATATTGGAAGTGTGATCATCTCAAAACACCTATCAGTTACGAAAGTCTTATTTGCATCACATTTATAATATAACCTTGTGTTAGTAAGAAAACTAACAAAAACACTAGGATTATACTTTATTTTTCACTAAAATTCTTGCTTCCTTCTGGGTTTGTCACCATGGATGAAGACTGTCATTGCTAATCTCAAATAAGGCCTCTTCATCTTAGATCAAAAACCATTTCAAGTTATTACTTCCAAGAGTCATCAGTCTTTTGCTTCCTCATCCACACATAATGAATAGTTTAAACGAATCCCTATGAATGCCTCTTCCAGATTTGATACCTAAAATTTTAGTTTAGGAAACCCATCATATGATATAATAACAAAGCCCTATCATTTGATTCCTCTTTGATATATTGAGTTCTAGTGTATTTTCTAAGAATGGTCTTAGAAAATACACTAGAACTCAATATATCAAAGACCATAGGTTGAAACTCCCCAATAAAATGTAGTGGTGGAGAGGAATCATCAACACCTCTTAACCATTGCATAGACACTTATTTTTCAAGCCAGCCAATTTGCCTACGAAATTTTGGGGAGATGTTATATTAAAGGCAAATTGAACAATCTCTTTCCCACAACACTCATAGGCCTTGTGGAGCTATTCAAGCAAGTGAAACACATAATGAGACAATGCGAAATATAAATGAACAATTTGATCACTAGAGTGATCTAGATCTTGTCAACACCATTGAACCTATTAATCCTTAGCAAAACTTCTTAATCCAATTAATCATCAACCAAAACCACATGTAAGAAGATTCCTCAGACACAAAAAGCTACCCAAGTATCTTGAAGTGTATCAACACAACCTCAAGGCATCTTTAGGACATGTACTAACAACTTCCTATTCCATTACAAATAACCAAAGCCTTAAACACTTATCTCCCCACCATTTTTGTTTCTTGGTTGAATTAAATAAGATAAAAAAATCTAAGTTACTTGTTGAGGATGCACTTGATCTAAGATGGAGAGAGGTAATGGCAACTGAGATTCAAGCTTTGGAAGAAAACAACACTTGGGATGTTGTCAATCTACCAAAGGGCCACCACTCCATTAGGAATAAATGGGTGTACTAGATGAAAATGCATTCCAATGGCACCATTGATAGGTTTAAGGCTATGTTGGTCGCCAAAGAGCCATTACACCAATGGGTATAATGTTGCAATTGGGGTGGATGAACTAAACTAGATAGTTATATAAGTGAAATAGGAATTCAACCTCATTTCCTATGTATAAGAATTAAGTGAAAGAAAACATAAGCATCAGAGACTATGTACCCTAAGAAATAATTGATTAGTCATCATGGCATAAAGCTCGTGTAACTAGGTGGAAGGCATTAATTGTCATGATACATTTAGTCCAATGGTCAAACACTCCATAGTAAGGTTTTTCTTTTCTCTTACTGCAATGATGAATGGGAATTTGTAGTAGCTTGATATCAATAATGCTTTTTTAAATGGTAATTTAGAATAAGACATCTACTTGGAGCTGCCTCAAGCATATCTCTTGAAGGGTGGAGAAATAGAACTAGTTTCTAGAAAGAAGGTGTGTAGGTTGAAGAAAACCTTTTGTGGCCTCCATGCAATGGAACAACAAGTTCATAGAAGCTTTATGTGGTTATAGATTCATGCATCCAAGGGAGATTATTCATTGTTCATTAAAGAGATGGGATCAGGTGATAGAATAGTAATGCTAATGTATGTAGGTGATGTATATAGGTGATTTTATAGTTGGGTGCAAGTCTCAAGCGCATATTGAAGATTAGGTGGATTACTTGCAATCTAAATTTAAGTTGAGGAATTAGGGTATTTCAAAATACTTGATTGGCATTAAGATAGCAAGGTAACAAGCTAGGATTATCTTGAGCTAAAGGAAATACACTTGACTTGCTAGATGAATGTGGAATGCTAGGATCAAGAATCTCTTCCATTTCTATGGAAGTGAACCTCTATTTTGAATCTAGTGAGAACGATGAATCTGTGGATGCAAATCAGTATAGGAGAATGGTTGAAAAACTAATATATCTTTCACAAGAGTAAATATTATGTATTTATTACAAGTGTTTTCACAGTACATGTTAAGGCCAAGAAAATCACACTTGGTAGTAGGTTTAAAACTGCTTAGACATCTAAAAGAAACTCTACGGAAGGGACTTTTCATGCCGTCAACTTCTAATCTTAGGCTAAGGGACTACTTAGACAGTGATCAAGGACTATGTTCCTACACCAAGAGATCACTTACAAGTAGCTACATCATCTTTCAAGCTGCATTAATTAGTTTGAAATGCAAAGAGTAGTAAGTTGTTGCTAGAAGCTCAACCAAAGTAAAATATAAAGCATTTGGGTCTTCATTTATGATGGCCTGTGAATCGAGAGCGAACTTTGGAATCGGCTATTCACAGCCTGTAACAAACTAGGTCGTGTGATAACTAGGGAGCCATACAAATAAGTAAGAGTCCTACCCATCATGAGAAGACTAAACACTTTAATTTGGATATCCATTTTCTTAGGGAGAAAGTGGAGATAAAATGGTGAAGATGTAGTACATTGCGAGTAGAGATAGATTGTAGGCATTCTAACTAAAGCTTTATTTAGTCCATATTTTAACTAGACAAGGAGTGCACATGAGATATCTATTCACATCTTAAGGGGGTGTTAACATGCATAAACTAACTTAGCTATTGAATTGGAGATGAGCTGGAGAGTTATTAACACCTAAGATTGGTAGTTACTGTTGGCAGGTAGTTGTGTAGTTGAGTGGCTTAATAGTAATTAGAACTCTAGAGTGATTGACCAGAGTCTATTCATTTCATTCTTGAACCTCTCGATCATTCTCACCCTTTACTACTTCGATGTTAGATAATGATGGAGATTTTCATCAATTTTCAGTATAAAATCTACAATCTTTTGTCATAGAAATTAGAAACAATAGGCTTAGAAGTGAGAGAGAGAGGGTGCTTTAGAGATTCCAAAATGTAATGCACAATGCGAAGGGTAGCTTTTATATAGCTTTGATGCGTTGTTTTTATCCTTCAAAGTAGTTTGAGGACCCTCCTATTTCAAACTTTGTCTCAATATTTGACACCACCCATCGAATTTAATTTTTTTATTTCTTTTCCACGTAATATATGTCAAAAATATCTTAAATTTATTTCAAAGAAGTAAAAAAAAAAGCACTCTAGTCAGCTACCAACTCAGAAAAACAAGGATGATAGCAAACCTGCTTAGTGACAGTACTAGTTCCTTCTAGTTTTTGATCTGTTGAGCTAGTTCTTTAGAATAGTTATCTAACTTTTTGCTAGCTAATCAACTACAATTGAAGTGTGTATAACTATAATTGGGTTAACTAATTGACGGAGTGGTTAATCTAATGGAACAATAACTATAAGCTCTAGAAAATGAAGAATGAGCTGTTAATCTTTTTGGAGCAGTTTTTTTTTTCATTTCTTGAGTTCTGATCTCAATTCTTTCACTCTATTTCACTTCCAAGATTGAGTTGAATGGCTTGCATGTTGATTCACCACAATTCAACATGGTATCAAAGTAGTAAATGTCCTATTCCCAAATACCTCTCAACCTTGTGCAACATCAACCAGTCTTGTTCTTAAGCAGAGTTTTATCTTAAATCTTCATTTCAAATGGAATCATCATCTAGATCAGTCAATCCTATCAATGGATTATAGTCAATTCACTCAGTGGAAGACCTTAATTCCCCATACTACATTCATCCAACTAATAATCTGAACATTTGATCAGCCATCCAGAGCTTAATAAAGCAAATTATGCAACTTGGAGTAGGTCATTCAAGCTAGCATTGTTAATCAGGGATAATTTAGGCTTCATTGATGGAAACACAGTAGAGCCTTTGGTTAATGATCCTCTCTACATTGCATGGAGCCATTGCAATGATCTAATTGTAGCATGGACGCTTAAATCCATGGTTCCTTATTTGGCAACCATTTTATTCTAATGAACCACACAAGTCATGGGGTGTCTTGGGAAGGTATTCTCTTTACCTTATGATAGCCAAGTATTTAGATTCCAGAGTGATCTACACAATGTCACTCAAGGAACAAGATCAATAGACTCCTATTACACAGAATGGGTAACCATTTAAGAGAAGTTGAGACTCTACAGGCCATCCCTTCATTACAAGTGTAAGAAGTGCAACACTACATGTTTCTAGTCATTTGTGGATGCTCAAGAAAAGGACAAAGTTTGTAAGTTTCTTAATGGATTAAATGAGACCTACTTATAGATCCCAATTATTGAGGCAAAAGCCCTTTCCAACACTTAATGAGGCTTACAATACCATTGCAATAGAGGAATTGCAAAAGGCCATGGAAACAAGGTAAGTGGTAGATGCTTCAACTCTGGTGTCTACATCCAACAAGAAGGAAAGGAAGCAGGATATGGAATGTTCCCACTATGGAAAAAAAGGGCCATACAAAGGTAAAATATTACAAATTAAATGGCTTTCCATTAAACTTCAAATTCACAAAAAAGGGGGGGATAAGAATTAGCAGCTAACAGCTTATTAAACAGTGACAAATGATGAAGAACAGCATACTGCATATTTTGAGATAGTTGATCTCAGGCTGGCAAAGGACTAGTTGAAGGGCCTAATGAAGTTTCAAAGCTCACAAAACATTTCCCAATCTAGTGTGGACACTTCACATAAGCAGTAGGATTTTGGAAACTCATCTAAGGAGGATGAATACTTTGGTAGCCAACTAAACTTTACAGGTACTCAATATTCGTCTGATATGAGTAATGACTTGCAGCTTTCTCTTACATTATCTTCATTTATCACTAAACCTGAGCTTATGAGAAACTAGAACAAATTGTCAAACTCTCACTTATGGATCATAGACTCAGGGGCAACAGACCATATATGTCACTCTTTGAGCCTAGTTCATTCCTATAAACCCCATAAACCTGTCAAAAATATGTTTGTATGCCTTTTAAAATAATCAAAGATCCCTATCATCAATATAAGAGTTGTTAAGATTTTGGATTCTCTACTTATCAAATATGTGTTACACGTTCCTTTTAAATTCAATTTACTATCAATCAGCAAACTTGTTGGGTCACACCAATGTTCCTTCTTGTTTGATTCAACCTCATGCTACATCAAGAGCCTCTCACAATAGATGAGAATTGGAGTAATTAGGAAGACTCAAGACCTGTAAGAGATACTTCAAAAACTAATTAAGTCTGGTTCAATAAGCTACAAGCTCATTGCTACACCAGTGATCAATCTTCACCCCTTAATGATGGACTTAGAGTATAGCATCTTAGATTAGGACACCCATCACACTCTGTAGTTGAAAAATTACATTCATCCTTTCCATTTATCAATGTATCACATGATAAAATTTGTGAAATATACCCTAAAGCCAAATAGAAACAACTGCCCTTTCTTACACATGAGATCCATACTACCAAACCTTTAAAACTAGTCCATGTGGATATGTGATGTCCTTATTCAATTCCTGCCATTAATGGATATCGATTCTTTTTTAAATTATTGATGAATTTAGCCATTGTACTTGGACTTATTTGATGAAACATAAATCTGAAACCACTTGTGTGCTACCTAGTTTCTGTAGAATACTGTAAATATAATTTAACTCTAAGATTAAAACCATTAGACAAACAATGCAATAGAGCTTAGACTTCCTACCTTCTTTGATGAATTTGGTATCCTACTTCAGTATTCATATGTAGAAACCCCCCAACAAAGTGCCTTAGTGGAAAGAAAACATCAACACATCTTGTGTACTGCTAGGGTAATCCGCTGTCAAGCCTATCTTCCAAAGAAATTCTAGGGTGATGTAGTTCTATGTGCAACACAGATAATCAAGAGATTACCTACTAAAGTGCTAAACTTTAAGTGTCCCAATGAAATGTTGTTTAATAAGGCACCAAATTACACCTATCTTATAACCTTTAGTTGTCTTGCATTTGCATCCACTCTAGAAAGGGCAAGAGTAAACTTGATCCAATAGCAAGAAAACTCTTCATAGAATATCCCTTCTATATGAAAGCATACAAACTCTATGAACTTGAGACACACGAGATCTTTCTGTCTAAGGACATCACATTTCACAAGAGTGCCTTTTGCTTTGTTGAGCCTGACTAAAACCCTAAAAATCCTCATGATCCTAAATCTGATACTCATGTCATTCCTATAGTCATTAGGTTTCCTCCATATAGGAAGCACAGTGGTGTTGAAGCCTCTGATCAAAGGCTAAGAGGATAGTATGACATTGACTCAGCCTTACACAATGATGAACGACCAACCTTGCAACTAGCTGACCAAGCCCTAACCCAAGAGTAAAGTGAAACCTTGACCTTACAACTTAAACCCCAAGCACAACTAGAAAATCAGAATGATCAACTTAGGAGATCTAACAGCCCAAGAAAGCTTCCCAAGTAATTAGAAGTGCACGAATATAACCTCAGCCCACCAAACCAACCCATTGATCACCAAAGCACCAGAAATCCTATAGCCTCATACCTAAGCACCAACAGGTTATCTTAAGAGTAAAAATGCTACCTATAAGCCTTGAATCAAGTAGAGGAACCTAAATCCTACATTGAGGCTATCAAGCATGCACACTAGAGACAGGCTATGTTGGAAGAGTTGAGAGCTCTTGAGAAGAATAAGATATGGCAACTGCTAATTCTCCCTAAGGGAAAGAATGCCATAGGGTGCAAGTGGGTATACAAAATAATTTGAATTCAAATGTTTAAATTGAGACGTTCAAGGTTAGGTTAGTGGCAAAGGGTTATAGCTAAGTTGAATGCTTTAATTACCAAGAAACTTTCAATTTGATTGTAAAGCAAATAAGAGTGAAAGCATTCATGGCATTGGTTGCAATGCATGACTAGAAGATGAGACAATTAGACATCCATAATAACTTCCTCAATGAGGACTTGGAGGAAGAAGTTTACATAAAACTTCTGTAGGGGTTTGAAATGAAGGGGGAGCCATATCTTCTGTGGCAAAATGTGGTCTGTAGGTTGAGAAAATCTGTATATGGATTGAAGTAAGACTTTAGACCATGGAATGTTAAATTCACAGAGGTACTTTGTAGGTTTAGATTTAAGCAATCAAAGGTAGATCATTTGCTCTTCACAAAGGGACATATGAGAGTGGACAATTAGTGTTGCTGGTATATGTTAATGATGTATTGATTGGAGGAGGAAATGAGGGTGAGATACACAAATTAATGGAGTACTTGGTCACAACATTTAACATTAGAGACCATGGATCTCTAAGGTACTTCCTTGGAATTAAGATAGCAAAATCAAGTATGGGGATATCCTTATGCCAAAGAAAGTATACATTAGACATGTTATGTGGCTATACACTTTTTAGGGCCAAAGCTACTATTACACCTATGGAGGAGCACAAAAGACCGAGTAAGGAGAACCAACAACCACTTGGAGATGCCACATATTATAGGAGATTGGTAGGAAAGTTGACTTACCTTACTCTCTCACTAGACCAGATATTGCATTTGCTATGCAGACTCTTTCTCAATTCATGGGAAAACCAGGAAGGTTGCATATAAATGCCACGTTTAGGGTGTTGAGGTATCTAAGGGGCTCACTAGGAAAGGGAATCATAATAAGATGGTCTTACTTAAGTTCCTTAGAGAGATGGTTAGATAATGACTAGGCTAGCCATGTGGACACTAGAAGGTCTATAACTGGTTTTTGTATTTGTCCTGGAGGTTCTCCAATAAGTTGGAAGTCAAAGAAGCAAAATGTGGTGGAAAGAAGCTATACTGAGGCAAAATATAGGGCCTTTCTTACCTTAATGCTTATGTGAGGTAATGTGCATAAAGAACCTGTTTGAAGGGATAGGAAACACAGCTCAAGAACCTATCACAATCTACTATGACAATCAAAGTACCCTCCAAATATCCAAGAACCTAACTTGTCATGAAAGAACTAAGCACTTCAACCTAGATCTTCACTTTGTAATGGAAAAGGTTCAAGAAAAATTAGTGGAAGTAAAGTATGTGCAAATGAATAGGCAGCTTGCAGACATTTTCACAAAAGCTTTGTCATCAAAGCAGCTGAATCACCTCTTAAGCAAGATGAGTGTTGATAAGCTTTTGTGAAAATGACACACTCATCTTGAGGAGGAGTATCAAAAGCTTTCTGAATGCAGCTCAGAGAAGTCGACAAAGAAGCACTCCAATCAGCTGTCAACTTAGAAGAACAAGGATGATAGCAGACCTACTTAGTGGCAGTGACAATTCCTTATAGTTTTTAATATGTTGAGCTAGTCCTTTAGAATAGTTATCTAACTTTTTTTGGTAGCTAATTAATTGTAATTGAAGTGTGTATAACTGTAATGGGGACAACCATCCGAGGGAGTGGTTAATCCAATGGAATAGTAACTATACGTTCTAGAAAATGAAGAATGAGCTACTAATCTTTCTAGAATAGTTTTTCGTCCATTTCCTAAGTTCTGATCTCAAGTCTTTCACTTTGTTTCACTTCCAAGATTAAGTTGAATGGTGTTCATGTTGAATTCACCACAATTCAACAATAAACAATTGATTCTTTTTCACAAAGAAAAATGTCTAGTTTTCTGAATACCTTACACATGGATAGACGCATAATCTATTGTACAGCATTCTTAATTAGATTTTACTATATTATAAAATAACTTTTAATATTGTTTTTAATTGAAATGGTGTGGCATACTATGTCAAATATTTATTATTAGGTTTTAATCGAAATTGGGGATATTAACGTTGTCATTCTACAAATTACTAAGGGTAGTCTATTTTTATTTTAAACTAAAAATGACCATTGTTATTTAAAGAAAGTGGCTATAACATTGTTGCTATTTTAATAGTTCTTAAGCCGCGTACATTCATTGCAATTTAGGTAGGTTAAGAAATACATATGTGAAATAATATAATAATAGCTTACTTTGTATATGTTTGATTGTAAGCAGATCTTTAATAGTTTACAAGAGAGATAAGGCAGTCCACAATGCACCATATATGCACTTGCATGTGCTTAAACATGTAATCCACAATACATCATAGATGCACTTGTGTGTCCTTAAACACACAATCCATAATATGCCGTGTATGTGCCTACACATCCTTAAATATGCAATACACAATATACCACACATGGATCCATATCTCAACAAACAAGTGCATCCACATGTGCTATATCAGTCACAACCAAACAATCTCCCACTTGGATTTTGTGTTCTTCTGCATGGCCATTCAGCTCTCAACTGCATATAGATCATTATACATATCCTTATGTGTGCATGCAAACATGTCATCTAAAGCGTCTCATCCATTGTCTTATCAATGTAAGGAATCAAGTAGTCGTTGTTAAATTTATTTAATGCAACTAAATCCACGTTGATGACAAACACCGACTCAAATGAATGATCTAGATAGTGTGAGTGTGTGGCATGGAAATTTATTTCTAGTTGGTCCTACCTTATTAAACTAAATGAGATTAGAGTTTACGGTAACAAATAACCTAGTAAACTAAATATGACCATGTGATCAAAGTGTTCAAAAAAAGTAATAGTGTTAATGCTCTAGTAAGTGGATTTGCAATAATATAACTTGTCCTAATAAGCTTAGTACTAATTAAATGGCTTTTAACTCTTTCCTTTACTACTAGGAACTTGATGTCAATATGCTTTGACTTTGGTGAACTCCTATTTAAATACATGTCTACAACCTAATTATCACAATAAATCCTATTGCTCTTCTAATTTCATCAACAATACATGGTCTAAAAGTGAATTTTGATAATCAAACAGCATGATTAGATGCCACATAGTAGGTAACAAATCTACCTCCATGATTGAAGAAGTTGCTAATCACTTTTTGCTACTTCTCCATTAAACAACATCAATATTTAATCAAAAAACATAAGCATATGTGGATTTCTTACTATCTTAGCACCCATTGAACTTAGATCCAAAATTTCTAATGATCACAAGTTGGTCTAATTGATGCATGTGCAGAAGCAAAAAGATATGAATTTTCAACGTATGCCAAAACCCAACAAAACTTGTTTGCTTGAATGTGAAGAACAAACCAAACTCAATGATCTTTGATGAACTTTAGTAAAAAGATAGCCACAACTAAGATGCTTAGTTAGTTGATACATCACAAAATAACTAAGCATAACTTAGAATAATTCGATTTGGTTTTCACAAGAAAATTGAAGCACTTAAATTTTCTAGGAAGAATGTACAACTTGTATTTCAACAGCCAAAGAGTCAAAAAGATCATTCTCAAAACAATTAAGGCCCTATTTATAGTGTTTAAGGAGCCTTTATAACCCTAGAAGTCATGTAAATAAGTTGCTAAAATTAAAAGACACAAAAGGTAAATTCCTAACTATGTCTAGCTTTATTACAACATTGCGCTTGATTTGGATGTTGATCTGGGAGTCTAGATCATAAGGATAGAAAGTTCATGGCACACAGATTTATGATTGTTCTGGGTGTGATTGAGTTCTAGATCCCAATTGTAAAGATAGAAACCTCATGATCTAGCATGTTGGCGATTGCCTTGCTATTGGATGGATCCAATGCACTCACACTCAATCGAGGATTTGTTGAGATCAAACTAGAAGCTATTTCTAAGCTATTTTCAAGCTCTCTTTACACTAAATGCACTTCCTCCTTAAACTCTTCCAAACATCTGAAAGCCTCTCCAAACTTGTTCAAGAGCATCTTCATCCTTAAGTCTTTTAGTCCTAGCTCAAGTGATTGGACCTCCTAGAACCCATGGATATTGAAGTTCAACTGTAGCACTTACATCATCCACCTCCTCTTAAGAAGAAATCGACCTCAATTTTAATTCCATTTCATCCCCTGCATTAAAAGGACTCAATTTAGTAACATTGAGAGTAGAGCTAATACGAAACTCACCTAGTAACTGCAATTTATAAGCATTGTCATTTATGCACTCAATAACTTGCAATGATCCATCTCCTCGTGGCATCAATTTAGACTTCCTTTGATCCATAAACCTTTTTTCTTGCATGTGAATCCAATCCAAATCTTTAGGGTCAAAAACAACTTTCTTAGTCCCTTATTCTCTTGCTTTGCATATTGCCCATTTCTTCTCTCAATGTTTTGTTATACTTGCCCATGTAGCAGCTTCATGAACTTTGCCTTACAAACTACATTAACTTGCTCACCACGTGGCAATGGCAATAAATCCAATGGAGCTAGCGAATAAAAACCATGAACAACCTCAAATGGCAACATTTGTGTGGTAGAGTGCACTCTTCTATTGTAAGCAAATTCAAAATGAGATAGACACTCTTTCTAAGTTTTTATATTTTTTTTAATCAATGCACACAATATAGCAATTAGCGTCCTATTTACTACCCTTATTTGACCATCAACTTGTGGATGGTTCATGGTCAAAAATAACAACTTTGTGCCTAATTTGCACTATAATGTTTTTCAAAATTAACTCAAAATTTAATATCTCTATCAGATACTATCATTTTCAACACCTTATGCAACCTAACTACCTCCTTAAAGAACAATTAAACTATATGTGCTACATCATTAGTTTTGTTGTATGCAATAAAGTATGTCATTTTAGAAAACCTGTTAACAACCACAAATATGATATCCTTATCTGTCTAAGTACACAACAAGCCTAGCATAAAGTCCATTAAAATATCTATCTACGGCATATTTGAAACTGATAATAGCATGTATGGGCTAGCCTCCTTGCATTTGATGGACCTTTCAATCACCCTTTCTCTATCTCCCCACAAGTGTAGCCAAAAGAAATGCTCCTGCAAAACTGCAAGTGTCTTAGTGACAAGTAGTTTGTAGTGTGCCATTAAGCCTTCTTCATGAGCCTCTTGGATTAATAATTCTTACAGGGAACATCTCAGAATACATAGCCTATCAACATAAAATAAATGCCCACCATGCTGGAAATATTTGGTATGTACTCGCTCTTTAGTCCACTCATACACATGCCCAAAATCTTCATCATTTGCATATAGTTCTTTGATAGGTTCAAATCCTCGTAGCCTAGCATTTGATGTAGTAAGTAGTGAATCTCTCCTAGACAATGCATCTACTACTATATTCCCTACTCCTTTTTTTATACTTGATCACTTGTGGAAAAGTATTTATAAAGGATACCCATTTGATATGTTTAAAGCTCAACTTACCTTAACTGTTAAAGTGCTTCAAGGATTCATGATCTATATGAATGGCGAATCCTTTAGGCCGCAAATAATCTAGCCAAGTCTCTAAAGCCCTCACTAATGTGTATAGCTCCTTATCATGTGTTGGATAATTCAACTTCACTCTATTCTACTTCTTAGTAAAGTATGCAATTAGCTTCTTCACATACGTTGGCACGGCTCCAATCCTATACGTAAAGCATCACATTTAAGTTTAAAAGTCTTAGAAAAATCAAGTAAAGATAATATTGGGGCATGGGTTAGTTTATCCTTAAGCAATTTATATGCTTTCTACTAAGCTTCTCCCTAGTAGAATCTTTCATTCTTTTTTATTATCTCAATTAAAGGTGTTGTGATGGTGCTAAAGTCTTGCAAAAAGCCTTCTGTAAAAAATCACAAGCCCGTAGAAACTTCTTAACTCAACACACTCGAGGGAGTTAGTCATTCTTGTATAACATTCACCTTGTTTTCATCCATTTGGATACCCTGAGCTCTTACAACATAGCTAAGAAATATATCCACACCAAATATACAGTTCTTAGGATTAGCATATAATTATTCCTTATGCAAGGCCTCAAATACTTCTTAAGGTGTCTAGCATACTCATCAATGGTCCTGCTATATACAAGAATATCATCAAAAGACACTACTACAAATTTACAAATTAAAGTGCATAAAATAAGATTCATAAGCCTCATGAATGTACTTAGTGCATTTGTCAACCCCAGAGGCATAACTAACCTCCATATAACCTATATTTCGTTTTAAAAGTTATTTTCCACTCATCTCCCTCTTTCATGTGGATTTGGTCATAACTTCTCTTAAGATCAATTTGAGAAAACACACTAACTTCATATAATTCATCAAGCATGTCATCTAGTCTGGGAATAGGATAACGATACTTTACCATTATAACATTTACTGTTCTATAATCTATGCACATCCTCCAAGACCTATCCTTATTTAGCACTAGCAACACTAGGACAGCACAAAGGGTTGAGCTCTCTTAGACATATTCTTTATTAATTAGCTCCTCCACCTACCTTTTGATCTCCTTAGTCTCCTCCAAATTCTTATGAGACGTCAGCTGATTAGGGATGGCTACTCCTAGTGCAAAATCAATCTAATGCTTAATCCCTCTAATCAACAACAATCCACTTGGCAACTCCTCCATTAGCACATCTTGAAAATCCTATAAAATAGATATTACAACTTCAGGAAGGGAAAATGTGACCTCTTCTAATAAATAATAAGATTTTTTATACAAAAATAATATTACTGTCTACTCTCTTCCTACAACTATCCTCACATATTTCATTCTAACAAATGCGCACTCTTTCCTCCTCTCTTTTTCTTTCTTTCCTTTCTTCCTATCTACTTGTACATTCTCCATCTCTTTCTCACTCTCCTTCATCTTCTTTTTCCTTTCCATGATGAACTCGTATTATTATTGTAAGTAATGTTGATCTTCCTGCACCTCATTTAATGTAAGTGATATGAGTGTCACCTTTCAATCGTTGTGATAAAAGGCATACCTACTTGACTTGCCATGGAATAGCACATCCTTATCAAATTGCCAGGGCCCTTTTAGCAACATGACTCACCTACATAGGTATCACATCATATATTACATTATCTTTGTACTTACCAATTTCAAATACCACCAAAACTTGTTATATAACCTTCACTTCCCTTCTATTTTTTAACCACTACAACTTGTAAGGTCATGCATGGTCTCTAAGTCAAAGTGCAAGTTTCTCCACCCATTTTGTGCTAGCTACATTCATAGACTTCCCACCATCAATAATAAGGCTACATATTTTATCCTTTATTCTATGCCTTGCATGGAAGACATTTTCTCATTTCTCCTTAAATCTTTATTCTTTTACTTATGTATTCAATGTCCACATTACCACTAAACTCACATTCCTTATTTCTTTATAAACTCTTTCATCCTCATTAGATGGTACTTCCGCTAATGGTGGCATCTCATCTCCATTGTTGTCTTCTTCTTCACCTATCACAATCTCACCCTTGTCTATTAATATCATTGTTCACCTATATGGGTACTGGGTGGCAATATATCATCTCCCTTAATACTAAAAACACGTAATATCTCAATCACATGTATTAGAAGTACTAGGATTTAGATTTTGCACCTTAGATACCCAAGCCTTTGGAGCAACCTTCAGCTCAGAACCTTCACCAGACATAGCTAATTGCTTCTCCTCTCGCTAAGCAAATGATCGAGAGACTATATGTGATGATTGTTGCTACCTACCCCTCCTTCTGAGAGACTTCTCAAGTTTGATGGCTTGCTCCAAGTGCTCAACCTCCATATAGTGATGCAACTCAAGCACGTCTACAATTTCCCTATTCAAGCCTCTCATGAATCTGGCCATGGTTACCTTTCTATCCTCCACTACATCAACTTTCATTAACACTAATTTTATTTCTTTGTAATAGTCCTCTACACTCTAAATATCTTGCGTTAATGTTTGTAACTTATGGTACACATCCATCTGATAATGACTAGGTACACATCTTTTTCGCATTAAGACCTTTAAATCATGTGAAGTATTTATAAGGTGCTCACCATTTCTCGTACAGCTAGTAAATACCTAATCTCGCCATATGATAGCATAATCAGTAAACTCCATTATTGCCAAATTCATCTTTTGTGCTTTAGTGTAGTGGTGGTAATCAACTACTAACTCCACTCGCTGTTTCCATTCCAAGTATGCATTTGGATCTAACTTACGTTAGAACACTAGTTTGGTCAATTTGATGACCTTTGGTACCTCATCATCCTCGTTCCATCTATGCCTATTGGGCCTCTTAAGGCTGCTAAAACCAGGATAATTAAACTCCTCATCTCTAACATACCTCGCTCTATGTGACTAGCACATAAATGGTCCCCTCTTAGCCATCGACTCCTCTTACAATGTTGGGCAACCTCACGTAGATGCCTATGATGCCTTTTAGTTCTCCAAATTCCAATTAATACTATCCAACATGTCTATAAGCTACTTCATATTAAAAGCATTATCCCTAACTATCGATTCTCTAGACATCCTATAAAATGTGTACAATGCAGCGGAAAGTAGCAATGAGAAGTGTGTGCAAGTGCCTCTTACCTTTCAAGTTGTAAATCATTTTGCTTTTACCTTTCATTGTGTATCACACAAAAATTTTGCTCAAATAATGTACTCACCAGTCAATTTCCTGCGTCCGCCTCATAAATTTCCAAGGATTAATAGCAATTTAAGTGGCATACCCCACTCAACGTGTAAGTGTGTGAAAGGATGAAATCTAAGGTTTCAAAATCAATCTAGAAGTAAATGAATCAATTCAAGTGAGAAAAATAACATGATTGGTTGATTTAGGCACAAAGGAATTGATTCTAGTTGAAAAGATAGGGCCACGATCAATCTTGAAGTAAGGAGATTGATCTGGAATAAACAGCTGAGGCGTGATTAACCTATAGATGGGCACATTCAAGCAAAATTATAGCGATCAACCTAGAAAGACATGTATCATGCCTGATCAATCTGGACTAACGGTGCAATCGATCTTGAGTTTAAAATTTCACAATATGCTCAATTCAAACTCCAAAAATTCAATCCAATTCAACTTCTTTTGATTGTTCAATATTCTCCCACAACCAATGATCAGTTCAATGTCAAATTTCAATCAAAGATCAAAAGTTTTTTTTCTCTTTTTTTAATGTGCTGTATAGGTTTTCTTTGTTTTTTTGCACCCACAAAAATTGCAAACCAAACAAGGAAGAGTAATTTACTAAGGGAACACAAAGATCACCTATGATTTTTTTTTTTTCTTAACTAGGAGCAGAACAAAATAACGAAGGATATGAAAACAACAAGATACAAAAGACATGAAAGAAACAAGATAGAACTGGTACCTGGACTGGTGCCCAGATAAAAATTCATAACAATCAGCTCTAATTTCAACTGACACGTGGGTGGAAGCGTAAAGATATAAATTTTTGGCATTTCCTAGAATCCAAAGAAACCTACTTGCGTGAACCATGAAGAACAACCTAAACACAATGATCTTTGATAAACTTTACTGAAAAATGGCCACAACAATCAACCAAGGAAAACTTGGAATAATTCGACTTGTTTTTCACAAGTAAATAAAAGAACTCGAATTTTCTAGAAAAAATGTACAACTTGAATTTCATTAGCCAAAGAGTCAAAAAGGTCCTTCTTAAAATAATTAAGGCTATATTTATAGTGTTTAAAGGGCCTTTGTAATCCTACAACTCATGTAAATAAGTTGCCAAAATTAAAAGGTATGAAAAAGGTAAATTCTTAACTAATTTTGGCTTTATTCTGACATTATGCTCAATCCAGATGTCGATCTAGGCATCTAGATCGCAAAGATATGAAGTTCACGACACTTATGATTTTCAATCACATTGGGCATGATCGAGCAGCTGGATCCCAATCATGAAGACAGAAAACCTCATGATCTGGCATGCTAATGATTGCCTGGCTTTTGGATCGATCCAGTGCACTTACACTTGATTGGGGATCTATTGAGATTGAACTGGAAATTGTTTCCAAGCTATTTTCAAGCTCTCTTTGCACCAAATGCACCTATGGACATTCATTTTCCTCCTTAAGCTCCCTTCCAAACATCCCAAAGCCTTTGAATACTCCTTCACAAGCATCATCATAACTTTCTTGAGTCTTTTATCCCTAACTCAAGTCACTGGACCTCCTAGAACCCTTAGATATTCAAGTTCAACTCTAGCACTTGCGTCACCAATCTCTTAAATGTGAGCATGTACCCTTCATCTTCTATAAATATGAAGACCATTTTAGATGCAATCCAATATTCTCTTCCCACATTACTCTAATATTTTTATAACATTCTCACCATAAACATAAGGTCTAGACATGTATAGACTTTCACATACATAAAACTTTCTGTTGCAGATACGCAGAGTATCTCACTTATGAACTTAGAATCAACATCAATATTTAGACAAAATTTGAGACTATCCTTGTCTCCATTTTAACTCAAGTATGTCATGTGGATTAAGTTTGCATACCAAATCTTTACAGTATCTTTTTAACATAATGTTTTCATGATAATCGAAGAATTTTGCTCAAATGATCATGATGAATTTAAATTCCAAATACATATGGCACTTCACCGTAATCTTTTATGTCAAAATGATCTGAAAGAATCCTCTTGGTCTTCAAGAGAAGCTCTACATCACTATTGGCATGCAAAATGTCAACCACATACCTTACCAGAAATAAAATCTACTCCCATTAAACTTTTGGTACGCACAATCATCCAAATTATTCACTTCGAACTCAAAAGAGAGAATGACTTAATGAAACTTGAGGCATTATTAACCGGACATTTTCTTGAGCCTATTGCTCAACTTTTTGACTTTGCAACCTTAGCTATTATGTTCTTTTAAAGGTAACCCTTAAATGGTCTTCTCAATGCCTCCATTAAAGAATGTTGTCTTTATGTTCATATGATGCAATTCAAGTTTAAAATGTGCCACTAGTGCGACAATGGTCCTAAATGAGCCCTTTAATGAGACTTTAAAGAAAACTTCCTCACAATGAACACCGTCCTTTTGAGTAAATCTTCTTGCATAAAAACAAAAAAAAAAAAAACCCTATGACGTTTCATGTATTAGGTAGAGGTTACCATACTAAGAGTAATAATCAATAAATGTGATGAAATTTCGTTGACCATTCCAAGAAACTGTAGGAAATGGACTATAAATGTTAGTATGAATTAATTCAAACATATTTTTTGATCTCTTAGCCCCTATCATCTGTCTTATTTGTTATTTTACCCTTAATGGATTAATCTCGTACTTTATCATTATATTCAAGTGCGACAATAATTTGATTAGCTACAAGCCTACAAATTCTCTTTCTAGAGGTATGACATAAAAAACTTGTGTCAAAATGAACAAAAAAAAAACATTGTTTAGCAATTTTCATTTTATGCATTTAGTTTCAATTGTTTGGGATTGAGGGCCTTTGTTAACCTGGCAAATATATAAAGATGACTATACAAAAAGATAAAAAGGTGACTATAAAATAACATATTAGATTTTTTGCATTCAAATGGAAAAAGATAACCTTCTCTGTGCAAAACCAAACTTGTAAATAATTTTTTTTTTTTTATAAATGACAAATACAAAAAGGTTTTTTTCAATTGCAAAAGGGAAAAAGAAAAAGAAAAATGGTAGTAAGAGATAATTTAAATGTCTTTACGCTCATCACTCCTACTAAATCCCTAGCTTCCATATAGATGAATTGTTCATCTTGACTAGGACTTCAACTATTTAGGTAACCCAACATAAATATACTTAGGAGAGTTGTGGCACCTAAAATCAACCATCAAGAGCATTTATGAATTGAAATTATAACGTCTCCTATATAAATAAAATGATAAAGACTTACCTTTCTTCATGTTTCATGCGTGATACTTAATGTAATCTTTCTTTATAAGTGAGACTCTTTGCAAAAAAAGGGAATTCCTTTCAATTTTCCCTTTATTAGGGGCTTTTTACTTCTTCAAAGAATCTACAACCACAATCTCTTCATCCTTCCTCATTTTCCCCATAGTTGAAAAATTTAGGTGCCAAGTGAGCACTCATTTTCTTGAGTTGCCTCATTTGATCCTCTTCAAGAATTAGGTGAGAGATGGGCTCATTCAATGGTCCTTTATCCTTCTAATAATTGTAGCTCACCTTGAAGTGGCTAAATTTAGGAGGCAAAAAAATTAATTCGAAGTCTACCTAAAAATCTTTTGGTAATTCAATGTTCATGGTTTTTAATTTCCTTGCGTGGGTGTACATGAATTTTTCAGTGCCCATGGTCTCAAACTTAATGAGAAAAAGGCTTTTAGATATTGCATTCCTCATGATCATAATTGCCATGCAGTTGCACCTTTGCAATATTTCATTAGTCTTCTCCTCGCGGATAGTACTTTCCATAGTGGTTGTAGATGGTTGAGAGACACTCAATGTGTAGGTTAGATCTAAATATCCAAAAACCTTTTTAATGTTTCTCTTTCAAGTCCTAAAGTTTGTACCATTCAATATCAGGATACTATTAGTAGTCGTAGACATCAAGTTGACATTAAACTTGCTAGCTACATAGTGAACAATAATAAATGAAGTTTAGCTCAAAATTAATAGATCAAATGTAGTGATTTAATACTAAAATAGTAACAAGGACCCTTCCTCAAGCCAACTATGCAACAAGACTTTAGTCTTTATTGTTAGTTGACTGACTAGTCTCCATTATGTAATACCCTAGAATTTTAGGTCTTGATAGCAATATTTACAAAAATATCAATAAATAATATTAGCCAAGAATTTATTTCTAATTACATGATATTAATTAATTAATTTTCGTGTGAAATATTGCCTAAAATATTTATGTATGAATGGTAAAGAATAAGTATGGTGTACGTTAGTCAAACTAACCAAAAATTTAGGACATTGATAGAGGACTATTACCATGTTCTAAAAAGCTAATTTGGAAGGTTAAGGGGCTAAATTTAGGCTGGTAAATACCAGAAAAATTAGTGTGCAATATTGCCTAATTGTGATGAGTCTTAATTTCCATAACTAGCTTGAATATACTCCCAGAGATACATATCTTAAACCCTAAGAACAAAAGGTTATTTTCTCCACCCAAGAACTGCAGTAGCCATTTAGAGAGAGAGAGAAAAGAGGCAGAGACTCATTTGGCTTCAAACACATGGGACTTGAAGTGAGTTTAGTAATACGAAACCGGTATAATTCATACATGTACGTTCAGATCTATTTCATGCAGTTTAGGCACATAAAGCATGAATACTATGCGGAACACAAGGATTAAAGGTTAAAACATTAATATTGGGGTTGAATTGGACGAGCATGTGTAGAGATTTGACATGGAGATTGCGTATGGAAAATATATCGAAACTTTTGTAATCTCTTAAATTCATTGGGAAAATTTGAAGAACACCTCAAGATTGAATTTTTATGTTTTGAACATGATTGGAAGGTGATTAGAATCCATAAAATCTAATTACTTATCTTAAAAAAAGGGTTAAAATTAAGTAAGGATGGATTTGGAACCAAATAGCACTTTAACACACGTGTAGTACCCCTTTCGTGATTGCAAGACCTTTGTCTTGCAGTTGCGGGTAGTTGATTCTTGAGTGTAAGGCAAGACCACAACATCAGTAGAACATTTTATAGCTGCAACATGATGGTGGGTAGCAACTTCGTGGCTAAGTCGATAGTGTAAGCGAGCACAATAGCTAACCACGATGCATGGTAGAATGTCAGCACTCAACGGTGTGAGCATGGACAAAAGCCTCGTAGTCACAACAAGCTTCACCTTGGTCATAAGGCAAAATGCAAAATGAGGCAAGGGGTGCCATAGCTCATTTCATGGACACAGAATCACCTTTTGCAATCACAAGACCTAAAAAGTAAGACTAAACTATATTTCTGTGTTCTAGAACCTAATTTTAGCTGTTTTAATACTAAGAGAAACATCGATAATTAAATTAAAACTTGAAAAGGTACAAAAGATACCGATGGGTGAATCTGAATATGGAAACCCTTTTGATAGATGGATCGAAACTGGGGAATAGATATGAGGCACATAGAATTGCATCAAGAACACTTAGGCCTCACATGTCCATTTGAATTAAGAATTTAATTAAGAATTGTTTAGTTTAAATAGGAAACCAAGATAATCACACTGGTGAATTTCAAGGATAGTGAGGTAAATAGCGAGTAAGTGGTTATCTGCAAGTTTTTACAACTGCCTTTCTATGAATTATTTTTCATAAAAATTTTGTAGTCTTACTCAAATTTATCTCATATGTTTCCTAAAATTTTATGCTTTAACAAAGTTATTTTGAAATATTTTCTAGAAAATATTCTTTTTGGTTTATGCAAATTGGTATATTCTTGGATAGAAATATTTTCTTCTGAAGATACTGTTGGATGTGAACAATATCAAATAATTTGTTTTTTTTAAATACATTGAACATGTTAATTGTCCCCATTGGACTATCATAAGGTAATGTTTTGGGAACCAACCGAGATAGCATGAGGAGCTAGTTCCACCTAGTGATCAGGTAATGTGTGAGACATGACCTACTCAATTAGGGTTAACAGTTGGGATCTGACTCTCCTTAGTTAAGGTAAAAGACTAAAGTTTTGATTAGTGAAATGGTATATAAACTACTTAAGTCCTCGAGCACACCAAAGAATGGCACAAGTGAGATGAATGTGTAGTATTTTACATGTAAAATTTTATCATGATGCTGTATTGTGAATTTTCAATTAAATTCTTATATTTTATAAATTTTTATTATGTTCACATCCCAACAAAAATGTAGGTGACCGCTTATTAGGTGTTTAGCCAATCATGCACTTTTGAAACTCCTTTGCAGAAAACCCCAATGAGAAACAGTAAAAATAACGATGATAGAGAGTTTAGGAAAAACATAGCCTAGTTATAATTTTGAGTTATGAATAAGACTTCAATGTAATATAATAGGTTATTCATCTATTTTTCAACTGCATTGTAGAAGACTTTCACTTTGCTTGCAATAAAAGAACTTAATGGGTTAGTTGCTTAGATGTGTTGGCATTGATAGCTACAAATGTTGTTAGCGGATACTATAATGTTACGTTCTTGGACTGAGGGTGTGACACATTATAAACTAAAACTTTAATATCTAAATCATTGCCCATGTTTATATGGAAAAAGGAATAAAAACATAAGCATAGTTGAATCTATGGTGGTTGTTTGTGAAATCAAGAAAAATTTAGTATTTTGACTGATAGTACAAGGCACAAGGAGATTGGAGCTCTCAAGTGAAAACTTGGCTAAATGTTTTTTAAATGAATTGCTTATTCAAGGACCAAAGTCTTGTTTATAGATAACCTTAGTAGGCCTAACTACCAACATAGCCCATCATCAAGTTGACAATTGGGACTGGGATTATAAACACAATTAATTATTTTTAACACTTTATTTTAGATTACTGGTTCCTACAAATAATATAACCTTATATTATATCATTTTTATATGAAATTCAAAATCTTATTATAATAATAAATGTGTATCAATAACATGCCACCCGAATGCCACTTGTCCATAATTGTACAGTTGGTGAGGCCCGCACATGAACTTGTAAGTTCTTAACGTGCAGTCCACAATGTAAAGTGCACAAACTTGCTTCTCCTTAAATGTGCAATCCATAATATGCTGTGTATGAGCCTATGCGTCCGTAAATGTACAGTTAACAGTACACTACACATGCATGTGTCCTTAAATGTACAGTTAACAGTACACTACTCATGCATCTACACATCAACTAACAAGTGCACACACATGCGCCGTGTAGTCTACAAACCAATTGATGCTCCTTTAAACGATGATACTGAAAGTTTATTTTGTTTTGCCATTTTCTTTCTTTTGTTAGATTTATCCGTTTAGAATTTCGTTGTATCAGTAAAAAATTATGGATAAGTCACAAAAATAAACAAGGTTCGTAAAGGAACGACATATTTTATCTTGAAAGAACTGTACAACGTTGGTGTCTTTTGACATAATAGGTGTCAACGTCAACTATTAAGATGAAAAGTGAAATTAGAGTTCCTCTAATAATTTGTAGAGTATCGATTTTATTATATAAATTTGAAAAGAGAAATATTTTATTAATGAACCAGTCTAATACAAACCATACACTGTACAAATATATTTTAGGACCTTAGTAGTTTAAAACCAACATGTCGTAGAAACCTTGAGTTGTCAATGTCTAAAAAAATTAATATCAACAATAATAATACATAGAACGATGACTGAATATACTGTCTATTCCTAAGGGACATATTACTAGTTTGAATCTCCGCACTGCAATCTTGAGACGTTGTCTTCAAATGATTAGGAAGTGTGAGTAAATGAGTGTGCGGTACTTAAAAACAAAGAAAGAAAAAATATATAATGTCTCATACTGATTATTCGTCATTATATGAAAATTTTTCATAAGAATACAGTCAAATATATTTTTATCGTCATATCTAAATTCATTATAGTAGAAAATAAATTATTACAACATTATTAATACTAAAATATCAAATCCTAATAAAACGAATCATCGTCGTCTTTATTAGTGAAGGTCAAATCGAAAATTACTTCATCATGGGTTCTCAACCTGGCC
This sequence comes from Avicennia marina, assembly GCA_019155195.1. NCBI lineage: Eukaryota > Viridiplantae > Streptophyta > Magnoliopsida > Lamiales > Acanthaceae > Avicennia > Avicennia marina. Next base: position 6,350,838 of record CM032766.1, on the reverse strand, counting down.
TCTGCACTATGATTGCTTCTTTCATTCACGTGAATTTAAATAATAATATAACGAGCTATAATGGATACTTAATTTACTAAAAAATAATGTTGAAAAAGTTTTCAACTTATAATTAATTGTTTATTACCTGGATCGGAAACACATTATTCTTCTATAATGGATAATATCGGAAGAAATATTACATGTCCGATAGATTCAAATTCAAACACTGTTGTTCAAACTTCATAATTTCCCACAAAAATAAGTAAAAGTACACATTAGATGTCCAATAAAAGATGAATGCACGGGATTTGAACTCTTTTAATTAACGTAAGATGAGATTTTTGATCCATCAAGAGCCATCAACTTTATTGGAGAATATGATGATTCATTGAATGGCTAATATTCCGTAACGGTCCCACGCATACTAAAAGGCATAGGAGAAGGGTGAGTGGATTTCTTATTCATGACAGAGAATTTTAGCCCAAAGGTGAAAGAAAAGATGATTCTCGTGATCGTATGATGTAATCCCACATCTCATTATGCAAAATTGATTTGAAATTTTGTTCCCCAGTGATTTGATTCCCATTTGATGCCTAGACAAACTTTAATACATGATTTCTCTTTTGAACAAAGTTTGTCCTTGCTTTGATCTGTCCGTGCCATTCAGCCAATTAAATCCTCATTTAAATTTTGTCTTTTTCCCCCATGTGTTTCCCTTTTATTTAGTCACACATATAAATGGAGTGTTCTGTTATACATCAATTATCATATGCCGGAGTGATGGTAACAGTAAAATTTCTTGATATCAATTATCCTCAAGGACAAAGTATAAAGCAATTTTTGTATGTAGGAGGGAATAGATTTTTTTTGGGTCCATTTTTATGCGACATAGGCAATTTAAATGGCGGGATCTTTATAGGAAGGGGAAAAAAGAACAAATTCAAACATGAATAATATGAATAAGGTAATTTCATTTGAAACTTTTGGTGTAGTGGTCAATTTCCTATAAAAATCATTAGATGAGACAGAACTTGTTTGATGGTTGAAAGTAAATATTTACTAGCATCTTGTGGTAAACTATAGCTCAGCGGCTGGCAAGAACATGGCTGTGTTTATTTTGCAATTTTGAACCCTAAAAATACACAATTATTACATTTTTAAAATTTTATCTAAATAATTTTTACACTTTTAATCTATACTATATTATTAAGAAAATAAGATTTTTCCGTCATACAATATGAAATTCATCATTATTCTTACATTTATTTATTTTTTATATATTTCTTTCAACCATTTATTTTAACTTATTGTTTTTGTGTTTTCTTTAAAATTTCTTTTTTTTTTTCTTCCAAATCCTTTTGATCTTTCATTCTAAATATATTTACATTTTCGCTTTTAAATAATTTTATTTTTATTATTTTAAACATACGAATTTTACAATTCAAAATATATTTTTTTATGGATTTAATTTATTTATTTTGAAGGTCAAAGTTTTACAGCATTTGTTAGAAATGTTATACTATTTATTATTTGAGAAGCCAACTTTAGACCAGGCTAAGGACCACTTCTACATTTTCAGTCCATTTAAACCGCCAGTGACCAGTTTACAAACTTCTCTCTCTCTCTCTCTCTCTCTCTTTTCTTTTCTTTTTTCTTTTTTCTTTTTAGAAAAGGATATTATTGAAAACTATACCGAAGATTTCCATAAGTGGAAATAGCAAAAGAAGGAAAAAAATTTACAGAGAGGCAATTCAAAGTTTGAGAGGAAAGAGGACCATCAAGCCCTAACTATGCAAAAATGAGGAAAGGAAATTAAAAATCTGTCACTGTATGAAGCTTAGGACCCTATTTATACACTAGTTAATCGGCTGACTAAAAACACAATTACGTAATAACAATATTAGACTAATCAACTCCCTAAACAAGCTATAACATAGTGACTGTTGAATACAATGAGTGACAGCTTTAGCAATCCAGCTTAGCGCTCTGTCAAGTGCTAATTGTGCGTCCAGTAGGACTCCAACACCTTCAACACCACTCCTCAATATGAGAGTGGTAAACAAACAACTTTCATTTGGATAAGGTGTGCCTTTAGGACTTGTTCTGGCAAAGATTTGGTGAAAATGCCACCAATTTGTGATTGAAAACTCACATGCTGGATATCAATGGCCTTTGCCTACAACAAGTCCCTCACTAAATAGCAATTTAGCTCCATATGTTTAATTCTCTCATGATACACTAGGTTGGAGGCGATGTGAAAAGCTACTTAGCTATCACATAATATCATTTAGAACATATTTCATCCATATTAGTTTAGTACAAAGGGTAGCCATAGACTTATATTATGTTTCAACTGACGATTTTGAAACCAATGACTATTTCTTGGACTTCCAATAAATTATAGAATTTCCTAACATAACACAATAGCCTGTTATTAATTTTCTTGAGTCAGGGCACGAACCCCACTCTGCATCACAATATCCTTTTAGTTGATAATTTGCATTTACAAATAAGTGAATACTTTGTTTCAATGTTAGCTTTAAATACTATAATACTTTATATGCAGCCCTCAAGTGAATATTGGTTTGTTTTTTTATAAATTGACCAAGGATATAGACTGCAAAGGCAATATCTATTTTGGTTACAAGATACAGCAATCTACTAATCACCTTCTATAATGTCTAGCATTAGAAATTGGTTTTCCATCATATTTGTTCAACCTTGCATCTTGATCTATTGAAATTCTTGATATTCTGCAATTTTTCATTCCATAGTTAGTCAAAATATCTTGCACATACATTTTTTGGCTAAGATGTATCCCTTCTTTTATCCTTGTCAACTCAATGCCCAAGAAGTAAGACAAGTCTCCAATGTCCTTGATCTTGAACACATTATTGAGGTAGGATTGGATTTCAACTGTTAGATCAATTCTAAGTTATCATTTGCAATAATCATATCATCAACATACACCACAATGGCAGTAAAGGAGTTCTAACTCACTATAGTAAAGAGACTATAATCAATTGTATGCTAAACAAAGCCAAATTTCTTTTATATCCTTTTATACACGCTCTCTTGCCTTCAGATCAAATTTCTTTCTTCCACTTTTGAGGATAACAGCATAGCATAAACAGCCAAATGCTCTCATTTGATCATAAGTTAGTTTAATTTTGAACGTCATTGCAAATGGAGACTTGTTATTCAAATTGGGTGTAGGCAACCAGTTAATAATGTAGGCAGTTATAGGTATACATTCACCTAATACTTGAGAGATAAATGTGATTGGAACCTTAAAGATTTAACAACATTAATCAAGTGTTAATGTTGTCTCTCCACAACCCCATTTTGTTGTAAAGTTTCAACATATGATTGTTGCTGTACAATTCCTTTCTTTTAACATAATGCCCTAAATTAAATTCAATTCCATGATCAATTCTTATGATTTTTATAGTTGACTCAGAAAGATTCCAAAAAAGGTTGCAAAAATTTTGATTGAATATAAGCACATCTAACTTATTTTTCCGTAGATGCACCCATTTAGTTTTTGAAAAATCATCCACAATGGTTAAAAAATATCTAGTGCCATCATGCCTTTTCTCATTGTAGGGCCCCCACAATCCACTATGAATAACTTCGAAAGTTTTTGATATACTGTGTGAACTATTATGGAAGGAAAGCCTACATTGTTTTGCTAAGTGATATACATTACAAGAAGAACACTCATGATCATCAAAGGAGATATTCAAGCCTTACTTATTAGCTAATTTCAATCTATCATTTGAAGGATGTCCTAACCTATTTTACCAAAGGATATATGAGCTTTGTGAATAAGCAATGGAAGAAGAACCACTAGCATGGATATTAGTCCCTTCATCAATTAATAAGGTAGATAAGCATTTCTCATACCTCTTGAAAGTATATAATCCTCTTTTCACCTCACCCTTACCAATTGTTGTCCAATATACTAGGTTTTGAACAATGCACTTATTAAGCATAAAAATCAAACAACACTTAAGATTAGTAGTGAGTGATTTGACTAAAATAAGATTGAAAGTGAAAGATGGTATGTATAGCACATAGTGTAGGGTGATTTTGTGAGAAAATTCAACTTGTCCTAAGCTAACAACAAGTGCTACATTGCCATTAGGCACATGTTTCTATTCTTAACAGTCGGTTTTAAACAATAAACATTGAACTTTGCATGCTTACCTGAGGCATTCATGCAGCTAGCTATGGTGCCTTGAACCTCATCACTTTGATTTGCCAGTTGCTTGCCACTGACTTCCTTGTCATTGAGCAGGTTTACCAACTACTGGATTTAGAATTTGTTGGGAAGAAGTCCTTCATTTCCCTATGATGACTAATTACCTAAGACCTATCTAGCTAAAGAATTATTAGTGGCCACTCCTTGATAAAATCTGCATCCAAAAGGATAGCTCTTGAGCTTGTAGCATTTGTTAAGAGTATGCTTGTAAATTTTATAGTGCATGTAAAATGGCCTATCTCTCTTACCTAACTGTTTAACACTGCTAGTGGATTTTTGCACTGCCATGGCCAACACATTTGTTCCAGCATTTCCTCTAGCCACAAGGTGATATCTCTCCTACTGTTAAATAATAGCAAAAATTTTATTTATAGGAGGTAAAGGTTTCATCATTAGAACTTGATCCCTTACTTGAAAGTATGCATCATAGAACACCATCATTACATAGTCTCTTTGAAGTCTATCACTTAAAACAAGTAGTTAAACACATACAATTAGGCATCTCATCGTACAATTATAGTTCATCCCACACACTTTGCAACTTACCATAATATTCTAAAATAGTATCTACACCTTGTTTCAGACTAACTAATTTTTTCTTTAATTGATAAATCTTTGCTGCATTATGTTGAGACATACGTTCAAGCAATTCATTCAATAGTTCCATAGCATCATTAATAAATATTAGACTCATTTTAATAGAAGGCAAAATAGAATTTAACAACCGCGATACTATCATGTCATCGCACTTTTCGCAAAGTTCAAGTAATGGATCTGCGGTAGAAGTAGGTTTTAAGATTTGAACTATTATGGAGCCTATTTGTTTTTAGCTTGGAGAGCTTGCCCGACATTTTGCAACCAACATAATTCTCAATCGTTAGTAACTTAGTGACCAGAGGCACCATGGGATTGTCATTGCTCTCAAGCTTAAAAAGACTCAAAGAATCCATATGGTTAGGATGGAAAGTTGAATGATTATTGTTACCTACAACCGATAATGAGGCTTGCATGCAAAAATCTAGGTGTAAAGCTTGCGAGCTTCGCATTGAGTGGGGAGATCACTGTAGCTAAACGAAATCTACCCTAAGGAAACAGCAAGAGTAGGAATCACTCGATTCACATTGAGTTAGCTAGAAATCAAGCCTTTACAATACAAAAAGTCTTGATTGACCTTAAATCGACAAAGAATATTCAAATCGACTTGTATTCGAACGAGCTCAATGCAAATCCACTTATTAAAGATAGATTAAAGGCCAATAAATGGCTCTGGTGCCATATTGAAAATTATACTGAAGATTTACATAATTGGATATACAGAAAAGAAGAAACAAAATAAATAAAAAGGCAGTTCGAAGTCTAGGAGGAAAGAGGGTCGTTGAGCCGTAACTGTGCAAAAATGAGGAAAGGAAATTAGCAATCTGTCACGGTTCAAAGCTGAGGCCTCTATTTATTCACTCACTTAATCAGCTAACCTAAAACCCAATTACGTGCTAACAATAACATTAGATTAATCAACTCCCTAAACAAGCCATAACACAACCGGCTGTTGAGTACAATATGTGACATGGCTTTAACACCCCAACTCAGTCCTCTGTCAGAGGCTGATTGTACATCAAGCTGCACTCCGACACCTTCATCAGATATCTGTTCGTATAATGCTGTATCCTTGGGGCCAGATCAGATATTGGTTGACTGTGATGAGAGGATATGGATCAGAACATAAGGTTAGTTCGATCCTGCAACGGGGTTGTGTCAGTCTGTAACACATCTTAAGACGTACAGTTACTTTTTTTTTTTTCCATAATTTTTGGGTTTTTAATTTTATAATTATCAGAGCTTACAAATAATTTAATTCAAATAAATTGTTTGTAATGTATTAACTTTAAATAAAGCTAACATTTTAGTCTTTGTTATTTTTTCTAAATAATCAGGAGGTACATATAAAATTATAAAATAGATTACATTTTCTTTAAATAATTGAAAAACATATATAATTTTAATCCATTAAAAATATTAACATAACATTAACAAATTTTCAAAGAAACCCATTAAATATAATTTGTTCAAAAAAATTGTATAATATGTTTATACATACTACTTTCCATAATTCTCTCTGAATTATTAAATATTCAAATATAAGTAGATATTACTACAAGAGAAGAAAAAAGTCACATGAAACAAAGAATTTGGCATTATTAATTTTATTAAATTTTAAGAAATAGAGAAGAAAGTAAAAGACTCGAAAATTTTCATTATTTTTATTAATAAATATTTTAAAATAAATTTGCTCATAAAATTTAATAAATTAAAAAATAAAAAATAATATAAAGAATTAACAGCCCAAATTGTGAAACATGTAAATTGTACACGTGTCACAATATCCCTCACCCCATCATCCGGTGTATGTCATCGGCAAGATCAAAGACACCATAACATGAATAGAAAAACTATGATAAATTAAAAAACAGAGGTACTCAATATTGTGTGCAAGTAAATAAAGTAGCAATTTTTAATGTAAATATTATAGAGTGCATTGAATCCATAAAATGATAAAGAAAAAACAGAGGCAGTTGAATAAATTATAATTGAAAAAATAAATAAAATAAATAAAAATTGAGTAAATAAAATGACGAAACATATATAAAATAATTAGCATATTTTTATAAATAATTATACATTTTAATGATAAAATAATGTCAAATGATCCCCCAAGGGAGCAATTCTGGGATAAGAAAAAAGTGACCGTGAAGGACCAAGACGTAACAAAAAATAAATGTTGAGAGGAAGCAGACAAAATTTAATTCTGTGGACGGATTTGACAGTAGACCGAAACATGGACTCAATCAGTGACGGAGAGGCCCACGAGCTCTCACAAAATTCTAATAACCAATTTTTGTAGCTGCGCAAAGTGTGTATGCACGATTCTTCTAAACTGTAGAAAAGGACATATATATATATATATATATAAAGACTTTTTATAGAATAAATTTTTTTAAAAACTTCAATTCTTTTACTCAATTTATGGCTTGAACACAATACAATAACATAGAAATAATATGAGATAGTTTCACAAGAAATTGAATAAGCACTTGTGCTTGGCAACTCGCAGAACTCTCTGATTGAACATGATATTTTTCTCCCACTTCCACACACACACACACACATATATATATATGTATATTGCTTTTTTCATTTTTTTAAAATGTAGTTGGTTAATGAATAATAACTCATCCTTGCATAATTGCATAAAGAAGGAAAATAGTAAGAGGGAGCTGTAGAGTTATCTGGAGAAGAGGGAAGGCTGCAGGGCTGGTGGAAGAGGGGGGACCCTTTGGACCACAGTCCATCTTGTCAGGGAGACCCAGCAGCGCCCGAATCCATGTGACAAACTGTATACTCTTGGGAAATACGCCATAGCAATCATGTAAGTTCAAATCCCAATCCCTTTTGTATTTATGCGAGTTTTAACCGCCCCTTGCCTGATAAATGACAATGGCATTAATGAGGTGAAATATATGCGTCCTTTGCCCTTTTGCCTTTAGGCATATAAAGGATTAAAAAGACGAAAATAATTGTGATTTTATTGAATATAAAAACTATATATAGTTAAAAAATTTTGATAGAGATAAAAATTTAAATTTATTTGAATTTGTATATTTATATAAATAATATATAATAATGATTAGATAATGTAATAATATACTTGATAGTAAAGTATGCATACATAAAAATATGAGTGTATTACATATAAGAAGGACAAATGTTGAATTTGAATTTAAATAAAATTTCTGTATTGTATTTTTATTTTTGTTTAAATTTAATTAGTTTCAATTCTTTCAAAATAAGTAAACAAATATAATGTTATTACTTTATTGATGATGAGTAAACATACTGAGTTAGTAATAATACTTCCTCTTATCCAAAAAAGTAATGTCACACCCCCAAGTTGGGCACATAAGTACCTTCGAGATTATTATGTCAAAAGATATTAAAACCCAACATTAGAGTATCTAAACCATAGTAATAATAGTCTTTCAAAAAATGTGGTGTTTTAATTATAATGTCATTGCTAGAAAAACATAAAATTAACATTCCTAACATACTTCGTAATTATCTAATTAAAACAATGGCTAGATGACTCCTTTCTTGTACTCCTTAGCTCTCTACCATCCCTAGATGAGCTTGAACTCAACTATGCCATTTGCAAACATATTCAAAATTTCATGAGTGACTAGTTGCCTAATAAGTAGATCTACATGCCTTTTTGGAATTTGAGTATAAGAAAATTCTTTCTTATAAAATATCTCGAATTTAATTTTTTTAAACAACAATATCATTTCAGTGTAATTAGTGTAACCATTCAATTTCATGTTTTTGTTTGTGTACTCATGAGCTTTAGACATCTTGTGTTCTTTTTCACTGATTAGGGTCTTAGTTTTTACGCACTAGTTATGAAGGGTTACATGCTTAATCTATAATTCCGATTGAAAGAATTATGTGTTTAATTTGTAACTTCGATTGAAGGTCACATACTCAATTTTGAACTCTAATTGAGAGGGTTACATGCTCAATTTATAACCCCAATTGATGAGGTCACGTACTCAAAATATAACTTCGATTGAGAGGCTCGTGTACTCAATCTCTAACCACAATTGAGAGGGTCATGTATTTATAATATCCATACATTGTTCTAAATTTAATCCTTAGCCTTGATCTTTTATTAGTGATGTTGTGACCTTAAGTAAATCTTAGAGAACACCTTGGGCCCCTTAAGTTTGTAAAAAAAAGTATCATCTATTTTAAGTAAAGGATACTTGTTCTTGATCATGATTTTTTCAAGTTCTTTGTAGTCTATATACAACCTCAAACTTTTGTCTTTCTTCTTCATGAACAAGATGGGGTCTCCGTAAGGTGATACACTAGGCATGATTTATTTCTTATCTAGGAGTTCTTGCAATTGCACCTTCAATTCATTCAACTGTGTTGGGTCTAACACAACTAGGGTTGTCTACTCTATATAGCTAATCTAAGGTTACTGATTTACTCCTTATGTACCTAGTAAATCTCTAGGGAACAAAGGAAAGTGTAACACCATAATTAAACAAGGCATATGCAATAGAGTTATTGACAGTGATGTTACCTAAAACTATGTCCTTGGCATTGTCTACCTCCTCTTAGGTCATCACGAACACCTTATCCTTCCCAATCTTCTTCATGTTCATCTGGTGGGCCTGTTATTGGTATTTGTAGTAGGCATTGGGGTATTGTTTAAGCATTCCAAAACATTATGGCCTTGCTAACCACATTTGAAGCAAGCATCAGTCAATAGGCAGCACATGTTCCCATGCTTGTGATGGCATAAGGTATATTCTGCTAGCTACGATGGAGCTTGGTCATTGCTAGATCAGTTGGACCTTTTGTTAGCAAGCACCATTGACTAGTGTTTGGGTTATCTTCTCTTGGAGTTTAGCCTAGCCTCGATCCCATTAGGTTATTCTCAGCTTCTCTCTAGTTTATATTCGTCTCTGCTTAGATAGCGGCCCCTAAAAGCTCTTCAAAACTCTTGGCTTCGTGGAGGGCTAAGCCTATTTGTAGACGACTCTTTAAAGCTCTTACGAACTTGTGCATTTTAGGCATAGGGTTGGTTATAAACATAGGCGAAAATTTTCCTAAGGCATGGAACTTTGCAGAATACTCCACCATCGACATGTTTGGGGGGCCAGGGTTTAGTTGTCAAACTCCATTATTTTTTGTAATCTGATGGCATTAGGGTAAAAAGTGGCTAAGGAATACTTCTTGGTATCTATCCCAAGTTTTTGATCTCTATTCTAGCAGCATGGGAGAAACGCCCTACCACCAAAGTGCTGCTCATTCTCACCAATGAGGAAGGGCACAATTACCCTCAACCTCACTTTGGGAAAGACCTCCATAGGTTCAAAGTTGTCTTTCATTTCCCACCATTACTTTTGTACCACCCAAAGGTCATGTGACCAATCAAATGTGGGCATGTGGGCCCTTCTTAAGGAGTCATAGTGGACATTGGTCCCCATGTTAGGTTGGGTTGAGTTTAGAGCCCTAGCTACTTAGGCCACTAAGCTCTAGCTACTTGGGCCACTTTTGTGGCTATCACAATCAAATCTTCTTGCCTTAACCTTATTTGGCTCAAAACTGATTGTAGCTAGGGGTAAAGGTGGAGGGTAGTCAAATTGTTGCTTAATATCATTGTTCAAAAGGGTAGGATAGCAAGGGTTTTGCATGGTACGCCTTGGTCATCCAACCATTATCCTATATAACGAAGGCTTCTCAAGGTTTAGCAATAAGCAATTAATGGGTATCTTGTGGTTGCATAGCACATGGGGAAGTAGTTAAAATAAACAGCTATTAGCATAGAAGTGAAATTGACATTACTGAGTTGTACTACTATTAAACATTATATAGAAATAATCTTATTCAGCATCCTAATATCATCAACAATTCATTGTTCTTATTCTTGTTAACTCTCTCTCCTTTTTGCCTTATTCCTAAATCTTTAGTCTACATCTGATGACTGAACCCCTTCCTTCGAGTCTTCTTATGTGCCCTCTTCTGGCTTTGGTACTGGTATGTGGATTAGCTCATGTAGCTTATCATTTTCGATGAGAAAGGTGTTCACTTATTGGTTTAATGTATGCTGCATCTCCTTTAAGGTAGCTATCCTGTACTCTGATGCCAACTTCATATCCATATGCTTCTTCCTGAGGTTTTTGTGCTTAGTTTTTATTTCTACTTATTTGCTCTTGAGCTTGCCACATGCTTGCTTAGGTTGTCTAGTTCTTCTCTCAGCATCTTGTTTTCGGCCTTGCTTTGGTCACACTACCTTTGTGACTCGACTATTGCCATTACCATCTCCCCGAACTGACCTAGGGCTGTAAAGAGGTGATTTGTAACATCCTTTAGAGGGGGGTCATTGCTTGTGTGGGCACACTCTCTTGACAAGTTGGTTCCTCTCATTTTCTATGCCATAAATTCAAATTTAGTTAGTGCTTAATTAGATTTCACTATCACTAATTACACACACATGAACTTGTATTTACTTGACCTTGTGATTTATATCTTAATGGATTATGTGCTTAGGGTCAAAGTCTTAGTTTAGACATTACATGTCAAAGATTGAAGTCTAGACTCTAATGCCACTATATGTTCTCCATTTCAGGTGCAGCATGGCAATAACCTAGAAATGACAATTTCAAAGGATACCAAGGCCTAACATCTAAGTATCTAAACCATAATAATAACACTCATTCCAAAAATACAATGCTTTTATTGAAATGTCGCAATGAAAAAAAATGTAAAATCAACATTCCCAACATACTTCTTAATCATCTAAGTAAAGCAATTGCTAGATGACTCATTTCTCCTATTTTTTAGCATTTTACCATCCCCAATTGTCCCTAATCTAAACTGTGCCATCTGTAAACATATTTTGAATTTTCTGAGCAACAAGTCACCTACTAAGTGGACCTACCTGCTTTATAGGGATATGAGCATAAGAAAATTCTTCCGTATAAAATATCTCGAAAGTAATTTTTTGTTCAACAATCTGATTTCTGTGTAAATAGTGTAAACATTTAATTCACATTTTGTTTACATGCTAATGGGTTCTAGACTCCCCTCCATTGATTAAAACCTTAGTCTTTAAACTCAGCTAAAGAGTGTCACATACTTAATCTATAACTCCAATTGAGAGAGTTACCTGTTTAATCTATAACCTCAATTGAGAGGGTTACATACTCAATCTTTAACTCCTATTAAGAGGGTCAAATGCTCAATTTATAACTTTAATTGAGAGGATTACGTACTCAATCAACAACTCTAATTGAGAGGGTTATGTACTTAATCTATAACCCCAATTAAAAGTGTCACATACTCAATAACTTTGATTAAGAGTGTGAATATAGCTTTTATACTTGCTTAATGGTCGAAATTCATTCCTTAACATTAGTGTTTGTTAACTAGAGTATGGGCAATTTATCGTGAACTTAGTCATATTCAAAACATTCAACTTAAAATTCATTGTAAAATGGATACACATGCTTGCTCACATCCATAATTTTTGTAACAAAAGAAGTTATGAAATTTTAAGATTAAAAGCATGTAAAAACATCTTTTGATAGGATGATTGAATTTTTGTAAATAATCAAAAAATTCATCTATATCATAGTATAAAATTCAATTGCTCGATAAAATAATTTTCATAAGGTAATTGTAAAAATAGTAGATGAACCCACTTACATGGTGCTAGCTCTCCTAATTTTATTGCTCACCAAATTCATGTCCTTAGTTTCTCAATAAAATAATCTTTGTTTAATCCCAAATTCAATGCATTGAGCATCCTACCATTTCTTTAATTGTAATCCTTAATCCTTAATCCTTGAGAAGTGAGGGTGGTCCTTTCCTACATTGATTGTGATAATTATCAAGTAATCCTAAGGATTTTCATGTAGTTGTTGAGTTTTCTATGCCTAGGTTGTGTGAGCAGTATTCTATGTTAGCACATGATGGATACTTGTGGGTGCTAAGTGGGTGGAAAAGCAAAATAGGTGAGAAAAACATGAAAATGGGGTTCTTAATTGCCTTTGGGTGCTAGTGGATCAATTTGGCAGTCTTAGGATAGATTAGCATCATATTAGATTTTTGGGTGGCAAGATAATCGACCGTAGTTGCTACTGGAATTACGATCTAGCTGCTTCGCAATCCACTGGTGATCGCGCTACATGGATTGACTAGGATTGATCACATTGGGCCAGCGTGGTTGATCAAAGGCCACTAGAAACACAATTAGGGCTTATCACGATTGATCATGGTCGATCACATCATCTAGATTGAATGGGATTGATCCCTGCTAAGTGGGAGAGTTGATACAAGGGCTTTGGAAATATAATTTCTGTCACCTGTAATCAATCATGCCTGATTGCTCAAACAAGATTAACAAGGATTGATCTGGAAGGGTCAAAGACAATCTCAAAAAACGGCATGATTTTTAGGCATTAGGTGACCTAAGTACTTGTTCAAGGTTATTCACAACGCATAAACTATGATATATACACATGGATACAAGTAGAAAAGGGAATTCATGCATGGATACAAATGCTAATTAAGGGAAATCATGTGGAAGGGTCACAACTTAGAATTCCACTATACTTTGTCTAGGCATATGAAAATGTTTAAGTATTTTACCATGTATATTCAGATAAAAATGAGAGTTCATAGAAAATCTATGTAAAATCTCTAGAGTTGCACACCCCTAGTTCACATAAAAGTTTAATTTGAGCCTACACGAATTTAGTTTTGGGATTTCCTGAAAACTGGTGGGTTGCTAGTTCTCCATCTTCTCCTTAGCAGAGGTCTAGAGTAGTCTTTCGGGGTGGGGGATTTTTTTTTTTCTAGAAGCCCTATTAGGATGGAGTGTATTATACCTAAGGTAAAATTTAGGGCAATGGCTTTCCTCTAATTATGGTATTAATTCTCCTGCAACTTCCACTCCCAAAATTAGGCCTAAATTAGCCCTAATTATCCCCCATCACTTATGGTTTTTCGTCACAATTGAATCCTCATTCTCCTTCCTTATACCATTGTAAGATAATAGCAGTAGCAGCAGTAGTAGTAGTAGTAATAATAATAATAATAATAATAGTTATTATTATTATTATTTTAGATTATGGTCTAATAACAAAAAAGAAAACTTGGGTGTTACAAATATGAGATTTTAGATGAATTTTTATTTTTTTTGTGAATCAAACGTTAAAATATTTTTTTAAAAAAAATTGAATTTTCAATCTTGGTTTTCTGGGGGACATTCAATATCTAATTTTAGTTTTTGCTTTTAGCTGTACTTTTAAATTTTTAAAATGTGCTATGTGCTTATAGTTTTTTAATTGTGTAATACTTACAATCAAACTTTTAGGATTTTATCTAAATTTATTTTTAGATAATAATTAATATTGACAAATAATAGATTTAACATACAAATAATATTAAACAAATGGAAGACTTGCCATAATTTATGCACTGACCTATTGCCTGACCAAGGAGGGATAGAATATTATTGATACATTGAGTACCTTCTATAGTAGTCTCAGAGAAAATAATTGTATCATTTGCAAATAGGAGATGAGAAATCGAATGTGCATTTCTTGGATTTCTAGTGGCCTAAATCAGTCTTGCTTCTTTAGTTCTTTGAATGTATTAACTTACAGCTTCCACACAAAAGCGAAAAAGAGATGGTGAAAGGGGATCCCCAAGCATATGTTCTCTTTTTGGACTAACGAATCCAGAGTATTCACCATTCAAAGTGAATGAAAAGGTGGCTGATTGGATGTAATTCATAGTCACCTGAATGAATTTTGCATTAAAGCGCATCAGACTTAAAATGAATCAAGGAATTTCCATCCAACCCAATAATATGCTTTGCTTAAATCCAATTTCATTGCTGTAAATCTATTAGCTCCTTTGCTCTTAATTTTTAGATGGTACATTTCCGCAAATGCAATCATAACATTGTCCATAATAGGCGTCCTAGTATGAAAGCGGATTGAAAAAGGGAAATGATGGCGTCTAGTGTCGGCTTCAAGCAATTTGCAATGAATTTATATATCAATTTATAGTCAATGTTGCATAAACTTATTGGCCAAAGTTGGTCCAAAGTTTGTGCTTGTTCACATTTAGGTACAAAGCGTGATTGTGGCTCAAAATAGCTCCACCAATATATAAATCTAGAAGCTCATAATCACTGACCTTTGGCCCAATAATATGCTAGAATCTTTGAAAGAAAATAGGTAGGTATCCATCTGGACCGGTGCTTTAAGTAGAGCAATTTGTGATAACACTTGTGCCACCTTCTTGTATATGTATGTTAAGAAGTATTTAATTCATTTCATCCGTCTCCTTCGGCTGAATGAAGTATCATATTTCCTCCACCTCAGCATTAGTTGGCTTAGAAGAGGAGAAAGTTGTTTACAATATATGTTGATAGTTCTGTTTATGTCAACTTTATCCACATACCAATCACCCTGATCTCTTTTAATTTTATCATTCTTGTCAGTTCTTGCTTAGATTGAAACATAGGTATGGAAATATGTGAAGCTTCAGTCACCTACTTCCAACCATTGTACCTTGTGTTGTTGTTGCTAATAGAGCTCTGCCTTGATCATTTGCTCAACGAGTTCATTTTCAACATTTCCCCCTTTTCTTTGCAGTTTGCTAAGAAGATATTTTGACGAATTAGATTAATTTCTTTTTCAAGAGCTGCCATCCTTGTCATATCACATGTTGGATTGTGTTTCTTCCATTTCCATGTTCTTTTTGGCGCATGATAAGTCACTTATTTATTAGTGACATGCTCTCTAAAGTCAATAGAAAATTAGGGATGCCAGAGGATATTGTGGTTTTATATATACTTTTTTGTAGTTATTAATAAAATATTGATTTATGCATCAATGTTATGGCAAGTTTATTCATACTTTTAAATTTTAGTTGGCATAATGTATTACATGTGCCCATATGTTGAGTTAAGATGTCTTATTCATAAGGAATTATAAATATAGACAAAAGGTTGTCTTAATACTCAACTACTAAAACCAGTCTACGAGACACAAATACTCTAAAAGTTATTAGAGAGTCAACATGAGTTGCATACTTTATATTTGTACGGTGAGTGTCATGCCATTCAGTATAAGATATTGAGAATACATGTGTATGGATGTGCCATTCGGAAATGGGCATTCAAATAATGACAAGTAAAATGAAACAAACACATGAAGTTTACTTTTAGCTATTAATGTCTTGCTTCATAATTGTGTTAAGTGTGGTGGAACTTAGATGTAAGACAATGCGGTTGCTTTATGTACATGAAGTCAATATATCATTAGGATATTAAGGGTCCATATCTATCCTAATATAGGATTAGGTCATGAGACCGACGTGATGTTTCTTGGAGGTATGTGTGCTTTCAATTTGGAATTTGTCTCCTTACAAATGATTAAGGCATTTATCTTGTCAAGTTGGTGTTGTATGAGAAGGAAACCCTTGGCTAATAAAGTGTGTGTGATCAAAAAAGAGTTTTCGATTGGAACATTTGTCTCATGAAGTAATGCTGACAGTTATATGTCCAAGTTTATGAGTTTAGCTAAATTTACGATTCTCTCTTAGTTGGGACAAAGTAAAATAAAAGGTTTATATGGAGTATTCAAGATCAGAAACGTTCATTGTGATCCGATTCACTTCATCTTAATTAAGTTACACTATGGGCTGTGGGCTAGAAGTTACTAAATCTTTTAACCTATACTCGTTGCTAATTAAAGATGAACCTAGGGAGTCATAAACAAAAAGTTGAAACATATAACAAATGTTAAATTGGTGGGTTGCAAACAAAGTTTGAGAAGACTTATGAAATAATTTATTTAATTACAATTAGATTGAATTAAATAAATTGACATTGTATTTGTTAATGATAAGATCATTAATTAGAAGCACAACGAAAATTTAATTTAACTAATGGAGATTAATTTCATTAAATTAATTAGACACAATTGGGTTTAAATTATTAATAGAAATTAATAATTATAGGACATAGAGCTTTAATTAATAAATAAAAGTCTATGGGCTAGCTTTAATTAAAAGGTCTATGTAGGAAGGCCGATGGTGCTCATATCTTGAACCCTAAAGTTACAACTATTTAAAGAAATGCTTAAAGAGTTCAAGACAAACTTTGAGAGCTGAAATTTTCATGCACCCCCTTGAAACAAGAAAAGAGAGACACCGTTACGTACTCTTCTCTTGTCCTAAATTAATTCTTACCCAAAGTGTTCACGTTAGAGCTGCGCAAAAGGAGTTTTGCAAACTGTAGATGGAGCTTGTTGTCATTTCAGCTGTGTAGATGAACTAAAGGTTAGAGTTTGAGAACCACAACTCAAAGGATCACAAAAAATTGGTTGGAAATGTTCTCAGAGGTAAAAGTTTCTAACTTTGATTATAATTGTGGTATCTTGTATGTTTAGCAACGAAAATGGGTGGGATTTGTTTGGTTTTATTCCGTTGTGCATGTATGATGGTTTTGTCATTGAAATTTAATTTTTACAGACAAATTCCAACAAAATCCAACATCATTAAGTGAGATATAATGATTTTAGGAGGAGTTTAATGCTTTATTTACCATTGTGGCATCTCCAAATTTTCAAATTTAAGCCGAACTACTTCAATCTGAATGGTCTACCTTCCCCAAGATTTGTTTAGCTAATGTTTGCTCTTACCCACAATAATATAGGTGTGTGATCTAAAAAAGTTGTTAAGATATGTTCCATTTTAGCCTTAGGAAAGAGTGTTGTCCACTTTGGATTTGCACAAGTCCAATCATGTCGTTTTTGAACTATTTTTGAGTTTTTTTAGTTATTACACCATGGAAAAGGATAGCCATTAAAGCCTAAATCCTCAAGATTTGAATTTACAAAACTTGTCAAAAATCATTTAATTGCTGGGATGGAGTTTGGGATTTTTCTTCCTTTCATCATCTAACTAGAAATGCAATGAAATCTCCTCCACACACCTATGGCATATTTAATCCACTTCTTTTTTGATTCTATAAAATCTAGTTGGGCTCCATTCAACTTTTTTTCCTTATTTTGGATGATCATGTCAATGTCTTGCTAGGAGTAACTTAACAATGACATTTTAATTTCCTGCTTCCATAGCATCATCAGTCCTCCCAATTTATTTTGTGCTTTAACTACCAAACCAAAACAATCTAACCTTTGCTTTTATTCCTCAAAATACACCTTCTTAAATTTTGTTTCTAAGAGAAACACCAAGGAGAAGGCTACAGATCGGACCAATAGTTCGATGTGCTGAACTTTCAAGGAGCTTCGAAGTTCTTGATAGCTCCATAAAAGGCAATTCATGGCTCCTAATAAGACTACATAGTAGTATGTGCTATTACACTCATAAAGTGAATCTGATTCAAATGTCTTGGCCAATTTTACTTCTAATCGAACTTTCATCTCAATAGGATAGGAAGTTGGCCTCTTGAGTGTTCCTCTTTGTGTATTCTTTACTTGCCCAGTACCTTTCTTTCTAAGTGGTTCATTCTAGCATCGAATATCACCTTTTTATAATGGGCCTTAACTAAAACAGATTAGACATATTAAGAGGGATATCGAACTACTGATCCACCACATGTTGTGTAGTTCCTTTAGGTATAGCTTCTACTGGGTTCTCTTTGTTAACCATATTTTCCTCTGCTTCTTCATTTGGTAGACTAACTGAGCTTCGCATAAATTCCATCCCTTGATTTTCTTATAAGGTGTTTACATTGTTTTGTATGGTTTGATCACCTAGATTGGTCTCAACATTTTCTTTCTCCTCATGCCATTATTCGGGTACTCTTGAAATTGAAGAGTCGCTTTCATTCCCCCCATTTTTTGATAAAATATGATGATGATGTTTTCTTTCATCTTCCAAATTCAACCCTTCACCTTTTTCTATGAACACTCAAAAAATATTAGATCCCCTTATGACACACACGCTAGAGCCAAACTTGAATATCCGAGGATTTGGGAGGTCTAATGGCTCGAGCTAGAGCTAAAAAACTCAAGGAAGCTACGATGGTGCTCCTGAAGGAGTTTGGTGAGACTTTTGGACATTTAGAAGAGCTTATGGAGGAAGAAGAATGTCAATGGATGCATTTGGTGCAAAGAGAGATTGAAACAAGCTTAGGAACAATTTTTGGATCGAGCCTAATAGATCGCTAATCTAGCATGAGTTTGCCGAATTGATCTAACTGCTAAGAATCGCTAGCATACTAGATTGTGAGGGTTCTGTGTTTATGATTAGTAGTGAGCCACTCAATCACACCTAACATAATCGTAAGTCCTCAGAACTATGAAATTTCAATCTTTAAAATCTAGATCAAAAGATGGATCGAGCACAACGTCGGTGTAAAGCTATATTTGGATATGAATTTACTTTTTACATGTCTTTTAATTTTGGAAACTTATTTTCACAGTTTCTAGGGTTTCAAAGGTTTCTAAAATACTATAAAAAGGGCCTTAATTATTTTAGGAAGAATCTTTTGACTCTTTGGCTATTGAAACATACCTTTCTCTTTCCTATAAACTTTAAGTGTTTCAATTTTCTTGTGAAAAACACAAACTGGATTATTTCAAGTTGTTGTGGTTAATTTGTGATATATCAACTAATTAGGCATGTTAGTTGTTGTTGCCTTTTTGCTAGAGTTTATTGAAGACCATTGCATTGAATTGTTCTTCATAGTTCGTGCAAGTAGGTTTCATTAGGCTCTGGCATACACCAAAAAATTCATATCTTTGTGCTTCTGAACATACATTAGTTGGCATCAAAGTTGGTTGTTTTGAATTCTTATCTAGATACTAGTCCAAGTACCAATATTATCCTGTTCTTCCATGTTCTGTGTACCTTATTTATCTCATGTCCTTCATTATCTTGTTTTCTTTTGTTCTTAGTCAAAAAAAATAAAATCATTTGGTTATGTTGAGTTGTTCTGCTCTCTGTGCATATTTGATTTTGCAAAATTGAGAACTCAGAAAACAAAAAAAAAAAAAAAACAAAAAGAGAAAGAAACAAGCAAAAAACACAAACAAATTGAACAATTTGAATCACAAGGAAAGCTGTGATTTTTTATTGAAATTTGTCATTAAAGTGATCCTTAGGTGTTGGAGAACATTGAAAAATTGAAAGAAATTGAATAGGAAAAGAATTTTGGATGTTTTATTGGTTAGATCATGGAATTCCAAACATGTGATAGACTGGACCACCAATTGAAATTGATTGTGTGTGCCCATTATCTTGTTCCAAGTCAATCGCTGAGATCCCAATCAATCGCCCCTATCTCTAAGTTGATCGCGATTCGGCTTTCTATTCCAGATCAATACCTTTTGCTCTAAGATTGATTGTGACTTGGTTTTTCAACTAAAATCTATCCCTTTGTGTCGAGATCAACCTATCGTAACCATTTCTCTCTCACGTTGATCTGTTTTCTTTCAAATTGATTTTAAATTCCTAATTTTCATTCTCTTCACACACTTACAAATTAAGTAGGGGTGCGTCGCTTAAATTTCTGAGAATCCTTAGAATTTTACATAGCATACAAAGGTAATTGACTAGTGAGTACATTGATTGAATGGATTTTTTTGTGTGATACATGAGTGAGAGATAAAAATAGAGTGAATTACATCTCGTAAGGTAGGAGGACCCAGTACACACTTCACGTCTTTATTTTCCCTCTATACTACATACAATTCTAGGATGTTTGGAGAATTAGAAGTTAGGGAGAACAATTTTAACATGAAGCAGTTTATAAACCTATTGGTTAATATTAACTAGCATTTGGAGAACTAACGAGAGTCATTACCACAGCAAAATTAAATTTATAAAGAACCAGTAACATAGTAAGTACAGGTATCATTCTCACGAGGAGGGGTTTGTATTTATTAATGTAACTAAGTTTTTATTAGTTAGGCCTAAGAAATATAGCAAAGTTAAAAGAAATAAAATAAAAGGACTAAAACAAACACTTGAAAACATTTACAACTTAAATGGTTGAAATACTAAGAATTGAAAAATCTAGCGTCTTGTGTTTTATTGATTTCCTACGTATGCCAATTAATGTTGATTCTCACTTTGATTCGTTTGTTATGGGTTGTTATTCCTAATGTTACCAGGTTATCTTTCCAAACTCTCCTGAAACTTCAGCTCAAACTTTTGTAGGTTTTCCCAAATATTACCGAATTTAGTAATTAGTTCTATGAATGACAATGTTCTTTTTGTACTAATCCTATGGTTTAACTCTTGCTATTCCCACAGATTTAATGTTCACAGGTATATATCTAGCGCACAAGTTTCATTTTCGTTATTCTTCACACAATTCCAAATTAATTAAAGAAGTGTCCAATTCTTCTAACTACTATTCAATCCCACAATTGTGAATAACAATAGTAAAGACAATCAATCACAAAACCATGTAAACATATTCAATCAATAATAAGTACAAGAGACAAGATAGATAATTAGCAATCCATAATATTAACCACATTTTTGTTTTGCCTTTATACTACACACATTTACTGGATGTCTATAGTTGGGGACATCACTTTTAACATGAAGCAGCTCAAAGACACATTGGCTAGTATTAACTAGTTTGGAGAAAGGTATTGCAGGCATCTACATGGGGTAGTCCAGCACCTCCAAAGGAATCAATGCCAAAGAGGAGATCGTTGACGTGCTTGCCATGTAGCAAAAGGTATGTTAGCGATAAGTAGTTTGATTACTTTGACGAGTTTGAGGGTGTTGGTAGCCCTAGGAAGCTTAATAGGCAAAGACAAGACAAGGATGATGAAGTATTGAAGGGCATCAAGTTAACCATACCAACATCCCATGGTAAGTTGATCTAAATGCTTACTTAGAATAACAGTGGCGAGTAGAGTTGGTATTTGATAGCGACCATTACACCAAGGCACAAAAAAAGAAATTGGTAGTAGTAGAGTTCACCAATTGTGCTATTATGTGGTGGGACTAGGCATATACTAGCCATAAGAGAAATGGTGAGCACCTTGTTGATACTAGGCATGACTTGAAAGTCTTGATGAGGAAAAGATTTGTAGCTACTCATTATCATAGGGATGTGCATTGTAGGTTACAAACATTAATGCAAGGTAGTCAGAATATAGAGGACTATTGTAAGGAAATGGATATAGCGTTAATGAGAGTTGATGCAGTAGAGGATAGGGAGGTGGCCATAGCTAGATTCATTGAGGGTTTGAATAGGGAAATTGCAAACATTCTTGAGTAGCATTATTGTGTGGAAATTGAGGACTTGGTGGAGTGATCCATGAAGGTTAAGAAGTTGCTTAAGAGGAGACGCAGGTAGCAGCAGTCACCATATACAGTCTTACAACCATTTTTGCTCAGCTGGAGTAGAAGCAATTGGCTACAACTGGTAGGAGTTCTAAGCTAAAGGTTACTTTGAAGGATGAAACATCTAAGGCCCTTCTTGGAAGGCAACCTAAACTATCTTTTAATTGCTTTCATTTTATTTATTTATTTATTGAGTTTGCCTTGTTTTGTGTTTTGTGAAGATCATTTATATTTTTGTCTTACTGAAGAATTTTGGGAAAAATAAAAAAAGGCAAGTGTGCATGATGAAGCTCAAAAGAAAAAGGGAGAAGAATAGATGATAGACTCTCCTAGGTTGTCTCATTCTATGTTGCTTTATTTTACTTGTGATAATTTAATTAATAGAGACAGCAGGATAAGTGTAGGGGTGGGCAAAAGTGTAGAAAATTTTAAGTGGAATTAGCGTAGTTGCATCAGTGATTTATCATTGAATTTTTTATGCATGAAAGTGTGGTTTTTATGATTAAATTGATAGCATTAGCATGGATTGAACTTGAGACCACTGTACTCAATTCATGATGAATGTCTTGAAAGGAATTTGTGTTGCTTTGTTCTTGTGATTAATATGCTAGACTTAGTGTTGAAGGCATGGTTCTTATTTGATTGGGCACACACTCTTCTTTCTTGATTATTAAACGGTTTGAAAAGTTCTATAGTGATGATTGAGTTAGGGACATAAGGCTTACTGTAGGTATTGACAAATTCTTTAGAGAACAAGGG
Organism: Avicennia marina; assembly: GCA_019155195.1. Classification (NCBI taxonomy): domain Eukaryota; kingdom Viridiplantae; phylum Streptophyta; class Magnoliopsida; order Lamiales; family Acanthaceae; genus Avicennia; species Avicennia marina. The sequence continues at coordinate 6,327,914 of CM032766.1, read as the reverse complement.
AGATTAATGAAAAATAGGGTGGGACTTCAAAAGAAATAGAGTGGAAAAAATTTGAAGAAAAAATGAACATATGTGAACATGAGAAACATTAGTCCACTCCGCTCATTAGAGCAACTGAATAATTAGGATTGCACAGAGACCCCAGCTTAGTCTTGCATAAAAAGTTTGCCTGATTAAGAGTATGCAAAGCATCTTAAGTTAGTTGTGAGTTAAGTAATTAGGGTTGCATGGAAACTTTTGTTCACCTTTGAGTAAAAACATTCCCAACTGCTTAAGAAAGAATTTAAAGTTCACAGAAGATTGTGAAAAATAAGTGTGGGGGAGAAAGATGAAAAGAAAAGAAAAAAAAATTATTAGCCCACATAAGTTCTGTAGTTAGAATTGATGTCAATTGAACTTGTTTAAAAAAGAAAGCAACTTAATGCCTAGAGTGAGTAGTCCTAAATTTAATTGTCTTGAAATTGTTATAAAATTATCAAATGGTTGAAGTGGTTAAGGGGTGAAGAGTGCCACACACACATGGTAACTCATGATATAACATTTAGGTCGAAAGTGCTACAATCTTGAATATGATAGTCTAAGGATGTGTGTATATATTTGATTTTTAAATTAAGAAGAGTGGCCAAGTTCATGATTTTATGCATTAATAAATTAATTGGACAGAATGTGTTTGCTTGAGGACAAGTAAACAAGTAAGTATGGGGGTGTGACAACATGTGATATTATAGTATATTCGTACCCCTCGTATGCTTATATACACATGCAAGCAACCTAAAATGGAGAAAATATGTTATCATGCATGAATTATATTTAACATGATGATTTGGTCAACAATTTAACATGGCTTAACATGAATTGGTGTGGAAAAGTGTAGATACTAAGTTAATTACTAATTTTGGACATCTTTTACACTTAAAATGTGATTTTATATCTATAAGCCAATGTCACTACTACAGATGGGAGAGACACAACCACGATAGGTGGTGATGCAATTGTGCAAAGAAATGGCAACTCATTTGGCAAAATTCTGTGATTTTTGGTCGCTATTGCGAAGGTGAAGATTGTAAATGCGAGGGCTTCAGGCACTGTAGTGGAATAGGTCTGTGGACCACACTGGAATTTCTACAGGTGAAAGGCATGACTATTGTGTAATGGTTTAAGAATGTGAGAGGGTTCAATGTGAGTGCAGAAGTTGAAATGTGAAGTTTATACAAACTTGTGTCTAGGTGATAGGTGCGAAAAAAGGTGCTCTAATTATGGAGCTAGATGTCATGATTGTAGGTCAATGAGGCAGTAGATTTCATACTTTGATTTCACAGGGTTTTTTGAGGGTTTTTTTTGTCTTTTTCCACTCATACATGAACCCTAGGCAATGTACAACTATAAATACATGTTCACTACATCTTGGGGAGTGAGCCAGGCTTAGTTGTTATTTTTCAATAATTAGAAAAACAAATGCACATACTTGGAGAAGTGAAGAAGGAGGAATCCATGCCAAGTCTTAGAAAGCCTTCAATACTCCACACAAAGCAAGAATAGTAGTATATGTTTTCCGCACTTTTTCTTTTGCTTTTGTCATGTTTGGGATGTTAAACACGTCAGCAATGGCTTTTATTAATAATATTATGGATTGCTACTTATCTATCTAGTCTCTTGTGCTTGTAAGTGATTAAATATGCATGCATGGTTTTGTGATTAATTGTCTTTACTATTGTTATTTGCAATTGTGGGATTGAATAATAGTTAGAAGAATTGGCTACTTCTCTAATTAATTTGGCATTGTGCTAGGAATAACAAAAATATAATTTGCATGCTAGACATACAATTATGAACATTAAACATGTGGAAATAACAGGAGTAAAACTATCGGATTAGTGCTGAAAGAATGTTGCCATTCATAGAACTAACTACTTAATTGGGTAATGCTTGGGAAAACCTACTAAACTTTGAATTGAAACTTTACGAGAGTCTAAAAAGATATTCTAGCTACATTAGGAATACAACCCTTAACCAAGCAATTAAATTGAGAATTAATATAAATTAGCATGCATAGGAAATCAATACAACACAAGAGGTTAGATTTTTCAATTCTTAGTACTTCACCCATTCAAGTTGTAAGTGTTTTCATTTGTTTGCTTTAGTTCTTTTATTTTATTTCTTTTATCTTCACTACGTTTTTTAAGCCTAACTAATAAAAATTTAGTCCTTCTCGTGGGAATAATACCTATACTCACCATAGTACTGGTTCTTTATAAATTTAATTTTAGTATAATGATGACCCATGTTAGTTCTCCAAATGCCAATTACTACTAGCGAGCATGTCTATAAGCTTCTTCATGTTAATAGTGTTGTCGCCAACTGCTAATTCTCCAAACATCCTGTAAATGTATGTAATATAGAGGAAAAATAGAAATGTGAAATGTGTTGGTGTCCTCCTACCCACTAGATGTAATTCACTTTGCTTTTACCTTTTGCTCATGTATCACACAAAATAATCCACTTAATTAATGTATTCACTAGTCAATTTCTTGTGTCCACCATGTAAAATTACAAGGATTCTAAAAAATTTAAGTGATGTACCCCTCCTCAATTTGCAAATGTTTGAAGAGATGAAAACCAGGGATTTAGAATCAATTTGAAAGCAAATGGATCAACTCAGGAGACAAAAAGGTCAAAATGGGTCGATCTGAACATAAAAGGATCAATGCTAGCTAAAAAACCAAGTCGTGATGAATCTTGGAGTAAAAGGGATTGATTTGAAATAGATAGTCGAGTCATGATTGACCTAGAGACACATGCGATCGATCAAGATTGTGACAATCATCCTAGAACAAGACAAAGGGCACAAATGATCAATTTGAACTAGCAGTATGGTCGATCTCTCATTTGGAATTCCATGATTTAATCAATAGATCCCTAAACAATTCTCTCCCAATTCAATTTCTTTTAATTTTTTAATGTTCTCTAACAACCAATGATCAATTTGAGGTCAAATTTTAGACAAAAATCACAACTTTCCTTATGCTTCAAATTCTGCAAATTTTTTTTTTTTTGGCTTGTTTCTTTCTCTTTTTGTTTGTTTTATTTCTTTTTTGAGTGCTCAATTTTGCAAAATCAAATACGCCAGGAGAGTAGAACAACACAATGTAATCAAACGAAATATTTTTCTGACTACGAACAAAAGAAAATAGGATCGAAGGACACAAGACAAACAGGATATGAAGAACAGAAAAGAACATGATAAAATTGTTACCTACATTGGTGTTTAGATAAGAATTCGAAACAATTGGTTCTGATGCCAATTGACGTGTGCATAGAAGCATAAATATATGAATTTGTAGGTGTATGATAGAACCCAATGAAACTTGCTTGCATGAATTGTGAAGATGACCTAATGCAACTATCTTTCATGAACTCTAGTAAAAAGACGGCTCCAACTAACACACCTAGTTAGTTCATAACTTGGAATAATTTGATTTGTATTTTCCACAAGAAAATTGAAACACTCAAATTTTCTAGGAAAAGAGGAAAGTATATTTCAATAGCCAAAGAGCCAAAAGATTCATGCTAAAATAATTAAGGCCCAATTTATAATGTTTTAGGAGCCTTTGAAACCATAGAAATCATGTAACTAAGTTATCAAAATTAAAACACATGTAAAAAGTAAATTCCTTTACTAAATCTTGATTTGTCCTGACATTGCACTTGAATCGATAGTTGATTTGGGTGTCCGAATTATAAAGATAGAAAGTTCATAATCCTCAGTTATTACGATTGAGCTAGACATGATTGAGCGGCTCACTCTTGATATTAAACACAAAACCCTTGCGATCTAATGCGTTGGTGGTCGCTTGGCTGTTAGATCAATTCGGTGCACTTGAGCTCAATCAGGGATCTATTGGGCTTGATTTGGAAGCTGCTCTGAAATTTGTTTCAAGATCTCTTTGCACTAAATGTACCCACAGTTGTTCTTCTTCCTCCTTGAGCTCTTTCAAACGTTTAAAAGCTTCTCTAAACTCCTTCACAAGTACCATCATAGCTTCCTTTAGTCTTTTAACCTTGGCTAGAGTTATTAGACCTCTGACAATCCTCCGATATTCAAGTTTCGTTTTGGTGCTTGCTTCATAAAAATATTTTAGAGCTCATCCATACAAATATTTGTAGACAAATAAGAAAAAAATTTCACGCATGTAACAAGTATTTTGTCTATTTTAGTGATGATTTTTAGGAATTGCTTATGTTTATTTTATGCAAGAAAAATCCAATATCATTTCAATTTTTGGGAATTTTAAATTTCTATTAAAAAACAAAGTGGCTGTTACATCAACATGCTAAGGAATGATCATAATAAGGAGTATACCTTAAATGAATTCTAATAATTTTGTGAAGAAGGCAGCTTGCGAAAGCAATTAACTGTTAGTTATACACTATAACAAAATGGAGTGTCTTAGAGATAGAACCAAGCTCCGATGGAGATGGTGAAATCTATGCTACATGAAAAATTATTGCTGAAGAAATTTTAGATTGAAGCCACGCACACAGCAGTATATTTACTCAATTAAAGTCCTAAGAAGCCTACATAAAATCAAACTCTAATTCAAGCTTTCCTCTTTAGAAAATATCCTCACATGGCTTGATATCCAATGTTCATATATGCCATCTTTCAATTGTAACAAGAAGAAAATCTCTAGTTAAGCTACAGAGCTGCAGCTCATCCTCGTTCCTTTTGTTTAATCTACTCACACTTTTAAATTTGCAGTTTCATGAATTTGTAAACCATCTAATTAGGTTAAGTATGCTAATCCCTTTATTATAAAGGCGTCATAAACTCGAGATATTAGTAATTAAATCCCCTTAATGCCAGTACAACATTTAAGCAAAAGGAATACGGTTTATTAAAAATTCATTATTTGTTTTTTAATTTTTTGCTGTGGCTTGTTTTGAAGATTAAATCATAAAGTTAAGCTCTTCTGCAAACTGGTCTTCGTGCAGGTTCATGAAAACCGAAGAAAGAATTAGAAAGAGGAAGACAACAACGAGAAAAAAACGGGGGGAAATATCTATATATTGTAGATACGCCCACGTGATGACCCTGAAGGCTCATAAAGGGCAACATTTCTTGGGTTAGGTTTAGCTTGATATTCCCCAAAAGTACTCCAGCTTTTGCTAGAATTGTGGCCTTTGTCAATAATATTTGACCTCACATGTTCAGGCAATTTCAGTGTAAACCTATCTTCTTCTTTGCTATTTATAACCAGTGAATGCCCCGTTGAATGTGACCTTGAAAACTTTTCCACCTCACTTTGTGAATCATCGCCTTGTCCACCAATGCCAGAAGGAATCATTCCGCCCTTGTCACCAGCCCTCCTTTCCCCTTCATTTTCATCCTTGATTGTGATGCTAACAAAATTGTCTTCATTTGGCTGGTTGTCGATGATCTCGTTCATGACATTCATGGGAGATTTCACTAGAGATTGCACCGGAGAGTCGAGGTCTCTTCGACACACGGGGCATGTCTTGCGCGACTCTAGCCAAAGGTCTACGCATCCTTGATGGAATACGTGGCTGCACGCTGTCAAGAGACGAAGGACATCGCTACCATCGAATTCCACCAAACATATGGCGCACTCCAGGCCATATCTTTCCTTTCCGTAATCTTTGACTGTTGAATAAGTGAAAATTGGAAATGATTGGACTATCGAAGGGTCAAGGCCGCCGGTTGCAGCTGATAAGGCAGCGCCTCCCACCGGAGTGCCTGCGGGACTGTTCTGCAGATGCCAGGTAAAGAGGATATTTTGCATGAAACATCGACAGAAGTAAATGGAGAAGAAACCAACAAAGAAAAATATGAGGATGATGATTGTAAGGATGACGGTGATTGGTGGGTATGTATATGGTGGTGATGGCTGCGACGGCAAAGGGTGGACGGAGCCTGTTGCCATAGCCGTAAAAAGGAGACGTAACGGAAAAATTAAGGGCCAAAAAGATTCTAATATTGACCAAAGATGAATTTATCCAATCTACACGTGGCTTTGAGATAAGAAGATTAATGACCAAGAGAAAGAAGAGGCAAAACTTGGGCGGAATTTTAATTTCTTGGGGTTTGAAAATAATATTTGTTGAGGAGACGAGAGTGTGGCATTAATGGAATGCGATGAGACAATCAAGGAGAAGCGTTAAATATTATTTTCCAAAACAGTCTCACACAGTAATACGTGGGCTTGTTTTATCCCATCGAAGTAGCATTAATGCGCATTTACTCTATGACACCGAGTGTAGACAAACTTGATTCCATTAGTACATTCTTTGCATCTAAACAATACACACACTATATATATATATGATCAAGAGTTTCATCTCCACATTATTATAATAAGTAAAACAAGGAGAAGCGTTGAAGTATTATTTTCTAAAACAGACTCACACAGTAAGACTTGGGCTTGTTTTATGCCATTGAAGTAGCATTAATGTGTATTTACTCTACGACGCCGAGTGTGAACAAACTTGATTCCATCAGTACATTCTTTACATCTAAACAATACACACACACTATAAATATATATATATATATATATATTATATATATCAAGTTTGTTCACACTCGCGTGTATATATATATATAGATCAAGAGTTTCATCTCTACATGATTATAATAAGTAAAATTTACGTAAAATACACGTCTTCAATTTAATAATGAATAAGATATCCATTTTGTAATTAATTTTATCTTTTTCTTTTTCTCTTTATTTCTTTTCTAATTACACGTTTTGCATAAGTATAAAAATATTTTAACAAAATATACATAATCAATTAAATAACAATATATTTATTAACTTTATATTTTATAAATTTAAACACATACATAAAGTGTGCCAAAATTACTTGTTAAGTTAACAAGAATTTACTGTTGCATATTGTAAAATTATATAATTACCTCCATTTTAAATTCTTTTATTTAATCTATCATTTTCTTTCTCTTCTCTTTTAATTAACTATTTTAATTTATTTTTTTCTCAAATTTCCTCTCATTTCAAATTCTTTTATCATATCTTTAGTTTTATAGTAAATATTTTTTATACTTTTATTTAAATAACTTTATTTGTATTACTTAAAATGTAGTTCCTTGAGACAGACACAGTGTAATTTATATATGGCGTGCCAATTTTTGGTTAATATATAATTAAAGTGCACTTATTCATGAAACACTTGGAAAAAGATAATTAAACACCACAGTGTAGGTTCAAATTCTCAACGTATCTAGAAAAGATAATAATGACATTTTGCATGATTGAAAAGAATTTATTACAAGTAATCTTGGACAAGAAGAAAGAAACTTTGAGACAGACTTTTGAGAGAGAGATCCACTTCAAAATGACTTCGGCTAAAATTTTTAGAAGAAGGGCGCCTAGTGTACTTATGACGGAAAGAAAAAAAGAAGGGCGACAAGTGTACTTATGATGGAAAAGCCTCGTCCTCAATGACTTCGGCTAAAACTTTTAGACAAATTTTGAATTCAACCCAAAAATGATTTTCCCAAAAGATGTTCCTTTCTTAAAATAATAAATATTTTTTTCAAATGGTTAAATGTAAAATAAATATTTTTGACAGTGTAAGTTGGATTAAAATTGACAATACACTAGAAAATGTTGCAATGAGATTGATAACACACACAAATACACAAACAAAAAATCGAAAGGTATGAAGTACCAAAATTATTAAAATAGTTTGGAGTAACGTTTTCTATGTTTGTGAGGATTTAACCAATATAAAACTTCCACTAACCTCAAATAGGTAAAGAGTCAACTATAAACTATCTTACCTAATTCATTACCCCAATCATAGGATTGCCAACTTGTTGCGAACATAATCTCAACATAGACTCGAATATGTTTGACCTAAACCCAGTTTATATTCAACATTTCACCATGATAAATTAGTCTTAAGAGATTTTGACTCTTCAACTCTTTACACTATCATTCAAATAATGTTGATAACAATTTAAACTAAAGACTAAGAGACACAAACTCTCAAATACAAAATCTGACATTCTCTAGCCTCTTTCATCTCTCTCATACTCTTCACGTCTTCAGCATTCTTCATGTAGTGTAGAGTTGCAAAGTCTAGGTCAGATTGGTTTCTAATTGATCAATATCCAACTAAATCTATCTCAAACTCTTTAAAATCCTTAATGCAATTTTCTAATTTAAGCATATCTATAGCAAATTTTTTCATGTAATTAGGATCTCCTCAAATACTTAGTCTAATTTTATCAAGTGTCGTAAGCAAACATAACAATTTAAAGACTCATACAAGTTAGGGAAATCTAGCCATGCTACTTCTTGTGAATAATGTGTTAACAATTCAACAAACAAGCTAACACTCTCCCTTTCGACACATTGTGGCGCAACTCCAATTTCCTAACTTGTTTTCAAGCAAGTGATCAACAAGACATTTAAAATGAACCACATTTATTCATTCATTTGGCCATTTACACCATCTAGTAATTGATTACAAATTTTTTAGCATAATGTTCATTTCAATCCAAATGATTACATGAGCAAAGACAACAAATGTTCTCAATAGGCTACAAAACTTCATGGTCAACAAGAATTCATATGCGCTAACCATTTGGTACACTCTAACAAATTTTAGCAAGTTTTAACCACAAGCACACAAACAAAGCATCAATTTCAGCAATTTTGCTTTTCCTTGAGTCGATTACTGTCTTTTGAGGCTAGTGCGCCATCTTTAGGTGGTGGAATGTCATCCAACGTCCATAGTGTTGACCTAAAGTTGGCAACCTACAATTTAACCTTGAAATGTGGCAATCTGTTTATCAAAATATCATCCCTTGATGGCCAAGTTGTTAATCACCTCCAAAATTCACCCTCTTAACTCCTTGGGATAGGTTGTGTGTTCTACATAAGCTTCTAGACACAGTCTTTAGTTTTCCTAACTTCTTAAATTTTTTTTGATAGTGCAAAACATCAATCACAGTAATTGATTCATTTTCTTTCAAAGCAACCTTAACCTACCTTAACCTTCCATCTTCGGATTAGCTTGGAGATCAAGCAAATGTGTAGAACATAGCTAGTTGTTGATTTAGATTCAACTTGATTCACAATAACTTGGAAGATTAGATGTCCAAGATTGACCAAATGTTTTGTTCCTAATTTGTAGAGCAATGTAGTCATAGTAGTTGTAACCAATGTTGTGTTAGCTGTTGGCAACAAGTTGGCAGTTCTAAACTTTTACAAATTAAGTACTTTAAAAAAAGTGAGGATTGTAAGGTAGAACCTTCTAGCCGTTTGTCCAACTTGTTTCTAGTTAATACATGAGCTATGTCATCATACTTGATCACTTTCCTAATAGGGTAAACAAAATCAAACTCCAGGATAGGCCACCTCGGCAATTTGTTGATAACATTGGTTGATAAATTCATAAATTTTCCTCCCACTTAGACTTTATGAAGCCATCCAAAATATTTTGCAGTATTCTTACTTATTAAATGTGAATTAATTCGTAAATAAGTTCAAGATAAAATATATTAAATCATGTGACAACCTTGAGTAACCCAATACATTTTATGTTTCACGTACGATAACTTTTTCAACAACAAAATAACATGAGTTTATGTACACACATCCCTAGTTAGCCTTTTTGGTATAGAATTTCCTCAAAAAGTTCCTTCTCAAATATGGTTCACATATTTCCATTTTTTCCTTAGACTTAACCTTAATTTTGGCTTTTTTAACCCTAGTTTTTAAATCAGGTCTCTGACTTGGTTCAAAAATGTTCTTCTGGGTGGAAAATTCTTCAAATTTAGGCCGTGTTACTTCCATTATGGTTTATTTGTCACAACACGTTTTGTTTCAACTTTTGGGACAATTTCTCATCTAGGTTCCTTAGGCTTAGTCAACCCTCTTCATGTCAGCTCTTCAGTGTGTGCGATAATGTTTCTTTTTTTGTTGCAATGACAATTTCTTGAGCTGGTTGTTCTATGCTAGTGTAACATTAGGAAATGGTTCCATTAGAACTTATTGAACTTTTTATTCAGAACTTTTTTTCTTTTGACTTACCTTTTCTTCATAGCTTTTTTTTTTCTTTTTGTTATGGTCATCCTTCTTGGAGTAGGTTTAACATCGTCTAAATGGGCTTTACTTCTATTGTTATTGTGTTTTGGTGGAACCCATTCTTGTTGTATATGGATTTTTTCAATAGTTTCGAGGAGCTATGCAATAGAGGTGAATCCTATCACAGTTGATTTAGCCTTCCTTCCAGATATTTTTCTTATTTTTTGGTTTTCTCACATAGTTTGCAATAATTACAAAAGGATTGTTGGAGAAAATGGTGGGTTTTTGATAGGAAGTATTAGGATTTTTTAGATAAAAGTAAGCATTATATAAGCATGAATTGGTGGTTACATATCAATTAAAAAACAAACTTTTTTGGGAAAGAGGAGGGATTAATAGCTATAACTATTGAGAACTGTACCATCATCACTACATCTCCAATAGTGTTTGCCTCCTCTAATAATGTTGCGTCACGTCAACACTAGGCACGGGTTAGCTTATGCCTACGGTTCTCAAATCTGGTAACACATAGCCCTCTAATGAATACATCTACAAGGTGTTTGTTTGTTGCAACATGGTTGATAAAAAATTCCTTTTTTCCACGAATTCATGAATAAAATGATGTCTAATGTTAATGTGTTTTGTTTGTGAGTGTTGGATAGGGTTTTTTGATAAATTAATTACACTATTATGGTCACATAATACCATCAATTCTTCCGCTTTCAATCTGTTAGTGATATGCCATTTAACACTAATAGAAAATGATAGATACTTGAGCACATTTGGTTGTCCATGTACTTTCATTTAGTTATTAATAAAATATTGATTTTCACATCAATCTTTGGCAAGATTTCATGCACGTAAATCTTGATTGGCATAAAGTATTGCATGTGCCCATGTATTTAAGTTAAGAAGCCTTATTCATAAGGAATTATGAATATGAACATAAGATTCTCTTAGTCCTCAATCACTAAAACCTACTCATGAGTCACAAATACTCTAAATGGTATTAAAGAGTTGTTACGACTTATACACTTTGTATTTTTATAGTGAGTGTCATGCTGTTCGGTATGAGATACTGAGAATACATGTGTCTAGATACGCCATTGGGGAATGAAGCATTCAAACAATGACTCACAGACTAAAGCAGATGTATAGAGTTTACTCTTGACTGTCAACATCCCGCTTCGTGATCTTATTAAGTGTACATGGACCTTAGACCTAGTACGACATGGCTACCTTGTGTGCATGATGATCAACGTGTGATTAGAACATTAAGGACTAATATCTATCCTAATATAGGATAGAGTTATAAGCATGTGTAGGCATATGTGTGTTCAATAAGGGATTTGTCTCCCTTCAAGCAAGTAAAGTGTTTGTCCTATCCAGTTGGTGTTTTATGAGATGGAAGCTCTTGGCCAAAACAATACATGATTAGAAAGAAGTATTCGATAGGAATATTTGTCTCATGCGGAAAATATCGACTAGTCATATAACAGAATTTGTGAGTTTGACTAAATTCAGTACTCTTGCTGAGTTAGGATAAAGTAAACCTAAAGGTCTATATAGCCTGGTAGTTATGATTGGAAAGGTTCATTATGATTTGATTCACTTCACCTTAATTAAGTTTCGATATAGGTCATAAGCTAGACGTTACCCATGTCTTTCGAATTATGCTTGTTGTCAATTGAGGATGAACTTAGAGACTCACACACATAAGGTTAGAATGTATTACGAGTTAAATTGATGAGTTACATAATTTATTTAGTTGCAATTGGATTGGATTAAATAAATGGTCATAAGATTTGTTAATGATGAGATTATTAATTAAAAACACAATGGGAATTTAATTTAATTAATGAAATTAATTAAATTAAATTAATGGGACATATTCAGACTTTAGTTATTAATGGAGATTAATAATTAAAGAGTATATAGATTGATTTATTAACGAGATTAATAAATAAGAGTCCATATGTTATTTTCATTAAAATGGTCAATGTAGGAGGGACCCACGAATCCCATACCCCAAAATCCTTGTGTCATAAGCATTTAAAAAAGTTTTGAAGAATTTAAGACACACTTTGAACCTTAAAAGATTCATGCAACCCCTTAAGTAAAAGAAAAAAATACCTCTAGCCACTATATTCAAGGTTTTCTCTTGTTTAGAATCCTTTTTGCCCAAAGTTTTTTGCACTGTAGCTTCACAAAAGGAGTTTTGTGGAGTGAAGAAGGACATCTGATCATCCTAGCTATATAGATGAACTAGAGGTTGAGGTTTGAGGGCCGTGACTTAAAGATCACATTCAAACCATTTGGAAATGTATATTTATTATTTCATCCGTATTTTGCAACAAAGATGGGTGGGATTTGTTCCTATTACTTCCAATGTGATTGTAGAATATTTTTTTGTTATAAAGTTTTGATTTTTACGGGCAAATCCCACTAAAATCTAACAGTGATATTAGAGCCACCTTTTTTCTTGCAAAACTATGAAGTTTAATGATTCTTCCCTATTCTTCATTGGTTTTTGTGCTAAATTCCTTTAAACATGTATATAATGCATGAAAAACTATTTGGAAACATTCTAAAGGTACAGAGTTTATTTCTTTATGTATATTTATGATTCCTTGCATGTTTTGCAACAAAGATAGGTGGGATTTGTTCTTATTGCTTTCAATGTAATTGTGGAATGTTTTTATGTTTTAAAGTTTTGATTTTTATGGGAAAATCCCACAGAACTCCAATAGTAGTATCTGAGCCACCCTTTTTCTTGCAATACCATAAAGTTAAATGATTATTGCATATTCTTCATTAGTTTTTGTGCTAAATTCCTTTAAACATGTATATGATCCATGAAAAAACTTTTAATGTGTTTTAGAAGTGATTGGAACCAAAAATTTTGGAAAGAAATGGATTTGAAACAAAAACCCAAAGTTGTAGAAAGTTTGCAACATTTCACAACTAATAGTCATGGTCACAAGAACTGTTCCCACAAGCGTGACACTGGTTTGTGTCGCCACTCCATCACCGCAGGGTTGCATGAACCCCATGTCCCATTTTGCAATTACAGGAGCTTTCCCACGGCTACAATGGGCCTTCTGATGACCGTAAGAGGTGCTGCAACAAAGCCTTAAGGTTTCTATTGTGGCTAGCCTTTGCAATTGCAGTTGTGGTTGGGCAACTCGCAACTACAATAATAGTCCCAGCAACAGTAAATGAGTAATGTGCATAAATCTTTTTCTTCAATTTTATTTTGAAAATTGTTTTTCAAAAAATGAAAATTAATGCATGTGATAAGTGGGTCATGGAAATTGTCATAAATTGAATTACTTAATTGTACATGTGATGTATAATGATTTGAATGGATGTTGTGGTTGGATTATAGACTTAGGACACTTGTGGATAAATTCATTTACTTCGTTTTATTTTTTATGGGTTTTATAATTAATATTTCTTGTGTTGTAAGAGTATAAGCACAGTTTTTATTTTAATTATGTAAAATAGTATTCTCCATAGTATGCCACATGTATTTGTAAAAAATTAAAGACATCAAGAGTTGGTGTTTGTGTTGAAACCAAGAGTTAGTGCCATTCAAGATTCCAAAATGTGGTGGACCCCATAAAGCCATGAAGACTTAGACAAAGGCATTCAAGAAATTCTTATAGAATAATGTAGGATTTCATGCACTTATGCAGATCCAATCTTAGCTCGAATTAGATCTAGAAGTCCTTAATTCTCCACTTTTATTTTTGCTTATTATTTATGATGAATGTACGAAATACATGAAAATGAATAATGTGCAAAGTGAAACCTAATCTACACGGACTTAAAAGCTTTCTCAAACATATATTAAGTTGTAAGGACAAATTATTTGTTGTAGCTCTCCATAAAGCTTAAAGCCCTAAGTGTAGCCTTACTGTGTGATATCATCATATTAGTAGAGTCAGATTGCGATGGCGGATTTATGACTTTAGGTGCATTGGATATGACATTCAAAGGATACTATATCTTAAGAGTGCTTCGCCATGGGTGAAGTTCAAATTTTGTAAGTTTTCAGTTGGTATATGTGATTTAAATGGACCCAACATGTTAAGAATCAATTACGTGAGGTATTGTTGGGTTGTGGGGTGAAGGAAAGATTGGATCACACATTTGATGAGTTAGCAAGATTTGTTACTCATTAGGCCTAGCATGCCAAGACCAAATTAGTGAGGTGCATCATATTCAATGAAGACTCCAATCCCCTACTAATGAAATTTTACCATTGGAATTTCTGTCTTCTACTCAAGGGAGAATAAGATTTAAAAAATTTAATGGGAGGCCATTTTGATTTTAAGTCTATAATCACAAACAACCAAACTAAGAAATCTTATTTATTTTCTGTAGTTTAATTTTATCTGAATAATGTTTATACTTTTTTTAAAACTACTTGAAACTAATATTCTGATTAGGCCTAACTATATCGACTGGCACTGAAATTTGAGAATTGTTTTCAATCTAGAGTTTCTAGTTATGGCACTTCTTTTACTTGAATGAGCCCTAGTTCCCACTAATTTTCATTTTAGTAGTGGATTTAACTCTCTACAAGTTTTTTTTAATGTTTTCATTGGGGTTTGGGCTTTAGATGGATAACTCAACTCCCATGGTCGATTCTTTGTTGTGCTTCTTGAATGTTGCAATAGGCCTAGGGTTTTTAGTTTGAAAATAGGATGACGAAAGAGGCCTTGGGATTGATTGGCCACAATGATTTTTTGGTCCTTTAAAAGCATGATTAAGGCTTACAATTATGACTAATAACTACTGCAAAAAGCCACCATTAAGGAAATAACTGACGAGAATTTGAGAAACCCACTAAGTTAACAAAAGCATTTAAATTCATGATTTTTAAGGACTCTAAAAATAATTATATTGCATTAGAGTCCTTCGATACTTTCGTCATTATTTTTAGAAAAATTAGACTAGGCATAGGCCTAGTGATTTTCTAAGATATTGAAACTTGTTCCCATTCAAGGCCTTTGTAATGATGTCAATTACATTATGCTCTATTACAACATGAGTTGCTTCAATAGTCTTGGCCTCCATAAGTTCATGGATGAAGTGATGCCTCATGTCAATATTCTTTGTTCTTGAGTGTTAGACAGGGTTCTTTATGATATCAATGGCACTTTTATTATCACAGAGTACTATCATCCCATCAATACTTACACTGTAACCATTTAACATTTGTTTCATCCACAACAATTGAGCTCAACTCTGTCTGACAATAAATTCAACTTTGGCTATAGATAATGGGATACAATTTTGTTTCTTGTTATATCAAGATGCCAAATTATTTCCTACAAAGAAGTGCCCTCTAGTGGTAATTTTTCAATCATCACAATTTCTAGCCAAATCAATAACGGTATAGCGAACCAGTAACCTTAGTATACCACATTCCAAGCTCAGTAGTAGAGTTCACATGGCTTATTATTCTTTTTACCACTATCAAATGGCTCTCTTATGAAGCTACTTGCCACCTAACACAAATATCTACATTGAAACCTAAATCTAGTCTTTTCCTAAGGGAATACTCTAATGGTTTCTTATCCAAAATTTTAGGTTTAAGGAATTGGATTCAAATTCCATTAGGACCATGTGTGAGTGTGAATGGGTGTGTTAGTTAAAAAAAAAAAAAGATTAAAAAATCTAGTCTACTAGGTGTTACATACAACAAGCTTCTAATCATACTTTTATATAAGCTTTTATCAACTAGTTTGTCCTATTCATCCTTATGCAACTCCCAAGATGTTGTCATTGGTGTTGCAATATGCCTACCTCCTTTAAGATTAAAATTTCTTCATTAAATTTTGGTGCAAGATTAGATTATGAAATTAATGTACCTTTTTTCATTTGCTTGACTTACAAACCCAAGAAGTAGATTAAGTTACCAACCATACTTATTTCAAATTCTTTTTCTATACTTTTACAAATCGATCTAACAACTTTTGTAAGGTTGAACCAAAGATAATATCATCATCATACAGTTATATGATTATGATATCCTTGTTACAATATTTCACAAATAGTGTTTTATCAACTCTCCCTCCCTTATGGACTTCCTTCAAAAGAAAACTCATAAAGTGTCCATACTAAGAAGGATGTGCTTGCCTTAGTCTATACAATGCTTTCTTTAATTTATACACATGATTAGAATAATTTGTGTCAATAAAACACTTTGGTTCATAAACATATACTTTCTCACTTTAAAAGCATTCAGAAATGCACTTTTACATCCATTTAAAATCCTTTAAACTTTAGTGAGCATGCCATAACTAGGAGTAATTTAATTGCCTCAAGTCATGCTATAAGTGCAAAGGTTTCATCAAAGTCTACACCTTTAACTTGAGTGTATCTGTGTGCCACTAATCTAGCTTTATTTCTTGTTATCATACCATCCTCATTTGTTTTGTTTTTGATGACACGTTTTGTTATAATTACATTAGCATCTTTGAGTCTTTCAACAAGTGTCCATGCACCATTCCTCTCAAACTAATTCAATTCATCTTGCATAGCTAGAATCCTAAATTCACCTTTTAAAGCTTCATCTACAATTTTTGATTCCATTGGAAACAAAACATGAATATCTAACTGGACCTTGGTAGTTTACCTTAGGTTGATCTTTGCTTCTCTTTTCATCATTTAGATCACTTATTATTGCTTTAGTTAGATGATTGTTGTGAATTCTGAAAGAGAGGTCAGGAGCTCTACCTAGAGCTAGGTCACCAATAATTGATGTTGGTTTTGGTGTTGCAACAAAGTGTTTTGGATTTTGGTCAATTTCTTCCATAGAGGGATTTCTAACCTTTTCTGATGATAAATATTCATCATAAGCAGACTTTTGAATTTCAGGCACCTTTTGTATTAGCTTATCCTTATCATAGATCACAAAATTGATCATTTCCATCATAGACATCATTCTCTTGTCATAAACCTTGTATGCCATATAGTTAATGGAGTAACTGAGAAGAAACCTTCATCACACTTACTTGAAAAGTTTCATGTTTTTTCTCAGTCTTTTAGGATTTAGCATTTACTGTAAAACATGTGAAAGTAAGGCACAGTTGATTTTCTTCCTTTCCAAATTTCAGAGGATGTCTCATCAAGACATGTCTAACATATAATCTATTGATAATATAGCAAGTCGTATTGACCACCTTTACCCACCATTTTGTATTGATGTCCTTTTTAGCAAGTATACTCTTCCCATCTCTTATAAAGTTTTGTTTTATGCTCAACAAGACTATTTTGTTAAGGATTCTTTGGTGATGAGAACTTACGTTGTATCCCATGTGGGCAATGGTATTGAGCAAATTGCCGGTTTTCAAATTCCTTACCATGATCACTATAGATCCTTATGATTTTTCTAACTATTTCACTCGTTTTAGTCTCAAGCTTGAAAAGTGAACTGCTTTTTCCAAAAGCTTGAAATGTGTCTGATTTTTCCATTAAAAAGCTAAAGTGAACTGAGAATAATCATTAATGCACATAGAAATATTCCTTGTATTGCCAATGCTTTGTGACATCTATTGGCCCCATCATGTCCATATGTAACAATTCCAGTACCTCAATGTGTTTAAATGTTGCGTATTCTTATGAGATTGTCTCTTTGTGTTTGTTAACATAGCTCACAAATTTGGCTTGGTATCAAATTATGGTAATTTATATGTCCAAGTTTATGAAGCCGTTTCATACTATCATCATCTATAGACTTTAAGCATGAAGCGTACTTTTAAAAGTATAATAGTAGTTATCTAACCCATTGCCAACAAGTATGCACTTGTTTTGGTCATTTTTAGTAAATTTTACAAATGAATTTTGATCTCACTATTGACTAATGCCCAACAAATTTGCCTACCGAACACCAACATGTAAAACTCATAGTTTAGACATCCCATCCACTAAAAGGGTTCCTTTACCAATTACACGGCACCTTTGTCCACCTCCCAAATTCACATGGCCTCTAACAAAGGTTTTATACTTAGTGTGATTGTTTTGATCACTTATCATGTGCATAGAACAACCATTATCGAAGTATCAGGTTTCATTTGAACAAGAGTATAAGAAGGTATAAGAAACAGGACAATTAAGTTTAGATTTTTTTTCACCCAAACATTTTTTATACGGTTTCTTTTACCTTTAGTGTTGCTAACACCAAATACAACATTGCTGTCATACAAGATATGATTCAGTAGTGCAAAGAATCTACCAATAGGATCTTTTGACTTCTTACAATAAGTGCAATTCTTTCAAGTTTTGCTTCCTCCTTCGTATGGATTTTGTTGAAGTAGACATTAGATTCAAATTTTGTGGTACAATTTCATTAATGAACTTGATCTCTTTTGATTCTTAAGTACAAGATTTAGGTTTATCAATAAAACCTAAACATCTTTTGCCATTTTTCTCATAGAGACAACATCATCCAATTTAGCTTTTTTAGAATTTAGTTTCTTCGGGGTTTCTTTGGCTTCATTTGCCTTACTTTTAGCTTCATGACACACAACCTCAAATTTTTTGTTTTTAACACTAGGCTTGTGATTAGTATTGATAAAATTCTAATTTTTATCTTTTAATCTCGTTACTTGCTTCTTAAGATCATCATTCTTAGATTCAAAGGACAACAGCTTATTGCATGCCAGCTAATATGTTGTAAGAATATCTTCTTTAGAGTTGCTATTACTATATTCTAATTGATTTTTTATTGTTGCAGCTGATGTTGCAACATGATAGGTTACATCCTTTGCTTTCCAGCTTATAGAATTAAATACTAAATGGTTGCTTATTTGGTTCCCACATTAGATTTTCCATATCTTTCTTCACTTTAAGTGATGTTCATGTATTTCCCTTAATAGTTTGCATATAAGTGTTGGACATGATCACCACCTCCACACTCATGGCATTGCGGTCCTTTCCTTTATTGTTTAGCCTTCTCATTCCTTTTAAAATTACGAGGATGTCCCTTTGAATTCTTTTTAGAAGAATTCCCAACTTTGATTAGCCTATTGAACTTCTTCTTTCATAAAATCCTTTTTAGCTTTTTGGCTATATAGATAGTTTGGGGTCAATGTTGCAACACTTACTTTTCACTACCACTTGAATCAGAATATTGAATGGCAATTTCCTTTTCTTTGCCCTTTTTGGCATTATACAAATTCATCTTATAAGTTTGTAAAGACCCCATGAGCTTATCAAGTTGCAAGTTGTCCACATTCCTTCTTCTATTGTAACTAGTTTTGGAGCAAAGCTCTTAGGAAATGATCATGAGTGATTCTCACCAAATTTGCATTGAAGTACTTCTTGCCTAGTTGAAAGGTTTGATTTGCTATGTGACGAAGCTTACTATTAAATATAGGGATAGTGTCATTTTCTCCTTTTCTCAAGTTCTCAAACTCGAAAGTTAGCATCTACGACTTGGAATTTCCAGTAGCACTTGTTTCTTCATGCATGTTTTGCAAAGTTTACCAAGCAACTTTTGCAGATTCATAGATGAAAATAAACTTCAATTGTTCTTTCTCTACACTAGTAAAGATTGCATTGATTTTTGAATTAGCTTATGCTGCATGTCTTTCATCAACAGTCCATGATTTGACATCCTTAAGAAGTGTTCTGTTTAGTTGGCGGTTTTCATGCAATCTCAATCGCATTCCATGCCTTTTCATCTTGTGATCTAATAAATGCACACATTTGTGCTTTCGAGTATAGCTAGTTGGAACTATTTAGAAATGGAGGATGAGTCACTAACACTTGTTCCTTAGAACTCATGTCGATAGATTGTAGAGATCACCAGACTTGTAACTACTTTAAACCAAGCACTATAGGCAACTTAACTTTGATGCCATATGTAAAAAATGTAGAGCCTATGTTGTTATTGAGGTTGCAAAAACAAATCAAGAGAAAGGTAATTAAGGATTAATTTGAATGCACACACACCAATAAAAAGGTAATTAAGGACTAATTTGGATGCACACACACCAATAAAAATAAAATCTGGACACCAAAATTGTTAATTCGTGATGCTGGGGAATTTTAATGTTACAAGTGTATAATGGTTGTAAGACATAATATAGGAGAGTAAGGGTTATCATATCCATTGGGAGTAAGAGTGTTGTTTTCAACAATATTGTGTTTTGAATAAGTAAAATTGATTTAAAGTTGAACTTAATAATAATTGAGTAAACAATAAAGTAACTTTAACTAAGTAGATGGAATGAGATGAGTATAATAGCAATCACAAGGAAAGGCTAATGGCAATCATCATACAAAAAATATGTAAAAAGTTTTATTATCATTTAATTAATTATTAAGCTTTAATTTCTTATTTAGGGGTCATTAATCCCTTAAGTCCTTAGTACACTTTCCCAAGTTATAATAAGGTTTCAATTAAATTAATCAAATCAAGTAATTCAAAGTGAGGTTCTTTTGAGAGTTTGTAAAATATCAATCAAGAAGGCAACTTGATTGTGGCTCAATGTCTTACGCTTCTTGCACCTGATTATATAATTTCTCGTGTCCAAGAATCATTCTTGCACTTGAGATTTGCCATATCTTAGTTCTATAATTAATTTTTCATATTTAGGGTCTTGAATTATTCAAGGTCTCGCATCCTAAGTGTTAACTTCCAAATATGTTAGCAGGTTTATGGCCAGAGTTCCATAACTAGTCTGGACTTTTGAGGCAGTTCAATTGGAGATAAATTGTTTAAGAACTTGTGTTGATCTATTAATAGGTAAAAGTTGGCAGAGGTTAAAACCAGTGGTAGTCTATTGGAGATGGGAAAAGCCTTGAAGAAGTTAGAATAACCATTGGAGATGCTTGGATTATCATCACAGGCGACGTGTTTATCTAGGTCCTGTTACAACACTTCCCAACAAGAAGTCGGTGCTGATTAGGATGCTGCATTGATCGTCAGTTCAAGTCATTCTTAACAAATTTTCAAGGTGACATATTCATGGATTCTCAAGTATAACAGCCAATAAATTGAGGTCATGTGTGCCTCGAAGCTTACATATGTGAGAGCTAAAACATTGTATTGTCTGCTTTACTTGTTCACATCCATCAACAGAATCAAACCTTGTGAATCAATATATTATCGAGAGTGAGGAACTCTCTATCTTGGAAAGTTAGGCTTAAGGATAAATTGAAATGAAGTTCAAAACATGTGAATTGAAATTTTGAAGTGTCCAACCAGTTGTGAACTTTGGAGTTCGGATTACGGATTTATGATTGAGAGTTGATCTTTGACATTACTATTTTACAAGTTGGTAGAAGTTTTTATGCTGGGCATGGCCTTTCAAATGTAGGAGATTTACTTCAAATTGCATTATCACATTGGAGTTCCCTTTAGTATTTGTTGGTGTGTCTGGGTTTATGTTACAACATTTGCAAGTATTCAATTTCAAGCACTATCATGTACCTTTGTTGTGAACACTGTTCACAACGCTTTCATGAAGAATTACAAATGCTCTTTCTGGCTAATGTTCAGAAAGGAATTATCATGTTGAGAAATGAAGATAATGGTCCAAAGAGATTGTGGAAAAACTTTAAGAAAGAAATATACAACGTGCCCTAATTAAAACCTACTGAAAGACAAATGTTATGCACCTAAACTAAAATTCACTTAGTCATACAACTCCAGACTGGAAGCATTATTAACTGTGGACAGCGAAAGGCCTCCACAAGGTGCCATAATTTCCCTTACATGCATGCCTGACTCCACATTAGGAGACAGATAATTCCTCTCATTCTCGATGGTTTTGCACTCAAAAGATGTCACGGGATTCGGATAGTCACGATCATTACTGTTCATGGGCATTGGAATTTCATCCAGATCAGTACCAGACACAGGTGCCGATGGCATGCAGTATTCGGTGTCTGAGTTGAATGCATTTGCATATCCTAGGTTATATCCATCCCCAAAGAATGACTCTGAACCCAAATTTTGGTAAAATTGGGAGGGAATTGTGCTGTTTCCTTCATTTGCTAGTGCATCTGGTTGCGATATAGCAGCACAATTCTGAGGCAGAGACGAAACAGTTGGAATTGAAGCCATGACCATTTCCTGCTGTTTCCTATTGTCCAGTTGTTGCAATAGCAGCATCTGGGCTGCAAGATCTGCTGGTGGCAGATTCAAAATACCAAGCAAGAAAGTGGTCATGATTAGACAGTTGGCTACTAAATTGCCAGCATCACTTGGAGTTTGATGAGGCCCTGATGGATATTCAGTACTTCTTTCCTGAAGAAGTTTCTTCCTGAGTTTAGTGTTCCAAAAGTTCTTGACATCATTGTCTGTCCTTCCCGGAAGTTGCGCAGCTATTTGTGACCACCTGCAACGAGATCAAACCACATATTATCGAACAAGCTAGTTTGCATATTACCAATTTAGGTATGTGGGAAAATTGCTTCATTCGTCCCATAGATAGGGGAATGGTAATTTTAGTCCACTTAAAACTTTAATTTCGGTATTTAACACCCTAACTTTATTTTTTTGCAAGTTGAGGATAAATTTGATCAGAAATTACGAAATTGAAAGAATACACTATTTAATTTGAGGATAAATTTGATCGGAAATTACGAAATTGAAAGAATACACTATTTAATTTGAGAATATTTTGAGTTCCCGTCAGTTGAACTGAACTACCAAAGCGAATTTAGAGTGCGGTTGGACGGAATCTAAACTCTACAACATGAGCGTCAATCACTGGTGTCAATATGATGGCATTTTTCAGATGATCAATCACGTTAGACATGTAAAATGTTGCTACGTATCATTTCCTTATAGAAAAAAATATTAAATAAGAAATAAATTATGATATAAATGCTTCCAAGTAATGAAATATTATTTAAAAAGATTCAATAATAATTTTATTTACTAATTTAATGTGAAATCAAATATTTGAAAAAGAAAATTGAAATATATATATGTATATAACACAACTTCAAAATTTTTGTGATGTTAACTTTCATTAAAATAGTTATGTGAAAACTTTCAAAAATATTTATTCAATAGATAAATATACCTCAAATATTTTGCAACAAATATAAAATAATCTTTTTCTTAGTAAAAATTATCAAAATTTAAAATAAAATATTATTTAGGAAACTAAAAACATTTGAGATTATTGGGAAAATTAATTTGAAATTACTGAAATTTAAAAAATGAAGCCGCTCTCTAAAAATTCTAAATACTTCCAAATAGCTTAGATGATAATTTCATTTAGTTTTAAACTTTTTAAGGCATCACAATTTTCAAATTTTTTTAAATAGACATAATAATAAAAATATTTTACAAAAAACTATATTCTAAAAATATCTGAAACAATTTTGAAACATATTTCAAATATGTTTTTCTTATGTTCAACATAATTCCAAGTATACACTACAAGTTATTTTCAATATTTAAATATAATCATAAATATAATAGGCACAATTCTAAATATATATATATATACTTTTAATATTTTAACATTTTTTGAACTTTTTAGATATATTTTAACTGCCAAAGTTTTAAATATATGTAATTTTAAATAATACATTTTTATCAAAATAATTGTGTAATGCATTGTAATTCAAATATTTTAAGAAAAACATGAAATATTTCTCTACAAATTGTAAAATACATGAAGATTTTAGAAATTTTTTCCATCTGTTGCATTAATTTAAGAAATATAGAGAATAAGGTTGGAATATATATATATATATATATAGATATTAAAGACACTCATATATAATTGTAAATTAATGAAAAAACACATTTATTTATTCTCATTTTGGAGAATAAATATTATTTGAATAACTAGGATAATTGTGAAATCTTATATTCATTTGAATTTACTTTTAAAATTTATTAAAACATTTTGAAATAATTAAAATGTATATCATTTTTTCATATTTTTTAGAAATGTATGTCAGCATATTTTAAATTAAAATGAAATTAAAAATTCCTTTATAATGTCTAAAAATTAAGATTAATTTTAGTAAGCACTAGAAAATATGTTTCAAAATTTTAAAAAATTAATTTTAACTTTTCATTGTTGTTATTTTCATTTCCTGTGACATATTTCTGATAATGATCATTCTTTCAAAATAATTAATAATTGAAAATATTTTCTAATATATTTTAAAAATAATTAATTTTCTAAATATTATTTTCAAATAATTTTAAAATTTTTATTATTTTATTATGTATTACTTTGATTGTACTAAAGAATAATTTACAGCCCCTTACGATTATAGGACAACGTTAATTTTTTCATGTGTATTCCATACGTTTTACTATCTTGCTTTTCATTTGATTCAGTAAAATTTACATTAGTTGGAAACGATATCTTGGTTATCTTATTTTATAATGATTTATCTTGCGAATGATTAATATTTGAGAACGTAGCATTTTCATTATTTAGAGAGAGATGGTGGCACTTTTGGCTAAACAAAGGCCATCCTAAGAATTAATACTACTATTTTGCTTTGTTTAGATCCAAATTTTAAACAGAAAAAATACCACGAAACTTAGAAACAGTACAAAGTAGAATAGAGAAAATGATAAAAAAGTATTATTTTACTATGTTGTATGTGTAAAAGAATTAATTTTATTGGATGCAATTTAGCATCCAAACATAGCTAGTAAAATTTATATATAAATGACATTGTTAATTTATTTAGATAATTATAAACATGATCCAAATTATGCAAACGAATAGAATTGTGGTTTCATTACTAGTTTATAAAAAAAGAGAAACATTACTGATGCAATTAACATGCAATTAAATTACAGAACATATAGTTATGCAAGTTGTAATATCAAGTCATAAAATATTCAGTATAAAATATTAATAAAAAATGTCAGCTATGTTGTGCACACAGGCCTTACTCAAAGGTGGTCAAAGGGAATAAAATAGAAATAATTATTGGTTCAATATTAAAGTATATCTCGTACGTACTTGTTCCCAAGACATGAATGGAGACGAAGGATCACTGCTTGTTCTTCCTCGGAGAAGCTGCCCCTCTTAATATGAGGGCAAAGGTAATTTTTCCATCTCAATCTGCAGCTCTTTCCACACCTGTTGAGACCTGCCTTCCTAGATATGGTTTCCCAATTAAACCCCTCCAGGCCATGATTGTTAATGAATTTGGCCAACTTCTGATCCTCCTCTTTTGTCCATCCCCCTTTCTTCACCATTGCTGTTCTCACCCTAAAGCTAAAGAATGATAAACACTTGAGGATCGGCTCTGGATAAGAGAGTTAAAGGGACGCATATTTATATACCCACACACATCCATGCAAGTGCATGGGATTAGCTGATGATCTGATGTCAACACTTGAAGGTAAGATTTTCTAATTAACAACTTCGAGACAAATATATGTAACTTGACTGTAGCTATTGTTTAGTTTTATAATAGTAATTTTATAAGAATCAGATATTTGTGTGACGCCTCGTGGGGCAAGAGTGATTTCCAACTATGGGTCTCGTTTGAGGCCGGATTTATTAATAAAAGAAATAATTCTACTGCCATCCTTGAGGTTATGACTAATTATACCTAGACCCTTTTTTCAAAAATGACATTACCTTCTCCTTAAAGTTTACCTTTGACTAACAACTAAATTTGCTCTGTGAGTGGATAGCCAAAAATCGATGAGACCATTCAAAAGATTAAATGAAAACCTAATTTTACTCCACAATTGAGTTCTCTACTGGTTAACTAATGTGTTTAGATCAAAATGCCTTTATATGCTAGCTATAATTAAAGGAGTGCAATTGTAATTAAAATAAAAGACAAATGTATGTATGGGCCATACACAGAAGAAAACACATAAAAGATTATAAAATAAGAAAACACTTTCCAAAATATAAATTAAAATTTTAAAAATATGTTTCTCAACTTTATTCTATAATGACTATAGAAAAATGTATCTTCTAACTCACAAAAAAATAACTAATAAAATAAATTTCAAATTTTTAATTTTTCTAAAAACTAAAAATTGAGATTTCTATTTTCTAGAAAAATAAAATTCAAAATTCAAAATATTTTCCTGATATTTATCTGAAAATTATAAAAATATATGTTGTGACTTATAATTTATAAAATAAAAATATAAAATTAATAAAATTTAAAAAGTATAAAATAAAAAACCCTCCAGCGAAGACAATATAATACACTTTTAAAAGGATTTGAAATAATTTAAAACTAAAATTTTAGAAAAAAATATTGAAATAAATATTTCTATTTTCTAACATATAAACTAAAAAATAAAAATGCATCTAAATAATTTCTCAAAAAATATTTAAAATTAAAAAATAAAAATTATGTTTCTTGAAAAAGAAGAAAATAGATAGCATATTGAAAAAAATGATAAATTGAAAAAAAATTTAATATTTATTATGTAAAGATTACAGAAAATTTAACTTCCAATGCAAAAAATAAAATTAAAGTTCAAAATTTAACTTTTTCAGAAACCTAAAATACAAGGATTTCTAAATTCTATAGAATATAAAAATCAAAGGTTTCACAAGAATATTTCTATATATTTTTTAAAACAAAAAGGATTTTCTATACTGCAAAATTTGAAAATTCATTATGTTTTCTAAATACTTTCACTAGGAAATATTGAAAATATATTTCCCTGGTTGTAATGTATAAATAAGAAAATAAAAAAAAATTAATATAAAATTAGAGAAATAAAAAATAAAATTTTATAACTTATTATATTTAGTAAATATGCTCCTTATAATTTAAGAAATATTAATTAAAAATATAGTCAAATAAAGATATTATAATATGTTTCCTATAATATTTACAATATTTGAAAAGGTAAGTCTTATAGAAATTGTAAAAATAAAAATAAATTACAAAAAATTTATATCTTTAAAAAATAATTTTATAATGAATATTAAAATTATATTATTAAAATATTATATAAATATTTAATAAAAATTTTAAAAAATGTAAAAATAGATATTTGTGTCTAATAAAATATTAAAAATTGTAAAAGATATGCTTAAATATTTTCTTAGAAAATATGAAAAAAATCCATATTTCAAAATAAAATTTTAGAAACTTAGATTTCTTGAAAATTATTTTTTGAAAATTTTAAAAACAAATTTTATTATTATATAAATGTTAAAATTTTTAAGTTGAATATTTTTTGTCATGCTTCTAGCCCGAGATACTCAAAATGTCAATACATCTCAAGGGTACTCAAGCCGAAATTCATCAGTGTATCAACCAATGCTTGAACATCATTTCATAAAACTTAAAATCCATTACATATACGACAGTGTCTCAACATAGTTCATGAAGAAAAACAAGAAATACTTGCAACAAATATTTCTCTACTTACATTATTAAGCCCTTAAACATGACAAAGTAATTTAAAACTCAAATCCTTACTCCTCTAGCATGGCATTTACCAACACCATGTATAATCATCCTCAGCTTTACAATCTGCAAATGGTTTCATTTCTTGTGAGTAATTAGTCACTCAATAAGGGGATTACCTAACTTTCAAGGATATGAACAATATAAAACAAATCATAAACCATTTAGAACATCATTGCATAGCAATAACACATTTCTAGTGAAAATTTCCATTTCAATCTCCATTTCCATCATATTAGATTGCTCATAGTTTCAAATATTTCATATTCGAAATCTATTAATTATGTTTTTAGTCTTTGATTTCAATTAAAGAAGGTCGTGTGTAATTAAAATAGATATCTCAATCTTTAACCATAATTGAAAAAATCGCTTGATTTCAATGTTTAATTATAATTGAGAGAATCACATTACTCAACCCTTAACCTTATTTGAAAGTGTCATGTGCAACCAAGCAATTATCTTAACTGAAATAGGTATTTCAATTTTTAACCCCGATTGAGACAGTTAGTTTGATCCTAGTTGAAGGGCCTAAACTTCCAGCTCACTTAAGAGGGTCAAAACTAGTTCCTCTACACTAGTAAACATTCCAATAATCATCATAATATAAAAATTTTTTGTATTCATCATGTTCAATAAAAATTTAGTATAAAGTATATTTAAATTCTCTTTCACATCCAAACTTCGCAATAAAACAATTTTGAGATGGCATAATCAAAATTTCAACATGAGAGTAGCAAAATTTATGAAAATACAGAAATATTTTCTTAAAAATTTAAGTCAACTTGAAACTTAAAATTTTCACAAATAGTTGCATAAAAGTTACACACCCATATTCCACTTAACATAATGACACTTGAAGAGCCATTCAAACAACCCCCATAACTCCTCATTCATTTCTTGGGTGTTACAATACCAAAACATAAACTATGCACTACCTTCAAGTTGTCCTTTGGAGTGCCATGCATGCACACACCTCATAAGGGTCACATCAGTAAAGAGAGACCCTTTTTAGGTTTCTTGGCTATTACATTATCCCTTTTTCACAAAAAGTTTTATTCTCAAAACTTACCATTCCTCACTTAGCAAACAATTAAGGATATTGACTCCATATATCTTGTTCCAATTCCCATGTGGCTTCTTGTTTTATGTGCTTAGACCATTAAATCTTCACATATGGAATGACTTTGGTCGTTAGAACTTGTTCTTTGTAGTCCACTATTTCTACTAAGGTTTCCTAATAAATTAAATCTTTTTTTATGGTCAACAGTTCAGTCTCAAACACATGATTTAAGTCTAGCATATACTTCTATAGTTGGGACATTGGGAATACATGTGCACTCTAGATAAAGTCAGGGGATAGCACTAGGTGATATGCTACCTTGCTCATTTTCTCTAATATTTTGAAGGGTCTAACAAATCGTGGACTTAACTTTCTAGTCCTTCAAAAGGCCACCACTTCACGTGTTGTTGACACCATGAAATACACATTCTCTCGAGGTTGAAATTATAGACGTCTTCTTTTAAAATCAACCTAAGTCTTTTGTTTATCTTGAGTTTCTTTGTGTTTGTTCTTTGTGACTGCCACCTTTTCAACAGTCACTTGGACAAACTCAAGTTTTGTTACTCTTTTCTCACCTACTTCACCCCAACAAAAGGAAGAGTGACATTTACACTAATACAATGCTTCATAAGTTGCCATTTTGATACTACTATAGTGATTGTTGTTGTAATAGAATTTTGACCAACAACTAATACTCACTTCAAGATCGCTTCATATCCAACACACAAGCTCTTAGCTTATCCTCAAGTGCTTGGATTTTCCTTTTTGACTATCCATCAGTCTGGGGTAGCAATGAGTATGTCCCAAAGCATTACATTATTTATCCCAACTTCCATTCATTGAACTTAGCTCAAAATTGTTTCTCCCTAAGGGATCTATGAAACTATCCTCAATGTTTCGCATGTTCTTCTTCGCTTAAGGAAGTAAACAAAAAATGTCATCTATACACTTCATCACCATTGTTCAGTTAAAGCCTAAATTCTTGGCTCATATGGTCTATCAAAATCATAGGTCATTAGCTAACGCAGATTGTAGTACCAATAATTCAAAATGCCTAGTTTTAAATGTTTTAGAGGATGTATCCCTAACTTGATCTTTAATCGATGGTAATCCAATCTTAGATTAAACTTAAAGAAAGTTTTAGCCCACTTGGGGTGGTCGTGTAAAACATTTATCCTAAGCAAGGGATATACACTCTTGATTGATAATCAACTTCAAACTTCCATCTTTTCTTTTCATGCATACGAAAAGACCTCTCCACACTCCCATTGCGCCACACTTATTTCTTTGCCACTACACCTCTAGTTTCCTTAAGGCACAACTCCTGGCATTAGGTTAGTCTTGAATCCTATATCTTTAAGTGGCTAGCAACTTTCTTGAGGACAAATGGGCAAGTAGTACCCTAGTTGTATAAGGTATATGTTTGTGCTTTATGGTTAGGGATGTTACTAGCTTTTGTGTCTTTCACACTATTTACTTCTTTTCAAGTCAAGGCAAATATTCTAGTATTCCCTTTGTGCCTTAGGTTCTTCGATTTAAGCTTAGGGTTAGGGCTAGGCCTAATTTTTGAGTCCCAACTACTTAGGCCATTATAGGTTATCACAGTCAAGCATCTTTCCTTAGCCCCATGTAACGACAAGGAGATCATGGTTGGGTTAATCAATTACTTGTTGTTCTAGGATAGTGTAATGAGGGTGTTACATGATACACCTTGAACAATCGGCCATTTCTAACATAACAGAGGTTTCTTGATACCTATTACTAAGCATTGAGGAGTGTTTCATGGTTCTATAACATATAAGAAGTTATAAAAAAAAATTAGGCTACTAATAACATGATAGTGAAACTTTACATTACTCCAATATTGTTATAAATCAAAATCTTAATGACGTTCTTGTTTTTCCAACAAGCCTTATTTCTGAACACTCTCTTTCCTTCCATGCTTCTAAAGTCTCCATACTGTGTTCAACGCCCCCACCCTACTCTCTCTCTAGCTCCTTCTTAAGGAACCTCTTTGACTCTGGCATCAATGCATTGATCATCCCATGAAGCTCATCAACGTCGTCAAGGAAGTCGGGTATTTGATCTACCACCACCTCGTTAATCTCCTTTAGCTCAGCTATCTCACACTCATAGGCTGTCTTTATGTCACAATTCATGATCGTGAGATTAACTATAGTAGACACTAAAGGTGTCTGTAGTTGATTTGCAAATGTGAGGAAATGTGTCATGAGTGTGAGGCGCAGCATGATCACTAAATCTATATAAATAATACAATTACTTTGATGTTTTCTTGCCCCCATTTCCACCCAATTTCTTACTAAATTTTATTACTAAAGCATATTCAAAGTTTTTTTCATTAATAAACCTACTAATTTCCAAATCCATTCCCCATGATTCCAACGTTTTCATACAAATCACCAAGTCACGCGATTATGAACAGTTGAAGCATAAAGGTTTGTATCATCTTCCTTCTTATGAATCATTGATTAGACACTCAAGAATTAATCTATGCATACATAAAAATCAAGTTTTCCTTGCTCCTATAGTGATGCCTTCAATTGAAATAAGTAGTTCTAAAATTGAACAAGTTTTGGCTCAACATTTACTGTGCTAATGAGTTTGAGGTGGATGACAATCCTTCTTCTGCACTTAGTAGCTGAATCTAGCAAATTGGAGTAGCGGCCTTGATCAACGCATAGCTCTACTCATTTTTAAAGTTGGCCTTCATCTCTTTTAGTCCCAACAACTAAGCACCTGTCCATCTTCCCCAGCCAGTTGAACAGTCACAATTATCTTCATTAATTTGTAACAAATATCCCCCTTTAATCTTGTGCCTTTTGAAGTACCCACACACACTCATATTCCACTCAACATAATGACACTTGACCAGTAGTTCAAATAGCCCCCATAGCTCCTTATTCATTTCCTAGGCGTTACCATACGCAAACATAACCTTTGCACTACCCTCAAGTGGTCCTTTCGAGTGCCGTTCATACACACACATCTTGAGGGTCACATCAGTAGAGAGGGACCTCTCTTTGGGTTTTGACAGTTACATGTTTTGTAAATATAAATTTTTTATATTTTTTCAAAAATTTCATTTTCAAATTCTATTTCATACTTTATTTTTTATAATTTAGTAATTTTGTTTTTTTATAATCTTAGATTACAATTTAGTTACTATTATAAGTGACAAATTTATTTTTTATAGTTATGCCTTTTATAATTTTATAAATTTTATTTTTAAATTTTTGTGAAAGTTATATTTTTAAATATTTTAGATTTGTTAGAAAAATTTTATAATATATTTCTTGAAAGGTATTTTGAATTAATATTGTTAAAGTGTCATAAAATTTAAATTTTTATTTGAAATTGTTAGTTGGTTTGATTCGTCGTGTTGCAAGTTGTGGTGTAATACATGGTACTACAAACAGACACACGCAACAAAAATAAAAAATAAATGTCAAAAATTTGTTTACACAATTTAGAAATAATTTTCTTACATCTACAAGGCTTTGCCTAGAAAATCCACTAGCAATGTTATATCCATTGTTAAGACATTTGGTCAACACCAGTACACATTATCACTTGTCTTACCCGAATTCCCTTTAGTATTAATTCATTGACATATTTCAAATCTAGCTTTCCTAAGTGGCAAGTCCTCTTGCCTTCACTTTGCCAAGGCTCTCTCTTGACCCCAACTCTTAAAGTTGATTGGAAAGTCTACTCTCTTGAGAGTGAATTTTCACTTTGATCATTGTAATGAGTAGTTATGGACGAATGAAACTTGAAATGCTTTAGGCATCTATGGTGTCTTTCTTCTAAAAGATAAGAACAATGTAGTACACTTAAACTTCTTAAATGATAATCAATTGAACATTAATTCTTCTAAATAATCCATGGAGTTCACAGTTGAATGAATCAAATCTCTCATTGAAATTCCACTCATTCTCACTTTGTTAGCCTCTAAAATCATCCATCTATTCAGCCTTTGAAGTTGGAAAATTAACTCCAAGAAATTTGGTTGATAATCTTCAAAATATCTAAGAATGCGGCTTTCTATGTTGCAATATCTAGTCTAACATTTTTTGGATTTTTCCTTCTTGATATTCCAATCCATTTGCACCACGTCATATGTATTGAATTGAGTTGAGTGGTTTTGTCATCATGAACTTGAGTGACACATCCATATTAACCTAGAGGTTGGACTAAAATGGTGTTTGATTTAAGCACATAGCAAGTAATAGCTTGTATGAGTATATCAACAAGTTAGGGTCAACGGAGCTTAATTCAAATAGAGTATTGAATGAGTGTCTTGCTTTGTTATCACAACAATTTGAGTTAATAGACCCTAGTTTCTCAAGTATAGACCCCTCAAACGTAGAAGGTTGATTTGAACTACATTAGCAAATCTTGCCTTCAATCCAGTTAATTTTACCCCTCAAACCTAGAAGGTTGATTCCAACTACATTAGCAAATTGTGCATTCAATCCAGTTAATTTTGCCATTTCATTATTTGATGTTAGAATATCGCAACTGCTTTGCACGTTTGAAGTTACAACATTTGGCCAAAACAAACATTTTTGAATTGTGCATATTGTGATGATACAAGAAGGTTTGAAAATTTTTAAGAGGACGTAGCCCAAGCAACTTACTTTGACAAATATGCCAAATATTTATGTGAAATAACAATAATTGTGGGATAAACATGCACGAAAATAACTTCTGTTATAAAAAATATATTGAACTTAAAAAGACAAAAGGGTAAAGAAATAATTAATGATTATAAAAATTTTTAAATTGACTGCCATTCATATATTTGGTAATAAATAAGAAGTAACGTTGTTATGTTAAAGCACTCCATTTTATTTATTGAAAATATAAATTTGATGGGGAGGTGCAATATTTCAAATAATTTAGATAGCCATACAAAAACTATTTTTAAGATTAAGAGATAAAATTTACAGGGCTTAAAATATTTTGAAATATATCATATTATACTACGCCTAAACATAAGTGGAAGGATTTGAATAACATTGGGATGTCCGCATTTAACCTCCAAAATTTCGATTAACTTCATTGGTTGTGTTTGGTGGCCAACTTTCAATTCTAAAATAACATCTCAAATTTCACACTACCAAATATCCATTTAACAATATTTTCATTTAAATTCAAATTCAAATTCAAAATTTCTCTCTCTTATATATAATTAACTAATTATTTTTTAATTATTACATTTATTCACAATCAAATAAATATCTATATATATATATATATATCACATATATACTTATGTTTATTTTTATTTATACCTTATAACATATTTATTACCTCTATAAATTACCACATCATCTAATCATTCTTATATATTTTATACATATATTCAAATAAATTATATTATTTATTCCATTAAAACATTCATTTCAAACATATTACTCGTCTCAATACAACTCCGATTAAATATTATACCCAACAGAAACTTCTCTCCCAAACACCCAAACATTGTCTTTTTTAGTTAATCACTATTTATTGAATATATGAGCGAAATTCAGAGGGTTATGGCTACTTCTTAATGGGTTTCTAAGCTTTGAGTACATCATTCTGTTACAAATTAGATATGGAATTGGTTTGCTTATTATTATAAATTATTATAAATCAAGTACGCCTAACCCTGTACTTGTTGCCAATAAGGGAAGAGCTGAAGCGTCCATAATGGTGATTGGCTAACATGCAATGCAACACTTGAGAGATTTCGCATTTAATTAATGCACATTATATATAGATGTATGTATAATGTATACAGTATAAATATTTAATTCCACAAATGGGGGCTGAGGCCATTTTGTTTTTGTTTTTTTTTTCAATTTTAATTATAGTGAATGTGAGACCTGTTGACAAGTTTAACTGTGGTGATGCGATCAACTAGCAAATTTTTTAATTGTAATAAAAATAGCATGAGAGATGTTGCATTGAACGTTGACTTTAGGTGATGAATTATAACAGTATATACAGATTTTTGGTGAGCATCTTTTAAATAATGATGGTTGCGATACTGTGACTATCAAATAAATAAAAGAATTATGAGTGCGATCCTAATAGTTCTAATAGATGCGGATTCAACATATACATTTAATTGAAACGCAAAGCACCTCCACCATAGTTAACTAATTTTACCTAACGAGAAAAGGAGGTTATCATCGTCATCGTCGTTGTCATCGTCATTATTTAAAATGAGCTTGAAAACTTGATTGGTTCAGCAATATAATGGTATATTAGTCTATGGCAGTGTTACGCATGGCGTTCTCGATTAAAAATAATAAAAATATTTTTAAGAAAAACCTTAAATAGAAACAAAAGGTTTTATACTTAAATTTAATGTTTAATTCAATCTTGGGTTAAATTCTACATAAAAAAATAACATAAAATAATTCTTGAAAATAAAACTTAAACGGTACAGTTAAAAATTGCCACTTGGAGGCACTCGTACAAAATAATAATTTAATCGATTTATTTTATAAATTTCCGAAACAAATGCATAGTTAAAATTCACACACTACCTACAAATAAAATAAAACAACAAATTCAATTAGAAAATATCTTAAAAGGCAGTGTTAAACAATGTTATACGAATATTAAGCAAGATTTTAATAATAGTGAAAAAATGACATGTAAAATTTTAAATTAACACATAAAATGATGAATACTTAAGTTATTAATATTATTTGCATTTACAAATAAAAGTACAACAGATGTGTTCGCTTTTTTAATAAACTTTAAATAAAAAGGCAAATAAAAAAATTCAAAATATATTTATCAGTAACTTAGCATATAACAATATTTTTTCTTAAAATTTTTAGAAATATTTAAAAATTTTTAGTATGAACTAAAAATTAAAATAAACACAGGGTTCGATTATAAATTCAGAGCAAGTGTTTAAACTCTATGAAATTATGTACCAAAATGAGGGGACGTTAAAAAATAAATTAAAAACAAACCAATGAGATCGAAAACAAGCTATCATCAATTATATTACAAAGAAAAAAATAAAAACCAAGAAAAAAGGAATTTAGAACAAAAAAATCATAAACAAACAAACACACACATACACAATATAAAATGTAAATAGCTTAACATTAAATGAAAAAACAACAAAAGCAAAAGTAAAAAAAAAAAAAAAGAAACTAATAAAAACAGTGATTTAAACATTTTTGAAATTTCGTAAAAAAGGATTGCCAAAAATGAATAAATTTATGAAAAAGTTTTATCATCAATATATACTCATTCAAATGCTTACTAACATTTTGTCTATAATATGTATGCACTCCATTTTTCTTTATCCCCAATTTCTAGTGCAAAAGGAAGGGACACACAATAATTAATGTTTAGTTAATTAGTACATATTATAATAAATTTAAATTATAGCTATCGTTCGGCACGATTGAAGAATTTCAATTCAAATTTCCACGCAATTGTATATGGTTTTATGGCATTATTAATCAATATCTATTAATTAAGGTATATTGATTGGTTTAATGAAGATAATGCCGCTATGTTATTTGATAAGTGGTATTGAACCTGTATTTTTGCTATATAAAGGTTGCACTATGGCATTAGTTAAAAACAATTATAAATCATAGACTTAATAGATCAATCTGCACCAATCTATGTTTATTTTGTAATTTGAATTCACAAAAAATACACACTCAATTATTATATTTTTTAAATTTTATAAATTTCTCTATTTTACTTTTATATATTTTTTAAAATTAATACACTTAAAAACATACAACTAAATTTCAAAACCAACATGAAACCCTATTGGTGCTATTAGTTGAGCGTCAATAGATAGATAAATATTTTACTATAGTTAACTGATCAATCTGCAGTCTTTTTATTTCTCTTTTTTTGAGCTTCAAATCATAGATATATTATTAAAATTACATTAGGAAAACATTGCCCTCACACATGGCTTCCTTCCCTAAATTATGTGCCTCTCCTTAAAAGATTTACTCATCTCAATTGTATCGCCTGTCATAATTTCGGCCGCAAACAAATCCTTATTCCTTGTACGTCGCACGTGAGTGAGCACGAGGCAACCACCGATCAATTTGCAAATTTTATTTATGCAAAACTAGAACAATTATAATGGACGACATTGTGCTTTCATGTAAAATTTACTTCTTTCTTTTTTTTTTTTTGGTTTTCCATCATTTAACCTTGAATTTCGGTGACGTCCTAATTTGATGACTTTTATAGCTAACATTTTTTATCCTAAATTGAACCCACATTCTATTTTAGTCTAGAAATTAATTATTTTTTTGATTATTTTTTAATGTTTAACAGAAGCTGAAATTAATGAATATAATCCTGCAAATAAATATGTATACTATATAGAATGGAGGAGATCCTTAGCAAAACTTAAAAGTATAATTACAAAATTGACCTTACTTGTTAACATAAAAAATAGACAAAATGGTTATTTAAGTAAAAAATCACTTTCTAATATTTAAAACAAATGGAAACTATCAAGAAAAACTTCCGTATATTTTGTTTATGACAATTTTGTTTAATTTTATCTTTAAATATTTATTTGTATTTATTACATATACGAAAACAATATAATTTTTAATAAAAATTACAAATCATATATGGAGTTGTGTGTGTATGTATATATACACGCACGTTGTAATTGTTATTCACACACGCTTTGATTACTAGTGTTAAATAAAATATTTGTACTCTATATTAAATTTGTAAGGAAATTTGATTGCACAATATGCAATTACTTAAATATTTATGATTCTTCACATATTACCTTCATCCTCCCAATTTTTATTCATATAGTTCAGTTCTTAATTTTTTTTTATATTATTTTATCTACTTTCTACTCTATACTTCATGCTAAAACAATAGATAATGTGTTAATGGTATAAGGTTAAATTACTATAATATGATATTTAAATATTTTTTATTTTTTTTAATTTCTCCATTGTCTTTAATATAACTCAATTTTTCTCTTACATTTTTATAGGTTTCAATTCACTCTTTCTCTCGGATTTTAATTTGTCATATGCTCTTCGGTCTAATTTATTACATTGAATAAAATAGAGTAGTTTATCTAAAAACTTGCTCAAGCATTGAGTGGGCCATCATTACTTTATTATACAGTGGGCCGAGAGGCAGTAATTATTAAATTTCTAAAATATCCTTCTACTAATAAGCGCTTCTCTAACAACTTTCATTTTTCAGTTATGCCACAAACCTTTAGCTTCTTTATTTTACTTAGTTCCTCTCATATTTTAATATTATTTGGTTCACGTATATGTTATTGCTATATTTATTACTTATAAATGTATACTTACGTATACTTCACTTTATGTAATGTTATTTAATTGAACACTACTAAAAATATAATAAGTTTACATTTTATTATAATTTATGAAAGTATATAATTTTTTTATAAACTTGCGCATACGAAAAGTGTAAATTTACTAGCTATAAATAAACTACGATCCATTAAAAAAATAAAGGTGTATTATTGTTATAATCGAGAAAATTAGTTCAACACTTACTGTTCAATATCCAGACTACTAAATAATGCTACGCTACAAATCCATTATCA
Source organism: Avicennia marina (assembly GCA_019155195.1). Classification (NCBI taxonomy): domain Eukaryota; kingdom Viridiplantae; phylum Streptophyta; class Magnoliopsida; order Lamiales; family Acanthaceae; genus Avicennia; species Avicennia marina. The sequence continues at coordinate 6,289,744 of CM032766.1, read as the reverse complement.
TATTCAGTTATTTCAAATCAAGACATTTCCTTATTTTTATTTATTTATTTTTTTCCCTTTTGTTCTATGTTTTATTTAATTTATGACTTTAGTTATAAAAAATTATTATTCTAAATTAAACATGAACGTATGCGTTTTATTTTGGCCCGAAATTTTCTGTTTTTCTTTAATTCTTTTCTAATATATCGTTTGTCATTGAGTTTAGTGATACCATAATTTTTGGTAATAATAAAACATTTTAAAATTTTTGTGATTCAAAATGAATCAATTGCAGTCAACGGTCCACTTACTTTTTATATGTTATAAAGATTTGTCATCATAATTGATTAAAATTAAGCAAATGGGCCAACGAGTTATTTTAATATGATGTATTATATATATAAAAAGGTAAAATGCAGGAGGAAACTTCTTGTAAAGCAGAACAAAAGAAAATTAAATTTGAACATTACAAAATCAAATTGTCTGAAAGCTTACAAGGGAGAAGGAAGTTGCTCAATGTGAATGTGGCCACTTTTTTTTCCTGGCGCAAGTGTTTTACTTTTTAAAATAAAAAATTTAAATTTAAATTTAAAAACACTATGTGTGGCAACATAAATGTATACGAATATTACTATAAATCAAATAAATTTTGAACTCATTTTCATAAATTTATTATATGGAAAATGAATTTTAGGTCCTCAATCTTGCCGTAGAAGAGCTTAGCTATATAATGACAGTTGAGATCTCAAAACTCTCTCTTAAGAAAAGCCTAAAAGCTTCGATTCATGCTTTACATGCTATATTAGTTTGCTTTCTTAATAACTTATTTAATATTTTTAAAAACATTATCTATATCTTAATATATCAAACAATATCACTGACAGGTATTCTTTAGAGAAACAGACAAGGAAAATAAATAGATAAAATCGGAACAATGGCGAACCTATTTTTATCCTCAATTAATAGACAACATGAAGTGATTTGTAGAAGTGCAGTCGAAAACAAACTGTACAAATATAGCAATAGTTATGGACATGCATCTTGACCTCATTGCCATTAACAATCACCATTTTTAAATGCATCTCGACATATGATATTATCAAACAATTTGTATCCAAAAACAATATTCATATTCATATTCATATTTACTATTTATTTCCCTATTAGTCCGTCGTATCCCATAAAATCATAGTGTGATATTTTCTACGTGTTGCGATGCATGCAGAAATCAATTTTGTTTTGTTTTGTTTTGTTTTTTTTAATGGCCACTAACAGTTCAACATTAATACAAATATAATAGATGGGTCTTCTCTCTAATTTGTCAACAGTCAATACAAGGTAGGAAAAAGTTAGGTCAGGTATTTTTCTGGGTTTATTCCGACATTCAATCAGTCAGTTTTTTGATTTTGACTGCTCGAAGTCGGATGGCAAAATTAGAAAAACTTTTCAGAAAATTACTGCACATGACTCCAAGTTCATATTTGCATCTAAACTTGACGTTGGCTGGGCACATTTTAAATAATCTAACCCCTGTTGATGCTGGTCAAATCCAATGAATTTAGGTAGAATTAATTGTCTTGCTCGTCGGGATATATTTTTCAAAGAGAGAATTGATAACAAATTGCATTACATTTTTAATATCATAGTGAATATCAATTGTTAGAGATTAAAGTAATCAAATAAATTACCAACAAAGACTAATCATCAACTAAGATTTGTTATATCAATTTTTGTGGTCCACTCCGATGTCACAACTCCTGGAGCCTTACGTGGAATTATATTTTGGTACTATACATGTACTCTCCTTCACCTAATGAATTGTTGTCGTTCCGGTAAATACTGTGTCTCTTTCATTTTTTTTTAATTCTTCATTAAATTATTAAGTTTATTTTTATTTTTTTATTCTTCAATAGTTTATAAATTTTATTTTCCGATAAGTTGTTTCATAACAAAAATCACAGATAATCCAAGACAGCTAAATTCATCGGTTTTAAGCTTAATAGCATGATATATGCTAGAAACCACTTCTCCAAAGTCTGATTAATCATTTTAGTTCGTCTTGGATCAACCACTTTTCATAATTTGATTTCCCTTTAAAAGTCTACATAAAATAGTGTCTCACCTTCAACCAAGGTTATAAGAAGCTTCGCGAATTAAAATTATCTCTAATACTCCCAAATCTAAATAAGTGACTTCCAAGGAGGTTAGAGGTAAGATTTCCAAGTCCGGATTGACTATGTGATAAGATTATGAGTAGATAGGGCTAACGCAATTACTGATGCATTAAGTCAAAAAGGCCAAACATGCGGGGACAAATCAAACAAAAGGAGAGATTAAGGTTCCCATCGGACTAGTATAGGAAGAAAACTTCCTAGCAATGAGCTAATAGGTTCAGCTAGCAAAGAAAAAACCCAACAGTTGGGTAGAAAACAACTTACAATATGTTTGATTTAAGGAAATGAGCGTGGAAAGAAAAATGATAGAGAAAAGAAAAAAAAATGAAAGAAATTTAATACTCCACATATTGTTTGGTTGAAAAAGATTTTAATGAGGAAAGAAAAATTTAGAAAAAAAAGAAATAAAATCAATAAAAATTTAGAATTGATTTTTTTTTTATAATTTGAGAAAAAATAATGAAGAAATTAATAAAAGAAATAGAGTTGATAAAGTTTTGAATGAGAAGCAAGAGTTACAATAATTTTACTCCTATTTTCTTCACTCTTTTGTAAGGAAAATGAATTTTTCTCTCTTAAACACAATTTCTTTCTAGTTTTCTTTTCCGTAAGATTTTCTTTATTAACCAAACAAGTAAAAATATTTTTCTTAACATCTTAGTTTCTTTTCCTCTATGAATTCTAAGAACCAAACATAGCATTAATATTTACCAAATGGTAGTTTTTGCACATACCAAAGTGAGGAGACATATCGAAGGCCTCATTAAATAGTCCCATGCCAAAGTGAGGAGACATATGGAGGGTCTCATCAAACAGTCCCATGTTACCAAGTGGACTGGGCATCTAGGTCAATAACAAACTTTGGCGTTGCTAGGGAATGACTACTTTTGACCATAAATGAAGGATATCCAAGAGAAGAAGGTAACAACCTACTCAACATGCCAACAAGACTGCGTAGAAAGTAAGCTAGCCATAGAATAACTTGAACCATTACTTGCAATGGGAAGTTGTGATACAGATTAATTTAAACTCCTCGACTCAATGTTATACTTTTCAACAAGATTTCACCTCTAGACTAGTGGGCTAACAAAAATGATGAACGCCTTATTAGAGGTAACATGAGGTACTTTGCAACAACCAATTATTGAGATAAGGTGAAATTGCTCAATTGGCACGATTCTCGTACAACCCACAAACGAGCGAGGCCACAACAAAGTGTTCGTTTAAAACATGTGATGGATATTAAAGTGAAAGAAACATCCAAGAAATCAAGAACAAGACACACAAGACACAAGCGAGAGAGAAAGGGAAAGATTAGAACTCAAGAGCTATCTTCTCTACTTGAATTGATAATTGTCATCTGTACATATTAGTAGTGTTTTTGCGTTGTTTTCTCCATTAACTACTAGGTAACTAACCACTCTATTAACCACCAAGCAATTAACTAACACAATTGAATCAAGCATAACTAATTTGAGGCAAATCTGGAGTAACTACACATTGAATGCATTGGCTGTACACTGTTCCATTGCTATAGCCTAGTGTACAGCACAGGTCAGCCCTAGTTTCAACATTGCTTTCCTTACTTCCACTTGATTTTATGTGCTAACATGTTGACACCCCTCCTCAAGATGAGCATGAATATCCTTCATGTTCATCTTGGAAAGCAACCTGTCAAAATGTCTACTGTAGAATCATTTTGTCAATGCATTTGCCACTTGCTCTTGAGTTGGTGTAAATCTAACATCCACAAGCCCTTCTTGTACTTTCTCTCTTACAAAGTGAAGGTCTAAGTCGAAGTGTTTTGTCCTCTCATGGTGTGTGGAGTTCCTATAAATTTGTAATGCACTCAGATTGTCATGGTGTGGCACCATTGGTTGATCACTACCTGCTTGAAAATCTCCTAACAGGTTCTGTATCCAAATCGTCTCACACAGATAGGTTCCCATGGCTCTATACTCCACCTCCGTTGAACTTCTTCCTACAATGCTTTGTTTTTTTGATCTCCAACTGATCAAACTCTCCCCAAGAAATATGTAATACCCACTTACTAATCTTCTAGTCTACATGCATCCTCCCCAATCACTGTTTGAATAGCCTAGCATATGAACCTTTGATGATCTCGTCATGAAGATACCCTTCCATGATGAGCTCTTTAGGTACCTCAACACCCTGAGAGTAGCCTTCAAATGAGATTTTATAGGTTTAGCCATGATTTGAGATAGTATTTGCACTGCATAGGTGATATCAAGCCTAGTGAAAGTGAGGTATATTAGCCTTCTAACAAGTTGTCTATAGGAAGTAAGGTCATCTAGTAGCTCTTCATCTTAACTGCTCAACTTATGATTCAGCTCAATTGGGGTGGACATCCCCTTGGCCCTAGCAGCCCTGCTAGTTTGATGAGGTCTAAGGTATACTTCCTCTGACTAAGTACCACACCTAGCTTAAACTTGGCTATTTCTATGCCAAAGAAGTACCTTGGAGCTCTATGGCTTCTCAACTTAAACCTTGTATTGAGGAACTTCAGAATTCTCAATTTCATCTTGGTTTTTGTTCCCAACTACCCCATCATTCATATACACCAACAAGGCCATCGTATCTCCTTCTACCATTTTCCTTATAAACAACGAGTAATTAGACTTGGATTGGTTGAAATTGTACTCAATCAAAGTCTCTGTGAACTTGGTATTCTACTGCCTAGAAGCTTGCTTGAGGCCATACAAAGCCTTTTTCAACTTGCATACAAGTTCTAGACCTGCAGACTTCCTATCCTACTTTATTTCATACCCTTATGGAATTGTCATAAGGCCTCCTCCATTAAGTCCCCATTCAAGAAAGCATTGTGGACATTAAGTTGTTTTATTGTCCTATCCCAAATTATGGCCACGGAGAAGAAGAGTCTTACAGTTGTTTGCTTCACAACAGGACTGCATGTCTCCTTGTAATCAAATCCTTCTATTTGATTATACCTCTTTGCAATTAGTCTTGCCTTAAGTCTCTCCACCTATCCATCTACCCTTAACTTTATTTTGTAGGCCCACTTGCAACGAATAGGGTGTCTCCCCTTTGGAAGTTCAATAATTTCCCAAGACCTATTACTTTCCAATGTTTCTAACTCTTTTTGCATAGCTTGCTTCCATTGTGTCTTGGGCATAGATCAGCAAATGAGGATGGTTCTTGCACATCACTTAATGCTGTTAGATAGCACTTATATGTGGCTGATAGGTTTAGGGTTCCCAAATGATTGGATATAAGGTAAGTAGTGCTGTTTCTATTTTGATTCGACCGAGGTAAATCATGATGATAGACCTCAAGGTATTTTGGCAATTTTCTAATTCTAGTGGATCTCTTAAGGTCATTATAAGGTTCATCAAGTGGCACAGGGTTGTGATTATTGGTTTGCAAGGCTGGTTGTATCAATGATTCAAAATATATGTCTGGTGATGACAAAGTTATTTCATGTGAAGGACTTGGACTAAGAGGTCCTACCTCACTTTGTTGCTTGTGAATGATATCATTATGCAATACAGGAGGGTCAATTGAGTTCTAAGGTTTGTTTAAGTGTTTGCAGTAGTTGTTGTCAAAAGGGAACACTTGTTCATAGAATGTCACATCCTTAAACATAAAGACTTCATAAAATGTGTTGGAGTTTCCTTTCTACTATTGCATTTTATTGAGGAATCTCAACACAAGACAATTGATGAATGATTTCTTATTTGTGAAGACATTGGTGAGGCTTAATTCTGGTGCACTATTAGTTCTAACACAAAGGATTTTCTGGTTGTATTATGTCATGACAAAGTTGTAAAAGGTAGGGAGAATGAATGAAACATCAATTTTATTCTTCATCAAGTAAGTCCATGTACATCTACTGCAATCATCAACAATAGTCAACAAGTAATGGTGTCCTCCTAAAGCTACTCTATAGTATGGTCCCCATGTGTTAAGGCGAACCAATTCAAAACATCTTTTGGTACTCATTACATGGATATTAAATGGCTTCCTTTTCTATTTTGTCATAGGATAGATTTCACATACTTTTCATGGAATGGAATCAATATAAGGAAATAAGGAGTGCAGCCTATTTCTTACATCATGAGAGGCATGTCCTAGCCTAAAATATGATACATCAAATGTCGGGGTAGATGCCACATTGACTTCTCTACTTAGAATGTCTTGAGTTGGAAGGGATTTGATGGTTACTGAATTAAGTAAATTTTGGTGCAAGATGAACAAGCCTTACCTTAGTTCAGTAGTTCCAATCATTATCCTTGGTGAATGGCCTTAGATGTGACATAAATTGGACGTAAAAATGAAGGAACAATTATGTGACTTTTTCATTTTACTCACTGACAATAAATTCAATTTGATAGAAGAAACATAGAGTGCATAATCTATAATTAGGTTATTAATGAGTTTGACAGAACCTATACAAGTCATTGGTACTTTGGCATCGTTAGGAAGGTTAACAAAGACATTAGTGATTAGCTTGTATGATTGGAAATAACTAAGTGAGCAGCAAATGTGATCTGAAGCCCCTGCGTCCACAACTCATTCACATATAGTTTGGCTATGTTTTTGTAGTTTTTCTATATGAAAATGGCTAGAAGGAAGTGATGTGAAGCAAAAATGAGGTTCATCAAAGAATAGATTATGGATACTGGACGAGTAGGCTAAGAGTGCACTGGTGTTAGCTGTAGATATGTGATGTGCATTCCCATTCTCCTACTTCTTCTACGTGCAAGACACATTGTGCTCACCCATGTAGTGTGAGACAAGCATCTTCACAAGTTTCTTGATGTGTTCTTAATTCAAAACAATATCACTATCCTCCTGTCTTTTCACAGAATCACCAAGGCCCTCTACTACATTTTGAATTGCTGAGTTTAGGGTTCCCTTGTTCTTACCTTCGGTGAATTTAAAGTTTAGTGGGAATCCTATAATCCCATTGCACTTTTCTTTAGTGTGGCCTTTCTTCCCACAATGTTTTCACACTTCTAATCTCATGTCCTCCTTCGCTCTAACTAAAGTCATGGTAAAGGCCTTAGTCTAAACACCTTTTGATCTACTTGCATATCTATGCCCCTCCTCAACAATAATTGCATTATATGCCTCGCTAAGGGATGAAAAAGGCCTTTGCCTAAGAATTTGTGACCTGTATGCTCCATAAACATCACTTAGCTGTGTCAAGAACTTGAAAACCTTATCCTTCTCCTATTGGTTTATGAAGACACATATGGGATTGCACCTACCATATGTGCAATGGGGAAGAGGTCTATATTGCCCTAGCTCCTCCCAAATTTTCATAAGCTGTATATAGTAGCTATCAATAGTCCTCCCTCCTTGCACGAAGCTATGTAAATCACCTTGCAACTTACACACTTGGTTGTCATCTAGATGAGAATACCTTTTTGTTATCACATCCCAAATCTGGCTTGCATTCTTCATTTAGAAAATTATGGATTCAAGGGAGTTAGACATGGATCTCAGCATCCATGCCACAACCAAGTCATTGCTTCACGTCAAAGCTGCATGTAAGGGATCTTCCCTCAGTAGTTTTGTGATGGTTTCATCTGTAAATCCAAGTTTATGAAAGAGCTAGAGTAAATGACTTGCTCTAAGTGACAAAGTTTGGTCTCATTAGCTTAGGATGAGTGATCACACTACCGTGGCTATCACTCGGATGGATGTAATAGGGTGAGTGAATATCCTCTAGTTGCTATTGAGATCTCCTGGCTCCTTCTTGGTTGATTGATCTGGAAAAGAGTGACATTATCAAGTTTTTGATACAAGAATAGAAAAAGAAAAAAAGAAGGAAATGAAGATTGATGTGTGGTGATTTGATTGAAGCCAATCAAATCAGAGATGCCTTGGAGATTTTTCTTAGCTTTGGTACCATGTTAAACTGAAAGAAACATCCAAGAAATCAAGAACAAGACACATGACACAAGCGAGAGAGAAAAGGAAAGAGTAGAACTCAGGAGTTGATGTTCTATACTTGAATTGATACTTATCATTGGTACATATTAGTAGTGTTTTTGTACATTTTCCCCATTAACTACTAGATAACTAAGCCCTCTATTAACCACCAAGCAACTAACTAACACAATGAATCAAGCAAAATTGATCTGAGAAAAAGCTGGAGTAACTACACCTTGAATGCATCAATTGTACACTATTTTATTGCTGCAACCTAGTGTACAACATAGGTTAGCTTTGGTTTCCATGTTTTTTCCTTAATTCCACTTGATTTTATTGTGCTAACATGTTGACATGGGATAACAACCTAAAACACCACACACATTGGCAATTAGTCCTAATGTGGAAAGGAGTCTTAGTATGCTAAAAATGGCTAAGTCATGGTAGGAGCAACACAACGTAGACAAGTCTTACTTAAAGAATGTCCAATGTCATTCAAAGAAGTGGGCATACAAGAATAGGTCATAGTAGGGATAAAACATGGGAATCAAGTCCTTATGACATTGCTACTTCTATAGTTCATGCCATTACTGGGCATTCATATTCTATCTATAAGGAAATATGAAGGTCCTTTCCATGTAACCACAAAAGTAGGAATAGTACCTTATTGACTAGTTCTCTAAACAACATTGAAACTTCATTTGAACTTCCATGTCGACATGTTGAAGCTATACCATGTAGACAAGGATGTCCCAAGCATTGGGCAATAACATTGAGCACCTCGTATTGTGACCAAAAATCATATAACAAGAAGATTGGAAAGGTATTTATTTTAAAGGTCGCTAGACAATGAAGTGTACAAGCTAGTGAACAATGTTTAATAAAGTAAAAGAGACTATCAAAATCTAAGTTTACAATGAAAACAAAGGATGAATGCAACAATTCAAGGATCAAATTAAGGAGTATAAGGCAATGAGGGTGTCACCAACTTAAGTGGGAAGGGATGTCATGCTCCACAAATTCAAGTCAACGGGTTCACTTTTTCGTGCTGCTTGTGATAGGGCTACTATTGAAAGATTTACTCATTCAAATGCACTTGTATCTATAGGGCTTATAAAAATTATAAATAAGTTTGTAAGGGAATTTTAAAATTGTGTAGAAGTATTTTCGAACTTGGAAGAGAGCTACATAGAGTTTTCTAGAATGAAGAGTATTATAAAGAGTTACTCACTGCTAGATAATTTTAATCCTGTTATCCACTCAAGAGGGTGAATAGTGCAAATAGGGTTGGAAGTTCACTTGTAACCATTATGCAAACCTTTTGAGGAATAAAGTGTTCTTTCTTGGCAATTCTTGTGTGCCTTTACTTATTTCCACTTTCCGACTCTACTTTACAACATTCTTCACACACTTTCACTATAAGAGTGGGTGGGAGACCAATTTAGATATCCATATGTGATAAAAGAGAGCCAAGTTCCAAACAGTAAGGATCATTGACAAGCAAGACTATGACAACATGCTTTTATAGATTAATTATGTTCTAGGGAAGGATTCATTCCAATGTGCTTTAAAAATTGACAATTTTTCCGTCATTATCATCTTTAAATTTTTAAATTCCATTTCAATAATATTCATTCCATGATCCTTGTTTGGATGATTATGACTATAGGCGTTTCATCAAGTTTTGGATGCAAAAATTTAATCTTAAAATTCATAAAGCATAAAAGAAAACACAATGGAATATTTGATTCCCAACCCAATCCATTTTTCTTTGTATTACTTGTATAAATTTAAACAAGAGATGATTGTATTAATTGTTTTCTTCTAGAATCAAATTCCTAGCAATTTTTGTATGTGAACCATAAGATGTAAAAGTTGAGTTATAGCTTCTTGATTATCCACAATGTAGGTGTAGGCTCCATAGAACTTCCACAAACTCCATCCTAAAATCCCACAAACTCCTTTTGGGCTTGAAGAATTTTGGAAAACAGAAAATTTACAAGCAAAGACTTATAAAATTTTCTCTATCCTTTTTTGCAAAGTGGGTGGCTAGAATGTCTCATATTATGTGCTGGAATCTTCAACCATTATTTATTTCAAAGACAAGGTGTCCTAAAATCGTTGGATTCTTATGAGGGATATTAGCGGTATGTTGTTGTAAAATGTTATTTTTTATTGATCCATAAATATTGAAGTTTACTTTATCAATATTCTAGCAATATTTTTATTCATGTAATTCTTAATATGCCATAAAGTTGTGTGTGGGTTCATATGATTTTGTTAAGATGTCTTATTCATAAGGGGTTATAAATATGGACATAAGACTCCTTAACACATAGTCATTAAAACTCATTTAGGAACCATAGATTCTCTAAATGGACAACGGAGAGTTAGTACAACTTGTACACTACGTATTTGTGTAGTGAGTTTCTTGCCACTCGATATGAGGTATTGAGAATACATGTATACGGATATGTCATTAAGGAATGATATATTTGAACAATGACTTAAGGAATGAAGCGAATACAAGGAGTTCAGTCTTTGCTATTAACATCTTGCTTCAGATTGTGGTAAGTGTCTGTGAGCCTTAGACTTGAGACAATATGGTTGTCTTGTGTATATGACGGTTAGCATTTCATTTGTGCATTAAAGACTAGCATCTATCTTGGTAAGAGACAGGGGTATGAGCCTAACGTGCCATTTCTTACATGTGTATAGAGGCATGTGTGCGATCAATATGGGATTTGTCTTTTTGCAAGTGAATAAGTCTTATACAATTAAGGTTCTATAAAATGGAAATCTTTAGGCCAGATAATGTGGGACGAAAAAAGAGTTTTAGATAAAATTATTAGTCTTATGAGGTAATAATGATAGGGTATAGTGGTTGAGTTAGTGAGTTTGACAAAATTTATGGTTCTCGCTCAACTAAGACAAAGCAAGACAGAAAGCCTATACAGCATGGCACTCACGATTAGGAGGGTTTATGTGTTCTATTTACTTCATCTTAGATGGGATATGATATGGGCTATAGTTAGATATTACCCATATCCTTTGAACAATGCTCATTTTCACCTAAGGATATATTTAGAGAGTTACACGCGTAAGAACAAGGCAATGTTTTAAAGGCATTTGCAAACTGGTGACATTGAGGCTTGAGAATTCTCGTGAATGAGGCTTGAGAAGTCTCATAGTGAAATTAATTTAGTCGCAATTGGATTTGTTCAAATGGAATGATTTGTTTCTGGTTGTGTCAGTGATGAGATCTTCAACTGCAAACATGATGACCCTTTAATTAAATGAATGTAGATTAATTAAATTAAAGTACTAGACATATTGAGAATTATTTAATAGCTATTACGTTTGTTAATAATGAGACTATTAACTAGAAACATAATAGGCCATTGATTTAATTAATGAAATTAATTAAATTGAAGGATATAATTCCATGACCTTTATTCATTAATTGGATTTGTAATTAAAGATGTATAGGCTTTAATTTATTTTAAAGTCTATGTAAAATCTCATGAAGTCCATTCCATGGGCCCTAGGTGGACTAGGAATGTAGCCATATATAAAGGATTGTGTCTTGAGAATAAACCATTTGGAAGAGTTCCAAAATGTAGTGGGCACTATTTATGAGGCCCTGCAGCGTTGGCTACTATTCCTCTACCCCTTTGCACATGAGCGAAAATATCCGCTAGCCTCCCTCACATATTTTCTCTTTGAAAATTCTCTAAGTGCAAGGAGTTGCAGGATGTCATAAAGGAGTTCGTGAAAATTTATTAGGCAAGTCTTGCTAGTGCTTTGTTTGTATAGGCAAACTAGTACTCAGGATGTTATCACGACTTATAAATTATAGGCAGAACTACAAGAATTTGATTCTAAGTAATCATCTATACAACTAACCTATATTTTAATTTATACGAGTTATGCAAAGAAAATAGACTAGGTTAGGATTTTATTTCCACTACATTTCTCTCTGATTTTTTGTGTTTAATTTTGAAAAATTTTACTTGGCACATCAAATGAGCTCTATGGGCTATCAAAATTGAATGTAAAATTAAATCAAGCTCATTCCATCTTTAATTTTATTCCAATTAATAAGTAATTCTATTAATGTCTTGTCCTTTAATTTATTAAACCATTAATTAAATATAAGGCACATTATGTCTCAATTTAATAATGTCACTATTAACAAAGAAATAGACAATAAATAATTCTATTTGTTCCAATCTAATTGTGATCAAATTAATTTCACCATGAGACTTTTTAAGTCTCGATCATGTTCACACATCAAAATTACATTGATACCCTTGCCTTTTCCTTTGTGTGTGACTCTTTAGAATCTTCCTTAATAGCAATTGAGCATAGCTTAAGGGATTTAGATAACACCAAACTTGTAGTCTATATTGTAATCAAACTAAAAGTGATGTAATCATATGAAGACTTTTGATCTTGTGTATTATGTGGGATAAAACTTTTGTTTTACTTTCTTGTAGTCAAGCAAAAGCCATGAATTTTGTTAAACCCACCAGTTCAATCATATGACCAATCAATATTTCCTCATGTTATTAATTTCCTATTGAAAATATCATTTTGATTATACATTACTCTAGTAAAGGTTTTTTTTTATTTCATAAAATATCAATCGCAGAGGGCATGCCTCACTTACTTATAAGAAGATAACTCTCTTATTAATTGCACACATATCTCCATGCATATTTGGGCAATGACACATTGGACTCTTAAACTTATTTCATATTAAGATAGATCTAGTTCTTATTACCCTAATAATGCCTTAACCATTATCCACACAAAGTATGCATATCGTCTAAGGTTTGAAGTCCACGTGCACTTAACACAAAGTAAGACATTAACTCGAAAGAGTAAACTTTATATATTTACTTCGTTTCCAAATCATTGTTTCAATACTTACTCCCTGAGTATTCATACATATTTGTTCTCAACATCTTATACTAAGTATCAGGATACTCACTACACAAATATAAGGTGTGTTAGTCATCCCTATTCTTGATATGCCCTTTAACACCAAAGATTTGTGGGGCATATTAATTGTAATTATAATTTCTTTATTCGTTAATGAAATATTAATATTTCATTATATCAATATTATGACGGGTTTTATTAAGCATGTAGTTCTTGTAATGATATAAAGTTATACATGTGTCCATATGATTGTATTAAGATATTTTATTAATAAAAGTTATAAATATAGACACAGAACTTTTCGGTAAAAAATCATTCAAACCTACTCGTGAGACACATATTCTCTAAATGGGCAATAGAATATTGATATGACTTACACACCATCTATTTATTTGGTGAGTGCCATTCTATTCAGTAAAGGGTACTAAGAATACATCCATGTAAATATGTCATTAGAAAATGATGTATTTAAACAACAATATGATAAATGAAGTAGATTCATGGAATTTACTCTTAACTATCAATATCTTGTTTTGGAATCGTGTTAAGTGCACATGGGCTTTAAATGAGACATCATGGATAACTTAGGCATATCATAGTCAACACATCAACATGGCATTAAGAACTAATATCTATCTTGGTATAAGATAGGACTGTGAGCCTAATGTGCCATTACCTATATATGTATGGAGGTATGTTTCCTATTAATAAGGTTTTTGTCTTCTTATAAGTGAGCAAGGTATTTATCCTATGTGATTGATAATCTATGAGACAAAAACCTCTAACTAGAGTAGTCTGTGATCAAAAAGGAATTTGTAAGGATATTAGTTTAATGTGGAAATATTGATCAGGTCATATGATTGAGATAGTGATTTTAACTAAATCCATGGCTCTTGCTTGGTTGAGAAAAGTAAGGCAAAAAACGTAAATTGTATAGTACTAACCATCGGGAGGGTTTATGTTATCTATACACTTTTTCTTAATTGGGTTATGACATAGTTTGCAAGCAAGGTATTACTCATATCCTTCAAATTATACTTCTTGCCAACTATGGATTAATCAAAGAGTCATATAGATAAGAACAGAGAGATGACTACAAGGTAGTTTTGATGTGGGGACACAAATGAGACTTGACAAATCTCGAGATGAAATTTATTTGACTGCAATTGAATTGGATCAAATAGAATCATTTATTTCTTGTTATGTTTGTCAATATGAGATTACAAATTAAAACCATAATGGACCTTTAATTTAATTAATAAGGATTAGTTAAATCAAAAGACAAGACACTAAAGGGTTTTAATTATTAATTGAATTAATAATTAAAGATGGAATATGCTTAAATTAATTTATAGGTCTATATGGTAGCCTATAGAGCCCTTTCCATCTGCCCTAGTTGTACATACATGAAATTATGAATCCTACCATGCATATTGTGTGTTTTGAAAATAAATATATTTGGAAGAGTTCCAAATCATAATTAGTTAAAAAATTCTATTTACGCCTTCACATGTAAGAGAAAGACATCCTCTAGACTCCCTTCCATGTTTTTATTTGGTTTGGAAAATCTAAAAGAACAAAAGTGTTTGTGTGAGATCCTAATGAAGGAGTTCATGGGAGTTCTGGAGATCCTTGACTAGGTTCTATTCATATAGACAAACTAGAGATCATGACTCGCATGTTACGACTCATGGATTGCATGCAAACTCCTTCTAGAATTTGATTCCAAAGTAACTATATGTGCAAACTTCTTGAATATTTTGTTATGCATTTTATATGATGAAAATGAATTAGATACGAGATTTTATTATTCCACTACATCATTCATGCTTTATATGACGTTTTACATTTTAAATTTTACATCCTAAACCCACTGAAATCAAATAGTGGCATAGTTGTCATTTTTGATGTATAATCGTGAAGTTTAACTATTAGTTCTATGATGTATATTAGTTTTCAATTAACATATATGTTGATACATGTTTAAAGTTGTGAAATAGTTATCCACGGTTTTGAATTGTGTGAAAAGAAACAAAATTGAAATCTTTGAAATTAAGAAATTTAGTGCTGTAGCTTGTTATAAAGCTTGTGTCGATGGAAGTTATGTGAAGTAATGAGGTTTGTAGCCATGACAACAAATATATCTATTGCTGCCCACCTTGCAGTTGTAGCTTGGCACCTAGTGGCCACAGCCACAGCCACAGCCTTGGGAATTGTTCTTGTTGCCACACAATGGCTTGTATATCCTAAAATTTTATTGTTCTCAAATTTAAAACTGTGGAAAAGGGTTTTCCATAAACAAGAACTAATGCATTAGATGTATAAGTTATAGAAAAGTTATGAAATGGATTTGTCAAATTTTACATGTAATGTCTGATTGTTGTATGGATGATTGAATGGATGATGGACTTAGGACACAAGTAGATGGTTCTAGGTTTTCCTTTCTTTGCTTTTTTTTTTTCTAGGTTTGTGGATGTATAATTACTTTTTAGTGGGTGGCAGGGACATAAACCCAATTTTTTTAGTAGAATAGAATTCATTTTTTGTGGAATGCCATAATGTAATTGTAATTGGAAGATCAAGGGTTGATGATCACATGGAGGCTAAGAGTTGGTGCTTGTTCATTGTTCCAATGGCTTGATGAGCCCACAAAGAAAGGACCATAAAGACCAAGACCAAGTGCAAATTATTTTAAAGTTATGCAATAGTATGGGGTCCTGCACATGTATACGATTCGATTGTTGACTCCAATTAGATCTAGGAAGTACATAATTGTCAATATTATTTATTTACAACATACAAGCAATGTTTGTATGTAAGATTAATGTGCAAAGAGAGATAGAATTATTAGGATTGAGAAACTTCCTCTTTTTAATATTAAGTTGTAGCAGGTGAAATTGTTTCATTGTGACTCTTGACCAAGCTTAGTGTTCTAAATATAGTTTTAGCATATGATATCATTACATTTGTGGGATTATATTGTGATGAAACATTTAAAACTCTGGGTGCATTTGGTGCGATAGCCAAAGGATATTTTTTCTTAAGAACTAAAAAGGGTCACAGGTAGGATTACAAGTTTAGCATGTTGTTAATTAGTCAGTACTACTTAAGTGAGACCATGATGCCAAGAACAACATTAGTGAGGTTTCATCAAGCCACGAGTGAAATTAAGATTGAGTCCTGCATGAGATGTGTTGGTAAGAGTTGTCACTCATTGGGCCTAGCATGCCAAGAACTATGTTTGTGAGGTTTGCTGTGCTCAATGAAAACTCTGATCACCCACTAGCAAATTTTGTCCCATAGAATTTTAGTTTCCTACAAACCTAATAATTTACTTATTTTTTTCATTTTGATTATCTTGAATCATGTTTATGCCACTTCCTAAATTGCTTGAGACCAACACTTTTATTGAGCCTAACTACGTTGATTGACTTTAGAATTCGATAATTGTTTTTAATTTTGAATGCATCAGCTATGTTTGGAGGCAAAAATCCCACCAGCCCCTGCTAAGATGGGTAGTAAGGAGGAGAAATCTAAGCATTGCAAACGAGAGGAACAGGCCTTACAAGTCAAGAGCTACATGCTAACTTTAATGACCAATTATCTTTAGAGGCTTTATAAGGATGTGGTAACCTCTCTAGAGGTACTTTACTACCAGCAAGATTTTTATGGTGAGTAGAGTTTTACTACTAGATGTAAAATATCGAATCAGTTGTTCAAGATGCACATGGGTAGGTGGCACTAACTTTAATGAGTACATTCTTAAGATGATTTCACTAGTTGAGCAGTATTAGTTACTCGACTTTATCATGGATGCCAATCTTTGGATGGATATGGTCCTACAATAATTTCAATATACCTTCTCACAGTTTATTATAAATTATTATTTGAATAATATTAAGTACATATTAGTTGGACTGCTTAATAAGCAAGCGATTGCAGAAACGGCCATGGAGAGAGGAGAAAAGGTTGTCTTATACCGTGTTCTCTAATAAATCTCCAGACGAGCATAAAATTACTTAAAATTCATTGGATTTAGCCAATGCCATCCGGGGAAGTGGGGATAGTTTTGAGGGTTCATCAACTGTCCTCGAGTTTTGTAGGAAATTTGATATTGGAGGCGTACAGTAATTCTCATTAAAGTTCCCACATTTTGCTACGTTGCCACTTGCCATTTATTAAAAAAGTCAACCCTCTGACCTCGTAATGTTGGATTAAACGTAGCAAAAAACTTACCTACTCTCTATTGACATATGGAAGGAGGAAATTGTTAGAAAAATGTTACATTATAATTTAATGGCCATAACGAAACAAGAATTGATATTTTTATCATGCAGTCAGACTGTAGGAACAGGCATGCGTTTCTACACGTATCAAGTATCACGCTATGATCATAATATATTGGTAGATAAATTAATATATGCATCTAAAGATAATGATTGTTAATAATAATGAGGTCACGGGTGATTTTACATTTGTACAGTTTGTTTTCGACTGATACATATACACTTGAATAAATTAATCCATGTTATCTATTACTTGAGGGTCAAACTTGGTTTCCATTGGCTATAATTTATCCATATTTGGTTTGTTTCACGACTAATCATTTTATATAGTGTTTGATACATTAGATATCAATAACATTTTAAAACATATTAAATGAAGTTATTAGAAAACCAAACTAATAGCGCACGCAAACATGATTCAAACATTATAGGTTTCAAGCGTCAGTAAAAGAAGTGGTTCGTTGACCCTATTTATCCAATTTGACCGCAATATGAATTATCAACATTTGATATATTTTTTTATTTAAGAAAAATTATGATGTCACAAATTTAAGACTATTTAACGGTTACAAAATAATAAATGAAAATATAAAACTTTAGTCCAAAATTAAATGTGCATGATTATATTTATTTAAAGTATAAATTTTCTTAATTTGATGCATAATTTAGTAAATCACGGAATCCAATGCATAGAGAAAATTAAAACATAAAAAAGAAAGCGAACTAGTTTGACCTATTCGGATATGCTAATCGATTTGTTAGTACCATTATTGAGTAGTCTCTCTATCCGTAAGTGTCAAAATCTTTTTCTTGATTAAAGCAATAACACACTTTAGTTCACTGATTGACGGGTTCTTCGTTTAAAATTTTAATTTGACTGATTGAATTCATTAATTTTAACTGTTATTGTCTACCGGATAATCACAGAACTTTAAGATAAAGAAAGAATTAAGAGGTAAATAGCTTGCGCGGACACATAAATTTGAATTCGGGTACTAAAAATTGAATGGATATGTGGAAGTTTATATAAGAATAGTGAAATTCGATTATGTCACTGAATTCAAGGTTAAGGGATGAAAAATGAAAAGAAATAAATAAATTTCATATTAAAAATGATGTTATATGGTAAGTTAATCTAAATTTTGCATTGTAAAAAAGTTGCTAATTGTGATGTTAACTATCCCAATATGTCTACCAGTAACCTTATGTTTTAAACAATTATTTTTAACTATATGCCGTTTAAGTTCAAATTACAAAATTGCAGACATAGTCTAATTTATCAAATAGTATAGTTGACAATTTCTTTATTAAACCCATCAACACTTAAAATACCATAACTTAAGCATCTTACATAAAAAGTCGAATTAAAATTTTATATTATGCCTAAAATTTGTTAAAATTCTGTTTTATTGTATTATCTGATAAATTAATTAAATCATTGTATAAGCGTCTGTCTCCTTCTTCCTGCACTAGAAATGAGGGACAAAGAAAAAATGGAGTCTTGTCCACATTCAACGATACATATTATTAACAAGATGTTGGTACGCATGCATTTAAATTTTGAGGACATATTGATACTAAGGAATTTTTCTTAAATATGCTTTTAGGACAATTCTTTTATTTTGAATTTCAAAAAATAATTAAATCACAGTTTTTTTTTTTAGTTTTTGAGTTTTTTAGTTTATTGAAATTTTAGGCTTTTTCTCTGGTATGAGGGTGCCGGCCTTTTGTATGAGAGTGATTATTGGTAAGGTGTAAATATTGGGGAATGGATCAGGAGATTTTACAATTGGCACAAAATCTTTGGCTTATGGAAGAGGAAGAAACTAGTGGAAAGATACCCAAGGAGATATCACTGTCTGAGATGTTAAACTATGAATACCTTATGATCGGGCCATTGTTGAGTTTCTCAGGCTAATAGAAAAGAATTCACTTAAAAACTCAGATGTGAGGAAAACTAAGAGATTTAAAGTCAAAAGAGTCTAAAGTTTTCCCTTATATATTTGAGTCATTTAACATGTGAGCTAAATGAGTGTTGTGTTGATTTCTTCAATGAGTAATGCCCGTATTAGACAAGATCTCGAGACAACTCACAATGATGGATTGCTGACCTAGTGAGTGTTAAGTAAATACTGTTGGGTAAAGTATGTCATTAAGATGTTAAGAACCCTAAGATTGGAATAGTGTGGCAAGTGAGAGATTTTGTGTATACTCTTTACGATTTTTGCTTAGTGGAAGCATTTTATGGCTAGGCCTTGAAAACATAAGAGTTGTTGCTTTGAATTATGTTAATAATTTTGTGTCTCATTTATTTTCTATTTTTATTGTGTATTGTGTTCCCAACACTTATTGCAACACTCGTGGATGTGTTGTTAACAATTAACCCAACTAAGATGTGGTACCAAAGTCTGGCTCATCAAGTTTGCTTGGTTTAAAGCAAGTGGCACCTCGAAAGGTTGAAAATAAGTACCAAATAAAGAGCATCTATTGTAATACTTCCATTCCTTGATGGGGACCAATTACCCCTATTAGAAGGCACAAATAAAGGCATTCATAAAATCCTAAGATGAAAAAGCGTGGTATACCATTGAGCAGAGTTGACATCCTTCTACCATTATAATTGATAAAGGAATTAAAATTTCAAAGGATTTGATGGCCTAGACTACTAAAGTAGAGAAGGAAAAATTAGGTAATTTTGAAGTTGTTAATACAATATTTAATAGGTGTAGATGAAGACCAATTCAAACTCATATCAACATATGAGATGACCAAAGAAGCTTGAGACTTCCTTCAAATTATCCTTGAAATAACTGGTGTTGTTAGGTCTTCATAGCTCCAGATATTGGCAATACAATTTGAAACACTAAGCATGGGTGAAAATGAAACCATAGTAGAGTTAATGGAAAGTTGAGACACATTACCAATTAAGCCTATCAATTAGGTAAGAAATACTTCGAGGTAAAACTCGTTCAAAAAACTTTGAGATCCTTGCTTGAAAGATTCACCCCTATGATTAAGGAAGCACAAAATGTGGACATACTATGATCGGATGAGCTTATGGGTTTACTTTAGACTTCTGAAATGAACTTAAATGTTGCTAAGAAGGAGAAGGAGCTTACCTTCGACAATCTTAAACTAGTGATGATGAAGATGATGATGATTGTTGCAATAGTGATGAAGATAAGCCTACCTAACAAAGAAGTTGAAAAAGTTGCAGAGAAAAAATAAGCTAAACTTCTACAAAAATTCAAGCTTATCTAAACACACTTCCACAAATCAAAAGAAGAAATAAAAAATTTTTGAAAAGGACAAACTTGAGAAAAAGGTTGTGAAATGCAATGAGTGCAAAGGCTTTGGTCACACTTAGGTGGAATGCGAAAATACAATAAAGAAGCAAGGCAAGTTCATGAATTCTACATGGAGTGAAGAAGGATTAAAGAAATTTGATGATGAGGCCAATCAAACAAGCTATCAAGTTGCCTTCAATCTAATGAGTGTTAAACAAAATAACATTGCGACCCATGTTGTAACATCTTATGATGAGAACAGTGATGTTGATGATAAACTATTCTTTATTTGTCAATTGACTTGTAATAAGTTGGTAGCCTTACAAACTAAAAATCATTCATTAAAAGAGAAGGTATAATCTCTTAAAGAATTGAATGAATGTTTAAATGATAAATGTTCAAAATTGAGATTTGAATGTAAATGGCTTGATTAACAATATCACGAGGTTAAATTAACCTTAAAAAAAAATAAATATGGGAAAAGTTAGGTTGCAGAATGTATTATCAAAAAGAAAGTCAGCATTAGATCACATAAGAATAGGTTACACACAGGTAATAGTAGCTGGAAGCTTAGAGAATAAGGAAATCAAGTTTGTCAAAAAAACTATTGAAGTTGTTGACCTAGATATTCCCAACAATAAGAAGATAATAAAGAGTTAACCTAGTGCGAGTAAGAAGCAGAAGGACAATACTGTTTGCAATTTTTATTGAAAAGCAGGACATTTGATGAATAGATGCTTTTTACTATTAAGACACATGCTATATGAAGGACATGTTTTGACAATTGTGTTGGTAACAAAAAAACTAGTTAGACGAGTTTGGGTTAGAAAGTCATAAATCAAGCTCCTTGTATCCTATACCTTATTAAGAGCTTGTTCAAAAGATACATGGTATCTTAATAGTAGTTATTCCAAACATATGATGGGTAAAAAGGAATATCTATCCAATTACTAAAACATTTTTGGTAGACACATGACATTTGGTGGATAAAAATATCGTGTAATTTGAAAGGTCACTATTAACATTGATGGAATGCTATAATTAAGGAGTGTCTTCCATGTTGATAGTCTCAAATCCAGTCTATTAGGCATCAATCAACTTGTTCACGAAATTCACCAAAGATCAATGTCAGGTATATAAAAAAGATAATTATTGTCTACTTTTTTGCAACAGGTTAGACAACTGCTATGCCATGAGCAATACAACAACCTATCTAAAGTCCAACATTGAGAAAAGTGAGAAAGAGCATAGAGGCTTGGACATATCAACTATCAAGACTTGTTGAGACTACCAAATACTGTAGTAGTTTGTGGATTGCAAACACTAACAAAACCAACAACAAAGGTTTGTGGACCATGTTAATTACAAAAACAACCAAGGTCATCACACAAAGCATTCCAAAAGCTGAGTAGTTTAAGAATTTTAGAGTTGTTTCATATGAACCTAATGACACCAACAAAAATTGCTAGCATTGAAGGTAAAAGGTGCATTTTTATTTTTTTTTTGCATTGATGATTATTTATGTTTCATATTGGTAGATTTTTTGAAGGAGAAAATAGAGACCTTTCAAGCCTTCAAAAAGCTATGCACTCAACCAGAGAACGAGAAAGGGAAGGTTGTTGGAGGAATCATGAGGATTCAAATAGACCATGGTGAAGAGTCCAAAAACCAGCACCATGATAATTGTTGTTCCCAATAGTGTCCAAGAAAACATATATCTTAAGATATTGTAACAAAATGGAGTGGTGGAACAAAAGAAATGTACATTCCAAGAGATGGTAGATTTATGCTTAGTGCAAAGAAGATGAATATAAAATAATGGACTGAAGCAATTAGTGCAATGTGTTACATAATAAATTAGGTATATGTTTGCAACATCCTATTGAAAACATCATATGAGATTTGGAAAGTTAGAAAATCTAATATATATTACTTTCATACATTTGAGAGTAAGTGTTACATTTTAAGAGATCGAGATAATCTTGGAAAAGTCACTAACAAAAGTGGCTAGGTCTTTTTTTTAGGATATTCCACTACTAGCAAGACCTATTGGGTGTACAACTATAGAACCATGAAAATCATGGAGACTATGAACATAGTAATAGATGAAAGTGAAGAGTTTAAAGAATCGGTCACCTAACCAAATCGAAAGGAAGATGATGATCAAAATAATCAACTTGTTGGCAACGTAAAATAAAACCTAGAGTATAGTGTTATAACATTTGATCCAACACCAGCAAATAAGTCCATGAGGAGCATGTCGCTAAACATGATCCTTGTAAAGGATTCACAAAAATAATTCCTTGGAATCCATTATTGGAGATCTAAATAATCAATGAAAAACAGGATAGGTACCAAAGATAAATTACTATGATTTAGCCAAATGCTCTTTGTTTGTTCCAAAATTGAGCCAACAAATGTGATAGAAGCACTTGAGGATGAATATTAGCTGATGGGTATACAAGAGGAGCTTAATCAATTTCAAAGAAATGATGTCTGGACTTTAGTTGAAAGGCTAAACAATACTAACATCACTGGAACTAGGAGGATATTCAAGAAAAACTTGATGAAAATGGTGCAAGTTTAAGAAGCAAGCGTGACTGGTTGCATAAGATTACACATAACTAGAAGGCATTCATTTTGATGAAACATTTAGTCCAGTAGCACATCTTGAAGCTATATGACAGTTGTTGACTATGGCTTGTTCACTAGACTTTAAGGTATTTCATATGGATGTTAAAAGTGTATTTTTAAATGGTTTTTGAAAGAAGTTAATATAGCATAGCTTGAAGGTTTTGTTGATCTGCATTATCCGAACCATGTTTATAAATTTAAGAAAGCATTTTGTGGTCTAAAGCAAACACCACATGCTTGGTATGACTAGTTGGCAAGATTCGTAGTTAAACAAGTCTATACTCGAGGGAGAGCTGACAAAACCTTATTTGTACAAAGACAAAACAATGATGTTCTTATCACATAGGTTTAAGTAGATGATATCGTGTTTAGATTATCCCCTCAAATATTAAAGAAATTTGTTTCAAGTAAGTAAGATGAATTTGAAATGAGTATGTTAGGTGGGTTGAAATATTTTATGGGTTTACAAGTTAAACAAATGAATGATAGAATATTTCTCTCACAAACCAAGTATGCTAAGAATTTGGTTAAGAAATTTGGGCTAAAAAGTTCCTAACATATTACAACATCACTATTAACATCTATAAAGTTTCGTACGGATGAACAAAGTAAATCTATAGATGGGAGTTTGTATAGGATCATCATTAGAAGTTCACTATATGTGAAGACTAGTAAATCAGATTTATGCTTGAGTGTGGGACTATGTATAAGATACCAAGCCAATCCAAAGGAGAGTCATCTAATAGTCGTTAAGAGGATCATTTGCTATATGAATGGAATAGTGGACCTAGGTTGGTGGTATTCAAAGAATTCTAATATTTCTTGATTGTTTATAGTGATGTTGATTAGGCTGGCAACACAGATGATAGAAAAAATACAACTAAAAAGGTTGTGTCCTTATTGGCAACAATGTAGTAACTTGTCATAGAAAAAAGTAGAATTTAATCTCTCTTTCAACTACTGAAGCCAAATACATTGTAACAAGAAGTTGTTGTACACAAATACTTTGGATGCATCAAATGTTAATAGATCATGGAGTGAAAGTGGAAGATTTGATTATGCCATGTGACAACAATAGTGTCATCAATATGTCTAAAATTTAGTTCAACACTCATGTACTAAACACATTGATATTGGGCATCATTTTATTCATGAGTTGGTTGAAAAGAATGAGCTTGTTATCAACTATATTACAATAGATAGGCAACTAGTAAATATATTCACTAAAAGCTTAAATGCTTCAAGGTTTGAGTATCTCAAATGCCAACTAGGTCTCTACTTAGTTTGGTAACGTGGAATGACAAGAAGTAATGAGGGGATACAAAACTTGTCTATTGCACAATGATATGGTATTGTTCTCAACACTAGCCATTGATTCCCCTCATTGACCTTTAATGCTCTTTCGATTATCAAATTTTTTGTTATAATTATCATTTTAGAAGGCTTTTAAGAATGGAATCTCTACCTTATCTATCCATAATCAAATCACTATCCTTCGATTTTTTATTGAAAATTGTTGTAACAACCATTACCCTTACTAAGAACAACAATAGCAAGAAGAAACACAAGAGCCTTAACAAGGCAGGCTATCATGGATCCTCATCCACCAAAACTATCGTGGAAAATCCATCACCACATGAGCCCTTTGCAAAAGAAAAAGCTGTGGAGAAAGAATTGTTACAGGTAGTGTTCCCAACATTGCTAGTCCAAGATGTTTGATAACAAATCCCACTAAAGGCTCCATCGGATGAACAAAGCCCAAACCAATGGCTAAAGGAAAAAAACCCACTAAGAAGGAGGTCTAAAAAGAAGGAATTAGTGGTAGAAATTGAATTACAACTAGAAGAAGTTACTTCCAAGGCTAAAGAAGTTACAACTAAGGAAGAAAAACCAATGGAGGCCCAAAAGAAATCATTCAAGAAATGGTTACTAAACTAGAAGATGTTGAATAGGAACCAACTACTCAAAAGGATTCAAAACCCATTGCAGAGGAAGGCGAAAAAAATGAAGTTGCAACCACTAAAACAACTTCTGGGCTTGTAGAATCACATTTGGTTAAGGTAACTAAGACCACTAAACTTAAGAAAAGAATGATTGATATACCTTAGTATAGTAGGAGACTTTGACTAAGAACAATTTCAAAGAAGAAAAGTTAAATGTAGCTTAAGTAGAAAGAATCAGTGAGAATAGTAGACATTCTACACTACCTTAAGAAATTGGAAAAATTAGGTAAGACGGATGATTTGGAACACAACCCATGGTGGAACTCAAGGTGTACATTGAGTTGTCTAAAGGTAAGATTCAGGACAAAATCAACAATATAGCAAGTATTGGAAGAAATCTAGATGAGCAATTTGCCACACTTCAAGTAGAGTCATGCTTTAAAGGACTGAAGAAGAAGTACCACATGATATGGAGTCACCTACCTCTCTAGCCACTGATGATGCTAGCCTTTCAACAACAAGAGTAAGAAAGGCCTTGCTACATTTGTTTGCCCTTTGGCAAATTAGTGCCTTAAAGGGGTAGAAAATTTGATTCAAAGGGTGAGGAAGAGGATAGGTAAAACACTAAAATTCAATGCAAAATTTGTGGTTAGGTGAATTCTATGTGGTGCATGTGCTGATTTTGCTTATTGTTTGCTAATTAGTGTTGTTAACTTTTTGTTGATACTTTTAATGATTTTAGTGGATGAACTTAATACATTGGAGATACTAGATATTTTACTGCTGTTGGAGTACTATTAAATTATGTAGGAATTGAAGGAAAGGAAACACTCACAACCATTTGCTAGTAGTCTAAGACTGTTCTAAGTGATTGTTGAAAACAATGATTTTTTGTACTTTTCATTTCACTTGTAATAAATTGGATGTACTTAGGCATAGACGATGTATAATGTAATCATCCAAATTAATGAAAAGCAACATTTGACAGTTTGTTCATATCTTTTTGTAATCTATTGTTGTTGAAAACAAATTAGAAAACAGGTGTTATGCCATAATGTGTCAACAAGGGAAATTGTTAACATGTTAGCTAATTGTTGGTACATTATTCCCAACAAGCATGTACTTGAAAGAATCTTAACTTGTTAAGACTTAATGATAATCAAACTACTTGAAAGAGGATCTGAAGAAGTTGATGTAATTAGAAGTTTGCAGTTGAAGAGTCCTAAAACACTTTAAAAGGCATGAATAATGATGGATAGGAGTTCAACTCTATTATTTCGAGGAATTGTCGCCTTTCTTAGACAAATAGAGAAGAATTGACCTAACAACTCAAATATTGGATAAGTACAACACGGAAGTTGACTTTGATTGGGACTTCTTAGCGAAGATCTATAAATAGGAGGCTTACGAACTTCAGATGGCATGGGAGAGAAATTAAGAGAGTTAAAGTGAAAGAAAAATAAATCCAAAAAGTTTGTTGCTTCTGTATTTAAGTCATTTAGCTTTAGAGCTAAATGAGAGTTGGGTTGATTTGTTGAGTGAGTAAAAAAGGTGTTAAACAAAATCTCGAGAGAGCTCACAATGATGGAATGTTGAATATAGTGATTGCTAGGTAAATTCTTTTAGGTAAAGTACGTTGTCGACAAATTAAGAACCTCGGGATTAGTGTAGTGAGGTGAGTAAGAGATTTTGTGGTTATCTCTTTATTACGTTTTCTTAGTTGAAGTATTTACTGGGCTAGGCCATACAGGTATAGGAGTTTTTACTTTGAATTGCATTTACAATTTCGTGTCTCATTTATGTTTTGTTTTTATTGTGTGTTGTGTTTCTAACACTCATTGCAACACTCATAGGTGTGCTATTAACAATCAACCTAACTAACACTAGTGAAAGGTATTGAGGTAAGAGGGATAGGAGATAGTCGGTTTATAATACAGTTCAACCATGCTTTTGATATGAGGCATGTCAATGAGGGTGGATTGTGGAATTTTGGTAAAACCCTTTTAATCCTTTGTGGGGTTAATGAAGGTCAGAATCGTATTGACGTGAATTTAGATTGGTGTGAATATAATGTGTATTCATGACATGGTATATAGAAGGATGAATGGGAAAATTGCTAAGTATATTGGAAATGCAATCGGCATTTCATTGATAGGATACTAGGTGACTCGAAAATCAAATGGTTTGCCACAATCAGAGAGTGTGTAGTCTACCATTTGAAGAAACTTTGTTGATCCAGGCTCTAAGACTCCTTACAATCCTTACCTCTTAGAGGCAGATAAAGTTCAAAGTCATTGAATGTTATTGGGCAACTCCTCTTTGAAAGGCGACCTTGTGGAAGATGAGTTTAGATATGTAAGAAGGAGTTGATTTATTCCATAACAAGAGTGGATAAGTCACTTGACTGTGTCTTTGGAACAATGGAAGGTACTTATGTGGAAAAATTAATAGATGATCTAGAATAGGGAAATCAAAAAAAGTTTACTAAACAATAAAGCCTAAGTAATGCAATGATACACTTGACAAAGTGTCACAGGGCTCCTTTCGAGGATAGGGCCAAAAGGGCATCATGCAGCTAATAGTCACTCCAAAGCCGGCTTCATCCGCTTGAACTCGCACGTAACTTTGACTATATATCATACTAATATTGCTTTAGAGACACTGTCTCGATAGTGAATTAAAGACGACACAATTTCAGAAGAAAACTCACTTGCATTAATTTAATAGCTCAATTTCAAAGAGGTGATGGCTAGAATAGGAGAAACTCTAACAATCGTAAGTACACATCAATCATACGTAACTACACACCTTGCCCCCTCTCATAGGCTTAGCAAAAAAAAGCCAAGTGATAGTAGTAGACATAAAAAATTCGATGAAGCACAACTAAAAGTAAATAGGAAATTATTAAAAATATTTACGACTATATATAAAGCCCTAGACCTAGTAGTAACAGGTGATGTCTTGTTCAGCACGAGGTTACATCAAGGTTAGCATCATGTCAAGAGGGCTTGTTAGGTAGGTGGCCTTTCACATGCTCCCCCACTCGCATCAACAGCTCCCATATTTGATCTTTCATCGAAGTGGTGATCTTGCTTGAGGAGAGCGCAACAACCATTCTCAACTCTGCCAAATCTACTCTTCGGCTAAGGGCATCTATTGCCTTGTTGTTAGAACCCACTCATAAGTCCAATATAAAGTTAAACTCTACTAGTAGCTCTTGCCATTGAGCTTGCTTTTATGTAAGCTTTGGTTGGGTCATGAAGTGACTTATTATACTATTATCCATCTTAACCATGAAAAGGGCCCCAACAAATAATATTGTTATAACCTAAGGTAGTAGACTACGACTATTAGGTCTTCCTCATGTGCTGGGTAGTTCCTATCGCCTCCTTTAATTTTTTGCTCTCAAAGGCAACAGAATGCCCATCTTAGGTTAACACTCTGCAAATTGCAAAATCTAAAGCATCAGTCTCTACCTCAAATGGATTTTGTAAGTCTGGAGAGCTAACACGGGGCTCATGGTCATGGCCATCTTTAATCTTTCAAAGGCGACCTATTGATTCGATGACCACTAACGTTCCTTTATTTTCTTTGTAAGATCTATGAGAGGTCTAGCTATCTTAGAGTATCCTTTCACAAATCTCTGATAATAATTGGTCAATCTAAGGAATGACTGTATCTCATGAACATCCTTAGGAGGTTACCACTCTTCGATAGCCTTCATTTTCTTTAGGTCAATTTGAATTTTCCCATGCTCAATAATATGACCTAAAAAATGGATGGTCTCCTATACAAATGAGCATTTCGAAAGCTTTACATGTAACTCGTGCTCTCGAAGATGAGTTAGAACCTTCCTTAAGTGCTTCAAATGTTTTTCTGAAGTCTTACTAAACACCATGATGTCATCTAAATATACCACCACAAATTCATTGAGAAACCCATGGAGTACTTGATTCGTCAAGGTATAGAAGGTCACTGGTGCATTCGTTAAGCCAAACGGCATAACTAAGAACTTATAAGCACTGTATCTAGTCACCACAATAGTCTTCGCCTCATCACCCTCTTTAATTTGAACTTGCCAGCATCCCAACCTTAAATCAATTTTACAGAAGTATTTCACCTAACTTAGCTTGTAAAAACAATTAGCAATCAGTTGTATCAGATATTTGTTCTTTACAGTGATCTTGTTTAAAGTCCAATAGTCACAACACATCCTCAAGGATCCATTCGACTTCTTTTAGAATAAGACAGACGCTCCATATGGTGACTTCATAAGTTAAATGATACTACTCTCTAACATTTCCCTCAGTTGCTTTCTAAGCTCCACAAGCTCAAGTTGCATCGTGTGACAAGGTACACTAGTAGGTGGTTCAGTGCCTGACAGAAGTTCAACCTCATGATCACAAATCTCTTAGGTGGAAGCTTATGAGGAAGTTCGTAAGGCATCACATCCTCAAAATACCTAAGAAGAATTTTCACCATGTTAGGAATTGGCCCAGGTCCTTTATCACCTTAAATTAAAGGGTGCATAAGTAGAATGGCTCATTGTGCTTAAAACCTTTTTTAAATTGGATAATCAACAAGCTCTTCACATCGAGTTAGCCAAAAACTGTGAGAACAATGTAGGGTTTGTTTCCCATCATCATTAACACTTCTCCACATGGCTAGATCATCGCTCTTGCCTCTCTCAAGAATTTAAGCCCTAAGATGAGCTTGAAGGCATCCATCTAAACAATAGAAAGCTTTATCTTTCCCTCAAATGAGCTGGCCTTGATTTTAACTCCTTTGGCAACACCATCAATGGGTTGAGCTATCGAATTGATAGCTTTAGCTTTCCCAACCATTTTCTCTAGCACCAACCTAAATCTTTCCACCTTAGTAGTCACTAAGTAATTGCGTGTGGCACCTATGTCAATCATGGCTCGAATAGAGATGCTATTGATCTTTACGTCCATGTACATCAATCCTTTCTTTTTTTTTTTGGCTTTTAGAGTTCTCCTTGCCCATAGGGTTCTTTACTAATGTTGGAATGGTCTACCCAACTGCAGACTTTCCTTTCTATTTAATCTCAACTTGGCATGAAATGGTTGCACATTAGTGGAAGATGGCACCAAGATTATTTTCTTCTTTATCCAATTTGGCATTATCAGATTCGGGCGTAGATTTTGTACCTTGTTTTGATGGGCCTACATCGTTGAGGCTCGATAAGGCATTCACTAATTTCCTCTTTGGACAATCCCAGGGCATGTGTGGCTCATCACATAAAAAGTAGCTTGTTTTTCTTAGTGTTGTTCCTTGCCTACTTTTTACTAGCCTATTCTTTAAGTAGCTTTAGGGTTTAATTGATGTTTAGGACTGTCGGTCTCCCTTACCTTTTGAATTTTTACTAAAGGGCCTTCCATCATTTCCTTTTTTTTGGGGTGTACCCACTACCTAATGTTCCCTTCAGGGTTCATCTTGAAAGTTCATGAGTCACTCAGTAGCACCCACAGTTGAGCTCAAATCTGCTACTCACTGACGCTGCAGCTCTACTCAAATCTACTACCCACTAGCATTACAACTCTACTCGCGTTGTGGGTTTCAAGCCTTTTAAGAAGGTAAAAAGCTTATCCTTTTTAGACGTGTCCCAAATATGTAACATGAGTGTCAAGAATGACTTCACATAATCCTAAACACTCCCTTACTGTCTCTTTTACACGATGCTTTCCTGGCATTGTATTACACATTCTCCACGAAGAACTAATTCTAGATAGCATCTCACAATTACTCCCATGTATCTAGGCGCGCTCGATTGGCTTGAATGTCAGTATACTTAGTGCGCCACCATAATTTGGTATCTCCCATCAAGTACATGGTGGCGGTGATGACTTTCCTAGCCTCATCAGCAACGTTGGCTACCAGGAAATATAATTCCATGTCGAAGAGGAAATTGTCTACTTCTTTGTTATCTCGGGCCCCTCCATATGGTTATGGCTCTGGGACACGGATTCTCAGCCTAAGGTCTACACTACTACTGGGGCATTGTTGACCACTCGCTGTAGTAGTCCAATCTGGATGGAAATTTGATCTATCTCTCTTCAGAGCTCTCAAATAGTACCAACATCTTGATTCTCAACTAGTTCTTGACATAATTCACAACTCTCAAGTAGTTAGGCTTGTAGGTCTATAACTTCGGCCTCTAGATTCTTGACCTTTCCTCATCGTCACATAATCTATCTAGAAGCCCGACTTCTCTAGGACTTCCAATTGCTGCTTGTTAGTGAGATTCTTACATGGTGGGGCTTCCATCCTATTGCCCTTTAGCACATTCGTTGGTGTCGTATCATCCATAATTCTTCATCTCGACTTAGGTTAGAATCGAGGCTCTAATACCAACTGTCTCGGTGTTCTTTTTGAGGATGAAGATAAAGAGGAATCATGCAACTAGTAATTGCTTCACACCCAACTATATCTGCCTAAACTCACATGCAACTTTAATTGTACATTGCACTCACGTTTCTTTGAACGCTGTAAAGGCACAGTCTAGACAGTGAATTAAAGAAGGCAGTGACTATGTACACAAATTGCATAAGAAAGCTCAATTATAAAGAGCCGATGACAAGAGCAAGGAGAACTTTAATAATCTCAAGTACATAGCAATCACATGTAGCTTCACTGGACACTTTACCATTTATAATAGGCTTGATAAAAAAAGGCAAGTGGCAACAATAGACATAAAAAATTTGAGGAAGCACAACTAAAAATAAATAGAAAATTATTACAAATATTTACAGGTATATACAAAGGCTTAGATCTAGTAGCGACAGGTGATGTCTCGTTTAGCACAAAGCTACAGCAAGGCCAGCATTATATCCAAAAGGCCTGCTAAGTAGGCGGCACCTCAAACAAAGGATGGATCATTATAAAAGATGTATGAAGAGTTAACTTGAATATCAAAATTCCAAATGCTGGTGATGGAACCACTTTAGAAATGGAAAGGAAAATTTGGACCCGAATTAATTGCCATAAGATAATATTAATTTGAGTGGGAATTTTAAGTCAATGCTTTAAGATATAAACCCACCAAACCAGTTCAATCTCAATCCTATTATTTAGATGCATCATAAACTGAGGGGGTGCCCATGCAAATACCATTCTCTAAGAATTTTAAAAGGCAAACTTGTTTCAATACAGAATTCCTAAACAGAGATGGGTAGGAAATGTGGTCAAAAATTAGCAAAATTAGATATCTCTTCCACACTATTTTTAAATGAATCTATGGAGATTGTAATGCTGTCCCACCAGCATTAGTGAATGCTTAGCTTGGAATTGCCAAGGCTTAGGGGGAGGGGGGCTTGGATAGTTTATTAACTCCGAAGGTTAATCTGAGACCACCACCCCTAAATTATTTTCTTATCATAGTGAAAATTGAATTTGACAAAATTGATCTTTTTAAAGGCAAAATTTAGTCTTTTTGGCATGGATGTTCTATTGGTTGGACTATCTGGTGGCTTAGCATTATTATAGGAAAAATCGATTCATGTGGAAATTGCTAGTTATTTAAAGAATGTTATTAACACATTTGTCAAAGAGGAAGCACCTGAAAGAACATGGTGGTTTACTAGTTTCTATGGTGATCTAGACGGAACTAAGATGAAGTCAAACTGAGATAATCTTAAAAGGCGTAGCAAGAGGAATCATTTACCTTTTTCATTTTGTGAGGATTTTAATGCAAGTCTATATGCTGAGAAAAAGTTAGGTGTAGCCGCAATTGCATGATTTTCAATCAATACTTCAGAGGGCAAGTCTACATGATTTGTTTTTTATTGGTCTTCATATCACCTAGTCAAATAATAGAGAAGCCTTATAAATAGTTCAAGAAAGACTTAATAAAGCTTGTGTTAATTCACTTTAGTCCTTTCAGTTTCCTTAAACAGTAGGTAAGGCTTCTTGAAATAACACATTTTGGTCATGTGCTAACCTTATTTCCTAAGAGCCGAATGGTCACATGATGAATTGTTATCAAAGATTCCATTTTAATTTTGAGGCAAAATGCACGTTACTGTCAAAATGTGAGGGAATCATTCGGAAGAGCCAGGAAGAAACCTTGATGCCATGTAAAGTGACCTAAATGGAAAGAGGTGTTGGATGAGGAAAAATATCAGATAGAGTGTATGAAAAAATAGACTACCACTATACAGAATGGCAACATCATCTTGGCTTCAAAAGAGGAGTTGAAGTTGAAGGAGTTAGTAAAAATTCATGCTTGTGAGGAACTAAAATAGAGGTAAAAGAGTAAAAGTCCATTGGCTTGTAAAAGGTGACCAAATATGTCAACTTTCAATGCATTAAAATTGCAAGGGGAGCATCTCCTATCTCCTATCTTATTATTACAAATGATACACTTATTTGTTGCTAGGCTAATGAGATGAATTTTAGTGCAATGAAATCCTTCAATCAACCTTGATGTATGTTATGGCTTGCTTCAATTTTGCAATTAGTCTTATTTACGAAAT
Source organism: Avicennia marina (assembly GCA_019155195.1). Taxonomy (NCBI): domain Eukaryota; kingdom Viridiplantae; phylum Streptophyta; class Magnoliopsida; order Lamiales; family Acanthaceae; genus Avicennia; species Avicennia marina. The sequence goes on along the minus strand of CM032766.1, from coordinate 6,256,080 downwards.
ACATTTGATCTTTTTGAATTTTTGGTGGCATTCATCAAGTGAGCAGTAAATTCACTAAAAGACTACGAACTTCCTCTGCAAGAGATTATGAGATGATAGTATAGGTTTCTAAATTTAACAGTTCTCAATCTTGCTCTTTTGGCAAAACAATGATAGAATTGTGAAACATTTGGATCCCATTGTGGCAAGAGCATTGAAATGTAAATATTTTCCTAAGTGTGGGTTTGTGGAGGCAAAGGGAGGTGTCAACCCCTCATTTATTTGGAAGAGTATCTAGGAGCACAGGAAATTGTTGGTGGCTAGCATTAGGTGGAAGGTTAGGTTTAGGAATCCAATTAAGGTTTGAAATGATAAATGGCTACCAAGGGAGCATTTATTTCAATCCATCACATTATGTCCACCAAATTTGCTTTAGATGTTAGTAAGTTACTTAATTGATTAAGTAACTTGAACATGGAATGTAGAGTAGGTTAGGCAGTTGTTCTGGCCCTTGAAAATGTTAAGCTTATTTTGTAAATTTTGCTTGGATGGTCGTGGATGCAAGATACATTAGTTTGCATTATTCAATGAATAGTAAATTCAACATGAAACTGGCATATGATTTGGGTATTGGACTAGATTCATTGATGTGAACTTTAAGAGGACAGGAGACTAGCAAACATCTTACTAAAGGTGGACGTTCATTGGAAGCTAAAATTACCACTAAAAAGTCTTGTTTTATTATGGAGATTGCACAAAGTAGCACTTTCAACTAGAGGGACCTTAAGGAAAAAAGGCTGTGAATGTGAAGATAATTGTATTCCATGCGACATCAGGCATATTTTCTTGGGCAAGTGTTATGTTAGACAGGTTTGAGGGCTTTCAAACCCATTTCATGTCGGTCTTCACATTGATCGTAGTAGATTCATTATTAGTTTGGAGTCTCGATGCTTTCAATTCAGCTAATGCATTGTCCAACTATTGGCTATTTATGGAAGTAAAAATGAATAGCTCAAGGAGGGATTATTCAAAATGCCATTGGTAGTAATTGAGTTTGTGAGGATTTTTATGAAAAATGTAGATAATGCATTGACTTCTAAAGTCTCTAAGATTGGTGAAGAGGTGACTATAGAGTGGCAGCCACCACCAAATGGCAAAATCAAGATGAATTTTGATGGTGCCATCTTTAAGAATAAAGGATTCAATAGGAGAATGTGTGGGAAGGTTGTGTAAATTTTTCACTTCAATAACAGATCCTCTTTTAGTAGAAGCCTATGCAACAAAGAAGGTGGCTTAATTGGCAAACTAACAGTATTCGAATATTATGATCATTGAAGTCGATTGCCTACATCTTATACAAATGCTCAACAATCTAATGGAAGATCTATTTGAACTTAGAACTAACATGGAGGACATTATGTTGTATAGGAAAGGAAGAAAGAAGATTTGCTTTGCTTATGTGGGAAGAGAATTTATCTCAGATGCTCACTGTAAGGTGCGAATATTTTTAGCTGCAATTTTAATGATAATAATGATTTAATTTTTTATATCAAAAATAATTGTAATAATGTTATGAATGTCATTGAAGCCTTAAAGTGGTCTTGCATGGATGGAATTAGAAATGTATAGCAGATAGTGATACCTCCCCGTAAGTGTATGGAAGTTTTAGGGGTAGATGATTGAGCTAATTGTGGGGTGAACAAAGGCTAATTGAACTGGAAGTTTAGGCAAGTTAAATCAATTAAAGCTAATTGGAATGAACACTAGCATAGAGGGACTAGTTTTGACTCCCCCAATCAGGGTAGAAGTATTAAGCTCTTTAGTCAGTATAAACTAACTCTGTTCATAGGGGTTAAAAATTGAGACAACTAGTAAAGTTGCATATGACCTTCCTTAGCCATGGTTATGGAATAAGGCCTTAATCAATAAAATGGTACATAAAATGTCCAAAGCCAATAAGTAGACTAACATAATATGCGATTGAAATGGATTTAATATTCGCACGAACTTTTATTCTTGCTCCAAAATGGATTTCAAACAATTATGCTATATTAAATATTTTACTATGTTCACATCGCAAAAAGATATGCAAACCCCTTAGTAGGCATTTAGTCGCTGACAAAAGTTTAAACCCCATTTGTAGATGAAGACATTGGGGTCGATTACACCTAGGTTGGTAGTGCGTTGAGATAGAAGAATATGGACCTTTAATTTTTAGTTTATTTTGTTAGTTCAGGATCCACAGTTGTTATTAAATGAATTTCTATTGCAAGAATATATTTTACACTTTATTTTAAGGAATGTTCAACATGTAATGAATAAATGGTTTAGATACTTTGATTATTTGGCTTTGGTATCCTCTGAGATAACTATCTTGAGAGTATTACCATGTTATGTCTTGAATAGGGGCAACATAGAGAGTGATATTAGAATATAGGTTCTTGATCTTAAGCGAGTACAATAACTAGGATTTAAATTGAACATAGGTTTCAACCTTAAGCTTGAACAACATGTAAGAATTACGTAGGCCTCATGCTTCAATCCAAGACCTATAGGATGTTTGGAGTTAAGCCTTGATCTTGGGGACATATATCGTAAGGTATGGGTTTTAATACTGAATGATAATAAGTTCATGTGCACATAAGCTATCAATAATAGTGAAATCCAATACTAACTAAAACTTAACTTGATGGTGTAGATAATGAAATAGACTAACACACCTAGAGGATTTATGCACAAAGAAGTTACTTTATACCCTAGGGTTAAGAGAGACGCCAAAGTCAAGATGTTGAAGAAGGAGTTGAAGAGCTTGATATAGGCATACCAGGAACTGAAGAAGACATATGTAGGGAAAGAGGTTGACTTTGCAGCCCTCAAGAAGAAGCATGCTAACATGGAGGCCAACTTTGAGGATAAGATAGCGGATCTAATGAAGAAGTAAAAAGCTAACACATGATTGGCTACGTGAGCAACTCCACTTGTTGTTGTTGGAATTGGAGAAGGAGTCAGAAGAAGCGCTACATGCATTGAACGTAGGGTAGGGGTTAGAAACAAAATAAGGAGGAGAGAGAGTTAAGAGGAATAAAAAAAGTGCCTACTGCTAATACTAGATGTCAAATCAAAACTATGGCAATATGATGTTAAACTAGCATTGCACTAGAATAATTTCTAAATTTTCTTTTATGGTCTTTGTAGACTATTTATTTTATTTTTTATATGTTACGGGACTACAAGGCATTTATTAGTTATTTATCACTAAACATTAAGAAAGCTTCTTTAGGTAGGAGAAAGGCTAGATGACCTCAACACACCATATAAAATCCCCACTATGCTGGACCTTTGAATAATGAGAATGAGCAACCATTTAATTACCCTTTACCTCCACCCTCTGTGTAGCCACAACCATAACCTCCTTATAGCCATATTGGGTTAAGATAAGAGGAGTTGATCGCAATAGCCACCGCAGAGGAAACCCATTGCCAAGCTCTTACCTTGATGCTAAATCAACCTAACAATAAGACTAAGCCCCGCTATGAGGCCTTGAGAAGAGCTCACATGCCTACATTTGATAGATCACATGATCTGAAGGTGATCTAATAGTGGCTTAAAAAGATGGAAAATAACTTTGAGTTAATGGAGGTCTCTCGTGAACTGCAACCCAAGGTATTAGTGTCTTTCCTCTAGGGCAAAGAAGCACTATGATGGGAGGGAGTTTCTCCTACACAACAAATTTTACTGGGTGTTTCTAAATCACTTCCCCCTAATGACATCAGACTACAAAAGATGGTAGAGTTAGATAGCTTGACTCAGGGCCCAAACATAATGGCAGTGGAATATTCTGCCAAATTCTATGCCTTATGGAAGTACTCGCCAACAGTTATGGCTAATCGTCTACTAAAAAATGCACAAGTTTATGAAGGGCCTCAAAAGTTGCCTCTGAACTTTCTTAGCCCTATATGATGTAAGGACTTTCGAAAAACTTTTAGGAGCTGCCACCTAAGTAAAAGTTAGCATAAATTGGTGGGAGGCAAAGAACAGTTTGAAAAAGGCTAAAGCTTGGTAACAACATGGAGAATGGATAGCTTACCCATCTAATAAACAAGAGACCAAGTCAATTCAATAACATCAAAACCCCACTTCAACCAGCAAAATGTGCTATATGCCTGCATAAACATGGGGGCATGTGCCACTTTAAACGTGGTCTACAATGTCACAAGGCTTTCTAATACTCAACTAATACTCCACAACCCATTAAGGATGCCAACCTTAGGCCCAACCAAGCAAACCTAAGACATGAAGGGAATGCTAGGGTGTTTGCCTTGAATCATGAGAAAACTAACAATGTTGAAAATGCAATGATAGATAACATCCTTACTAATAACTTAATCATGTATTTCTTATTTAACTACACTATTGGCTACTCGTTTGTCTCCAAGAAAATTGCTAGATGCTTAAGGAGATAGAATTTGAGACTAACCCAATTTGGGGAGTTGCAATAATTAAATAAGATGGTTCTAGTGTAGTTAAAGGAATTACAAGTACAATAAGAAGAATTCCCATGAGAGAGACAAATTAGACCTGGTTACTTTGGGAAGGTCTTGAAAAAGGAAAGGTAGAAGCTTGAGGTTGATTATAGGGTATGGGAGACTTAACAAGGCCACGAAAAAAAAGTATAACAAGTATTCCTTGCCTAGGATAAAAGATCTACTGGAGCAATCTAAATGGGCTAGAGTATTCTCTAAGATAGTTTATGGTTAGGGTACTATTAGCTAAAGATCAAAGTTGAGGATATATCTAAGGTACATATAAAACTAGGCATTATGAACTTTTGGTGCCACAATTTGGGTTAGCTTAGACTTTATGATTTCCATGGATTGCATGAACTTAGAATTTAGGCCTTACCTGGACAGTGGTGATAGAGCCTCTAGGCAAAATTTTGGTTTATTCTCTTAAGCAAAGAAGAATATGGAAATTGATTATGGATAGCCCTACAACCCCTAAGAAGAAACCACCTTATGCTAAGATTAATGAATGTAAATTTAGGCTAGAAAGCATAATGCTTTGGCGCATACTCATCCTTACCTCCATCTCTCCATGCATATGGAACATTAAATTTTGAGAACGAGACTTATTATAAGGAGAAGGATGTCATGCTCGAATTTTTTTAGTTGCAATTTAAATGTTAATGATGATTTATTTTTTTTTGGCAATGATGAGCATTAATGTAGTCTTGCATGATGGAAGGAAAGTAGGAGTGGACATTAGATGGTCAAACCAGTCCATAAGTGCATGGAAGATTTAAGGGAAGATGACTGAGCTGATTTGGGGGATGAATAAAGGTTGATTGGAGTGAAAATTTAGGCTGGTCAAAACAATTAAAGCTGATGAGAGAAATTGACTGGGGCAATTATGGCTGATTTCTTGATAATAATTGGTGATTTATAGGTTGAGCAAGCAAATCATATCCAAAAATTACCTAGACAAGAAAAAAACTGTTGAATTATGTAGAGGGAATTCGGATTATGAATCGTAGGTACAACTGATACATTTTCTTGCATATATGTTGATTTCACAAAAATATACATAGAAACACAAGAAATTATGCACACATATAGAGGGTTGGTGCAGATTTTATGCTTTCAACAGTACGTAATCATAGCCCATACTGATCTTATGAAGCCTCGTTAAATATAGTTATAAACATGAGAAGTGATGAATTCATTCATAAAATGACCTTAAACAAGTTTTTGTACCAAAGAACTGCCAAGAACCAGACAAAAATTGAAAATTTAGATTGCTAAGATGATTCGAAAGCAATTCGGATCAATCCTTGTCAATCATGGAAGTAGGTGGCCACAATCATAAAGTTAATGGCCTCTATATCCAGATGCTCACCCTTAGGATCAATCCCAATTGATGTAGGACTAGAGTGATCGACTGAGATTGATCACACGTAGGTGATCGTAAAAGCAGAATGCCCTTGGTTGCCTATTCCCACATGACCTGATTTATCCCTAACTATCTATGCTATGCAATTGATAGTGATCGATCTCAAAATATCTAAATTGTAATTCCAAAACCTTAGTAGGTCAATCCTACTTGACCAAATTAATAAATGGTTTTCATGATTTGTTCACCCATTTAGTGTTTTCAAGCATACCTTGATCAATCCAAACTTGACCAAATTAATCCACCTTAGCCTTGGTCAATCCAAAACATAGTTTTCATGATTTGTTCACCCATTTAGTGTTTTCAACAACTGTTCACCCACAAATATTTATCAAGGACAATCAATTTAGTTAAATGTGAATTAGTACAAATCCGTGTTGGGAATAATCACCCTCACAATTCAAGAATTAAGGTTACAAGTAGATGAAGTATAAATAGTAGATTTTATTAAATTGGGGATTATACTAATGATTATTTTGATTGAATACGTAAGAACCTTTGATTGGCAAACAACTGAACTAGGAAAACTAACACAAAGTTGGTTACCTTGCAAGTTTAAACAACAACCTTGTAAAAATTTATGTTTTGAGCCTTAAACCTTTACACTGTGATTTTTAAAAGAATTTCTTCATTATTTACAAATTTTACTCATTTCCAATGAGACTTGATATGCATCAACTTGAATTGCTTTTGCTATTGAAATTTTCAAATGTGAACAAGGAAGTCTATCTATTTTGTTTTGAATCTCAAATTGAATGATTTTATTTATGAATGTTTTATGTTAAGATGCTCATTGGAATGAACAATAGTTTATAGGAAGTAGTTCCAACTCGCCTAATTGAGGTAAAAGTATTAGGCCCTTCAGTTAGGTATGAATTAACCTTCTCAATTGATGTTAAAGATTAAAATAGCTTACAAAGCTACACACGACCCTCTCAATTAGGGTTATAGATTGTGTCTCGTGACCTTTTCAATCGGGATTAAAAATTGAGTACAAGAGCCTCTCAATCAAAATTAAAGATTAAGACAATTAGTAAAGTTGCATGTGATGCTCCATAGCTAATGTTATAAATTATGGTTTTGATCAGTCTGTCCTAAAGGTTAAAACCCCTTTTATAGATGATGACGTTGGGGCCAATTATACCTGGGCTTGGTAGAGCATTGAGATAGAAGAATAAGGACTTTTGATTTTTGATTTATTTTATTAGTTAAGGATCCAAAGTTGTAATTAAATTAATTTTCACTGCAACAATGTATTTCACATTGTGTTTTGAGGAATGATCATCATGTAATGGATAAATGGTTTAGATACTTTGATTTTTTGGAAATGGTGTCCTTTAAAATAACTATATCGAGAATACTGTCATGTTGCATCCTGAATGGGGGCATGACACTCACCCCCTATCTCGTAGGGCTGAAAAGGTTAGAAGGATTGTGAAAGGTAGCGAATGTTTCTTGTGCTTTTCTCTAGTTCTATTTTTAAACATTTTGGTTTGATTGCAAAAAAAAAGGGTTTATTGAAATTTTTAATTTTTATTCAATGCATAGATTTTTTAACTTTTATGTGTTTATGATAATTTGTTTTCTAACTTCTTTTTTCATCATGATTTTGTTTATTATTTATATGATAATATTTTCTCAGATGTTATGCATTTCCTTTTATTTTTAAGCATGTTATTTTTTACATGATTTCATTAAGTTAAAATAATTTTTATGGATTAATAACATGAAAATTTTATGTGTTTTCAATAACTTTAAAAATTATATTATTATAGGATGCATGAAGATCACCTTTAAGTTTTAACGAATCTAAAGTTTTATTGAGTGCATTTTAATTTTTTTATTTTGTTTTATATTTAAAAAATTTAAATAATTTGTTATATTTTTATATGTTAATGTAAGTAATATGAATAACTAAAGTACTTGAAATTTTAGGATTTTTAATATACCCTTAAATTTTGTTTTAACACGTGTTTTTAGGATTTTTCTTAATAGATTGCGTTGTTTCCTTCCTCTTCTTTGAATATACTAGCAATTGTATGCACATTATGTGTGTGCAAAAATTGAATGAAAAAATTAATAGAAAAAAATTCTAATAGTAATTTAAGGTTTGAAAACTTATAGTCATCCAATGAAGTTTTCAAACCTTATAGTCAACAAGGTCAATGACTTCTTGCCTATTTGGAAGGATTTGTTATAATCTCTTTCTTAATTTTAAGGTTTTGGTTTAGAAAAATCAAGAGTCCATGTAAGGTAAGGATGGTGATTGTGGAAAGATGGTGATTGTTAGTAGAATTTGCTTAAGAAGGAAAGCATATCTCGATAGCTAGAAAAATCAAGACTATTGTTGGAACATTAGTTGTAGTGACTGGGTTGGAAATAGTGCAGCCTTTATTTGGTACGAATTTTTCGATGATTACACATCCAAAATGAATGGAAGTCATTGACCTTGTTGACTATAAGGTTTGAAAACTTCATTGGATGACTTGGATCTTTTGTACTTCATGAGCTTAGTGAAATTGATTGTGTACTTTGTCCTTTTATGGCAAGGATCAATGTCTTTATCAAATTGAGTGGGAAAAAAGTGAGGGAAGAGTGTAAAGACATCTTGTATAACCTATTTAGGACTTGTGTGGCAGTTGAGTGGGCACTTAAGCATTGTAGGTTGCATGTAAGTGCAGGTAAGCTTGAGGCCAATGGGGTTTGGTCGAATGTAGCATTCTCTTAAAACTTAGGTGTAATCTTATTGAATTTGACATACTGAAATCCTTTATCTGGTCAAGTGCCCCACAAATTGAAGGTTACCTCCAAATTGCTTTGACAAGTGTTTTGTTCATTCTATTTACTTCTATTTGTGTGTGTTGATGTTCCACCATAACTAGTTCACAGTAATAGGTAGTGTTGCAATACTTAATCAGAACTAAAGGTGGCATTAGAACCACGTTACTCTTTTGTGACTTCGTTTTATGCAAGTGACATTCTAGAATTTCTGATTGAGTTGTAAGTACGAAGGAATGAGCCTTGGTTTCTTGTCCACCATTGCTTAACGGGTTGAAGTATTCATACTGGAAAGCTTGCATGAGGGCATTTATCAGATATGTTGATGAAAAGGCCTACTATTCCATCACTAACAAATAGAGTCCACCTTCCAAGATAGTAGATGGATAGATTGTGCCCAATGATGTCAAGGACTAGACAGTCAAGGAAGAAAGAGCTACCTTGGGCAATTCAGAAGCCATCAACACCATCATGACAAGAGTAGATGAGAGGCAGTTTAAATAAATTTCAACCTATAAATTTGCTAAAGAGGCATGGGACACACAACAAAACATCCATGAAGGGACAAACACTACGCAAATGTTTAGGCTCTAAATGCTTACCTCCCCATTTATGAGCTTTAGAATGGAAGAAGATGAAATATAGCCTCGTTCAATGGTAGATTGAGGGATATATCAAACTAAGCATATCAATTGGGGAAGTGGTATTTAGAAGCAAAATTGGTACATAAATCATTATGATCACTACTAGAGAAATTTTCAGCCAAATTAGCTACCAATGAGACTGGATGAGTTAATGGGCTCTCTGAAAATGTACAAGATGAATTTACTTCAATCCAAAGAGGATTGCAACATCAATGCTACAGTTAATCTTGCTGCACAAAGACTCAAAAATTTGATGAAGAAATATAAAAAAGGAACTCAAAGCAAGGCTGCCAACAACCTTAGAAAATTTGTAGTTGATCACTTGGTCTAAAATAATGAAGAAAAGAAGATAGAATGGAAAGGTATCCAAAGCCATGAGTGTGGCAGCTTTGGGCTTGTCCTTATAGAATGTGCAAATACCTAAAGAAACAGGGCAAGCTAATGGCAACTACATGAAGCTAGGATGGTTGTGACTAGGTTGAGGAAGAATAACTTATGTTAACACATGTGGCATGTAACATCACAAAAATGAGAAATTCGGCTTTTATAGCCTAGGTTGCAACACTAATAGAATCTGAGAGCAATACTAACACCAACTATGGAGTTTCAAAATAGTGAATAATGTCTTCCTATATTCTTCTGTTTGGTATGATACGGTGGCTGAAAAAGAATTATGAGGAGTTAAAGCTCAAACATGAAATCATAGGGGACCACACCTCAGTCATTTCTAATTTAGAGGACCCTAAAACAACATTAAAAAACTTGAATACGTGGAGGTCAAATTGGAAGACATTCTTAGCATGGGAAGGACACTAAAAGACCATCATAGAGTTGGCTTATCCAACAATTCAAAAATTGGTGTAGAGGCAAGTTTGAAGATTGAATTTGTTAAGGAACCATTGATTGATGTTTTAGCACCAGTTTATGCTAAACCTATGTAGGAGAAAGATTATATTAGTACATCTACTTCAGTAGATTGGAATGTATCTAAAAAGAAGAATCTAACTAATGTTCAAGCTCCAGTTCAACAAGCTACTCCTCTAAATAGGGTACTAAGGAAGCCAAAGGAACCTTACTGGAATGTACTAAATGTACTACCTACCTAGGTGGTGTTGGAATATCAAAGGAAGAGGAGATATCCTAAGAAAAGTAATGTTTGTGAGTGTTGTGTAAGGATAGGACTCCTCCTTTTACTTGTTTTTCTTTCTTTAGAAACCTCAAGAATGGGAGATAGGATTGCTCTAACTTTCTAAGTAGATTGAAACAAAGAAAAATCATGAGAAGTATATGGGTGAGGAATTTGATCTAACATGCAACACTTATCATACCTCATAAAAAGTAGGTTACAATACCATGAGGTATTCTAACAATAGAGGATCAAGATATCTAACCAACGATTGGGCTAAGCTAACAATCTATACAAGCCTTAATAGAGAAATTGGAAATAGTTAAAAAGGACATGTAATTGATAAAGGAGCTATGAAGACCAATTGAAAGGCCTCTTTGAAAAATGTATAACATCCAATGGTTGGTGAAGAAGAACGAAGTCAACACAGTGGCGTAAGTTGTAACGTTAGCGCAACTTGGATACATTCTTACAAAAGCATTGGACATAAGAGGAATTGGAGACCTGAGAAGAAAACAAGGCCTTTTCCTAGTTTAAAGTTTAGCTCATGACCTAAAAAGTTAAAGGAAATGGGCAAAAAAGATTGAGAAAGAAAGATTCTAGAAAATCTCAATTTTTTCACTTTCCTTCTTGATTAAAGTCTAATTATATCAAATGCACCCTTTTATTAACATCAAAGACTCTAAAAGAATTTTATTTCTCTTTCTTTCTTGTATATATATACATGCAAGTTGGAAAATCAAGTCCTCTCTATCTTTGATTGTTTGAATAAAGCCTCAACATTAGATCCATAAATCATTAGCAATGCTTCAACAGCTATTAGAATTCTATATGATTAAGTACTATAGATTAAATAAGTTGACAATGGTGCTTTGGAAAGGGAGAGTTAATGGAGCTTCCATGAATGCTGCTTATTTCCAAAGTTATGGAATAGAGCAAATCAATTAGAGTGTATTAGAAACAGCACCTACATTGCAAATTGAGGATCCAACAAAACTTAATGTTGGAACACTGAACAATAAACCACTAAAGCCCACCAAGTATATAATCTCCAAACTAAAATTGTTGTGGGATTTATTGATATTGTCTTGTTAAAGGAAATAGAATTAGAAAAAGAGACCATATGATGCTGGTGATGAAAAAGGAATGCACTTTTAGACAATGTTGCCCTTACTGGAGATGGAAGAAACTAGAAACCCAATGCTCCAACACTAGACAATAAGGACAGCGTTGATGATGAATCACCACTACAGTCTTTGAAGGAACCCACCTTGAGGAAAAAGAACTATCATTCTACAGATGTAATCTTTGAAGGCATAGATGAGGCAAGTTGTACCAAAAATCTAGAAAGGATTAACAACTGAGACCTTGCAAGGCATCCTTGCTTTTTGTCCAAATTTGAACTAAAGAATGTGAACAAGACCCTGGTTGCTACAATGCAAGAGGAACTAAACTAGTTTGTCTAAAATAATGTTAGCATAATGGTGGAGCAATCATAGAATGTGAACATGATAGGCACTAAAAGGGCATTTAAGAACAAGATAGACATGCATGGTTTTGTAACAAGTAATGAGGCCAAATTTTTTGTATCATTCGCTAGCTGTCTCAACATCAAGGTGCACTAGATGGATGTAAAAAGTGCATTTCTAAATGAAGTGTTAGAAGAAGAGGTTTAGATAGAGCAACCTGAAGGGTTGGAGGACCTCACATATCCTAATCATGTTTGTAAACTTACTAAAGCTCTTTGTGGTATAAAATAGGCACCTAGGGCATAGTATGTGAGGCTTGTAAAGTATTTGTTGAAAGAAGGATACACGAGAAAAAAAGTTGATCAAACATTATTTATCCAGCATTCCAACACCATATCCTCATTGCACAAATTTATGCCAATGTCATCATCCTTGGATCTAATTCAAGCAACTTGTTGGCAAATTTGTAGAGTTAATGAAGAAGAAATTTGAAATCAGCATTGTTGGTGAGCGGACTTACTTATTAGGCTTATAGGTAAAATAGGGTGACAATGGAACATTTATCTCACAAAGCAAGTATGCCAAAAATCTAGTGAAGCATTTAGGCTTTGAGTTATCCCAACGTGTTGTAAGACTAATGTCAACTAACACAAAGCTTATCAAGAATGATGTTGGATCACCAATCAGCATGAGTTTGTATTGTAGTGATAAGTCACAAATTTGCAACATATTTACACCTGTTATAGTTGATACTTTCATGTAATTTCAGCTTAAAATGGTTGAATCATAAGTGATTGCATGATAGAGTAGAGTTCTTGATGATTTGGGGATGCTTGGATGCATAATTGATGATATTTGATTAAAATTGAGGACTACATACACTTGGAAAAATTTTATGGCTGTGATGTAGGGCTCTCAACCACAAAGGAAGAAATTTTGTGGCTGTGATGTAGGGCCCTCAACCACAACAGGAAGAATCATAGTCACAAGAAGAGATTACGCCACTGCAAATGTAACTATAGCATGTTCTAGAAATCTCTGAAGATGAAGGTCACAGTCACAAGAAGGAAGGGTATGATTGCAAGAGCCATGTTCATGAGTGTAGAGCAAGACTATAGTACACTTCCTAAGGAATAGATTATGTAGTGGTTAATGGTGTAGTTGCAGAAGTTGAGTTTGCAGTTACGAGACATAGCATGAAAATTGTAGCACCTATAACTTTAATTGTTGTTTGGTCTTTTCACCATCTTGACTCAACCTTAGCCATCCATGGACCCTAGCCTTAACCTAGTTTCAATTGATGTGGGTTGTCACTACATAGAAATTAAATTTATAATTCAACAAGTACCATGGTTAGTCTTGGTAAGCACAAAAGACAAAAGTGATAGAGTATCAGTAGTTGAAGCATCTAACCATTTGTGTTGATTTTCTATATATACTAGTTTATGTTAATTAGCAGTTTAATTGCATTGATTAACAATTTTTAATCTTAAAATTTATAGTATATTCTTCTAAATTCTCTTATAATTTTGACTTAAGATTGTTGTGGGTTTTCCCAAGCTAAATTGAGTTAAGAATTCAAGTTCAACGATTAACAATGTTTACTCTTATTAACTCTAAAATTTCACTCCCATTATTCTCATAAAATTAATGTTCACAATTGTATGTCTAACATGGAAATTTCATTTCTGTTATTCCTTGCACAGACATAGATTAATTGGTGGATCCCCTAACTACTATTCAAAGAAAAAATTGTGAATAAACATGCAAGGACAATTAATTACAACTCATGAATATATGTTTCACCAATCACAAACACAAGCAACTAGAAAGAATTTTAGAAACTCATGTTAAATTCAAGTGAAACCAATTCTAAATTGTTCTTCATCCAAGCAATCATTAAAACAATAGAAAAATTCCAAAAAAACTTAGTTTATATGCTCCATGTTGCGTAGGGGAATGAACTCTCTTCAACTTTGGATATGGATTCCTCCTTTTCCCACTCTTAATCTTGAATTCCTATGTTCTTAAGAGTTTAGAAAAGTAAAACTAAATCTAATTTCCTCTCCAATACGTGGAGAGTATGTATTTATACTAGCACAGTGCCTAGGATTCATGTATCAATGGAAAAGAGGAGAACCCCCCAAAAAATCTCACAGAATCGTGGTTTGAACTTTTGTTACATTGAATCTTGTGGGCATGTTGTCTTCTTCAGGGTCACACCTTCTTCTCTAATGCCAATGAACCCAGGTGTGATAATTATGTAAAGCTCATAATTATGTTCTCCAATCATGCCAACCCATCTTGCAATCGTGAGCCCTCATGTTGCAATCACACTTCTCGCCTAGGGCATTTCTAGAATGATTTGCATCCCCATTCTACTATTGCGACTAGCCTTCTCGCACCCGCGAGCTTCATCTGCATGATTGCCATCAAAAGTTGCAAAAATTCTAAAAAGTGTCGCAGTTGCATTTCCTTCATCCATGGCCACAACTCTCCTTCCACAGTTGCGACGCTATTTTTAAGTGTAGAATGTCCAAAATTAATAAGTAACCCCATATATATACTTTCTCATCTCAAAATGTTCATGTTTAATATGATTCATGTATGATAATATATTTTCGCTATTTTATCTTACTTACACACATATGTTATGCACATAAGGAAATATACTATAATTTCGAGATTTATCAGACCCCTACCCTTATTTGTTTGCTTGTTCTCAAGCAAATACTTTTCTCCCTATTAATTTACTGACACATAAAATTATGAACTTGCCCACTCTTCTTAATTTCAGAAGTCAATTATATGGATGTGCCACTTAGTCCATCATCATTTAAGATCATAGCACTTTCAACCCAAATGTTTACAACATGAATTCCCATACGTGTGTGGTAGTCTTCAACTCTCAACCACTTCAACTATTTGATAATGCTATAGCAATTCAAAAACAATCAAATCTAGGATCGCTCACTTTAAGCATTAGGTTGCTCCCTTTTGAACAAGTTCAATTAACATCAATTCTAATAAGAGGACTGGTGTGGGCTAATAATTTTTGTTCTTTTCCATGTTCTGCCCCACACTTATTTCCATCTTATCTTGTAAGCTTTAATTCTTTTCTTAAATAGTTGGAAATCGTTTTACACAAAAGTGAACAAGGCTCACTGCGCAACCCTAGTTATTTAACTCATAACTAACTTAAAATGTTCTGTATACTCTTAATTGGGTAACCTTTTTATGTGAGAATGAATAGAGGTCTCTACACAATTCTAGTTACTCAATTGCTCCAATCAATGGAGTAGACTAATTTTTCTCATGCTCTGATATATTTTTCTTCTTCAAGATTTTTCATTCAATTTTTTTTTTTGAAGTCCTCACTTTCTTCTTTTTTCTTTTATAGTTAATTTCCCTCATTTGCCAGAAAATTCAACAACACCTATAGTAAGGCTTATGTCACTAACTCAATCATATCACCATCACCATAGAACTTCTCAAACAGTCTAATAATCAAGAGTGAAAGGGGTGTGCTCAATCAAATAGGAATCATGCATTCAACACTAAGTCTAGCATGTTAATCTCATAAACAATGATGGAACCAAGTAACAACAATTCCTTGCATGACATTCATCGTAAATTAAGCACAATGGCTACAAGTTCAAGTCATGGTCATGCTATCAATTTAATTTAACCATTAAAACCCCACACCTGTATGCATAAAAATTTCAATAATCATATCACATGCAATGACACAAGTCTTATTCAAAGTTTTTCTATACTTTTGTCCACCCCCACACTTATTCTGCTACCACAATTAGTCAAATATCGCAAGATAAGATAAAAAAATATAAACAATATCCATGCAACACAAAAAAAAAAAAGAAAACTCAAAAACAAATTAAACAAACTGAAAGTGATAAAAAGATAGCTTAGATTACCTCCTAAGAAGCGTTGTATATATTGTCTATAGCTCGACAAAGTACACATGGTCTAGGGTGGTTTAGATAACGCTTTGGGGATCGACAACCCCCCATGAACTGCAAATCTCTCATTCTTTTTCTATAGTCTCTTTCTTCTCTTTGTTCCCTTGCTTCCTAAGTTTGGGTCTTCCACTTGCCTAGTAGTTCATTCGATTCTTCCCCTACACTTAACTTTGGTCCTATACCTTGCACCTACATTTTACCTTTCTTTGCACTTGCTTCATTACTAGACTTCTTAGTAAAGTTATTAAGCTCAAGCAACATTAAAACATCTTCTTTCTTCTTTTGTCTGTGAGTGATTACTAGTGTTGAGTACCAAAGAAATGTCACCTTTTGTACCCTAACAACAATTGTGAAATTGCCTTGTTTCATGTCTATTATAACTTTAGTGGTGGCTAAAGATAATACTCTGCCCTTTTTCACCTTCCATATCTAAAATAAAAAAATCTATAGGAACAATAAAATCACTCACCTTCACCATGACATCCTCAACAAGTTCAAGTGGTCTTGTCACTAATTTATCTGCTAACTTTATCTTCATGCATTTGGGCTTTATAGATTCCATACCAAGTAACTAAAAAGTAGAAAAGGACATCAGATTTATACTAGCACCTAAATTACGTAAATCATTATCAAATGAAAAGCTTCCTATAGTGTAAGAGATGGCAAAACTCCCTATGTACTTAGCTTTAGTGGTAACACATTTTCCACATCCAGGTTGCACATCTTTTAGGTACTTAACCATACTTAAGTTATTTTTCATTTCAACATATGAAAGGGCATTCATATTTAAGCTTTCAAAATCATTCAAAAAATTATTTACCTATTCCTTTATTTTTGTCGGATAAAGTCTCTGCAAATACGGAATTTTCATCTTGTATGGTGGTGGTGTACTCACCTGTATCATTTTCTTAACTTGCACCTTGTTGTCCTTTTTCTTTTCCTTTTGTGTAGTAGTAAGTGGATTCTCTTTTCTTGTTTTGCTTTCTATTGTCTGCACACTTTTTACATACTCAATTGGATTGTTTTTAATAGTGTTAAGAAACATATCTGTGGCTCTAGAAGCCATCTCTTTTGCTAGTTGTCCCACTTGCACCTTTAGATATTGAATTGATGATTGTTGGTTTTAGAAGAGAGTGTTAGTTCTATTCATATAGTCTTAGGTAGTTTTTACTAGATTACCTATCATTTCCTTGGTTAACTTTACAAGATTACCCACAATTTCCTTAAGTGATTACATTTTCTCGTGCTACTATAAAGCTCTCGGAAGCTTGGAGGATTATGTGAATTTTTTTAGAAAAACTTTTGATGGTTCCTCCAACTTGGATTGTAGGTGTTTACATACCCGTTGTTAGCTTGTGCTCATACATTATCTATATAATTCACTTGTTTCCTTGGCCCACTACTTGTCCCTTCTCTACACTCATGTGTATGATAGGACTCTACACACATATCATAATTTTGAATCATAGAAATTAGATAGGGCTATGGGTTACTTTCCAAGACATTGTTAATCATTTTAGACAAAAACTCCACTTTGCTGCAAGTTCTGTCATTCAATCTATTTCATGCACACTGGCTACCCTATGTGTGGTGGATCTCTCAGAAAGCCATTGATAAGCATTGGATGCCATCTCCTCTATCAAATCCCATGCATCCTTAGGCAATTTAATCATTAGTGCACCCCTCATAGCTACATCCAAGATAGTATGTAGCTGACTAGATATACCACTATAGAAAGATTGTACTTACATTTATAGTGGATATCCATACTGTAGATATTTTTTTAGAAACTCCTTAAATTTTTCTCAGACTTTTGGCAGGGATTTAAACTCTAATTGTTTGAATGTTCCAATCTCCAGTTTAAGTTGTGCAATTTTTGTTGGTGGGAAGTATTTAGCCAAGAATTTATTTACCAAATCCTGGCATGTGACGATGCTCCCAGGTTATAAGGATTGCAATCATTACCTCACACAATCCTTGAGAGAAAAAGGGAACAACCTCAATTCAATGAAATCGCCAAAAACTACCTTGAATATAACAATATTACATAATTCAAAAAAAGAAGTAAGACGTGTGTTAAGATCTCCATGTGGAGCTCCACGAAATTGGTTCGACTACAACATTTTGATTAGTGCAAGTTTTAGCTTAAAGTTATTATCGTTCACCGGTGGTCTCACAATTTTAGTCATATTCAGGTTCATCTACCATTGAACCTAGTCTCTTATAGCTGGCGGGTTTGGTGGAGGAGGAAGTTTCTATGGTGATAGGTTATTTTCTGCCATTTTCTATTCACATTGGAAAAGAGCTCTAAGCCTATGAAAAGTTTGTTCAATCTCTAGATTACAATCAAAATTGATACTCTTAGTCTCATTCATACAATTGTCTCCACATCACAATTATTCAACCCATGAAATAGTAATGCTATTAGAAAAGTAAAAACAAAATTAGAGAAAGAAGAGATAAGTTAGAAACAAAAGAAAATGAAATGGCCTAATCTCTCAATCCCCCATATTATTTAATAGCACTTGTCACCTTTATCAGAAATGGCGCCAAAATTTGACATGGTCATCACCACACCAAAATTAAATTTACAATTTAACTAGTAAGATGGTTAGTACAAGTGTCATCCCACGAGGAGGGTTGGTGTCTTTTTCTTTAACTAAATTCTTATTAGTTGGGCCTCCAAATTTTAACAAAAGAAAAAAATAATAAAATAAAAGCAACCACTTGAAACAAAGCACACAAGACAAAAGTGATGAAATATCAGTAGTTGAAGCATTAGCCACTTGTGTTATGTTGGTTTCCTGTGTATGCCAATTTATGTTAATTATTAATTTAATTATACTAATTACAAATTGTTAATTCTAAAGTCTATAAAATTTTCTCTAGAACTCTCTTATAACTTTAACCCAAGTTTCTCACAGGTTTTCTCAAGTTAAACTGAGTCAAGAATCGAAGTTTAGTGATTAATAACATTTACCCACATTAACTCCATGATTTCACTCTCATTACTCTCACAAAAGTAATGTTCGCAATTGTATATCTAGCGTATAAGTTTCACTTCTATTATTTCTAGCATAGCCACAAAGTAATTAGTGGATACCCTTACTGCTATTCAGAGCAACAATTGCAAATAATGGAAGGACAATTAATCATAGCTCATGCATATATGTTTCACTCATCACAGGCACAAGTGACTAGAATGAAATTTGGAAACTCATATTAAATATAAGCAAAACCAATTCTAATTTTTTTTCATCCAAAAAATAATGAAAAAGTGAAGTCTCTTCAACTCTTGATGTGGATTCTTTCTTTTCCCACCTTCAATCATGAATCCTTGTGTTCTTAAGTGTTTAGAAAATTAAAAATTACGTCTAACTTTCTCTCTGAGACATGGAGAACATGTATTTATACTTGCATAATGCCTAGAGTTCATGTATAAATAGGAAAGATGAGAAAACCCCAAAACAATCTTGTAGGATTGTGATTTGAACCTCTGTTGCACCAACTCTTGGGGCGTCACAACGTCTTCTTCCATAGTCGTGTCTTCTTTTCTCATGCCCTTGAACCCAGGTGCGGTAATTATATAAAGCTAGTAATTGAATTCTAAAATCATGCCAAATCACCTCGCAATCACGAGCCCTCATGCCAAATCACCTCGCAATCACGAGCCCTCATGCCATGGTCGTGCCTCTTCCTTATATGAATTATATTAGACATGATGATTTTAACATTCGCCTGCAGCCTTGAAATTGCATTTTAAATCTAGAAAAAATTCAAAATTAATAATTAATCCCATATGTATACTTTTTTTACCTTAAAATCATCATGTTTAATATAATTTATGCATGATGATATATTTTCTCTATTTTAACTCACATGCATGCATAATTTACACACACAAGGGACACAAATATAGTATAATTTCATATGTTAACATTTATCATTCAAACACTTTGAAAACTTAGGAACAAAAGATTGAAGGATTAGAGTGTAAGGAATTCACACTAAGATTGAAGTGCATCCATTCTTCCAAGCAACATAGAATTTATAGGTAAATTTTTTAGACTTTTTGATTATTTTTATGCTTGTTTAGATGATGAACAATTTAGTATTAATTTTTGTTCAGCTTTTGATGAGTTGCTAAATTAATTTCTAGTCACTTGTGTTAGTATATGGTGCAATATGTGTGCAAGAGATCTTGATTAATTGCCTTTATCTAAGTCATTTGCAATTGTAGAATTGAATAGTAATTAAGAAAATTGGCCACTTTTCTAATTAATATGAGGTAGTATGGCGGATAGTAGAAGTGAAACCCACACGTTAAACTTACCATTTGCGAACATTAATTTAGTGAGAATAACGGTAGTAAAACTATAGAATTAGTACAGGTTAAACATTGTTAATCATTAAACTAATTACTTGATTTGGTAAAGCTTGGGAAGATTAGCTGAAAGCTGAAAGCTTAAATCAAAACTCTAGAAGAGTCTGGAAAGATATTCTAGAGTCTTTAGGATTAACCACTCATAACTAATGTAATTAAATTAATAATTAAGATGAATGGCATACATAGAAAATCAATTCAATATAAGGGGCTAGACATTTCAATTATTAGTACTTCAAACTTCAGACTAGTGTTCTTGTTTTCCAAATGGTTGGTTTTCCTCCCATGAAAAGCTCTCAACTACCTCTACCAACTCAAATCAATCAAGAGTCCTTTTCGTCTAAGATTCATATCTAATCCCCCCTATTTATAAGTTATCCTTTCATCGATTTTCATCTAAATTGCTACAACACATTAGGGTTTGCTATTGATTATCTCTACAACTTACAAAATGAGAGGAAAGGAATGAAAGGGAGTTGGAAGAAAAAAGGGTGCCACTTGAACATCAAAACCAGCAACTTCAACCCTAGAGCAGGTTATAGCACCAATGGAGGAACAAATTCCACAACTTGAATCACTTATTGAACAGGAACCCATGAAAGGGGATGTTGCCATTGAAGTTGTACCCATCACAACTATGTACTATGTACCCTGAAGAGTGTGTTTAACCAGAACTAAAGACTTCAAGAATAGGGGAAGAAAGGGTTGTTATTGAAGTAAAACCAAAAACTGAGGGACCTGATGCTTTAGTTGAGCAAGAACCTACTGCTAGTGATATTCAAACACCACCTCCAATTGTTGAGGCAAAACATAAACCATGATAGCCTCAAAAAGGATGAACCACAAGAGAGCATTGGAGAGGCTTTTGAACCACCAAAGAAAAGAAAGAAGAAAAAGTGTGAGACATCCTCTTCAAAGGAGAAATGTATTGATGTTTCTAAAGATTGAACCAACTTGAAATGGTGATCATGTTGTACTGCCTAAGGGCTAAGAAAAGACGAAACCTTGGAACAGTTATTTTCAATATTTTCATGCCACATGGGGAGTCCTGCAACATAACTCTTAATTTAACACACCCTAGGATGATATCAAAAGTGCTACTAATGAGGTTGAAGGTTGATCATTTTGAACCATCTATGAAGATCATTGCTACGTAGTATGGTGGCTGGGTGCTTCCACTTCGAAAGGCAAATGACCTAATTGCTATTCCAACACTACAATTTAAAGATACTAGTACACTACAGTCCCCAAAGGAACATTGCACTAGAGTGATTGCACATTTAAAGGCACTTAGGTGTGGAATTAGTGGGAAGATAAATAAATTACTACTACTGCAGTGTAACTTAGACCTACAACTTGCTACCTCAAAATCTATGTATGCCTCCCTCTAGTTCAAACAACAAGATTGATGATGTTTCAACATTGGCCTTTTCATTCCAAAAGCCCCCATTAGGGCCCTACCTCCTCTTACGATTTAGGCTTTTCATTATGTGCCCCAAGGGGTGAATAGATTACAAGTTGAAGGAGACTTGATGGGGAGCAACATATCGGAAGTGGAGTGAATTTTGTTAGGAGTTAGTTGATTCATGGACTTCTTGCTTGGGTAGTGATGTTGGAGCACAAGTGCTGCTGATAGTTCTTTTTAGATTGCTTCTAATGGATGCTGATGGATTGTTGTTGTTCCGTATATGTTTTTAATCTTGATGGCCTATGTTATTTTAGCTTTTGGAATTTTGAATGGTAGTTTCTTTTATGTGGGTGATTGTACTAATGATGATGTGTGCAGAAAGTTTTGAATGATTTTGCTACTATTATAATATGTTGTTTTATTAAACCCTCTTTAAGTATTAGAGTGCAACATCGAGCTTCAATTCTTTTATTACTACTTGATAGAAAATTATTGTACTCTAATAATATTGCAACAGTAGAAGGAAGTCATCACTTGAGATTTGTTGATCAACATGAAGGCTTAGAATTTTTTTTAGAAAAATTGGGATATTTTTGTGCCACATAATGACAAAAGGAGAGATTGTTGGTATGGCAGATAACTTAGCACTAACGTGGCAATGACATGGCAAACAACCTAGTTGATGGTGAAGCAGTGGCATGGCACCAAGCATGTACAAGTGTTGGTAATGATGTGGCTCCAACACATGTGTAAAGATTTGGTGGAAGCTTATTTGGAAGGATTTGTCATAATCTCTTCTTTAATTTTAAGGATTTGGTTTAGAAAAGTCAAGTGTCCATGTAATGCAGGGAATTAACCCATCTTATCAAATTACATAAGGAAAGTCAGGATGATATGGTTATTATTAGCAAAATCTACTTAAGAAGAAAAACATATCTCACCAATTAAAAAAAGTTAAGATTGGTGTTGGAACACCAAATGTAGTGATTGGGTGGGAAACAATGTCACTCTAATTTAGTGTGGATTTTTTGATAATTACACATCCAAAATAGATGAAAGTCTTTGACCTTGATGGCTATAAGGCCTAAAGACTTCATTGGATGAATTTAACCATTTATAGTTGACAAGTTGAGTGAAATTGAGTGTGAACTATTTCCTTTTATGGTGAGGACCAATGTCTATATTAAATTGATTGGGAAAAGGAGTAAGCTAGTTAGAGAAGAGTGTAAACATGCCTTGTTCAACCTATTTAGAACTAGTGGGGCTTGGTTGAGTGAGCAGTTGAGAATTGTGGGTTGTTCGTAAGTGTGGATAAGGTTGAGGCCAATGGGGTTTGGTCAAATAGGATGTTTCTCTTGAAGCTTGAGTGTTCTCTTATAAATTTGATATGGTGAAATCTTTTACTTAGGCTAGTGCCACACAAACAAAGAAGATGGCCTTCCAACTGTGTTAACAATTGTGCTGCTCATTTTATTTACTTTATGTTTGCCTGAGTTGGTCTTCCAACATAATTAATTTATAGTAACATGTAGTGATGCAACACTTAATTAAAACTAACATATCAAACTTATTTCATCCAAATTCAATATAAATAGAAAGGGAGTATTTATATTCAATTTATCAGTTTATATTTATATCATATAATATGCATGTGAACATCTATGACAAAGGTAAATAATTCTAGTGACTTGATAATATGAAAAATCGCAGGACTTTTACAAATGAAGTTATTAACTTTCGATTCAACTTTGAAACGAAACAACATGATGATCTAGCCATTAACTTTTAGTATATTTGATAGTTATGGAGTTAAAATAAACAACTAAAGTTATAATTGATAATTACTATAAGATTAAAGCAAGTTCTTACAATAGGTTTGGCATTAATAATGCAGTATAGATGTTTCAATCTATGACATTTAACTTTGCATTATATTTTGTTTGATAATCTGCATACTCAAAAAAGGAAAAAACACAACTAAGCCACTTTTTATTGTGATTTTCAGAATTATTTTTCATTATTTTTATGTCGTCTAAGTATTACATAATTGAGCTTGATAGTAATTTATATAAAGTTACTTTCATTATATTAATTTGTAAACTTTTTGTTTTAATTCACTTTTCTAAAACGTATTATTATTTTTTATTGAGATTGCGTTGCGTAGCACGGCTATAGATTAACAAACAATTACATTGCAACTTCAATCGAACTCTCTGGCCCATTTGAAAATGAAAAACCAATATATATGTGTGTATATATAACTTCCAGTCACGTTAGTTTAAATTTGAAAACTTTGGCGAAGGCATATTTGGGGTTACAATGGAAAGTAAAAATGTATATGTTGCATTCATATTAACTAAAGATCAGAATTGCTTTTGCTTTATTAATTTTTAGTTAAAGAGTACCGAAACCATTGTTATTTACAGACCACCCGAAATCTGTTTACAATGTCATTAGTCATCACCTAGATCAACAATTATTGCAAAATCTTTAAGTCATTAATATTATGATTAAACAATGTCCTTCTTGATGCCATCGCTGCAGTCAAACTTGTAAATCATGTCTCATATTCATTAAAGTTATGTTAACCAAAAAAAAACAAAGAGCATCGGCCCCAATTGGAGGAATTAAATAGTTTTGCATAATTTGTATATGTGTATATCTATTAACAACTGTGCCGTCTAAACAAGTGTTGCGTGTTAATCACTTTTACAAACGTTTCATCTCTTCCTAAGAATGAAACTTAAGACTGCAATTGGATGATGCCATTATGTCTTTATTGGAAGAAAAAATTTCGAAAACAACTTCGCCCATAAGTTTTCTTTTCTCTTACACTTCAAGTGCGAATATTACTTTTTATAAAAAAAAATTAATAAAAATCTCATCCACTCATCCAACGACATACATACCCATGGATAATATATTATTCAAATAACATATTACATGAAAAATAAAAGGCAGCATCCTTATATGTCTTATATAACTCATGCGATCACCCCATAACTTCCACTATTCACTTCCTAAAGGTTTTTTTATGATTAAATATCTCAAAATACAAATTACAATAAGGAATTGTTGTCCAATCGCAACTTAGGTTTTTGTCCTTTAATATCTTCAAATCTCAGCATTTCATCAATTAGTAGTTATATGTAACACCTCCATTATGGGTGGGTGCAACATGACAGTACCTTTGAGATTATTATCTCAAAGAATAGCAGGGCCAAAATATCAAAGTTTCTAAATTATAGAAATAACAGTCATCCCAAAATACGGTGTTTGTTACAATGTCATAGCTGAGAAGCAAATAAATATCATTTCCAACATACTTATTAATTAGAAAAATAAAACAATAACTAGATGATTCTTTTCTTGTAATCTTGAGTACTCTACCATCCCCTGAGTGTCCTCGAATGTCATAGTGTCATCTATAAAAGGTTTTTGAACTTTGTGAGCAATTCATTGTCCAATATGTGGATCTATTTACCTATTGAGATATGAGTATAAAGAACATTCTTTTATGTAAAATATCTCAATGGAAACTTTGGATAAAAAGAAAACCATCGTAAATAGTTCAGTGCATGCTCCTGGGCTTCAAACATTTTACATTCCTCTACCATAGATCAAGGTGTTAGTCTTTTACCTTGACTAAGAAGGGTTATGTGCTCAATCTATAATCTCAATTGACAAGATTAGTAGATCAATCTATAATCCCAATGGAGAGGGTCAACTAGTCACCAGCCGAAGGTCCCAACACTTTTACTTTGATAGAGTGGGTCTCAATCTTCAACCTCGATTGAGAGAGTCCACTTTTTGCTCATTGAGGCTCTTGATACTTTTACAAAAATTGGGTGGTTCAAAACTCATTCCATAACACTAGTGCTCGTTAACCAGAGCATGAGCAATTTGTCGTAAAACCGTGGTCTTAACATACTTACTCACATTCAGAATTTTTTTTTTAAAAAAACTTTGAAGTTTCATAATTAAAGCATGTCAAGTCTCATTGATAGCACAGTTACAATTTTGCCAATAATGGAGAAAAATAATTTTAAATCACAGTATAAAAGCGACCTGCTCGATAAAATTAATTCTCATGAGGCAACTACAGAAAATAGAAGTTGTAGGGAAATTCATTCATACAATAAAATCAAAGCAAGTGAAAAACTTTTGGAAGATAATTCAGCTAAAATTTAATTTATACAGACAAATCGTTTTTCATAGGGTAGTTATAAAATTTTACAAGACAAACCCACTTACCTAACTTAATTCCACTAACTTGGTCATTCACTGGATTTGTGTCCTTAAGTTCCTATTGTAATAAGATAGTCCATACTGAATTCCAAACTAAGTAAATCAGACATCCTATTCCTTCCCCATGTGCAGTCCTATTTCTTAGGAAATGAGGTTGCATTTTCTTGACGTGGATCATGACAATCTTATTTAATCTTAGGGATCTCACGTGTCAATGGTGATTTAAATGATCGATTTGTGTGATCAGCATTTTGTGTTAGCCTATGGTTGTGGTTTAAAGTTACTGGATATATAAAATGGGTGAAAAAGCACAAAAAATGGTTTCAAGATCAAATTTGGATACTGCTGGATCGATTTGGATTAGTCTTGGGATCGATCTGGATCATACTAGATTGATTGAGTTACTTGGCGATCAAACCAAGGGCGTTTCTAGATTTAGAATTGGACCTCCTTGTGATTGATCAAGGTGGATCATGTTACTCAAATCAATTGGGATCGATTGTGTTAGGTCAGAGTGGTCAATCCTAGGATCACTAGATTTATGATTGGCCCTATCACGAATGATCATGGTTGAACACATTGTCTAGATCGCTAGGGATCAATCCTTGTGAGTGGTGAAGTTGATTTGGGAGTTCTAGAATTATGACCCGGATCATTTGTGATCAATCATGGTCAATCACCTAACCAAGATCAAAAAGGATGACTCATGGAATATTAGGGGTTTTTGGCATTGGGTGGCCTGAATACCCATTATACATTATTTTCACATATAAACTATAGCATATACACATGAATACGCAAGTAGGTGTTTGTATGTCAATTTTCCTCAAATGATGAAAAATTGTGGTTAAGAGGAATCACATGGGAGGGTCACAACTTGGTATTCCACTATCCCTAACCTACATATATGTATATGTTTAAGTATTTACTCATGTACACATACAATTACTCATTTCTACATGTATATTCACGCCAACTAACATAAGTTTTGTTGTAATCCATGGAAGCACACCTAGAGTTCAGCACTTAGTCTCCTGCATAACCTCTATCAAAATACCAAAGGTGTGGGTTATCAATTTACCTCAAAGCAGCTTGGAAGATTCTTCTTGGTGCCCTACTCCTTGTAGCGAGCTACTACAGATTTTGGGGTTGGAAAAATTTGGTTTGTGGTCTCCAATAGTCCTTCTATACTTTAGATTTTCTTCAAGTATAATTAGTGTAAGAGCTCCTCTCATTATAGCATTAAAATTCCTGCAATTTCCCCTCTAGAATCATGTCTAATTCAGCCATAAATTTCCTAAGACTCAGCCCTAAATTCCCTCTAGCATTCATGGTTTGACTAGCTCCAAATCCCTTCCATCTCCATGCACCATGTAAGCCATATTAATACCAATTACTATTGTAATTATCATGATTATAATTATCATTGTCATTAAAATTGGAACCAAAATTTTCGGCCATTACATTATAACCCTCTAGTTCTCTCTCATATTTTCAATAAATATTATTGAATAATATTTGGGTACATAATAAAGCTAATTGAAATTTAAGTCATGCATTAATTTAAATGCTCAATGCTACTTGCTAGTCTGTGCCTCTAAGATATCTTTTTGTTTTATATCTACACACACACACAATTTTTTATATCTTTAAGTTATGTAAACTTTGTCTCTTAATCTTCAAAGTAATTAGCTGGTAATCAACTAATTATTGGAAATTTTGCATCTCACCATAAATATAATTTCATTAAATGAAATGATATATTTTAACATAACTTTGTCATTCGATATTTTTCGTCAAATATACAAATGGTTATTTAATATATTTTATAATCATTAAACATTGATGTGGATTCATCTCATCTACACATAAAACATAATATATATATATATAGACATTGTAAAAGGGGGGACATGCATAGGTAAAAAGGGAAAAGATATTTTTTCTTTCTCCATCTTCCTATTGTTCATTGTCTTCTTGAAGAGAGTCTTCACTGCTTTTGACCACATTTCCCATGCCTTGTACCTTAATTCTTGGGCTATTTACATATATTTTTGTGTAAATCGCATCATTAGCGCCATCTATGAGAAAGAAGTTTCTCCTATGTGCTTCGATTTTACACCGACAATAAAGTGAAGCTAGTGAAGCTGGGTCTAGAAGAAGATGGAAGAGAAGATTGAGCTTGTTCTTATCTGGTTTTTTTCTCTCTAGGGTGTTAACCAAGTGAAACATGGTGAAGAGTGGAGATGGGATTTGTGTGGGGCAGCACTTGTTGAGTTTATAGTTTTTCTATTTTATTTTATTTTTAGTGGTGAAGAAGCATTTCAAGAATATTCCTTTCTGTCTATTTATCTCAAACTTGATTATTTTTTGACTTGACAATGCTATTTCTACAAACTAGGGTTTTCTTCATGGTAGGGACAATGGTTTATGGAAGCATATGTAGGCCATTTTGTCTTTAGAGTTGGTGAACTGTGGGTTCTAACTTGGCTAATGTGAAAATTTGGGCTTGGATGCTATTTTCTCTACTTCACCATACTACTTTTTAAGAATCTCATGAATGGCCAAGCAAGCTTCTGCCTTGCTTGGATTTGCTAGTGGTTTAGGTAAGATGGACCATTTCAAGCCTACAAAGATAAGCATGGATATACGTAGATTTGACTCCGAGCAGGCCTCTTTTTCCTTCTACACCTCTTCCAATTGGCAATGGCTAGTGGATCTATCAAATCACTATGAAACTTATGAGATTTGATGAACAAAGAAACAAACTAAACACGAATGCATGCTCTTTGCATAATGATAGTTGTAGCAAGATGTTTTTGGTAATATTCCAATTATTTATCCTCCAAAAGATTGCTCATATTCCTTGTTTTTGCTGTGAGGTTTAAATAGATTGATTATTTATATGAAATACCATGGTCCTAATTCTTAAGTCATTGTCATGGTTATGAGAAAGGTTGGTTTGTAGGTAGCTTGAAACATACACTCTTGGTCAACATTCATCTCTAGAGTTATTAGGAAGCATTTCTTCCAGCATATTAGTAAAATTGTTTTAGAGGAAGATTGATTATATGGTAAGAATTATTTGACAAATTAATGCCAATGACTTTGCCAATGAAAGCCTCAACATTCTTGGTAGCTCCAAAAAGTGGTTTGTTATTATCTTACAAGTTATACATGTGCACACTCCCTTCATTGAGTTTTGAATATCCTGGTTAGTGAAAGAAACATGTGTGCCTATAATTGATGAGTCTAATTATTTCATGGTTTGTGTTTACATTCACAATTATTAATAGGAAAGGCTTCTATGCCTATCTAGTTCATTATAGACTGATATATGTGCTTATTTGACTTATATAGACAACATATATCCCTATTTGGTTTTGTGGAAAAGTCAAAGTGCAAAACATAAAAGAAATCTACTATCCAAAATATTATATTAATAGAAAGACCTGAACTTTATTTAATTTAATTTAATTTCCTTGGTGATATATAGAGGTTCCACTAATTAATTCTATTGCATGTGCCCATTGCTAGGGATACTCAAGATTTAATTAAAAGAAAACAAAGATATCGAAAAATTAAAGTGTCTCACATTCATTGACCCCAAATGTCATAATTTCAATTTAAATCTTGAAATTGCCAAAACAATATCCAAAAGTAAAAATGCCTAACCCATAAAAGGTTGAAAATTTCCTAAGGGCTACACAACACAATCATACTAGTGTCAATGATTGATTATAAGTCCATGCTCTCATCTATTTACAACATTATAAGTGCATGCTCTTGTCTATTTATTCCTTCCATAACACAAACATACTAGGTCAATGATGGATTGTCTTTTAACATTCATTCTAACATTCATTGAAATAGAAGAGTTATCAACAAAGCTCAACAATGGAAAATTTTAGACTTAAGAACCAAAACTTAAGGGGAAAGCTCAAAAGCTACAACATATTGGCACCAAAAAATGAAATTGTAAAAGCAATAATAATTACTAAATTTGAGCTAAGAAGCAAGTTGGGATAACTCTAACCTCATACCAAATAATTCATTGACTAAATCATAGTTTGAGCTTTTTTGCTTCCCAAAGTATGCCTAACAAGAAGGAAGGAAAGGTAAAAGAATTAGTGGAGCATGTGCTCTGGCACCTTTACTTTCCAAGTGGCTAAATTATGTCTTGACCAAGCTATATACTGTTCAAAGAGGCTAAGGGTCTATAGATACTTGATTATTAAGTTAAATATTACTCAGATATTACAAGGGACACATTACCGAATTTTAGTTGTACAAATATCAAAAGACTATGCATTATCATTATAGCGCTTGAGCTACACATGCTCAAACTACATTTTATAGGGTATTCATAAATGAATCACTTATATATTTATTTGGCTCAATGTGTATTTATGATCAACCTAGAAAAACCATTATCTCCTTATTTTTTATGGACTTTGAGTTGTCAACCCACTTATTCTTCCATTACTAGTTAATAGACTATCATGACCAACTTGTGGGCTTACTCACTTATTATGGGCTAGTAGGTCATAATGACCAACCCGTTAGATTATTTATTGTAGATTAATAGGTATTTATGACCAACTTGTTGAATTTCCAATTGGTTATAGGTTGGTAGTACTTCATAATTGACCCCTTAGATTACATGGTTATTGCTGATCAATAGGTCTTTAAGACAAGTCTATTAGATTATTTAATTATCGCAAGTTGGCAAGTCATCATGACAGGCCTATTGGATTAATTACTAATTACAGGTTGGAGCACCTTTTTCATTATTTTTATATTTGTCACCAAGTCTCTATGACTGACCTTGGTAATTTTAGTTTACATAGGGACTTCAAGGGCGGCTACACATCTATATGACAGTGGTTATTTATGCTATTTAGCTTGACATATCTAATAGCTCATGGACTCCATTCGATGTCTGCTTATAGATCTCACACTTATTATCTCACTTCAATATTAATTGATAATTCATTTTTCTAGTTGATCTAGAGTAAGACTAAGGCAAATCAAAAGACAACAAGAGATTAGCTCTTATCTCAACCCGACATCAAGTTAGGGGGACTAGTGATGTGGATTCATCTCATTTGCACATTTTATCGACATACACAACATAAATTATATATATACATATAGGCATAGTAAAAAGGGGGACACACAAAGGTAAAAAGGGTGGAAGAGATATTTTTTCTCAATTCAACTTTCTATTGCTCATCATTTTCTTGAAGAGGGTTTTCTCTACTTTTCACCAATTTTCTCATGTCTTGTGCATTAATTCTTATGCTATTTACACATATTTTGTGTAGATCGCATCAAACATCCTTTGTAATTTTTACACATACTAGTTTTTCATGCATGTTTATCCCATAGTCATTGTTATAACACATAAATATTTTGAACATTTGTCAAATAGGTTGGATTCTGGATTTGTATTTATAATTCATTAATGCATTGGCATATTAACCACATTGACAGTAAATATCATATTTTGGTAAAATGTTCCAAATTTATGAGGTCAAGAAGCAAAAACTCAATGGTAAAATAAAAATGCCAAGTTTGCATTGCATTATTTGAAGTTGGGAACAAAATGTCAGTGATAGCCCAAAGTATTGCTAAATCCCCCTATGGAATATCTCGTTGAAGTAGTATTATGGGGTTTAAGAGAACAATGGCTATGTTTGGAAGCCCTTTCAACTCCACATAATTCACTAAATTTCATATTATCAAACATATAACCTAACAAAAATTTATTTAAGTTTAAATTCAAATTTCTCCTCTTATATATATATAAGTAATTAATTATTATTTAATCATTATACCTATTCACAATCAAATGAATACCTATATATATACATGTACACCCTCCTATTTATATATATATCTATACTTTACAAATTAATCATTATCCCTGTATACTATTATGCCATTTATTCATTATTATATTTCATACCTTTATAAATAAAAAAATTTGAATATATAATGCTATTCATTCCAGTAAATCTTCTTTTTAAATATATTATTTATCCCAATACAACTCTCACAAAACACCATTCATCACCAAAACATCTCTTTCAAAAACAACCAATTTTTTACAAAGGCTGCAACTCCATTTGTATGTACACCATACACGGAGATAATAGCAAAGAAATATAGCATAAGATGAGTGGAGTACCAATCGGATTTAGGTCTATGCTCTATGTTCTACTTATTTATTTTTGAGAGATATATTAAATGAGATTTTTTAAGTAAGGTATTAAAAATAAATTATTAATAATTTTTATTTCACTTTTATGTTGAACCAAATTAAACTTGAATTGAATTGATATTCAAATCAAAATCAATATGACCCGATCCAGTGTAATATATTTTTAAAAATTTAAAACTAAATCAAACCAGAAACTAGACCCATCGTTACAAATCACAAACAAAAATTATCTTTATTGTAATGATCATTTAGGATGGCAAACACATTGTTGCATCCATTAAGGATGTTAGTCATATGCCATCTAATGCCAAATTATTAATGAGGGATACATGAGAGATTTGTTGTAAATGTTATTCTTATTAATTAATAAAATATTAATGTTCATTTTATCAGTATTTTGGTATTATTTTCATACATGTAAATTTTAAGTGGCGTAAAGTGTTGCATGTGCCTATGTGATTATGTTAAGAGGCTTTATTCATAAGGTGGTATGAATATGGATGTAAAGTTGTTTTAATACACAATCACTAAAATTAGTCCGTGAATCATTAATACTCTAAAAGGCATTAGAGAGTCAGTATGACTCATGTATCTTGTATTTGTACAGTGAGTGTCATGCTTTTCAAAGTGAGATACTAAAAATACATATGTATAGATGTGTCATTGGAAAATGAACATTTAAACAATGACTTGCATAACGAAGCAGACACATGGAGTTCACTCTTTAATGTCAATATATTGCTTTGTGATCGTATTAAATATGTGTGAACCTTAGACCTAAGATGACGTGATTGTCTTCTGCACACTACATTTAATGTGTCATTAGGGTATTAAAGACCAATATCTATCATGGTATGGGATAGCATCATGAGATTAAAATTCTATTGTCTAGATATATATGGAGGCATGTGATCATTTAAATAGGGATTTAGTCCTTGCAAGTGAGCAAGGTATTTGTCCTATACAGTTGATGTTTTATGAAATGAGAATCTTTGGCCAAGGTAGTATTTAATTGAAAAGGAATTTTCAGTAGAAACATTAGTCTCATAAGGAAACATCAATTGATCATATGATTGAGTTTATGAGTTTAACTAAATCCATGAGTCTCGCACGGTTAGAACCAAAAAAGATGAAAGATTTATACTCCATGGCATTCATAATCGAAAGGGTTCATTATGATCCATTCACTTCATCTTAGATAGGTTATGTTATGGGCTATAGGATAAGTGCTATTCATATCCTTTGAGTTATGGGCATTGCCAACTAAAGGAGATTCCAGAGAGTCACTGACATAAGAATAATGTGATGACTAAAGACATTTGCAAACAAGTGAGAACAAAGATTGAGAAGTCTTGTGGATGAGGTTTGAGAAATCTCACGGTAGATTTAATTTAGTTATAATTGGATTAAACCAAATTGGAATTATTTATTTCTCATTATGCTGGTTAGTGATGAGAACATTAATCAGAAACATGATAGCCTTTAAGTAAATTAATCAGGATAAATTAAATTAAAGGGATAAGGCACAAAAGAATTATTTTATATCTTTATCTTTGTTAATAATGGGTATTATTAATTGGAAACATAGTAGGCCTTTAATTTAATTAATGAGATTAATAAAATTAAAGGAAATAATACAAATGGACTTTAATTATTAATTAGAATAATAAGTAAAGGTGGATAAGTCCATGTAAAAGCCTATAAAATCCATTCCACAAGCCCTAGGTAATCTTAGTATATATGTGTCTGTGTGTAGAATTGTGCCTTGAGAAGATATTAGAAGGAAAAGTTCCAAATACTATTCATTATAAAATAGTAGCCATAGGCACTGTTCATTATTTACCACCTTGTACACAAGAGAAAATTAGTTGCTAGTCTCCCTCTAAGATTTTCTTTCAAAAAATTCTCCAAACACAAGGAGTTATCAAATTTCACGAAGGAATTTTTGGAGATTTATTGGAAAGCCTTAGCCAACACTCTGTTTGTGTGAATAAATTAGAGGTTAGAACTTTATCGCCACTTGTGGATTATAGATAAAAATTAGAGGATTTATTTCCAAATAATCATCCTTGCAACTATCTTAGAATTTATGTTTAAGTGTTCAAAGTGATGAAAGCAGACTGGGTTGGATTATTTATTCCACTACATTTTTCTTGTAATTAAAATTTTAAAAAATTAGCATCGCATACCCTGTGAAACCCAACAACAAATGGCCTAAACATGGTTGTCCCAAAATTTGGGATGGTTATATCCAGCAGTCCCATAATTTCATGTGGCCATAGAAAAGCCATCCTAAAATTTCATTTGTGGTTATGTCAAGATTCATTGCAAGGACATCTCTGGAGTGGAGTAGGGATGGCTATGTGGGATAGCCACTAATTTGGCACAGCAATGAAACGACTTTTTCATGACTTTTGGACAATTTTATTTGGGATGACTTTGAAATGAATTTTTATTTGGGAAGGCTTTGCACACTTATATTTGGGATAGGTTTTTTGAATTCGTTTTGTTTTTGTTTTTAGGACATATATTATTCAAAACTGAAATAACCAATATTTTCCAAAATTTAAGATATAGGCAAAATACAAGATAATACTATCCTTCATAAGTTTAAATAAATTTAAGTTTACCAAAAATTGTAATAGATTACACAAGGTTATAAAAATACATAACCTAATTGTTGGTGTCAATCCTCTTTTCATCATTAGCATTATCCCCACTTACATTGTCATCCCTAAGCTACGATGGGAAAGTCTAATGAAATGCCTAGTCTTTTACCTATTACATTCACCTAGTGATCTAACTTGGCCTCTGTTCACTTTAGTCGTGCCCAGGTGTCATTCAACTCTGCATTTCTGCTCTGCATTCGGTCTTCAATACGTTATAGCTTCTCTTTAACTCTAGCAAGCTTTGAGCCACCTAAGGTGGATGATGATGATCTAGATTGTCCAAACATATCTCAAAAAGTGACTACCTCTAAGCCTATTCCAAATCACTTTCCCTTTTTAAAGCCACCTAGGGTTGTGCGGACGATGTTGCTACTATTAGACCATGAAGCAATCCCACCTTGCATGTTATGGGACTTTAAGTCCTTATCACTGTTCTTATAGCTTTTCTAATATCAATTCTGACATGTAATAACGCATTTCATGCTTGTAGCTATTATGAACAGCAATAATGCCCAAATTTCAAAGTTTAATGATACTTACCCCTTGTGACTATGATCAAGGACCTATGCAATGCAGGAGTACGATGACATGTGAGTCGAGTTTCCATCTGATAGAGTAGGCAAATACCGAAAATAATATAGTGCATAGTTTACTACATTAGCATTGCGCATACATAAGGACTAATAAAATATGCAACAATAATGTACATATTAAACATAAGCATGAAGACCTAACGTGCCACGAAAGAGAGAAAATAACTAGAGTAGGTACCAACCAACATAAAGTAGTTAATATAGAGGAAATAAATGCCAACGACGAACTATCGACTTACCAGCACAAGTCATTAAGTCATAACAAACGAAGTAGAAATCATGAACAATAGACTTTTCAAGGTTAATATCAGCATTATTTGACATTAATTGGAAAATATAATGTTGGTGATATGGCAAATTAAATTAAGGAAAATGAGCATAAAAAAACATAGCCACTAATCAATATGGAGACTCCATGCCGAATTGTTTAAGTAGAGGCATCTTAACTAACCAGTTAATTCTATTCTTGTCACAAACTACTCAAAGTATTCTTAGCTCACTTTGCCAACATTTCAATCACTTGTTCCATGGGATCTACTCTACCTTCATCCTCGTAGCTCTTACTTAGTGTAGGTTTTTGTTAATTAATTCACTTGCTTTTTTTTTGGAAATCCCTCTTATGTTAGTATTACCAGTTGGTTCTCATGTAAACTTGTCCGATCAAAAAAAAGGGTTAACAATTATAACTACTGTAAGAGAACTTTATCCAATTTGTCACCTTTTTTTTTATCAATGCAAATGTTTAAAAATGGTCAATACTATATTTGTTGCATGTTATGCTTCATCATATGACACACTACAACTACATTATACAATACTTAGTAAAATGAGCATGGTGCCATTGATTGGGCCCCCCAGTTACCATCGTATCAAGCCTTGGTGCATAAGATTGTGGGTTGGCCCATACAACCTTAATATACAACACATTCCCCTCCCCCCATGCCCATGCTAGGACATCTATTTGGAAAAATACATCTCGAGTCATATGAGGTGGTAATTAAACAACATATGCCCAATAATCTTATTTTATCCATTAACATGTAATTTAGTAATTTTGCTCATGTATTAATTTCAAGATGTCATCTAACAGTAATTAAGAAGATGATTATGTAGAAAACTAAGCATGCTGCACATAAAAACATCACCAATTTTTCATACCCTTGAAGAACATGTCGTAGAAATGACATTTGTGAACTAATCCAGACCTATCTTAACGTGTATAAAATTTTCACTCCAGAACATAATATGGGACAAGGCTTAGGCTCTGGAATCTAAAGAAGGAAAGCTATCCCAAGAGTATTATGTAATAAAATCCAAATTTTCAACCAAAAATGAAATTATCTTTCCCAAATCATGCCTTCTCAACAATGTTCTAAAACTCTTATCCTACCTTAATCACCAAGCCAAATTATGCATTGGATTGATGTCCCTAATACCTTATAGCTTGAAATTGACCCAAGAATTTTCCTTTAGTAGAAAGAGGAGATGTAGGAATCCATACTTGAATGAGGAAACTTGCACCAAAACTTTATTGAACCCTACCTTGTGGGATGAGTGAGGACCCTCTTAGATGTTCTTGTTGAAAAGATGGAGAGAAATGACTGGAAAATCCTTGGAGCTAGACTAGAGGTTCTACCACTTATATTAGGGAGAGTTCAAGATTTTGTTGGAAATGGGGGAAGAATGGGTAGGAGAAATCATAAATCAAATTTGGCATTGGCATGCTTAATACTATTAAAGCCACCTTAAATTAAAGTTATCTAACATGCTTAGACGACCTTGATGTTGCAATGTCAGGGATAATGTGCATTAAATTGCTTCTCATTGTTCAGGTCATCTCAAAGCACATGATGATGACCAACTTTCTAGAATGTCATCCTCATTTCATCATGTAGCAAGCCATGCGCCTTGTTGTGACATTCTATTATGTCATTGGATTTGTTGCAACCAGCATAAGAAACAGCAACAAAACCTTTTTTTTGACTTTGTTGTCAAGTGGCACATCGAGAAAAACCTAGAAATGAGCATGGCCATACTTTCTGACTGTTCTATTGGTGCACGTAATTATGGAGCAAAAAATGGGCTTGACTTTCTATCATTTTCGTTGTGATTCCTACCATGACATATGATACAATGTTCATGGGACCACATTTTAACTTTGTTGTTTGGCACATCATCATGAGTTGGAGAGCAATAGTTTCTCATCCTCTAGATTATTGAAATGATGGCCAATAAAATTTAGAAAAATAAGCATTGTTTAGAATGTTGTCACAACATGCTAAACAACATTTGTTGGCATTTTCAGAAATGGTTCAAATTCTCCATTAAATCCCACACACACAATGGGTAATTCCATCAAGGCACCAACAAATCATCATCCATTGCACCATAAAATCTAGGTAACTCCTCTTCTTGGTAAAAATTGACTTCGCCATTTTTATTTTGTGGATTAAATCCTCCCTTTGTGTATTGTGAAATTTGACTTCTACATTCTGTGTGGTCATGTGAAAATGGTTGTTAATGCCTATGTGCAACTCATTTATGTGGTATGCTTATGGATTGTGTGGGAAGCACGCAACTTCAACAATGTTGATGGTAATGAAAGGTACGGAACAAGCTTGATGAATTGTCTCAATAGAAAATAAGCACACTACTTATTACATCATTTCAAATGCAATAATTGCAAATGGGTTATTTGGTGAAAGAAATGCACTTCATCATTGTCTTTTATTCATCATTTTTATCAATCATTCTTTTATGCATCATTCATTTCCAAACCATGCCTTCGCAGTATACTTAAACTTCCCACCTTGTAGGTATGACACTATGGCGAGGGCCAAGAAAGCAAGCACATCATATGATGTGCATGGATATGTGTTTATCAGAGTCAACAATTAGACCAAAGAGACTATGAAACACAAGAACCCACTTTTGGAATAAGGATTGGCCGAAGAAATGAGAAATAGCCCAATCTACACCTCCCATAGAAGTAAGACAATGTGATAGTTTCATAATGCAAACGGAGTAAGAGGATGTAATTATGCCTATTATTCATGAGTTTAATGTGAACTAGGCTAAGAAAAATAGGGATGAAGTATTTGTTAGAGGAAAATATGTGTCAATTAGCCCCTCAATCATTAAAAACACCACAAAGTGGATGACAAACCACATGGTGCTAGATTTTACAACTAATGGTAAACTTACAGGCACTTAAGGTAATGGCTGAGAGAGTTTAACTAGATCAAGCACATTGGAACACATTCCAACTAAGTAGGTTCATCACAACATTCAACATAGTCAGCCTTGACAATGTGAGCAAAATGTGGTGGTACTTCATTGTAGCTTTGACTTTGCAAACTACTATCTAATCATTTCTATCCGTACTCGTACTTCGATATTAGGTGAAATATACCTAAGTGGCACATTGTGCAAGCATGAATAACTTATTGTTCTAACAGACTATTTTTGTTAACTTCAATAAGTTTACACATAAGTTTCAATTGTTGACCACTAATGGGATCAACCTATTGACACTTGAACAAAACTATAGACATGTTTAATAGATCCATATAATCTAATTGCATTATTTCCTTCATAATTCCTTATAAGTCATATGCTGAGCTGTCATTGGATAAAGAGTAGATGCAAACATTGTAATATTAGGCTAGTCCCCCTATGACTAGTGGTGTAAAATTTGAAGCTATTTACACAATATGCATGCAATGTCAACACATAATTACTTAAACCTCATACTATGGTCGCAATCCAGGGTCTAGTATTTTATAATTCACATTCAACACTTGCAGAAGGTCTCAACTAATTAGCATCAATGTACAGGGTACATGAAATCTAATTGAAAGGTACACGAAAGTGACACTCATGAATACTTTGAACCATGTGACAAAATTTTTGTGCCACAATTGTGTTAACATCCACCACAACATTAATGTATTGCTCCATAAAAAACATTTTCTCGTATGGTACATGTGCATATATG
This sequence comes from Avicennia marina, assembly GCA_019155195.1. Taxonomy (NCBI): domain Eukaryota; kingdom Viridiplantae; phylum Streptophyta; class Magnoliopsida; order Lamiales; family Acanthaceae; genus Avicennia; species Avicennia marina. The sequence goes on along the minus strand of CM032766.1, from coordinate 6,216,630 downwards.
GGATTGACATGTCAAATTGCCTAAAACACATCATGATCCACTTTTGGGATGGGCACAATAAAATTTAACAAACCTTCACAAAGGCTCCATTTCTTAATAGTTTAATAACATGTACATTCCAGCAGCATGCCACTCTTCACTTGTAATGTATCATGTGGACTATCGATGGGATAGTTTACCTTGATGGTTGAAGATGAAGAATTAGGATGCTAATATAGAGTTACATGGTGCCATATAACCTATAGGCCTCATATGCTTCAATGTAACATCCACTTCAAAATAGTTAATGCCAAAGGTGGCTATCCACATTTAATGCCACGCCAAGGGCCTTATCATAAACAAAGACATCTTAATTGTATTGTCATGTGCTCCATTAAGTCGAAGAATGTAGGAGGAAATATCTTGTCCAAGCTACATAAAATTAGTGTGACCTTGTCCGCAAAGACCAACAACATCCCCATACTTAACATGGGCATGCAAAGCCATCAGAATAGCAAGCTCACCTCTATTAATGCATTCTGGATGTGCTTAGGCAAGATCTCTTTGATCGCGATGGAAACCAATCGCTCCATGAAAACATGAAAATCATGAAACTTCATACCATGTAATTTTAATTCACACATGTTAATGCACATGCCATTGTTGGAAGCATACCCATCTGGAAAATTCAAACAAATCAACCATTGGCATAGGTAATGTCTTTGATCTCAATTAAGTGTGTACACAACTTGGGGCTTTGGGCATTCCCTATCCATTGGTACAACAAGCTCAAGCTCATTTCTTATGTTGCTAACATCCTTAAAACTATTGAGTTATCTTTGAATTTCCACCAACATCCATTAATGTGATACACATTTTGTTAAAAGGTTCTTCTTTATATGCATAATGTCTAACTTGCATCGAATAAGTTTTGTCTACTAGTTAAAAAAAATCCCCTTAATATACTCATTTTGTCCACTTGTGCATGGATCCTTATCTAAAAATCTACTTGTGTAGGTTGTCCACCACTAGATTGAAGTGCATAACATGCTATCATGTCTACTCAACAAATTCCCTTAAAGGCATAACTTGCCTTTCCATGTGACCTTTAATAAAAATCATTCTATTCCCCTAATATGGATAGTTCAAAGGTAAGAATTATTTGTGACAATTAAAGTACTAAGACTTCCAACTATGTTGCAAATAGAATGTCTTGCTAAAGTCCACGTAAATTAAACACCTTATCACTTAAGCTGCACTCCACCTAGAAAACATCTAGTAAGCTGGCAAGTCATCAAGTATATAAAAAGTGTTACCCACATCCTAAAGTAAATTTGATAGTGAGATCGTACCTAACAACTCCTACAATTTACAATTACAACTCCTCCTTAATAAGTGGTTGTAGGTACACATATATAAGTCCTATTGGATTTGTTAGAGTTGGAATAACTAATGAGAAAGAACATACATAGATGTTCATGTATATTCCTTGAGGTGGATTATACAATGTTGCCACCACTGGCCAGTGGGAATATATCAGTCTATATGATCCATAGGTTAAAGCCATCAGTACAAAAGCTAAGACACACATTATGTGGATCAAACGTGAAATCTAAACATCAAAGTACTTCCATACCTCTCCATCCTAGAGGTAGCACGTGGAACACACACCATGTGCTTTGTTCTAGCAGTGAAGGCATAATCACTATAACCTCGGAATCAAGGGTAAATATTGCAATCATGCATATAGGGCTCTCATCTCATGCAAAGGATAACCCCTCATTGATTTATATCTTGCTTACCTATAGAATTTACAATTCACAAGATCCTAGTCAACTCCTTAAAACTACATGCATCATAACTTGAGGCAATCTATCTTCATCACAGGTAGTCCCAACTCTTGTGTTAGTCTTTTAGTGCTACAAAAATTTGGCAGCATCAAATTGCCGCTTAGTAGTATTTCTCCCATCAATCTACAAAAGTCATCATAATAGCTATGCAACATGTTATGCTCCACCATAATGTTCACTAGTCCTATAACCATAAAAAGTCGCAAAATTTTGTGACATCCATGAATGATTGTTGGTCGACTACACATAAACATCAAAAAATCTTCTACCAAATCTTTTGATGCTTGGCACCTCAATGTTTCCATCATAGTCAAAACATACAACAACCAAGGGTTCATCATTATAGCTCATATCCAAAAGAAAGAAAGGACCTACGCCCCTACCTCTGTCTCTATGTTATCCCAATTAAATCACACACCATGTATTGCACCAAATTCAAGAAATTGTCAATAGTGGTCATTATTCCAAAACCAATGCTTGCTTTTAGTCCCTAAGCATTGCAAAAGTAGAATACACAATGAATTATCCAGTTGAAATAATTATCACAAAATCCCATCTTGAACAAGTGAAACTTAACTTCATCAAGGTCCAAAAACAACTATTTTTACTCCAAGAGCATTAGCATCTAAACTTCCTTCCATATTTGTAATATGAACTTTCTGCTACATCTACAATCTAATTTCCCTTAGTATATTTATCCTATGCCAATTCAACATTAGCACACACCATTATTTCACACCACTAATGTGACCTTTAGTGAATGCAATAATTCACATTATGACATCACTAACTTGCCTTAATATGGTAACAACGTTGATAATACACATTAAATCCCCTCCTTTATTTGCCTCTATGCCCTTACATCCAAGGGCTGACACATGGAACTCACATTCATGTGATTATGCATGTGCAACATTATGTGCTTTCTTGTAGTAGTTCAGGCAAATATAGCCATTGCCTGAGCATTAAAGGCAAATATCGTAATCGTGCATACAAACCCTTTTCTCGCACAAAGAATGACCCCTCGTTGATTTATATCTTGCTTTCCAAAAGAATTTATATTTCTGAAGATCCTTATCGACTTTCCAAAATGACATGCATCCTAATTTGCAGCAATCTATCATCACTATTAGCCATCCCAACTCTTTTATCAGTCCATTAGCGCTACAAAATTTTGGTGGCATTAGATTGTCACAAGGTAGCATTTCCCAAACCAAATTATACATAGCATCATAATATTTTTGCAACATGTTGTTCTTTGCTTTAATGTACACTAGTCTCCTATAAATGTTCAAATTCAAGGACACTTTGACATGAGTCAAAATTATATACAAATGTTCATATTTAAGAAATCTTATGCATGAGTTGAAATTGTCTACAAATGTTTATATCCAAGAATTTCTTGACATGAATTAAAACTATTTACAAATACTTAAATTTAAGAACTCCTTGACGTAATTTAAAACTTTCTACAAATGTTTCAATCTTTTAACTCCTTGACACCAGTAAACTATATACAAATATTTAAATTCAAGAGCTACTTGACACGAGTTAAAGTTGTCTACATATGTTCAGATTCAAGTTCCTTGCAGGAGTTAAAACTATAAATAAATCTTCAAATTGAAGAACTCCAAGACATTAATTGAAATTACCAAGAAATTTTTAAATTTTATGCTCCTCGACATGAGTATAAACTAGCAAGCTAAAATAAAAAAAATCAAGTACTCCTTAATACGAGATAAATAGTCAAATCATATCAAAATGTTTCTCTATGCATGTGCCTAAACTCCTTGTTACTTTTGACTTGCATGAGTCAAAACTATGTACAGTAACCACCAATGGTAGTGCATGTGGCTAAACTTCTAACTTACTCACTAAAGGTAATTCATGTGGCTAAAATGTTAAAATACCTAACGTCATTTAGGGTGGCTAAGTATGGATACTTCTAGCCCGCAAGAGTATAAATTATAAATCGCACTCCCTTCACAAAATTTCTAGTGTTTTGAAATATGTTCAGTCTTGATCCCCACATTAGAGTACTTAGGCAACTTGGATGTTTTTTAAGTTCAATCATAAATTTCCAATGAGCTTTGCTAACTAATCACATAGAATCAACTGAAAGCTTTTGATAGGGCATAAACTATCAAACAATTTAGAAAACAATTGAAGGCTCCTTAATCAGAGCATTAACTATCAAATTATTTAAATTAAGTGAAGATTCCTTGATACAAGTATAAACTATCAAACAAATTAAACTCAAGTGAAGTCTCTTCAATACAATCATAAATTGTTCAAAAATTCCAATTCAAAACCCAAATGAGATATTAGGACTTCTAGTTTGGGGTTTGACTTTTTCTTTCTTTCTTTTTTCCCCCACTCTTATCAAATTCTTTCTTTTATGAGTGTCTTAAATTTCTTAAGTTATTGGGGACCTTTTATGTAAAGGTGAACAAAGGTCATTGTGCACTATCGGTTACTCAACCGACAACAATCTCAAGACACTTTGCATACTTATGATTATGGGACTAGTTTACGTGAGAATGAACAGATGTTTTTATGCAATCTCGGCTACTGAACCGCACTAACCAATGAAGTAGATAAATTTTCACATGTTCATATTATTTTTGTGAATCTCACTCATTCTCTGGAGAATTTGTCAACACTCAAAGCAAGAGGTATAGCCCTAAACTAAATATCCTCCAATAGAGTTGTCAAGTGATCAAGCAACAAAAAATAAATAGTGTTGTGTAGAATAACATGGGAATCACACTTTCGACAAATTAGGCCATGAAATGCTATTTTGAAGAACAATTAAAGACTATGCAACAACATTTTCACATAACTTTCGTCACCACATGCTCTATACCTTTCAACACATGCAATTCATAATAATATTTCAACATGTAGGGTTGTCCTCTCCCACATTTATATTTTTGCCTTTGTTTGACGTACGATCACATAATAAAATCAAGCCATAAGGAGAAATATGACTTCATGGGGTTGATAGCAATCTTCAAATCTTTCTTCTGTTTCTAAAGGACTTCCACCCTTTTTCTTCAGGCCTCCTTTATCCTACACTAATTAGACACTAAGTATTACTCCAAGCAAGAACAAAACAAAAAAATATAATAAAAATTATAAAAAATTCAAAAATAAACTACTTAAAGCAAATAAAAGTGCTTAGGTTTCCTCCCAAGAAGTACTATATTTATTGTCTGCAGCCCAACATGATCCTCATAAGTTAAGGCAAATTAATTGAAACCTTTAAGAACCACAACCCCCCATGAGGTACAATACTCTTATTCTTTCTTCCTCTTCTTGTTCTTCTTTTGGGTCTTCTCTTAAAGCTTAGTTGTTCCTCCTCCTCTTTGATTAACCCACGCAACTCTTTTGTATTTTTCCCCACACTTGCTTCATTGCTCTTCATTCCTCACACTTGATCTAACACCTTCTTTGTAATAAAATATCACTTGAAACATTAGAAAAGTTCAGCAGTGCAACCTCTTCCTTACCACCTTGTGTAGGCTTAGTAGGAGATGTAAGGTACATGAAAAATGTTACCTCATTTGGACCAAATATGTAAAGTTAGGCTACCTTTCTCTATGTCTATAATTGCCTTAGTGGTAGCCAAGAATAGGGTAGCCTAAGATTAATGGCATCTCCTTCTCACCTTCCATTTTTAACACAAAAAAGTCCACAGGTACAATAAAATTACTTACCTTAATCAATACATTCTCCACGATTCCTATTAGTCTTTTTGTGGATCAATATGCCAATTTTACCAACATTTGTGGGGCTTCACCAACTTTATCCTAAGTCCCTAAAAAGTGGAAAAAGACATGATGTTTACACTTAAACTTAAATCACATAATATATCATCAAAAGGAATAGTCCTTATAGTACAAGTTATGGAAAACTTCTAGATCCTTCAATTTTAGTGGAAGAACACGTCTATGTTTTAGGTTGTCTTCCTAGTCCTCCAACATCCTTTTCCTATTCACTAATTCTCCCAAATGATCAACATAGATTAGTGAGTTTTTAACCTCATCTACTAAATGAGCATTGACATTTAATTTTTCAAATTCTTTGAGAAATTTACTTACCTACTCCTTTACCTTTACTTGATACACCCTATATTGATAAGGAATCTTTAGCTTGTAGGCTCCAATTCCTTCCTTCTTTTCCTTTTCTTCTTCCAAACCCAGTAGTTGCACCTTATTGGTGATGCACACTTACTGCTTTAACATGCTCAATGGGATTATTCTTGGCGATGCTCAATATAGTTCCAACAAATTTATTAGTTATTTCCTATGCAAATTACCCAACTTGATCCTCCAAATTCCTCAAAGAGGACTGTTTATTCTACTATAAAGCATCAATCCTATTCATACTACATAGTTTTAGCTAAATTACTTATCATCTCATGTGTAGATTCATAAGTTTGCTCGTGGCATCCTCCAATAACCTTTTTTGCTCTTGCTATGATGGTACTTAAAATCTAGGTGGTTTTTGTTGATTTCTGCAGAAAAAGTTAGTGTGACTCCACCACTAGGATTGTAGGTGTTTGCATATAGATTATTAGGTTAGCCACCTTGGTTACCTACATAATTTACCTACTCTCTTTGAAGTATGCCACTACTAGCTCCATCTCCTCAGCACTCATGAGTGGGGTATAGACCTACACTCACATCACAACCATGAATCATTGCAACTGAAGAAGGATTTGTACTTAACGCAATATGGTTAATCTTTTTTTACAGGAGTTTCACTTTTGCCGAGAGTGTTGTCAATGTATCCACATAATGTATGCCATCAATCTTTTTTGTTATGCACCTCTTAATCGGCTATTAATGTGCATTCGCAGCCATCTCTTTAATTATCACCCATACCTCTTCCAGCAAATTAGAGCTCCTCCTATAGCTTCATCCAAAATAGAGCATAATTGACCACAAATCCCACTAACAAAAGTTTGTACCTATACCGAAAGAGGGTAGACATGATGTGTACACTTCATGGGTAGCTTTTTAAATCTCTCCCACACTTCTGGTTGTGCTTTAAATTCTAACTATTTGAATCTGTCAATCTCCAACCTCAACTATGCTGTCTTGGTAGGCAATAAGTATTTTTCTAGGAATTTATTGACCATTTCCTACCATGTCACTATGCTCCCAAAAAGGAAGAGCTTGCAACCACTACCTTGCGTGATCTTTGAGAGACGAAGGAAAAAGTTTCAATTTAATTGCATCATCTGACACAGTATTAAATTTTACTGTGTCACACAACTCTAGAAAGTTAACTATGTGTGTATTAGCATCCCCATATGGGGCTTCACCAAATTGATTAAGCTACCCCATGTTGAAAAGTGTAGACTTCAACTCAAATTTTTTGACATTCATCAGTGGCTGAACTATGCCCATCATATGTAGATTCAAAAGGAAAACTAAACAACTAACATTAACTGTCACTATCTTAACTGAAAAACTAAAATGTCGAGCTAGTAAATTATCAACCTAAAGTAATTAACTGGTTAGGTTAATCACTATTAATTTGATCTTTAGCAAATTTTAATCCTATGGAATAAACTCTGCGACTTGATTGTTGGTAGCACCCCAATTCTTCTTAGCAACACTTAGATCTCCTCTCAGTTCCATCATAGTGATATGAAGTTTATGCTTCTGATCCCACCTGTGAATACAATTTTTACGAGTGTGCTTAAGCCAAATGGGTTATTCTAACCCGAAGGAATATCAACTAACCTCATTTTTCCATGAGTAGGATAACAATAGACATTTCACTCAGTTGCTATCCTAATGCATATTGTTATACATTATGGCAAATCTAAATCTTGAAACATCAAAAATATTATTGCCGGACCCCCTCCAATTACTTAGAATGATTCTGAGATGAAGGATGCTACATGTGCACTTATATGGATCTTCTCAAACTATAATGCCAAAATTGAGTTGCACTCAGAAAAGTGGGCCTCTACTTGATCACACAACAATAAATTCACAATGTACTGCAAGTGCACAGTGTTAAGTTAAAATACTGTGGTAAGTATGGGGATCATCCCATATAAATCGGTAATGAAATTAATATCAAATCCCAAATTCAAGCTAAGAAATCTAAACAAAGCAAACAACAATAATAATAATAATATTAATCAACTAACAAATAAATTAACAAACAAGGAATTGTTCAACAAATAACACAAAACAATTCAGAGATAATCAGTATGCATGAATCACCTAGAAAATCAATCTCACTCCTTACAAAATTCGATTGTTCGACTAGATTTAATTCCCATTCCATTCACTTATTAATCAAGGTTTTAAATTTTATTTTAATCACCTCTTTTAAATGTCGAATAGAAATCTATGTGAATTAACTAGAAATCTTCTCTCAATCTCATTCCATTTTAAATACATACATTTAATCACACCTTTTTGATTCATTAGATTCCACCAATCTCTCTACTCAAAATTTCACCTAATGTATGTATCTCAATTCTATTGTACAAAATTAGCTCTCGCCAATCTATAATCTCACGCATAACAAATGATCCCATCACGTAGATATAACTATAATTGAGCATAGGTGATGCAAATAATCGAATAGAAAATATTGTATTAAAACTTAATCAAATAAGTTAAATCATAGTTTAGGTTCATTTGGATAAGTCCTAGGCACTAGAAATTTAGCCATGCATGTTCTCCATTAATCCCATCACAAAATTATTCAAAAACTCAATTATAGGGAGAAGAAAAGAAAAGGAAAAGAAAAACACAAGAAAATATAGCGAATCATCGATTTGTATGTTTCACCTACAATCACTTGAATTGTTCACATAATTCTCCTTCTTGATCTCCACCTTGCTTGGAAGAATTTCTCTCTAAATTTTTTCTTGGAAAATGGACTTCGCCCCATTCTTTCTCTATCTAATCTTTTTTATAGTCCTGAAAGAATTAGGGTTGTTTGGTTTGGTTCTTGAGACTCTTTTTTGTTTTTTTCAATTTCCTGCTATCTAAATCGATCTTACTAATTCTTCAATTGATTGCACTTTTGCCAGATCAATCGCTATCAATTTGTAAGTGTCTAGATTGTGTTTTCTAGATGCATTAGATTGATCTCTTCTATAGGTATTTTGAACCCAATGGATCCAAAGGCATTGCAATCAACATAGATTGATCACAACCAAGTCCTATCACAATTTAAGAACTATGGTTTTTGCTCTGTCGATCCACTTTGTTCCTTGCTTCTTCTAGATCAGTCTTGATTGATCCTAAATCACCCAGATCAATCACTTTATGCTTTGGGATTGATCTTAAATCGTTTTTTTTTTTTTCATTTTTTCTTCTTTAAGTGCTTCTTTCCACTTTGTACCTACAATTGGATACTTTAAACCAACACAAGCTATAATTCCTTCTAAATTAGGGATTTAAATCACAATAATTACATCAAATTCATATACTCGCATGTGAATTATCAGACACCCCCACACTTAATCTTTGCTCACCCTCAAGTAAGTAAGTGCATCAAACTACATGTGCATGCAATACATTGTTGAAAGCCATTATTCATGCATCCAAAGATATAGTGTTAACAGATGACCCATCCCAAATATCACAGGTACATAGGAAACTTCCATCTCAACTTCATGACACTTACAACTCTGAATCAATGCACAATTTCCTCATACAAAAGCCCACTACATGAAACTGTGTGTAACTAGTCACACTTTCTCAATTGCATTGAATTCGTCTCTCATCCACATTAACTCTTATCAACATCTAATATTAATATGGAATTTGAATCTAACTAGTCCCATAGGCTTTATACCAACATTTACTCAGCATTAATCCATGCATTTAAGAGTGATCAATAGGACTTAAATGGGCTTGAAAATAAAAAAGCATCATTCCAACAAAATAAATGTTAAGTGAAGGGAAAATTGTCCATATATTTTCAAATTCCCTTTCTTTTTCAAGAGCTTTTCCTTTCTATCTTAATGTGTCTAGCACCTTCCTACACAAGTATGAACATTGGTGATGCATACCATCAGTTACTCAGCACTAAAACAATCTTTATGTTGTTATGCATACTCATGGTTTTAGTTAATGTTTTACGTAAGTTTCAACAATGGTGATGTGGAGCCCCATTTACTAAGTAGCTCAATCTAGTGGACTATATTTTTTTCTAGCTCTACTTTCTTCAATTCTTTTCTAGATTTTTTCTCCAACACCTCTTTTTTTTCTTTTTCTTAATTTTCCTTTTTTCTTCAACTTCTCACCATATGGAAAAAGTTCCAAAAATCAACGTGAACAATTATATCTAGCCTACAAAAGGAAAAGAAGTTTATGGGTTTCAAAGTAAAGATAGTGCTGAAGGTTGATGCCTTCCCTTTAACCAAATAATCTGTAAAAATGAGCCAACAAAAAATTTAAATATTTGGGTGGTACAAAAGGAAATAAATAGTCAAAACATAGTCTATAGCATTTTTTATTATTTCATTTTTCATTAAATAATGCACATAAAATCTCACTTCAAAAGGTAATCGCATTGCATATAGGGCTGTCAAGGTTTCTAAGGTCAATTATCAACGGACCTTATTAGAGTAACAAAAAAAAAGAAGTCATTGCTATGTTCTCAAAATAGGATATAATGTAAACATAAGTTATCATGAAAATTAATATGCTAGCTATTCATGTTATGTTTAATTGTGTTTGGGATGCAAAATTTTCAAAAATTAAAACTAAAATGTCAAATAAAACACTGTAGAATACAAAATTCCAACGTGGTTCACTTTTCTTCACATAACTCAAATAAATTTAATAATAAGTTCGGTTTTTAGATGATTACTTGAAATTAAATTTCTATAAAATCTATTTATGATCTACAACCTGTTAGATGATTACTTGAAATTAAATTTCTATAAAATCTATTTATAATCTACAAGCTGCGATAACATCCCAGCTCTTGTTTAGCCATACAAACAAAGCACTAGCAAGGCCTCTTCAACAAATTCGCACGAAATCCTCTGTGAAATCCTACAACTCTTTGCACTTTAGAGAAAATTCCAAGAGAAAATATGTGAAAGAGGTTAGTGAATATTTTTTCCCATGTGCTAAGTGAGTGGGTGAATAGTAGCACTATAGTAACTAAACAGTGTCACTGCAATACCATGAATAGTGTCCTCAAATTTTAGAATTCTTTCAATTGATTTATTCCTATTAAACAATCCTACATATAATAAGATTCCTATAGCATGTCGAGTGGACATTTTAGAATTTTATATGGACCTTATATTAGTTCAAGCCCATTCCATCATGAATAAAGCCTATCAGAATTATAAAGTTCAATTTAATTAATCACATTAGTTAAATCAAAAGTCCTATTGTATTTATAATTAATATTCCCCATTGTTAACAAATATAATAGGTACTAATAATTCCTGTTATGTCTTATCCTTCAATTTAATTAATTTCTATTAATTATATTAAAGGTTCATGACTAATAGAAAATAAAAAATAAATCATTACATATGGTAGAATCCAATTGCAACCCAATTAATTCCAATATGAGACTTCTCAAGCCTCGTTCACAAGACTTCTCAAGTCTTGATATCATCACATTGCAAATACCTTCAATCTAACACCTTGTTCTTATGTGTGTAACTCTTTAGATTCATTCTTAACTAGTAAAGCGTATAGCTCGAAGCATATGGATAACACTCAACCTCTGGCTCATCTAAGGTGAGGTGAACGGATCCCATAAACCCACTTTATCATAAATACTATATGATATAGGCTTCTTGTTATGCTTTTCCTAATCGAAAGAAAGTGATGGATTTAGTCAAACTAACTCGATCATATGACCCGATCATTGCTACCACATAAAACTAATGCCATTGCCCGAATATGGAGGCATGAGCCAAGGAGACAAATCCCTTATTAATCACATACATACCTCTCTACACATCTGGGTAATAATATGTTAGGCTCATGACTCATCTCATATCAAGATAAACGTTGGTTCTTAATTCCCTAATAACACACTGATCGTCACACACAAAAGACAACCATGTAATCTCAAGTTTAAGGCACATGCACAGTTAGTATGATTACAAAGTAAGACATTGAGTAGAAAGAGTAGACTCCAGGTGTTTACTTCATTCTTGTAGTCAGTGTTCAAATACTTATTTTTCAATGAAGTATCCATCTTTATTTATTAATCCAATTAGTAATTAAAGCTTCAATGGAATTATTTCCTTCTATTTAATTAATCCTATTAATTAAATTAAAGACCTATTATATTTCTAGTTAATAATACTCACTAGTAACAAATATAATAGGTGCAAAATAATTCCTATGTATTTTGTCTCTTTAATTTTATTAATTCATATTAACTAAATTAAAGTTACATCATACTTCTATTTAATGATTTCATTACTAACAAACACATAAAGGAATAAACCATTCTATTTGGTTCAATCTAATTGCAACCAAATTAATTCCATGATAAAACTTTTTAAGCCTGGTTCACAAGACTTCTCAAGCCTTGTCATCACCACGTTGCAAGTGTATTTAAGCCATCACCCTATTATTTTGTGCATGACTCTATAGGTTCATTCCTAGCTAACAAGGAGAATAGCTCAAAGGATATGAATAACACCTAACTTATGGCCCATATCGTAACTTAACTAAGGTGAAGTGAATATACCACATGAAACCTCCCCATTGTGAGTACCATATGATATAGATATTTTATCTTACTTTATCTTATTCAAGTGAGAGCTATAGATTTAGTTAAATTTACAAATTTAGTCATATAACCAATTGATGTTACCTCATGAAACTAATGTCTCTATTGAAAACTCTTTTCTAATCACATACTACTTTAGCTGAAGATTTTCATATCATAGAATATTAATTATATAGGACCACCACCTTGCATTTTTGTAAGGAGACAAGGCCCTTATTGAATACACAATTATCTCATTACACATCCAGGCAACGGCACTTTGGTCTCATGATCCTATCTTATACCAGGATAGATATTAATCTTTAATGCTCTAATAACATGTTAATCATCATATGTACAAGACAACTATGTCATCTCAAATCCGAGGTTCACACACACTTACCACAATCATAAAGTAAGACATTAAGAGTTTAATTTTGCAAGTCATTATCCGAATGTTGATTCTCCAATGACGCATCTACACACATGTATTTTCAATATCTCATACTAAATAGCATAGCACTTACCATACAAATACAAGGTGTGCAAATAGTATTGACTCTCTATTACTTTTTAAAGTATCTATGACTCATAGATTGATTTTAGTGATTACGTACTAAGATAACCTTATGTCCATTTTCATAATCTCTTATGAATAAGGCCTCTTAATACAATCATATGAGTGCATGCAAAACTTTTTATCATTCAAGATTTACATATACTATCAAAATATTGACAAAATAAACATCAATATTTTATTAATCAATAAAAGTAATATTTACAACCAACATCCCTCAATGTTCCTTATTAATAATTTGGAATTAGAAGGCATATAATTAACACTGACACTCACCATAAAAATCACAAGGTATGTAAATCGTATCAACTCTCTAATACCTTTCAAAGAATCTATAACTTGGAAACTAATTTTAGTAATTGTATACTAAGTCAACCTTGTGTACACATTCATAACCCTTTTTGAATTTGGCTTTTTAACACAATTCCATGGGCACATGTAGTGTTTTACACCATTCAAAATTTACTTGCATAAAAGAAACATTGCCATGATATTAATAAAGTGAATATCAATATTCCATTAATCAATGAAAAATAACATTTACTACTAATATCTCTCCAGTATCCCATATTGATATTTAGCGATAGCATATCACTAATAATTCATGAACCCACCTGTCCTTTATTATCATTGACAAGCCATTTTCAACTACATTCAAGCACAACATCAAACCATGTATTCAACATTACCAAACCAATCAAAATCATTGTTTTGCACTAAACAACTACAATAATTTCCATTGATTTCATGTCCATAAGCAATTAACACTCCAACACGAGCAACGATATTTTCAAAATTTCCATCCATTCATCTTCAAATTCCATTCGTTTACAATCATCAGTCCAAGCAAAATGAGTCAGAATATCAAGTACGACCCGAAATGTCACTCCTGTCATCGTGAAAATGCATTAAAAGTCAAAATACGAAGAAGAAAAAAACTCACTCCTTATAGCCCAACAAGGCTAATACAATAAAAATTCATAAATTTCATCTCTACCACTCTTAAAGTACACATTGTCCCCAATGTGCTATATGATTAATCCAAAAACAAAATGGGAAGAGAAATGGATTACTTGAGAGATGAAGGCAAATCTATTCTCTTATAACATTGTTCATATTATACTCTTCCAATCCTTGCAATGTTGAATGATGTTGGTGGGATCAACTAGTAATCGTGGGGATGGATATGGATGTGGGCACTATTGTTGGGAAAACTAGTGTGGTTGTGGCCTTGATGAAAATGGATATGGCTACTGAGCTACATAACCCAATCCAAATGCTAAGTCGTGGAATGCCTTCGAGTTACAATCTACTGCTCGTTCCAAACATATTGACTTGAATATCCTACATGCCTTGAAGTACCTCTACTACTACAACTGCATCGTCTCGAATTGAGTCATCATATCATCTTGCATTTGGGGCTACTCTTTTAACACTACAATCTCCATGGCCTCTATAGCTACTCTAGCTAGGGTGCCTCAACATCATCCAAGATCAAACTTGTGTCTTGTATGCCATCAAGCATGGCCACAACTTGAACTTGGAGGCAATACTTTGCAAAGGTATATTAAATGCTATTAGTCACCTAAATGTTGGACTATCTTTCCCTTATATGGTTAGTAAGATCATACATCATGCTAGAGTCAATATGGAGAGAAAGCCCATTCAATTTTTTGAGTACTATTATGGCAAGTCATATGTAGAGTTGACCTTCGATGGCGTAATAGACTACTAGTACAATAGCAAGAATAGTAGTAGCTAGTGATTGAGGATGAAGAAAAAGATAATGAATAAGATGATGGTGCTAATGGGCCTACCCTGATGAAGTTGGACCTAATAGCTAATAAAGGAGTTTAACAGTCACCTCCACAAAAGCCTTATGCCCTATAGGCATAACATTGTAGCATAAGAAGTTATTACACACCTCCATGTGCCTTGTCAGATATTTATGCAAGAAAAATGTGGCCTTGTCCCCTACCAACCTCCATCTAGTTCAAAGGTTATCACACAACTCACATAACAATGTTTCTAAATGTACTATGTGATGTAGATAGTTCAATTAGCACTCCTATCCCTCAGTGTTAGTCCTAAATTAGGCATTTATATTTGTAAGATAAATGCTAATACCTTTTTCCATCACTTGAACTCTATCATCCTCTTGATCGGGGTCATTAGCATAAAACTCATAATATACTTGGTGTGGCCATTATCCAGATTTGTCCAAGACTAAAGCCATTAATGTTGCACCCAAACTTCTGTAATCCACTCTTCGCACGTAGCTTTAGATGTATTGGCAATTGACACCATAGAAATGCACTCATACTATTATCATTATATTGAATATATCGAGCCTCTGCCTCTACTAAACTGAACCTCCTTCTATCTAAATGAATCTAGGTGAATGCGGAAAGTTCTTCTTCAATTTGTCTTTGTCCCCTGCCACCTATGATGCCTGTATAGAACAAATAGACTCCAATTTAACAAATATCAAGTCTGATACCTAACTAAACAATTATAGCATGAGGTAATGAACAACCAACATAAAAATGCCAACAGAATATCCATCAAGCTCAACTTGTTCACAACTGCATGCTCCTCCTTAGCGCTTTCATACTAAAATTGTATACATTAATAAGTTCTATCCTCCCACAAGTAATCACAATAGAGTCACCAACATTGCTCCTACAATAATTGAACAAGTGATCAACAATACACTAATAATTTTTCCAAAAAACTGTAATACATTTCCAAGCAATGTCACACCCACAAATAATATCATTTTCAATCTAAAATTCAGAGCATAATATTTCTAATAATTCCATATATCAAGCATTCACATTTACATTGCACATATTTTGCAAATTAGGAACAATTTGAACCAACAAACATTAATCACCCGCAAATTCAAACTCCATCAATAATGCATCACATTACATTGCAACATACATTTCATGGTAAAACCTTTAAATTCCAAAATCTATATTTTAACAACAAAAAAGTACAAATTTTAGGGTCTGAAGACTTACCTTGCAATTTTCCAAAGACAAATCAGAGAAATTGAAAATAAAGAGGTGGGAATCACTACTTCACCAAAAAGTTTGAGTTTAATCAAAAAAAGAATGGGTTTTTGGAAGGTGAAGAATGTTGGGAAAGAAAGAAGTGAGCTGTTACAGTGTGAGAAGATCGATCGGGGATTAGTTTTTAAGTTAGATCCACTATTGGGATCGATCAGTTGAAGTGTAGTCGATTATGGCTTGTTTTAAACCCTGCGTGATATCAATCACTAATGGTTAGATTTATTGTGCTTGACTCAATGTCGATTGGGGCTTGATAGGGTTTTGTAATTGTGATTGCATGTGAGCATGATTGATCGCTTGCAACCTGTATTGATTGTGCTTGTACTAGTCTTCTAGAAATACAGTCGCATGCATGCCCTATCGATCTGAATGTGCCTAAAGTCGATCACTCTTGAGTAGGGCTTTATTATTACAATCACGTGCATGCCTGATTGATCCAAATTAGCCCAAAGTCAATCCCAACCTTTTTGATTGATTAGGTTGATGCCAAACATGTTCCAAACACAATTTTTTGACTTTTATGCCAGTGTTTCTTCTCTTCCTTTCCTTTTTTTTCAACGTTTTTAAAAATCAGTATTATTAGTTGATAAAAAATTAAGGTCTAAGAAATTCAAATTAACCCACCCCATTTTAAAATTCCCCAAATTAAATCAACTAGAATTTATGGAAAGCAAAAAAACATTGGGTTGCCTCCAAAGCAGTGTTTGATTTATGCCTATAGCTCGATGCAATTAAGCTTAATTTGTGACATATGATACATAGAGCTTTTTAACTCTTTAGTCCTTCTGCCCACTATTATCCTTGAACCTTTGTCCATTAACATGGAACTTAACAATATCTTTTGTGACCAATTCCATAGCGCCAAATGGGAAAATTTGAGAGATTGTGAAAAGATCAGATCAGCCAGATTTCAATTTACGAAAAAAAAGATTATGACGTGAATTATGCATGAGGATAAGGTTGAATCAAGAATAATATTATATTAAAATAACTTCTCTATGAAATACTTTTACATGTTTTTTTATACTATTAACTTCATTCTGAACAAAATTTACATTGAAACATACTTATCGTATTAGGCGCAGTTTCGGCTAACTTCAGACAACGAACAATTCATTATGTCACAAAGAGAGAACATATAATGCCGAAAAATGGTTCTACTAAGACTCCAAGAGTTGTAAAATTGGAGTGGACTATGATAAAATAATATAACAAATCATGCTTCCTGATTAATTATTAGATAAATATAATTACTAACTACTAAAATTTATTATGATATGCATAATATGCTAAATTCTGCTATCAATTTTCTCTAATAAAATGACCCTTAAAATCATTGGATTTGGGAAACTTCAACGGATCATATTTTTCAACATCTACCAACTAAACATCAAGTTCAGAAGCAAATTTGAACTTGGATTCTTGGGCAGCAATTATCTTGAATGTTTCCCTCACTTTGTCGTTTTGCCCCTTGACTTCGATTAAACAAATAAACCAACCGACCTTATAACGATGGATTAAATCCAGCAAAAATCCTACCTACCCTTTTACAACCTTGTATTAACAAATTGGAGGGTGCAAATGTCAATTATTTTTTTAAAATAATGTTAAATTGTTACTGGTCATAGAAAAACCAGAATTAGTTTGTAGTTATGGATTGTAGATGGATTGTTGCATGTAGTGAATGTCACTATGATCTCATGAGACACGGCGGATTAAAGGGAGAAAAACTAATATATAATCCAACTCTTCACCAAAAAAATTTAATAATACCATAAGTCCAAGTGCATGAAAAGATGATGGTTGGAGGTCAAGATGCCAGTGCATAAACTTCTACTTATATAAATTATTTCATGCGGTCGATTAATTGAGGGTTAAACTTGATTGAACGCTGGCTCTAATTTATCCATCTTCTCTCTTTCTTGTTTCACTAAAAAGCCAATCAGTCGTATTAATTGATATATTAAGATATCAATAACGTTTGTAAAAATGTTTATGTAATCATGGTAGGCTTTTCCACTGCGAAATGTTTCGAGCTCTCGAAAGTCCTATAATGCTAATGTGGTCTTACTTGAACAGTAAGATTGAGGCCCAAAATTCTTTTTATTTAACAAAAAATTATAAATTCTACATCAATATTTATTAACTTTGCAGATGGTGTTTTTGTCATGAATAGCTTTTAAATTTAAGCAAATTTGAGCGGCATTTTCTTATAAGGAATCTGGCATTAATAATCTGTCGATGGATGCATTGCATTTGGTTCTTTTTAAGATGATAAATCACTTAACTCTTTTATCACTTGATTATAGAATATACAATATGTTGTCATTAATTTTCTAAAAGGAGCATTGCCACTGTAGTAAGACCTCATTCTGATTAACATATTTAACTATTATCTGCTTTTACGCAATTTAATTGTTGTAATTTTCATTTTCACATTTTCAATGTTCTTTTATTATGCTTTTTTGGGGGGTTTATTCATGTATTCATCTATCACTAGTAAACTTTATACACTTTATCTATGTGCAGATTTTTTTATAAATTATAATTTTTTTCTATTTTAATAATAAAAATAAAATAATTTAATATTAAAAAGTATAAAGAATATTTAAAATAATAAAATAAAATAGTGTCATGTGATTTTGAAAAAGAAAAAAGAGAAAAAAAACAAATAAAAAAGTTAGAAGAAAAAAATCAAAAGTTTAAAAATAAAAATTTAAAAAAGAAAATTATATGATTATACATTATGCAAAAATATTTAAAATAAAACAATGAAGAAAGTTGTTTTGAAAAATAAATTTTGACAGAACATATAAATATAAATTATAAGTTAGATGGCAAGAGATAACAAAATATTAGAAAGAATAAAATATTTACTAAAAGGATAATTGTATAAATTTCACTTTGTGCAACTAAAAAACTTTATTGAAATAATAATATAATATAAATATATAATATATTTTTGCAAGTGGGTGTGTTGACCCAATTGCTCAATTTTGATTAAGTTATGAATTCTTAGCTCTCTATCAAAAGGATTTGTTGACTCAAATTTGGTTAATTGTGACAAAATTAAATGTCATCAAAATTTTTAAATTTTTTTATTATTTTAAAAAATAGGATATAGCAAAACTTAACAGAGGAAAAATTACATAATAATAAAATAAAATACAATTGTAGACTATAATGAAATGCATATATTGATGTTTAATATTGAATTCTAATTAGAGTCATTAATTTAGTAAATCACAAAATACGGCGGAAAAATTTTAAGAGATAAGCAGGAAGTGTTTTTAATCAATGTTTTAAATTGCAAGTTGTTCCTTACTTGCAATGTCTCCCACTTCTAGAGCTCCATCTTTTACCTTTCTCTGACAAAATGTGGATCCATATCAAAGTGTTGAATTCTTTCATGATGAGTGAGATTCTTACTAATCTACAGTGCACTCCTATTATCACAAAAGAGTTTGGTGGATTAAATATGTTGCTATCCAAAGTCCTACATCAGATTCATAACCCACATGATGTCCCACAAACAATTTGTAATGCACCTATATTCAGCCTTGGTGGAACTCCTTGATACCATCCCTTGCTTCTTAGATTTCCAACTAACCAATGAATGTCCAAGCAAAACACATGTTGCTCTGCTCAGCAAAATTTTTTCCCTAGTGCTCTTTTTAAGTATCTTAACACTCGAAAGGATGCTTTTAAACTCATTTTGCTTAGCTTGTTCATGAACTGAGATAAGATATGGACAACATAACATATGTTAGGCCTAGTAAAAGTTAAATAAATGAATCTTCCAATTAATTACCGATAAGTTGTTGCATCCTCGAAATCTGCTTGCCTTAATTGAAGGTTGTTTTCAATTGGTGTGGATACTGCCTTTGCCACAAGAAGATCATAATTGGTGAGTAAATCAAGATCTTACTTTCTTTGACACAGCACAATCCCAGCTAGTGATCTTGCCACTTCAATTTCTAGGAAGTATTTTGGGACTTCTAACTCCCTGAGCTTGTCTAGTTGCTAAAGGTTACAATCATTCATGGTTGTCATTGCAAAGAATATCTACACTATTGTTTACTTCACAATAGAGCTACAATTGTCTTGATAGTCAAACCCCTCAACCTGATTATAGCCCTTAGCTACTAGCTTTGCTTTGTGCCTTTCAATTGAGCCATCTAACCTTAGCTTGACCATGTACACCCAACTACATCCAACAGGTTCCCTATCCTTTTGGAAGTGATATAATATCCTAGGTGTTATTGTCCTCTAATGCTTGAAGCTCATCTACCTTAGATTTCCTCCAATATGGCTTGTCCACAACCTCAATTTAAGATGCATGCTCTGTTGTCTTATCAAGTGCTAACTAAAAACATAAATAATTTGGGGAGAGTTGAATAGTGCTAAAATGGTTAGCAATAGGACACATTGTGGATGGTTTTGGTTGATGAAATGATTGTGATACATTTTTAGATATCTAGGTAATTTCCTAATTCTGGTTGATCTTCTTAGTGGTTCACGTTGAGATGTGGTGTTTCGATGGTTTAATGGTCTTAACTGTGGTGAGGAATTTAGGTGATCACTATCATTTACTAGTGTTGGGCGAGCTTGTGAAGAAGGTAGGAGCAAGGGAGTATGATTCTCAGAACTAACATTAGTTATAGTATGATTAGGTGCATGATTAGCATTGATTATAGGGCTACTGGCATCATGGTTCAATAATGTAGAATAAGGGTTTATAGGTGGAAGTGCAGGGTTATTGGCTGACTCTTGATGGGATTGGCTTAAGGGAAAGATGCTTTCATGAAAGACCGTATCCTTTGAGATGAAAACCTCATGTGATAACATCATATAGCTTGTACCGTTTGACCCCAACTGGATAGTCTATAAAGATGCATTTTTTTGCTCTAAGATCAAATTTTTTCTTGCCTCTTTTTAGGGTAGAGGCAAAGGCTAGATAACCAAATATCTTAAGCTACTTATAGTTTGGTAAGGTTCTAAAAAGGCGCCTATAAGGTGACTTCAAGTCCAAAGTTTTTTAGGGAAGTCTAGTGATCAAATGTGTGGTTGTAAGGACTGCTTCTCCCTAGAATTTAGGGAAGCTTGAAAAAGAAGTGTTTTGGTAGTGTAAATGAGGTGTTGATGTTTTCTTTCAACTACTCCATTTTATAAATGATACCTCTATCAGTGAAGACAATGAGCATTACAAATTCTGGTACATTATCTATTCTTATCACTTGGACTTTGGAGTGGAATTAAGTGACAACCACTTTGCAGAACATGGGAATTAAGTGTATGACATCACTCTGTTATCTCATAAGGTATGTCCAAGTGATTCTTGTGTAATCATTCATAATTGTTAGAAAGTAGTAATAATTACCTACTACTAGTGTGGAGTATTTTCTACTCCAAGCCTTGTAGTATAAATGCATGTTTCTAGAAAACTCATATTCACATGTTTTAAGCACTTGAACAAAAATGATATATGTCTACACATAGTTAAATTTGAAAACATGTGGATAAAAGTACATGACCATGAATTTTACATGAGAATTTTAGCACAAAGGGAAGTAAGTTGCAATGTGTTCTCTCCGTTGAATTTTGGGTTGCTTGCAGAAGTAGGAATTCTTATGCCTAGGATCCCATGTATCCATGTGCAGCAACTCAAAAGGGTTGGCAGTGGATTTCATGTGATTTAAAAAGGGAAATTTCTTTTATTTAGCCTTTGGGCATACATCACAGAGTTTATCAAATGACACACAAAACATGAGAGCTCATGTATCTTACTAACTACTTGATGTGAGACATGTCCTAATCTAAAGTGCCATACATCAAGGAGTTGGTATAGGATGAATTAACAGTAGGAGAAGAGTCATTGTTCTTGATACTAGACTCAGAATCAATGTGTTTCAGTGAGTTGGAATGGTTGAGTTGATGTAGAACAAATAAGCCTTAATCAAGCTAAGCTAAGCCAATTCTCATCAAAGTTAGTTAGACCTGAATGTAACAAGATTTGGAATCAAAGACTAAGCAGCGAGTGTGTAATTGAGTAAGTTTGCTAACTGATAATGGGTTATATTTAAAGCATGGAACAAAAAGCACATCATGGATAATAAGAGAGTTTAACAGTCTAGTGGCTCTAATATTGGTTATAGGGGTTTTACTACCATTTGGAAGATCGAAAAAATTGTTCACAACAAGTTTATATAATTGGAACATGGGTAACAAGTAACACATGTGGTCTAAAGCCAAAATATCAACTATCCACTTGACTGAAGTTAGTGTTGAATCATTAGATGATGTGTGGTGTTTAGTTGATATTAAAGAGAAAGGTCTTTTAAGAAATGGTTTACCAGTAAAGCTTGAGAAGGACTAGTTGTGTTGTTTTGAGGATAATTGAGCCTTTTCCTAACTTTCTGAACATCCCATGCCAGACTGAGTAATAACATATGAGTCAAGCAAAGAGAGAAGTCTCTTAACCTGTTCTTGAGAAAGTGCTATGCCTTGCCTATCATATCTTGCTACAAAGTCATTGCTTTCTTCTAAGGACACCTAATCTGCAGATGATTGAGAGGCTTATTCTTCCCTTTGGTGAACTTGAATTTGCTAGGAAAGCCAACCAACCTATAGCATTTTTCCCTTAAATGCCTTTTCTTACCATGTTGTGTGCATGTGACATTCATTCTCCTTTCCTTTTTGTCAGTGGCTAAAGCCATTCTTGACGCTTTTGTTCAGTTGTTGTTGTGCAATGAACTCCCTAATCTCTAATTTTCTTACACCATGCTTGCATTATATGCTTCATCCAAAGAAAAGAAAGTTTTTTATCTCAAGAGTTGAGACAGGTTGGCAGAGTAGCTTTCATTCAGTCCATTCAAGAATCCGTATACCTTGTCCTTTTACATAGATCCACTTACTTCTTGAAGCATTTAGGGTTATATCTCCCATATGCACAATAAGGAGGTCGTCTAAATGCCTCAACTCCTCCCAAATCCTCATCAATTCATTGTAATACACATCAATAGCCCTAGAACCTTGAGTGGTGCTGCATAACTCATGTTGCATTTTACAAACCCTGTTGTCATCTGGTGTAGAAAATCTCCTTTACGAGATATCCCAAATCTTGTAGCCATATTTGATGTAGAATACAGTAGATGCAAGCTATGATTCCATAGACTTCATCCACTAAGAAATAATTAGGTCATTGTTTCTGATCTATGTTGCGTGTAGTGGATCATCTTCTTGTGGCTGCTTAATTCTTCCATTGACGAATCCCAATTTGTTTCTCACTGAAAGGACTAGAGTGAATGATCTGCTCAGGTGATGTAGTTGGTTCCAATTAGGAGTGGAGTGACAATGATTGAGGATTGATTATCAACTGGATGAACATAGAAAAGGGAGTTGCTGTCATCAACTCCATAGCTGATGTTTGGTTTATTGATGGAGAGCCTAGATGATGATGATGCCATGAATCCGAGTTTCAGAATTCAAGGGGCAAATGTGGGATCTTCTGGCTTTGGTACCATATTAGAAAACAAGCAAATAACCATTGAAAGAATGATTCATTTTGATGAATTGCAAGACTACTCAATGATTGGAAGATCAACTTACACACGTGATCAGTCTAAGCTGCAAGGTAACTTAGTTTTCATCTATCTAGCCGTGCTTCAGTTATTCAACCAATACGAAGAATTAACCGCTAATGACTATAACTACCAAAATGTACCAAGAAGAAGTTAATACAACTAACATATACAAAAATTACTACAATCCACATAAGCAAGGAAGGATGTAAACATCGGCTCCAAACTCCAGGCTGTACTTGTGCTTTCCAATTCAGCAATTCAGCAGCCTTAGCATTTTAACGTAAACAATATCTATATGTCTTCGATGTTAGCACCGAATTGATTTAGTTACAATATGGATTAAATTAGTGGATGTGAGTGAAGGACCAGGCAGATATAGGTCTACGTTCCATGTTCTAAAGTCTATTTATGGTCCCATGTTCGAAAGTTTATTATCTATGGGATATATATGAGACTTTCCAGGTAAGGGATTAAAATAATTAACTTTTTGTTTTTCGTTTTATTTATTTATTTATTTTTTTGGTGGTAACAAATTTAACCCAAATTTAATCGATTTTAATATAAGAATCAATACAAGCCAATTCAGTTAATTCAATTTTAAAAATTTTGAAACTAAATCCAACCCGAAAGTAGACTCAAAATTTGAAATCTTTCCTGCCCCAGTAGGCATTACGCGTAGATCTGTTGCTTTAAAAATTATTATCTGAATTAAATAATAGCAAGAATCACGAACGTGGTGCATGTATGGTACCAGGTTGATAAATATAAAAATCTTATCGTAAAATGTTAGATATCTAATCACCAACTAATCCCATGCACTTGTATGGATATATGTATGCATGTATGTAGCATAAATACACGCACACACGTACCTTAGATTCCCTTATTCAAAAACCCGTTGTCGTGACTTCACAATATCTTTAGCTCTTAGGGTGCGAATAAATAACGATGGTGAAGAAAGGGGGATGGACAAAAGAGGAGGATCAGAAGTTGGCTAAGTTCATTAACGATCACGGCTTGGAGAGGTTTAACTGGGAAACCATATCCAAGAAGGCTGGTCTTGACAGGTGTGGAAAGAGCTGCAGATTGAGATGGAAAAATTACCTCAGTCCTCATCTTAAGAGAGGCAGCTTTTCTGAAGAAGAAGAAGCCATCATCGTTCATCTCCATTCTTGTCTTGGGAACAAGTACGTGTCCGCTGTACTTCAATATTGAAATTATTCATTTGTAATTTTAACACTATTCTTTAATTGTGTTTTAGTTCCATTACTCTACTTTTCTTGTTATTTTAACTAGAACAGAAGCCACGGTCAATTCCGAGGAATAATTTTGATTGTTGTACATAATTATACAAACAAGTAAATAATATTTTTAAATTTGAATTTTATATCATTTTATAAACTGATATCTTATCATTTACGAAAATAAGATAGATAGAAAGAAAATAAGGAAAAAGAAAAAATAGATTGAAATAAGAAAATATAATAAGTTAAAATTTAAGCAAGACAGTAAAATAATGAAAATTAGAACAGAGGGAAAAGAAGTGTAAAGGATTAAGTAATGGTACTTTTATAATTATACATTTGAAAACTGAAATGTTGGTTATGGTTGGAAGGGAGGCTTGGGTAAGAGATGATTTTGGTGAGAGTTGTGTTGGATGAGTAATACATTTGATTATCAAATTTTTTATATTTTCAAAATTTTAATTTATTTAAATATATGTATAAAATATATGATAATAATTGGATTATTAGTTTTTAAGGTATATATATATAAATGTGAGTATATATATATGTATAGATATAGATATTGATTTGATTGTAAGTAGATATAACGATTAAAAAATAATTAGTTAGTTATATATGTAAGAAATGAAAGTTTTAAATTAAAATTTGAAAGAGAGTTGTGTTAGATTGTTTGGTTGAAAGTGTAAAATTGGTTAAGATGTTCGGAATTGAAAAATGGGTTCCAAACACAGCCGTTGTTTTCAACATCAATATATTGTATAGATTTTGTCATCTGATCCTTAACCTTCCTTTTATGACATTTCAAAATAAATAGTTCCGTTGATTCTTAAAATGGCCGTTGTTTACCTAAACGCACCATCATCTCTTTCAAAGTAATGAAAATGCTGCTTTCTCAACTACCATAAATTTTATTGAATTAAATGGAAATCACGATAAGAAGATGTATGCAATATGTATTGTATCCAAAGAAATTCCGGGGTAAAAGGCAATTTTCGTCTAATAATTAAAAGGGGTTGAGAAACTAGTTTTTCAATAAATGATATAGGCAAATTTAGAGTGAAAATCCAAAAGTTTAGAAATTGAGGATAATTTTGTCCACATATTGCAGTTTTCGATAGAGAATTAAATGTGATGCTCGCATGACCCATTAAATTTTGAGATTTTTATTCAACAACTAATTTATATGATGTGTTATAGTATAATCCTACATGGTACGGACCCCATGTACCGTTATGTCATTGTCCTCTGTTAGTAGGAAGAAAATAATTTTAAAATATGAATCCTTTATAATCATGAAATAATATTTCAAATAATTTAAAAAATAATTTTATTTTTTTCTAAATTATTAAAAGTAAATTAGGAACAATCAAACTGAACAATATATATAACATTAAAAACAATTAAAAAATTAATATTCATAAAAAATAAAGAAAATCATGTGAAAATTTTGGGAATATTTATTTCAAAATGAAATTTATACCTAAAATATTTAATTATACACTAATGCATCTCTCCATCATTAAGAAATAACCGAAATTAAAAATGGAATAAAAATATTCTTTTAAAAGCTAAAATATATATGATATAATTTATAAAATATTTACAATATATAGATAAAATATAATTGATAAAATAATAATTTATACAATATTGAAAATATTTTTATAATCATATTTTTTGTTTAAAAATATTCATATAATTATTAAAATTTAAAATATTATAAGCATTATATTTAAAAACATACCTAACATTTTTAAATATGTATTTAAACATGTTTAAAAGTATATTTAACATACTTAAAAAATAATTTCTAAGCTGTGCAGCATTTTTTTTTTATTGCCTTTAACATAATTTTTAGAATTATGGTTTTTCAAAAATGAAAAACTAATTCAAAATATTTTTTAAGGTATTTAAAAAATATATTTATTTTTAAACAAAAAATTGGAGATTTTTTTTCTATTATGTATTATCCAAATAATTTCCAATGTATTTTAGTTTTTCTTAAGAATATTTTTATTTCATCTTTTAATTTTTTTGTGATAAAGACATGATTTAATATATATATAAAACTTAGGTGTAATTTTTGTAAAAATATCTATAAAACTTTTCACATGATATTTGTATATGAAAAATCAATAGTAGAAAATTTTTAAGATTATATATATTATATTTTTAAAGATTTTATATTCAAGATATTTTTAATTTTTTTATAATCAATAACTTGAGAAATTTTTATTAGAATGATATTATCCAATATTTCATTATTTGAATGTATAAACATTATTTAATAGGAAAACGATCCACCTGACAACTTTTGACTATGTTTGGCTTTAATTTAATCACTATTTTATTCACTAAAACTCTTACAAATCAAATATTTTATCTTATAAATTTCATTCTAATTTAATATTTTCTCTCTTTTATTTTTGATAACTAACTAGTAAATTTGAATAATTATACCCTTTACAATCAAATAATACATATTCGTATAACTTTCTTACTTGCATTTATATATTTTAATACCCTTAAACCTTTATATCATCTAATTATATTACATATTAAATATATATAATTTAATGTTTCCCCCTCAATTGCAACTACCAAACATAATTTTCATTTTTACTCAAATCATCCAAATTTTTCTCTCGTCCTAATTAGGAACATTTTAACATCCAATAGGAACTAAATTTGTCTCATCTACTCAACTGACCAGAATTCAAATAATCCCTAACCATTTCTGCCGAATTCATCATTTACGGAAAAACTGACTTGAATTTGGGAAAAGATAAAGATTAAAGTTTTATATTGTCAAATTAAATTCTTTGTGGATTAAACGTGCCACTCTTTATTTGCTGGGACTAATATTGCAATTTTCCTAAATACTCAAATTGAGTTGAGACAGACTAGATATAAGATAATATCTTATATAATGTGGAGTTTGATCTCGTTGCAGATGGTCTCAAATAGCAGCAAAACTTCCTGGAAGAACTGACAATGATATCAAGAACTTCTGGAATACAAAACTCAGGAAGAAACTGCTCCAGGAAAGAACTACTGAATATCCATCACAGCCTCGTCAATCTCCAACTGCTGATGACAATTTAGCAGCTAATTGCCTAATCATGACTACTTTGAGTATTTTGCTAGGTTTCTTGAATCTACCACCACAAGATTTTGCAGCCCAGATGCTGCTATTGCAAGAGTTGGATATTAGGAAACAGCAGGAAGTGGTAATGGCTTCAATTCTAACAACTCCATATATACCTCACAATGCCCTGTTGCAACCTGATGCTCACGAGAATGAATCAAATGCACGAAATAGCAGAATCCTTTCTGAATTATACAAAAATTTGGGTTCAGATTCATTATTTTGTGATGGATATAACCAACAACAAGCAAATGTATTCAAATCCTACGCCGAATATTGCATCCCTCCGGCACTGGTTTTGGGCACTGGGCTTGATGAAATTCCAGCGACAGTGAATGGTAGTGATCAGTTCTGTGGCAATCCGGATCTGTTGACATCTCCTGAGTACGAACCCATGGAGAATGCGATGAGTTATCAGTCTCCTGAATTGGGCCCAACCATGCATGCGCGGGAAATCTTGTCACCTTGTGTTGGCCTTTCACCATCCTTCGTTGATAATGCTTCCAGTGCGGGTGATATATGATGGAGCCAGCTTTGCCCACTACGATAACTTTCCCAATGAGTTGGAGAAACTTTATATTATTCCTTCAGCTCTGATTTGCGTACAAATGCTTGGTTTATACCAATTGGGTGTCTGTATATAAGTGCATTTGCGGTGGGATTTGGGTATGTTGATTAATATGAAAAATGTTAGTAACATGTCCTATAATACCAATATGTAATGAAGGATACTGGTTGCACACATAAACGTTTAATTAATTATTACAATATTGATCTTTATTTGCCTCATTGTTGTGGTACTTGTTCATACATGTAAATGTTTATGGCATAAAGTTTTGCATGTGGCCGTGTGATTGCGTAAAGAAGTCCTATTTATAAAGGGTTATAAATATGGATACGAGGGTTTTTAGTACGTAATCATTAAAACTTGTTTACAAGTCACAAAATTTTTTAGATGGGTATTAGAGAATCAGTACAATTTGTACACTTTGTATTTGTCTAATGTCATATCATTTAGTATGAAATACTGAAAACAAGTATATGGATACATTATTAGAGAATGAATATTCGAACACTGATTCAAAGAACTAAGCAGATATATAGAATTCACTCTTTATTGCTAATATCTTCCTTCGTAATCGTGTTAAGTGTGGGGAGGGTTAGACTAGAAACAACATGGTTGTCTAGCGCACATGATAGTCAGTGCATTATTAAGGCATTAAGGATTAAAATCTATCTTGATATGAGATAAAGCCATAAGCACAGCGTGCCATGGTTCAGGTACATACGGTAGTATGCGTATGTTCAATAGGGGATTTGTCTCCTCACAAGTGAGTAAAGTGTTTATTCTATACAATTGATGTTCCACGAGATAAGAATCTTTTGCTAAGGTAGTGTATGATTGAAAAAAAGTTTCCAATAGGGCATTAGTTTCATGAGGTAATATTAATTTGGTCATTTAACTGATCTTGTATGTTTGACTAAATTTATGGCTCTGGCTCAATCAAGACAAAGCAAGATAAAAGGACTATACCATATAGTATTTATGATTAGGAGAGTTCATGTCATCTATTTAGTTCATTTTAATTAGGTTACAATATGGGTCATAGATTAGACATTACTCATATCCTTCAATCAATGCTTATTGCCAATTAAAAATAAATACAGAAGGTTGAAATAAGGACAAGTTGGTAAATTGGTTGGGGCATGAATGAGTTATGGAGAAATTAGTTTGGTTGTAAGTGGATTGGACCTAAAGGATTTCCCATAATACTTGTTAATTATGAAATTATTAATTAAAAGCATAGTGAGCCTTTAATTTAAATCATGGGATTAGTTAAATTAAGTAAATTAAAGGACAAAGACAAATGGAATTTTTTAGTTCTTATCATGTTTACTAATAATCTGATTATCAATTAGAAACATAATAGGCTTTTGATATGATTAATGAGATAAATTAAATTAAAGGATATAATTCCGACGAACCTTAATTACTAACAAGATTAATAACTATACATGGAATGGGTTTTAATTGTTAATGAGATTAATAATTAAATTATACATGGACATTAATTAAATAAAGGTGCATGTAAGAAGCTCAAAGAGCCCATTCTATGTGTTCCATAAGTGCTCTACATGAAATTAAAAATCCTACTTTGAGTAGTATATTGTGCCTTGAGAATGTAGGATTTGGAAGTGTTCCAAATCATCAAACAATTAGAAATGAAGAGAAGATGTGTGTCTCCTACCATGCAAGATAGAAATGATCTTCTAGCCTCCTTTCAATTTTCTTTATTGTACTAAAGCTCTCATATTGAAAGGAGTCTGTGTTAGGACCATGCAAAGATTTTTGAAGGCATATATTCATGTTCCAACAATGTGAATGAACTAAAGGTTAAAGTTTGAGGGTTACGAATTGTGGATTATACACACTTCGGAACATGATTCCCAAAGGTACACTTGATTTGCTTTTCAGATACATTTAGTTCTAATGTGTTATATGGGGGAAATGGATTGGATTTGGTATGTTATTATACTATGCATACTCTATTGTTCTACATTTTTAAAATTAAAAAATTTGGACCCCAAATCCATTGAAATCCAATATTGGTATCAGAGTTGTCATTTTCTTAATATAACCACAAAGTTTAACGATCTTTCTATGATTTATCACAGTTTTTCATTTGGTAATCAATTAAACATATATTTGATACTTGTTATGCATGTAAAATTATTTTGTGTATGCTTTAGATTGAGAAAAGTTATAAAAAAAAAAATTAATTCTTGAGTGTTAAGAATCAATCTAATGTTGCACCTGCTACCAGGCTTGTGGCCCCAAGAGTCACAATTGCAAGCACCATGGCCATAAGATTCTTCTCATAGATGCAAGTGCAACAACAAAGAATTGGTCTCTGCTGCTACCTTCCTCATGGCCACATTCAAGACCTTGCAGCCATAGGAACAATTGCTACGATTGCATAGATTCCAAAGGGTGATTAGATGTCTTTTCTCAAATCTAAACATGAAAAAAAGATTTTCCACAAACAAGAACTAAGACATGAGATGTGAAAGTCGTAGAAAAGAACATTAAATGCACTAGTTGAATTATGCATGTGATGTATAATTTTATGAATGCATGTTATAGATGGATTACAAACTTAGGACACTTATGGATGAATGGTTTCCATTTTGGATTGGTATTTTCCATGGATGTATACTTATTTTCTATAGACTATAAGTGTGTAAGACTAAGTTTTCTATTTTACATAGAATATGAATTTTTATCTGTTGAGTGTCACGTTCATATGTAACATCGAAGAGATCAAGAGATGATGTTCATGCGAAGACTAAGGGTTGGTGCTCTTCAAAGTTCCATGGTGTGGTGAACTTATAAAGGAAGCTGTGAAAACTAAAATGAAGAGAAAATCATTATTATAATCTCATGTAACAGTATAAGGATTCACACACAAGTGCATAATCTAATTGTTAGCTTCAATTGGACCTAGAAGTCCATAAGCCTCCATCATATTTGTTATTTGCTTTATTGTACTTGTTGCATGTATTAGATAAGTGCAAAAAATTGGCTAATGTGTAAAGTGGAACATAAAACTACATAGACCAAAAATATCCTCATTGAATATTAAGTTGTAATGACTAAGCAATTTTGTTGTTGTCCTCCACTGAGCTTGATGTTCTAGATGTAGCCTTAACATGTGGTATTATCATATTCTTGGGTCACAAGGATTTAGGTGCATTAGATGTGATATGCAAAAGATACTTAACCTTAACAACAGAAGGATCTTGGATGGGGTTACAAATCTAGCTAGTTATAAGTCGGTGGACGTGTCTTAAGTGGACTCATGATGCCAAAAATTGTGTGTGAGACGTTTTGCCAAGTCGTGGAGTAAAGGAAAAGATTTGGCCTCATATTAAATATGTTGGCAAGAGTTGCCACTCATTGGACCTAGCATGTCAAGAATTGTTTGTGTAAGGTATGCAATGTCGAATGAAGATTCTAATCATCCGCTAGGAAATATTACTAATGGAATTTCTATTTTCTACTTGAAGCAATGTAGGATTTGAAAAGATTAGTGGGAGGCCACTTGATTTAAAGTCCATAATCAAGTGGTAACACATTTTACAACCAAACTAAGAAATCTTGCCTCTTGCCTACAATTTATATTCATCTTGAAATATGCACACCCTCTTTATATTGATTGAAACCGTATTGTCGAATGTGACCAAAATAGTTGATTAGTTTTGAAGTTTTTGAAGAGTTCTCGTTCTTGAAAGGATCAGTAAGATTTGGAACCCG
Source organism: Avicennia marina (assembly GCA_019155195.1). Classification (NCBI taxonomy): domain Eukaryota; kingdom Viridiplantae; phylum Streptophyta; class Magnoliopsida; order Lamiales; family Acanthaceae; genus Avicennia; species Avicennia marina. Next base: position 6,184,114 of record CM032766.1, on the reverse strand, counting down.
TCAACTCATTATATGAGAAAGAGGTTGTCCTTGAGGAGTCTAACCCCACAGTTAGTGAGACTAAAGAAGGTAAGACTAGGAGAAGGAAACCTAGTATGCCTAAGCCCAATGGGAGGGATGTGAGACACAATGCTCATGTACATAAAGAAAAAAAATTCCAATGCAACAAGTAGTGGCATTAGAGGAGAAACTGCGTTAGATGCCTTACTAGCTTAAAAAATGGCAAGAGAGGAGAGGAACTTTATGTTCACGAAACAAACTATTCCGTTGGTGTGTTCTCTACATTTTAGATTTTATATTTTGGTGTGAATTTTCATATATGCACTTTTATCAAGAGTAGATCACTTGAGAAGTAAGAAGTGGTCATTAAGGTCACTACTTGATAACATGAGAAATAATAGTATATTTGTACTCCTTATGTGCTTAAATTATGCATGTATGTAAGTTAAAATGGAGAAAATATGTTATCATGCATGAATAATATTTAATATGATAATTTTGAAGTGAAAAAGTGTAGATGTGAGGTTAAATATTAATTTTATACATTTTCTACTCTTCAAATATAATTGGGTATCTATAGGCCAGTGTCACAACTATAGAAAGAAGAGTCGTAGCCATAAACGAGGAAAATGCAACCACATAAATCAACTACAGTGAGTTTTGGAAATGCAACAAATGTTGGTCGTGATCTTGGAGTTAAGGATTGCGATCACAGGAAGCTTTGGTGCAATCACATAGTGGAGTGGGGACTACACTACAATTTACGCAAAGGAGAGTCAGGACTGTGGGGGAAGGAGGCATGCTCACTAGATTGCTCAGCGCGATTACAAAACATAATCACTAGAATTATGTAAATCTCACACCTGGTTGCACGAGTTTGAGGAATGGCAATGTGATTGTACAGTTTGGTGTTGCAATCATGTTAACTAATATGACAAAAATTGGAATTTCAAACTTGCATGAAAATTTAGGGACTTTTCCATCTTTTTACACCATACACGAACTCTAGGAACTATGTACCTATAAATACATGGTCTCCACAAATTGGAAAAAGATTAGACTTAGTTTTCATTCTTTAAACATTTAGAAACATAGGCTTTGTTTGTTTTGCAATTATGGACTCCTCAAAACACACACTCAATTATTCTCGTTTTTTTATATCTCTTTTTCTCTTTTACTTTTACACAATTCTTGAGATGAAATGCCTAAAAACACACAAAAAAATTTAAAAACAAAAAAAGCCACTGTATTTCAAGATTAAGAAGTTGGAGAAGGAAGAATTGAGACCAAGAACTTGAAGTGCGTTTATTGCTTACGCAATGCAAGATTATTGGACTAAGTTTTTCATACTTTTCTAGTGTTTTTACTTTGTTTGAATGATGAAAAATTTAGACATGATTTTTATTAAAATTATAATGAGGTTCTAAATTTCTTTCTAGTCGCTTGGGCTTGTGGTCTGTGAAATATGTAAGCACAAATTTTGATTAATTGTCATTGCATTGTTATTTGCAATTGTTGAATTAGACAATAATTAGAGGAATTGGCCACTTCTCTAATTTATTTATGGCTATGCAAGGAATAACAGGAGTGAACCTTACATGCTAGATGTATAATTGAGAACATTAATTCTATGAGAATAACGGGATCGAAATTGTAGAATTAGTGTGGGTAACCATTTTTAATCACCAAACTTAAATTTCTTGACTCGATTTGGCCTGAGAATACCCACTAAAATCTAAAGTTAAAATTATAGGAGAATTTGGGAGAATATCCTATGGACTTTAAGATTAACAATCCATAACTAGTGTAATTAAACTAATAATTAACATAATTTGTCATATATAGGAAACCAACATAATACAAATGGATAGATGCTTCAACTACTGGTACTCCATCATCTTTGACTTGTGTGCTTTGTTCTAGGTGCTCACTTTTATTTAGTTATTCTTTACTTTTTGCTCCAATTTTGAGGCATAACTAATAAGAACTCTGTTACATTAATAGACACAAAGCCGCTCCTCATTAGAATGATACCTATACTCACTATAATACTAGATTTAATAATAAATTTAATTTTGAAATGGTGATGACCCACGATCAAATTTTGGTGCCATTGCCAAGGAGGGCAACAAGTACTATTAAACACGTTAAGAGATTGCTAGATTAGGCCTTTTAGCTTTCCTTTCATTTTTTTTGTTTTTCTATATTTCTTTTATTATCTTTTCTTTCTCTGATTCTTTTCTTACTTTTCTAGTTGCATTACTACTTTGTAGGTTAAATTATTATTTCGCCCCTCAATTGTTGCATAGGAACAAATATGACCGAAATTGTAAGTTCTATGGTGAATGCAAATAACTTTGAGTTGAAACTTTCATTAATCAATATGGTATAGTCTAACCAATTTAGTGGAGCCCTTCATGAAGACCCCAATACACATCTAGCTTCTTTTCTTGGAATTATGTGATACAATTAAAAATAATGAAATTTTTGATGATGCAATTAAATTGAAATTATTTCCTTTTTTTCTTGGGATCAGGGCTAGACAATAGCTATAATCCTTACCACATTGGAGCATAGTCACCTAGCATGACATGGTTAACAAGTTCTTGGCTAAATGCTTCCCATCAATGAAAACTACCCAACGCAGACTAAAGATTGGTACCATCAAAAAATTATAGTTTTAGACCTTGCCTAAAGTATGGGAATGGTTCAAAGAGCTTCTTAGAAAGTGTTTGCAGTATGGATATCCACTTTGGATGTTGGTACAAACTTTCAACAGTGGTATATTTGGATAATATCAGATTATCTTGGATGCAGTTGCAAGGGGAGCTTTAATGAACAAATTCTCAAATGCTTGGGATTTGATAAAGCAAATGGCATCGAATGTGCACCAATGGCCATCTGAGAGATCCACAACATGTAAAATCGTCGGCGTGCGTGAAATAGATTTAGTGAGAACCCTTGTAGCAAAAGTGAACTTTTGTCCCAATAGATTGATAGTGTCTTAGTAAGTATTTCTCAACCTTCTCTGCTTTCTATATGTCATACTTTTGATATGTGTGTTGGGCTTGATCCTACACATGAGTATAGAGGTAAAGGAACAAGTAGTGGCAAAAAGAACAAGTAAGTCATGTAGGTGATGTGGAAACACAAGATAATAATCCCTATGCAACCACCTATAACTCAAGCTCAAGAAACCATCCAAATTTCTCTTGGAGAAACTCTTGAAACCCACTAGGCTTTTAAGCACCATATCCACAACAAGAGAAAAAATAGTCATTGGAGAAAATTGTGGGAATTCTTGTGAACTCAAAGTAAAAAATAATAATCTTTTAAAGAGCCAATAAGATTATATAAGTAGAATTGACACTCTCTTGCAGAACCAACAATTATTAGTTAGAAATCTAGAGGTGGAATTTGGGCAACTAACAAAGGAAGTAACAAATAGGCCCACAAGTATGCTACCTAGCACTCCTAAGAATAATTCAATTGAGCATATAAAAAGTATGTAGGTAATAGAGAGTAAAATGGCAAACGAGGATCTACCTATTGAGGCCAAGAAGAAAAAATAAAGGAGGAAAAGGCAGAAGCTATGGAAAGGAAGACATAAGTACACCACCATCATACAAGGTGAAAATTTCATTTTCATAGAGGTTCATATTAGCTAAAATGAAGAAGCGGGTAAGTAAATTTCTTAATGAATTTGAAATGCTAGATGGAAGTTCTCCTTTAGTTGTCAAAATAAAAAATAACCTAAGTGTGGTGAAGTGCCTGAAAGATGTGACGAGCAAAAAGGAAATTAGGAGCTTCGGAAGACAACTTGGATGAGGAAAATGTTTTACCGCCAAAACTAAAAGACCGAAGTAGTTTTTGCATCTCTTACACTATAGGAAGTATCTCATTGATAATATTTTATTTGATTTAGGCGCTAGTATAAATGTAGTGTCCTTTTCTACTTTTTAGGTACTCGAGATTGAATCTCTGAAGCCTACACGCATGAAGATAAAGTTGGTAGATCGAAATATGACAAACTGCTTAGGCCTGTTTAGGATTTCTTGGTGAAGGTAAGTGATTTGATTATACTTATGGACTTTGTTGTTTTAGATATAGAAGATGAAAAAAAAGCAAAGTATTATCTTTAAGTGCCCTTTCTTAGCCACCACAAAGGCTATAATAGTCATGGAATAGGTAGTTTGACACTACATGTACGTCCTGAAAGGTTAACAATTTTTGTGTACTGTGCACCACAAAAGAAGGACAAAGATAACTTAATGTTGCTTGAGATTAATAATTTTGCTAACAAATCTGATGAGGAAGCAAATGTAAAAGAAGAAGAAGTGTAGGGGCTAAAAGGTGGACAAAAGCTAAGTGTGGGGGGAGAGTCAAAGGAACCTCTATAGCAAATGAAAGAGATAAATTTCAGAAGGAATCCAAAAAAGAGAATGTGAAAAAAGGAGAGATTTGTATCTCATAGAGAGTTGTGAATTCCTAAAGCCTCAATTAAACCACTCTAAACTATGAGTATCATGTTGGACTATAGACACAAAATGGAGCGCATCTTGGGAGACAACCTAAACTATCTTTTTATCAATTTTAGTTTTTTTGTGTGTTTTTGTGTCTGCTTTGTTTTTGTTGTGTGAAAATTACCTATATTTTTGTCTTAGTGTAGTATTTTGGGAAGAATAGAAGAAGTGAAGTGTGCATAAAGAAGCCCAAGAAGGAGAAGAAGAATAGGTGCCGACCTACTAGGTTGTTTTGTTCCCTGTTGCCTTGTTTTACTTGTACTAATATGATTAAGAGGGGCAGCAAGATAAGGGTGGGGGTGGATAAAGGAGTAGAAAAAATTTGGAGTGAATATAGTGTTATTGCAAGTGATGTCATTGCTGAATTTTTCTACATGCAATTGTATGGTTCCTATAGTTAAATTGATAGCATAAGCATGGTGTAAACTTATGGTCAAATACTTAATTTATGAATAATGTCTTGCGGTAGCTTAGTTCCATTATTATTCTTGAGATTAGTATGTTAGACTTAGTGTTGAAGGCATGAATCCTATTCAATTTAGCAGACACGCATCACTATTGATTATTAAACTATTTGAAAAGTTCTACAATAAAGATGAAATGATTGAATTAGGGACATAAGCCTTACCTTATGCTAGGTGTTATTGAATTCATTAGCGAATGAGGGAAATTAATTGTGAGAGAGAGAGAGAGAGAGAGAGAGGACTTAGAAAAAAATTGAATGAAAATCTTGAAAAGGAAAAAAATGCGTGTGCATGAGAAAAATTAATCTACTTCGCTGATTAAAGCAACTAAATAACTAGGATTACGTAAAGACCCCTGTTCATTCTTACATAAAAGGTTTATCCAATTTTGAGCACGCAAAGCATCTTGAGTTAGTATGGGTTGAGTAACTAGGAGTGTTCAGTGACTTTTATTGACCTTCACATAAAAAGACTCTCAACTGCTTAAGAAAGAAATTAATGCTCACAACAGATAGTGAAAATAAGTGTGGGGGAGAATAATGTAAAGAAAAAATGTTAGCCCACATGAGTCCATAGGTTAGAATTAACATTTATTCAACTTGTTCAAAAGAGAGTGAATTAATGCTTAAGGTGAGTGGTCCTAGATTTGATAGTCTTGGAATTGCTATAGAATTGTTAAGTGGTTGAAGTGAATGGGAGTTGAAGAGTGCCACACTTGCACAGTAATTCATGTTGTAAACATTTAGGTTAAAGGTTTTATGAACTTGAATGATGATGGACTAAGTGATGTATGAATATAATTAACTTTTAAAATTAAGAAAAGTGGCCAAGTTCATAAGTTTGTGCATCAATAAAGTAATTGAGAGCGAAAGTGGTTGTTTGTAGACAAGCAAATGAGTAAGTATAGTGGTGTAATAACGTGTGAAATTATAGTATAATTGGATCCCTTACAAGCTTAAATTATGTATGCATGTGAGTTAAAATGAAGAAAATATGTTATCATGTATGAGTTTTATTTAATATGATGATTTTGGAGTGTAAAAATGTAGATGTGGGGTTAATTATTGATTTTGTATATTTTCTACATTTAAAATATGATTTTGTGTTTGCAAGCCAATGTGGCAACTATGAAAGAAAAAGCCACAACTACAAATAAGGAAGATGCAATTGTGCAATTCAACCAGGGTAAGTTCTAGAAATTCTGCAAATGTTAATCGCAATTGTAGAGTTAGGATTGTTACGATCATGATCGAGGGAAGCTTTAGCGCGATCACAGAGTAGAGTACGAACTACACTGGAATTTGCGCAAATGAGAGTTGTGATTGCAAGGGAAGAATGCGCACTTGGAATGTGGCTTAATGTAACCATTGAACACAATTAGCAAAATTATGTAAATCTCATACCTGGGTGTGCAAATGTAAGGAAAGACGGTGCAACTACAGAGCTTGGTGTAGCAATCATGGTAGCTGGTGTGATAGAACTTGGAATTGCAATCCTAGATGAAAGTTTAGGGACTTTTCTATCTCTTCACACCATACACAAACCTTAGGCACTGTGTAACTGTAAATACATGTTCTCCCTAAATTGGAAAAGAGATTAGACTTAGCTTTCATTCTTTAAGCATTTAGAAACATAGTATTTCAAGACTTAAGAGTTGAAAACGGAGGAATCTACACCAAGAGCTTGAAGCTATAAAACACAAGATTATTAGATTAAGTATTTCATACTTTTTTTAGTGTTTTTCCTTTTTTAGGATGATGAACAGTTCAGACATGATTTTTATTGAAATTATAATGAGGTTCTAAATTTCTTTGTAGTTGCTTGTGTTTTTGATTGACGAAATATGTATGCCCAAGTTCTGATCAATTATCCTTCTCTAATTATCTGCAATTGTTGAATTGGATAGTAAATACAAGAATTGGCCAATTCTCTAATTAATCTGTGACTGTTTAAGGAATAATGAGAGTCAAACTTATGTGCTAAATGTACAATTTTGAACATTAATTTTATGAGAATAATGTAACTGAAATCATAGAATTAGTGTGGGCAACCATAGTTAATTACCAAGCTTAAATTTCTTGACTCGATTTGGCCTAGGAATATCCTTTAAAATCTAAAGTTAAAGCTACACAAGAGTTTCGAAGAATATCCCATAGACTTTAGGATTAACCATCCATAACCCGTCTAATTAAACTAATAATTAATATAATTTAACATACATAGGAAACCAACACAACACAAGGAGCTAGATGCTTTAACTACCGGTACTCCGTTACTCTTGACCTGTGTGCTTTGTTCTAAGTGTTCGATTATATTTAGTTATTCTTTACTTTTTGCTCTAATTTTGAGGCTTCACTAACAAAACTCTATTACATCAATAGACCTAGAACCCCTCCTTATGGGAATGATACATATACTTACTACAATAGTAGGTTTAATAATAAATTTAATTTTGGTGTGGTGACCTACAACCATTAGTGGGGTAAATGACGCAACCATTATGATAGGCACCACTTCAATTAAGTTATTGTCCAATCATATTTTGAGCCAAAAAGATTGTCACTTATTGCGAAATAGACTTAAGAATATTATCTCTATACCTTTACTAGTAAAAGATGGTTATGAATATTCTTTTAGAAATAATATGTGCTGGATTTACTGTTGTAATAAGTTGGTTGGAAATACCTCATTGATAAATGGCCTTTATTACCTCAATTTGGATGACGAACTTGTGATGAATGATGTTTCCAACAAATTTTCTAAGGATAACTTTAATTTTAAGCTATTGTAGCATCTTAAACTAGCCCATGCTAGAGAGGCAATAATAAAAAATTTGGAGAAAGATAGGCTTATTGTTTCATTAAGAGAAGAATTCTACCTGACTAGTGAACGTTGTACCCCAGGTAATATGGCCAAGAGTAATTTGATGGGCATGTGGAAAGAGCTACATCACTGTTGGAGCTAGCCTCAACAACAATTGTGGGACATTTAATGAAATAGCTTAGGAAGGTTTCTCCTACTTCCTAACCTTTACCAATACTTATTTTAGGTATAGTTATGTGTACTTGATGAAGTAAAAACATAAATTCTTTGAAAAGTTTAAAGAATTCAAGGTGCAAGGAGAGAAACAAACTAGTAAACATGCGAATGCACTATGAATTGTGATGGCAAATACATGAGTGTTGAATTTGTTCAGTGCCTTAAGGAAAATAGCATTATATCATAGTTAACACCACAATCAACTTCTTAATTAAATAGTGTAGCTAAGTGTAAGAGTCAAACCATGTTGGAGAAGGTTCAATCTATTATTAGCTTTACCAATTTCCCCATATCATTATGAGGTCATGCCCTCTTAACCATGGCACATCTCTTGAATAAGATTTCCTCTATGTTCATTCCTTTAATTCTACATGACATGTGGAGTGGGAGGAAGCTAAGATTGAAGCATATGAGGATTTGAGGATGCTCAGGTTACCTTCAAAAGAATAAGATGGATAAATTAAAGGTGAGGGCCATCTTAGGTTGCTTTGTTGGAGGATTCCATGAGATGTGAGCTCCACGTGCCCAAAGACAGTAGGATTGTAGTCAGTTATTAGACACATTTCTTAAAAAAGAGATCGTTCAAAATGGTGCTACACGTAAAATGGTTGTACTCAAAGAGGTTGAGCATGGGAAATAAAGCAACGAGCCTATATAGAAAATTCCTATTTATGAACAACCTTCTACAATGTAAAAATTATGACTATCAAGTAGGATTTCTTGTGCACTAGAGACATATGGTTGTATCCTATAGAATGCACAAGAGTTGTTCATTACATGAGATAATGATCATAGAGATTATAATTCTAACTTCAATCAAGTAATGTTTGATAAAGACTTTGCCAAGTGACTAGAGGCCATGTAGTTCACGATAGATTCCATGCATGCATATCAAGTAGGGATATAGTGGATCCACTTGAGGGAATAGCTTGCATTAGATGTAAGAGTGGGTCAACAAAAGAAAGATTAGTTCAACTAGTAAGGTAGATACCTATAAGGCTAGACTCGTGGCAAAAGGCTATAGTCAAAAGGAAAGAATTAAATATGAGGACACCTTTTCACCTATAGCGATGCTCAAGTTTATTAAGATACTTCTTGTGATAGCCGCCCACTTGGATCGTAAGATTTGGCAAATGGGTGTCAAAATTTCTTTTCTAAATGGGTTTCTTGAGAAGGAAATATATATGGTGCTTTCATGATTTTGAAGTTTAAGCAGAATCTTATCAGGTATGCAAGCTTAAGAGCTCAATTTATGGCCTTAAGCAAGCATCATTGAGTTAGAATCTTAGTTTTGATCATGCAGTCAAATTAATCGGCTTCTTCAAGTACAAAAATGAGCCCTACATCTACAAAAAGATTAGTGAAAGTGCTATTAAATTCATAGTATTATATGTGGATAACACACCATTGATTGGGAATGATGCTTACCTCAGTCAATATAGAGTTATCTAATACCTTATCTATGAAAGACTTGGGAAAAGTGACTTACATCTTGCACATTTGCATCTATAAAAATAGAGTGAAAATATTCACAGGTCCTTCCTAAGCCTCATACATTAATAATTAAAGGTGGATGAACTTGGATTAATTTTAAGATCTATGTAAAAACCTATGGAGCCCATTCCATAAGCCCTAAGAATCTTAGTATAAATAGCATTATGTCTTGAGAATAAATCACTAAGAAGGATTTCCAAAGAGAGTCACCATTTATGTGTACTATGCCGCATCTACTGTTTATAGGACACTATTCACCACTTACATGTAAGAGAAAAATTGTTACTAGCCTCACTCTTCATTTTTCTCTTAAGAAATTCTCCACGCAGAAGAGTTGCAGAATTTCATGAAGGACTTTATAGAGTTTTATTGCAGAATCATAACCAGTGACTTGTTCATCTAGACAAATTAGAGGCTAGGACTTTATCGCTGCTTGTGAATCATAGATAGAAATTTGTATCTAAATAATCATCTATACAACTGTCTTGAAATTTATACTTATGCGACGAAAAGCTTTCTGGGTTTGGATTGTTTATTCCAATGCATTCTCTTATTATTTTGCAATTAAAATTTCAAAAATTTCACATCCTATACCTAGTAAAACCCAAAAGTGGTATTAAAGTTGCATCTTTCTTTGTATAAATGTATCCGGATATTTTCGTTTTATGATTTACTGTAGTTTCTCATTTGTAAATTACAAAAACATGTTTTTGAAACTTATAAATGCCTACAAAAGTGTTTTGTGGGTGTTTTACATTGAGAAAAGCAAGAAAAACTGGATCTTTAGCATTAAAAAAGTCTCCCAATGGTGTAGTTGTTGTCATTTCACTATTAACCTACACTTATGATTCGAAATTGTAGAGACCGTGGTCACAGTTGCAAGAAGAGTTCTTGCACTTGCAAATGGCGATTGTAGAGCCCTTCACGGCACTCGTGGGAAGAGTTCCCACACTTGTAGCTTGCAATTGTGGAGCCCCTAGTCACACTTGTGGGAAAAGTTGTTGCACTTGTAGGTTGTGATTGTGAAGCCTCTATTCTCAACTATGAAAAGGGTTACTCTTGCGAACTACAATTGCAAAGCTTTAGAAGGTTTTTTGGTGTTTTTTCAATGTCCAAAACATTGGAAAAGAGTTTTCTGCAAACGAGAACTAAGACATGAGAGGTGCAAATCATAAAATGATTGTCCCAAGTATTTTATTGTTTCATAAATGTAATGTATGGATGTTATATAGATGTATGGATAAATCATAGACTTAGGACACAAGTGGATGATTTTCTTTGTTTTTGTTTTAGTTTTTCCAGATGAATAAATTATTTCTCAATGGTTGTGAAGGCATAAGCTCATGTTTTCAAAAGTAGAATAGGAATTATTTTTCCATGGTATGCCATGATATAATTGTAATTCTAAGACTAAAAGTTGGTGATTGCTTGGAAGCCAAGGTGTTGGTAGTTATTTAGTAAGAGTCGGATTCCATTCGATGGTCTAAGTAAGGTGAGCCCATGGAGAAGAAGTCTAAGAGCAATGATAAAAATTTTGAAAAGCCTTGTAATAGTATAAGTGTCCGCAAACATGCACACAATCCAATTGTCAGCTCTAATTGGATTTAGAAAGTCCATACTCGTCAATGTTATTTCTAACTTATGTTTTTCTACATGTATAAGATATTTGTATGTAAAATGACTGATGTGCAAAGTGAAAAGAAAAACACAAAGAATGAAAACTTCTTCATCAATATTAAGTTGTATTGGAGTACTTATTTTGTTGTGGCCCTTTAACAAGGTTGGAGTTCTTAGTGTGGTCGTAGATTATGATATCATCACATTTGTGGGATTACATTGCAATAGTGCATTTAGAGCTTCAAGTACATTAGATGCAATATTCAAAGGATACTTTACCTTGAGAGCTTGATAGCCACTAGTAGGTTTACAAATCTAGTGAGTTGTCAGTTGGTGGGTGTGACTTAAATGGATTTGGGAAGCTAAGAATTGAATATGTGAGGTTTCGTTGAGCCATAGGCTGAAGTGTAAGATTGCACCACGCATGCGATGTTTTGGCAAGAGTTGCCACTCATTCGGCTGATCATGTTGAGAATTGTACATGTGACTATGTTATGTCCAATCAAGAACCCAATCACCCACTAAGGGATTTTTCTAATGAGATTTCCATTTTCCTACTCAAGAGAGTGTGGGATTTGAAAAATCTAGTAGGAGGCCCTATGGTTTAAAGTCTATAATCATTCGGTAACAAAATTAACAACCAAACTAATAATCTTGTTTATTTTTTATAGTTACACTATTCTTGAATGATGACATTTGCTACCATAATTATTATTGTTGAGACCATCATGTTTAGTGGCACGAAGATAACCTATTGGGTTCTAGGTTTGAGAAGAGTTCTCATCCCTTAATGGATTAATAGGATCTTCGAAGTTTTCATCCCAAGCATTAGAAAGGAGATTGTCTTTGAGGTATTAAGCCCTTCAATTAGTGTGATTAAGGAGGGCAAGACTAGAAGAAGGAAACTTAGCATTCCCAAGGTTAGTGGGAAAAGCGTGGCATTCAATGGTCATGTTTACAAAGGAAAGAGTTTCCAATGCAATAAGGAGGAGCATTGAAGGAGGAATTACATTGAGTGCCTTGATCACCTGGAAGATGGCTAAGGATGCGTGAAACGTTATGTTTATAAAACGTCTCATTCTATTGGTGTATTCTCTACATCTTGGATCTTAAACTCAGGTACTTCCTCTCATATCTACACTTCGAATTAAGATTTGGCCAAGAGTAGGTCACTTCAAAAGCGAGAAGTAATGTTAGAGTTATAGTGGGGTAAGTGTTGCAGTTACTATGATTGACACTGCTTTGATTAAGTTATCATTCGGTTATATTTTGGGCCTAAGAGATTGTCTCTTATTCCCAAATGAGCTCAAGAGTATTATCTCTATGCCTTTATTTGTAATAGAAGGTTATGAATTTTTTTTCAGAGACAATAAGTGCAAAATTTATTGTGGTAATAAATTAGTTGGCACTGTCTTGTTCATAAATGGCCTGTACTACTTAAATTTGGATAATAAGCCTGTAATAAATGCCATAACAAACAAATGCGCTAAGGATAGTTTAAATCTCAAACAATTACAGTATCTCATACTAAGCCATGCTAGACAAGCTAGGATTAGCAAGTTGGGGAAAGATGGGCTTATAGTCTTTTTGGGAGAAGAGCCCTATTCAACTTGTAAACTTTAAATCTTAGGAAAGATGGCCATAAGTCTATTTGATGCGCACATCAAGAAACCACATCAATGTTGGAGTTAGTCCACATAGATGTTTGTGGGTCATTTAACGAAATGGAAAGGGGAGGATTTCACTAGTTCATTACCTTTACTGATGATTTCTCTAGGTATAGGTATGTGTACTTAATGAAGTACAAGTATGAATTCTTCGAATGGTTCAAAGAATTTTAGGCTAAAGTAGAGAAACGAGCAGAAGCATGTAAAGACACTATAATTGGAAATAAATGAGCACTAAGTTTGTTGAATTCCTTAAGAAAAATAGCATTGTATCACAACTTAAACCATTAGAAACTCGATAATTAAATAGTGTAACTAAGTGTAGGAATCGGACTTTGTTAGACATGGTTCAATCCGTGACGAGCTTTACCATCTTGCCCTTTTTTCTATGGGGACATGCCCACTAGACAACTATCCACATCTTGAATAGGATTTTCTTTAAGTTTGTTCTTTCGATCTAACATGAGATGTGAAGTAGAAAGAAGTTGAGTTTAAAGCATATTAGGGTTTAGAGATGTCCAACTTACCTTAAGAAGAGTAAAGCAGATAAGTTAGAGGCAAAGGTTTAGGTCACTTTATAGGGTATCCCAAGGATTCCATGGGATACAAGTTCTAACCTCCTTGATGACCAAAGAATCATTGTCTATTATAAAGCATGCTTCTTGGACGAAGAGTCCATTCGTACAGAGGGTGCTAGTAGGACTATTGTGCTCAAGGAAGTTGAACATGCGGGATGAAATGAGGAACCCGTATCACATTTACTTATTCAAGAAACATCTTTTATGACATAGTTGTTGCAATGATCGTGTAGAGTCTCTTATGCACCAAAGAGATATAGTTATATCCTAGACAATGGACAAAAGTTGTCCATTTATGGCCTTAAGCAAGCATCAGGGAATTGGAATCTTCATTTTGTTAGTGTAGTCAAATCATTTGGCTTCATTAGAAATGAGGATGAGCCCTGCGTCAACAAGAAGGTAAGGTAAGTCGGAGCGCAATCACATTCCTAGTGTTGTATGTAAATGATAGACTTCTCATTGGGAAACATGTGAGGATGATGACCTCTATTAAAACATGTTTATCAAGCATGTTCTCCATGAAAGACTTGGGAAAAGCAATCTATATATTAGAGATTCACGTTTATAGAGATAGAGCAAAAAGATCGATGTGTCTCTCCCAAGCCTTGTCCATAGACAAGATCCTAAAGCGATTTAGGATGGATTCTTTAAGAGAGGATTGCTATGGGTTAGGCATGGTATCTATCTCTTAAAGTTCATGTGCTCACAAATGAATGATGTGAGGAGAACAATGGCTACCATTTCATATACTTCAACAATTGAAAGCCTAATATAGGTAATGCTATGTACAAGGCTGGATATCTCCTATAATAGAAGTGTTATGAGCAAGTTCCAAGCAAATACTGCTAAATAGCATTAGGACACTATCAAGCATATCCTTAAGTACTTGAGAAAGATTAAGGATAAAGTACTTTATATGGAGATGAAGAGCTAAAAGTAGATGATTATACTAATTCTAACATTCAAGTGGACGTTGACAATAGAAAATCTACTTCTAGATACATTTTGACCCTCAATGAAGGAATAGTGAGTTGGAAGAGTTCTAAACAAAACACCACTACAGATTCCACCATTAAGACTAAGTATATGGTAGTAGCTGATGCTGCAAAGGAGATTGTTTAGATTAAGAAATTCATTACTAAACTTCAAGTGGCTCTGGGGATGGATCAACCATTGCCACTTCATTGTGACAATAACAATACAATTACACAAGGAACCAAGGTGTAATCAAAAGTCTAAACATATTGAGAGTCAATATCATATCATTCGAGAAATCATTGGAAGGGGTAATATTGCTATAAAGAAGATAGCTTCAATAGATAATATTCCTAACCCACTCACCAAGCCAATGACACAACAATAGCTAGATTGCCATCTTGAGAATATGGGTATTACATACTATAGCAATAGGTATTAGGGTCATTAGCGTTAGAGTGTAAGTGTGTTAGTGATATGCTCTTTGACTCCAAATTGTCAATGAGGGATAATTGAGGGATACTATTTGTAAATGTTGTTATTATTTATTAATAAAATTTTAATGATTATTCTATCTATATTTTGACAGTATTTTCATGTATGTAAATATTAAATAGTGTAATATATTGCATGTGCCAATGAGACTGTGTTAAGAGGTCTTATTCATGAGGTATAATGAATATAGATACAAGGTTGTCTTAATATATAATTACTAAAACCCATTTATAAGTCACAGATACTCTAAGGGCATTAAAGAGATGGAATGACTAGATTTGTATTTATAAGATGAGTGCCATGCTATTTAATATGAGATATTGAGAATACATTTGTGTGAATGCATCATTGGAGAATAAGCATTTGAACATGACTCACAGAATGAGTAGATGCATAGAGTTTACTCTTTGCTATTAATTTCTTACTTTATGATCAAGTTAAGTGTGCATGGACCTTAGACATAAGACGACATAGTTATCTTATGCGCATAATGGACAATATGTCATTAAGGGATTAACGACCAATATCCATTTTCGTATGGAATAGGGTCATAAGCCTAAAGTGCCCTTACCTGGGTGCGTGTGGAAACATGTGTGCATTCAATAAGGGGTTTGTCTTCTTGCATGTAAGTAAGGTACTTGTCACATGTAATTGATGTTCTATGAGATAAAATTCTTTGGCCAAGGTAATGTGTGATCGAAAAGGAGTTTTTAATCGAAGTAGTAGTTTCATGAGGAAACGTTAGTTGGTCGTATGATTGAATTTGTGAGTTTGACTAAATCTATGGCTCTTGCCCAGTTTGGATAAAACAAGACCAAAGATCTATACTGCAAGGTATTCATGATTGGGAGAGTTCATTGTGAACTATTTGCTTCACCTCAGATGAGTTACGATAAGGGCCACATGCTAGGTATTATCTATATCCTTCAAACTATACTCGTTGCTGTCTAAGAATGAATCTAAAAGGTCATACACATAAGAACAAGGCAATCGATTGAGGCACTAGTAAAGTAGTGATCACAAGGCTTGGCAAGTTTTATGGATAAGGCTTGAGAAGTCTCATAGTAGATTTAATTTGATTGCAATTAAATTGAACTAAATTAGAATGATTTATTCTTCATTATGTTTGTTAGTGATGAAATCATTACTTAGAAACATGATATTACTTAGAAACATGATGAGCCTCTAATTTAATTAATGAGATTAATTAAATTAGAGAAATAAGACATAAAAGAATTATTTTGTACCTATTATGTTTGTTAATAATTGGAATTATTAATTAAAAACATAATAGACATTTAATTTTATTAATAGAATTAATTAAATTGAAGAAAATAATTCAAATGGGTTTTACTTATTAATTACATTAATAGTTAAAGATGGATAGGCTTAGGTTAATTTTAAAGTCTATTTGAAAGCCCATAGAGTTCATTCCACAAGCCCTAGGAATCTTGGTATAAAGAAGATTATGTCTTGAGAAAAAATCACTAGGAAGGGTTCTTAGAGAGAGCCCCTATTCACGTGAACAACGGCACTTCTACTGTTCATACTGGCACTATTCACCACTTGCATGCTAGAGAAAAATTGTTACTAGCCTCCCTCTAAATTTCTCTCAAGAAATTATTCAAGCACAAGAGTTGTGAAATTTCATGATGGAATTCATGGAGTTTTAATATGTGTTATTAACAAAGTAAAATTAAATTTATAGTAGAATCTAGTATTGGGGTGAGTACTTGTATTGTTCCCACAATGTATGATTGTGTGTCTATTGATATAACTAAATTTTTATTGGTTAGGCCATAAAAAAATAGCAAAAAAAGAAATAACTAGAAGAGAAAGAACACTTTCAAAAACAAAATTCCAATCTTGAAAAAGTGAAGTGTCAGTAATTGAAGGACCTAATCTCATGTATTTTGTTGATTTTCAATACATGCTAATTGATGTTAATTATCATTTTAATTGCCTTAGCACAGATTATTAATTCTAAAGTTTATATGATATTCTCCCAAATTCTTCTATAACTTTAACTTAAGATTTTAGTGGGTTTCCCCCTAATTCTTATCAAGTCAAGAAACTTAGTCCTATGATTAACAATATTTTACCCACGCTAATTATTCAATTTTACTTGTATTATTCTCATAAATTAATATTCACAATTGGTTTTCTAACAACCAAGATTCATTCTCATTATTCCCCATACAGTCACAAATTAATTATAAAATTGATTAAGTTCTATAATTACCATTCAAGTTGCCAATTACAAATAACAAGGTCCTAAACAATTAATTCTTCATTTATGCATACATATTCAACCAAACACAAATACAAAAAACTAGAAAATAGATTAGCAACTCATTATAATCAACATAAATCAATTCCAATTTGTTCATCATCTAAAAAATCATAAAAATAATAGAAAAAGTTGGAGAAAACTTAGTCAAATATCTATGTTTGGTGTGGATGAACAAACACTCTTCAAATATGGTGTGAATTCCTTCTTCTCCTTTTCAATGATTGATCTTGTGTTTTCTACATGTTATGATAAAATTTAACTAAAGGCCTCTCTAAAAATCATGGAGAACACTTACATAGACACGTACGAGGCTAGAGTTTGAGTAAAGAATGAGAAAAAGATGAAAACAACCCTCAAAATCGCAATCAAATAGTCTGTTGCATTGTTATTCACAACCACGAGACTTCTAATCACGAATGCACCTCCTTACATCACAGTTGTACCCTCGTTCATGCAAATTCTAGTGCAGTCCATACCTAATTTCCACAACTACGCCATGGCATCTTGAGATCGCGACCACACTCCCGACCACAACTACTCCAGCAATGTGCATTCTTTTATCATGACTTCATCATCTGATTTGCAATTGGCCAGATTTTCATGCCATTGGAAGGCCAATTCATTTTTTCTTTATTTTACAAAATTTTAGATCAATTGAATGTTCCATCAAAATGTGGAATCTTTTCAAAGTTATTGCTTCATCTTTCCTCTTGAACTGCTGCCCTTTCCAAATTTGTTTCTCTCTTTCAAGTCAAACTTATCTAGAAATTCCCAAACTTGAAACATAATGATTAAAGCATCTATATTAACCACAATTATGCAAGATTCAAATAAATTAAGCTCAATTTTTATCAATTACTCCTTTTATTTAAATAATGGCACAAAGTGTACAAATTAAAGTATTTTGGCATTGAATCAAATAAATTGCATTGAATAAATAATTCCTTTTGTTGAGTCATCACATCGCCACACTTAAAGGTTTACTTGACCTCAAGCAAACTAATTCTCACTCCACATCAAGAATACTTTCAAATTACTGATGCATGAAATCATGAAGTCATAAAAATTGGCCGCCTATCTTAATTTAAAAAATCAAAGCATATGCACACCTCGCTTAGTTCATCTCCATTCAAGATTAAAACACTTTCAACCTAAATATTTGTAACATGTGTTCCCATGTGTGTTTATGTGCCTCTTCAACTCCTAATAACTTCAACCACTTGATAATTCTATAGTAATTCTTAGACAATCAAATTTAGGACCACTCACAGTATTTTGATTTACTCTCTTTTGAACAAGTTTAATCAACCATCAGTTCTAATCAAAGGACTCATGTGAGCTAGTATTTTTTTTCTTTTCCTTAATCTCCCCCACACTTATATTTCACATTCTTTTGTGAAATTTAATTTCTTTCTTAACTAGTTGAAAGTCTTTTCACATGAAAGTGAGCTAGCATCATTGCGCACCCCCAGTTACTCAACTCACAACTAATTCCAGATGCTTTGTATACTCATATTTAGACAACCTTTGTACATGAGAATGAACAAGGGTCTCTGCCTAAACTTGGTTACTCAGTTACTCCAATCAATAGAGTAGATTAATTTCCTCACATTCACATATTTTCCTTTTCCAAGATTTTTTTTCATTCAATTTGTTTGTTTTTCTGGTCCTCTCTCTCTCTCTCTCTCTCTCAGTTAATTTTCCTCATTCACTAGAGAATTCACCAACACCTAAAGTAAAGCTTATATCCTTAACTTAGAGTAAAGAGTGTGTGCTCAATTAAATAGGAACTATGCCTTTAATACTAAGTCTAGTATGCTAATTTCAAGAACAATGATAAAACCAAGCAACAGTAATTCCTTGCAAAGTATTTGTCATAAATTAAGTATAGTGGCTGCAAGCTTATGCCATGTTCATGCTATCAATTTACACATAAAACCATATTCTTGCATGCCCAAAAATCTAGCCTCAAATACTATGCCTTACTCTTAGGCCCACCCACACATTTATTTTACTACCATAATTAAACTCATTATCACAATGAACTTAATCAACTAAGAATGAGATAATGGGTAGGGTGGCACTTATTCTTCTTCCCTTTTATTTAGCCTTCTTTCATTCTCCAAAAAATTCTACACCAAGTAAAAAGTAGATCATGTCCCATGCAACACAAAACAAAGCAAACTCAAAAACAAAATAAAAGAACTAAAAGCAATAAAAAGATGGCTTGGGTTGCCTCCTAAGAAGCGTTGTATTTATTTTCTATACCTCCACATGACACTCATGGTCTAGGGTGGTGTATTTGATGCTTTAGGGATCCTTAACTCCCTATGAGCTGCAAATCTCTCCTTCCTTTTCTATAGTCTCTTTCTTCTCTTTATTGCCTTCCTTCCAAAATTCGCCTGTTTCTCTTAGCATGGAGATTCATGAGATTCTTCCCCCACACTTAGCTTTTGTCTATTGTCTGGCCCTTGCACTTCTTCTTCAACTGCCAATATTTCTTTATTAAACTTGTCATACAACTATTAAATTTAAGCAATAGCACATTGTCTTCCTTTTTATTTTGTGTGTCAGTGATTGAGGGAGTAGGGTACACAAAGAATGTTACCGTTTCAATTTTAACATGAAGGCTCAAGCTACCCTGTTTCATGTCTGTTAATGCCTTTGTGGTGGCCCAAAAAGGGTGGCCAAAAATGATACCTTACCCTTTTTAACCCTCGATATCTATTACAACAAAATCCAAAGGGATAATACCAACACATCTTCCACAAGCCTAAGTAGCCTCTTCTTTGATTAGTCTACCAACTAGATCCATTTGCATGTGGGCTTCACAGATTACATCCCAAGTAACTAAAAGAAGTAAAGGACATTATATTAATACTAGCACCTAAATCACATAAAACATTATCAAATGAGGTGCTTTTTGTAGTGCAAGAGATGGAAAAACTCCCTAGGTCTTTTAGTTTATGTGGTAGGACATTTTCCTCTTCTAGTTTGTCTTCCAATTCTCCTAACTTTCTTTTCCTACTCAACACATCTTTTAGACACTTCATCACACTCAGATTACATCCCAAATGATTAGCTACTTAAACATTTCCCAAACCTTTAGAAATAAATTAAACTCTAATTGTTTGAATGTTCCAATCTTTAGTCTAAGTTCTGCAGTTTTCGCTGGTGGGAAATATTGGCCAAGAACCTATTAACCATGTCTTGCCTAGTTACCATGCTCCCAAGTGGTAAGGATTGTAGCCATTGTCTAGCCCAGTCCCTAAGAGAGAAGGAAACAATCTCAATTTATAGCATCATTGGAAACTCCATTGAATTTAAGAGCATCACATAGTTCAAGAAAAGATGCTAAATGTGTGTGTGGGTCTTCATGTGGAGCTCCACCAAATTAGTTTGATTGCACCATATTTATTAGTATAGGTTTCACCTCAAAATTATTTGCATTCACTAGTGGTCTCGCAATCCCTGTCATGTTTGGGTTCATCACCGATTGCCCATAGTCTTTAATGGCCTGCTAATTTGATGGAGCAGGAAGTTCCTATGGTGGTAGGTATATTCTATCATTTCCTATTCACATTGGAAAAGAGCTCTATGCCTATGAGGGGTTCGTTCAATTTCAAGATCAAGTTCAAAATCAATGCTCATATTCCTACATATACAATTGTGTCCACCAACAAGAATTTAAGCCACACAGGAGTGATGTAATCAAGAAAGCAAGAAATGAACCTGAGAAATAAGAAATAAGGAGAGAAATATAGAAAAACAAAACTAATAGGCATAATCTGGCAATCACTCAAAGTATTCAGTAGCACTCATCACACTTCTTAGCAACGATGCCAAAATTTGATGTGTCATACACCAAAATTAAATTTATAGTAAAACTTAGTGCTAGGGTGAGTACAGGTATCATTTCCCACGAGTAGGGGTTAAGTATCAATTGATATAACTAAATTTTAATTAGTTAGGTCAACAAAAGATAGTGAGAAAAGAAATGACTAAAAGAGAAAGAACACTCTCGAAACAAAATTGTAATTTTGAAAAAGTGAAATACAATAATTGAAAAACCTAGTCCCTTTTGTTGGTTTTCAATGTATGCTATTAACATTAATTATCATTTTAATTGCCCTATCATGGACTGTTAATCTTAATTCTATATGATATTCTCCCAAATTCTCTTATAGCTTCGACTTAAGATTTCAGCAAGTTTGCCCCAAGCCTTATCAAGTTAGGAAACTTAGTTCTAAGATTAACAATTACCTACACTAATTCTATGATTTTATTTTCATTATTATCATGGAATTAATGTTCACAATCAGTTGTCTAGTGCGCAAGTTTTACTCTCATTATTTCCTACACAGCTATGAATTAATTATAGAGTTGATCAAATTCTATAATTTTATTCAAGTCTCCAATTGCATATAACAAGAGCAAAGACAATTAATCATTCACTCACACATGCATATTCAACCAAACACAAACACAAGATACTAAAAAATAGATTAGCAACTCATATTATGATAAACATAAATCAATGCCAATTTGTTCATCATTTAAACAATCATAAAAATAGTAGATAAAGTCTGGAAAAAATTAGTCTATTATTAGTATTTCACATGGACAAGTGAACGCTCCTCAAATATGATGTGAATTCCTTCTTCTCCTCTTCAATGATTGCCCTTGTGTCTTTTAGGTGTAGTTATGTTAAAAACTAATTAAAGGCTTCTCTAAGAAATGTGGAGGACTTGTATATATACATGTATGAGACTCGAATTTCAGTATAGGATGAGAAAAGATGAAAGCAACCCTCAAAATCGCATTTCTGGTCATGAATGCACCTCCTTACTTCACAGACACACCCTCGTTTGCACAAATTCTAGTGCAGTCTACACCTGATTTCCACAACCTTGCCACGGCATTTCACAACCGCAATCCTAGATCCCTCAATTGCACTCCTGGCCATGACTACTCTAATAATGTACATTTTTTTATTTGCAACTTTCTCGTCTAATATCTAATTGACCTGATTTTTATGCTGTTGGAAAGCTAATTGATTTTTCTTTTATTTTCCAAAGTATTAGATCAATTGAATGTTCCATCAAAACATAGAATCTTTCCAAAGTTGCTATTTAATCTCTTCTTCTGAATTGCTACTCCTTTCATATTTGTTTCTCCTTTAAGTCAAAATTATCTTAAAATTTCTAAACGTAGAACATAACCATTAAAACACCTATATAAAGCATAATTATGTAAAATTCAAATAAATTAAGCTCAAATTTTATCAATTACTCCATCCATTTAAATAATGGCATAAAGTGTCTAGAAATTAAAATATTCTAATATTGAATCAAACAAATTGCATTGAATAAATGATTTCTTTTATTAAGTCATCAAGTTTTGTTAGAGAGGCTTAACCAATGAATTGTTTGTGTAGACAAACACAACTTTATATCTCTGTAATCATCCATGCAACTGTCTTAAAATTTATACTGATGCATTTTATGCGATAAAAAGTATTCTAGGTTGGGATTGTTTATTCCATTGTGCTCTCTGGTTATTGTGTGATTAAAATTTTAAAAAAATCACATCCTACACTCAGTGAAACCCGCTAGTGTAGAATTGTAAGATTTGGCAAATGGATGTCAAAATTACTTTCCTCAATCAATTTCTTAAGAAGGACATATATATGGTGTAATTATAGTTTTGCAGCCCAAGCAAAATCTCATAAGGTGTACAATCTTAAGAGCTCCATTTACGGCCTTAAGTAAGCATCAAGTTAGAATCTTAGTTTTGATGATGCTGTCGAATTCATTGGCTTCATCATGAACAAAAATGAGTTCTGTGTTACAAGAAGGTTAGTTAAAGTGCCATTACATTTGTAGTACTGTATGTCGATAACATACTATTGATTAGGAATGATGCTGGAATGCTTACCTTACTCAAGGTATAGTTATCGAGTACCTTCTCTATGAAAGTTTAGGAAAAATAACTTACATCTTATGAATTTAAATATATAGTCATAGAGTGAAAAAATTGATGGGCCTTTCCTAAGTCTCGTACACAGTTAAGATACTGAAAAGGATCAGTATGGAAGCCTTTAAGAGATTATTGCTACCATTCAGGCATCGCATCTATCACTCAAAATCCATTTGCCCATAGATAGATGATGAGAGGAGAAGCATGGAAATCATTCCATATGTTTAGGCTATTCGAAGTCTGATGTATGTAATGTTATGTATGAGGCTATATATCACCAATGTCTTAAGTGTTATGAGCAAGTTGTAGGAAAATCCTATAAGAGAGCATCAGAATACTGCCAAGTGCATTCTTAAATATAAAGGAGGATTAATGATATGGTGTGATGACCTGACAAAAGGAATCTTTTATTCTTTGCAATTTGTTTGATTTAATGCTAGAATATTTGAAGTTTTCGACACATTAAGATTATTTGCATATGTGGAGTAGTTGATAAGAATTGAGCTTAATTTATTTAAATCTTGCATAATTATGATTAATATAGGTGTTTTAATGAACATGTTTCAAGTTCGAGAATTTTTAGGTAATTTTGGCTTGGAGGAAATGAACAAAGCAGGAAGGACTAGCAGTTCATCACGAAAGATTCAACAGCAAATTAAGAAGGATGCCATGTTTTGATAGAATGTCCAATTGATCTGAAATTTTACATACCAAAAGAAAAATGAATTTTCTTTCACATGGCATAAAAAATCAAGTCAATTCAACATCACATGAGAAATTTACAAGCAAAATAATGCACTCTTTCAGAGCAATCACAACCTAGTTCATGGCCGCAAAAAAAGGTCTCATGACCAAAAGATAACAATTGGCAGCCGCAGATGAAAAATAGTGAGAAGGGAGTTGTAGTCACTCTTAGAGTCACGGCATGATTGGAAGGCCTATGGGCATAACCAAAAGGCCCACAAGAATGAGTAGCAGTGCAAGTTAGAGTTGGGACGCAATTTTTAAGGGCATGTTTGTCCATTCCTATTTGTTTTTTAAACCTTAGTTGCCCATGCAAATAAATATTAGATTATGCATGGTTTTTGGGGAGTCTTGGATAGTTTTACAAATTAAAAACACTTTGAGAATAAAAGTTCAAGGATTAGAGAAGTAAAGGAGGAATCCGTGCTAGTGTTGGACAAATTCATCTTTCCATGCAATCTACAATTATAAACTGAGCTTTTACCAACTTTTTTTGTGATTTTCAAATTGTTTGGATAAGGAATAATTTAGTATTGTTTTTATGATTACATGATGCATTACTAAATTTATTTCTACTCTTTTGTGTTTGGTGAAAGATTGATACACGAATTGATATTTAATTGTATTTGCACTTGTTATTTGCAATTCGTGCGATGAATTGTGATTAGATAACTTGATCAGCCCTTTATTTTGTGATTGTATGAGGCATAACAAGAGTGTAATCTATGTCATAAACGTCCAATTGTAAGCATTAAATTTATGGAAATAATGAAAGTGAAACCATAGACTTAGTGTGGTCAAATATTCTTAATTACAAAATTCTTAACTTGACTTGATTAGGATTGGGAGAACCCACTAATATCTTAAGTCAAAGCTTTAGAAGAATCCAAGATGATATCCTAGAGACTTTAGGATTAATAATCCAAAATAAGGCAATTAAATTGATAATGTATACATTAGAAACCAACACAACACAAGGGATTAGGCTCTTTAATATTGGTACTTCGTTATCTTTTGCTTGTCACTCTGTTTTCAAAGTGTTTACTTCACTTTTATTTTCATTCTCGTCACCATCTTAGGATGGCTTGACTAATAGGCACTTAGTTAAATTAATAGACACATACAGACCCTCCAATGGATACAATACTCATGCTCATCAAACACTTCTCACTTAAATTTAATTTTTATGTGTTGACGAACACATTTTGGCACCATTGTCAGGAAGGACGATGAGTGCTATCAAATACCCGAAGGGTTTGCTAGATTTGGCCACTTTCTATTTTTTATTTATTTTTTGTTTTATTTCTTTCTAGTTTTCTTCTCTACTCTTGTCTATTATGTTTTTTTGGACTAGGACTACTATTGTAGGTTAATTTTGGTATCCTGTAGAATCATGCATCCATAGAACTTAGAAATGGAGTTTGATCCACAAATTGAAAGAACTCCACACAAGAGATTAGCTCTATCTAGGGGACAACAAGAAGCAAAGATGGAAGACAACCCACGACCACCACAACTTTAGGAAGACTTTTCTCCACCCAACCAATGGGCAATTTGAGACTATGTGTAGCTGATGAATCCATGCATAATGTGAATAGTTAGACCACCAATGAATGCAAATAATTTTGAGTTAAGGCCTGTACTAATCAACATTGTGTAAGTTAATTAGTTTGGAGGGAGGAGCCACACATGAAGATGCAAACACCCACCTTGTAAGCTTTCTAAAACTTTGTGATACAGTAAAATTTAATAAGGTGTCTGATGATGCAATTAAGCTAAGACTGTTTCCATTTTCTATTGGGAATTGCATAAGAAAATGGTTGCAATCTCTACCCCCAAGAAGCATGGTAACGTGGAAAGATACGATTAACAAATTCCAAAAAAATATTCTTCACTTGCTAAGATTGCACAACTGTGCCTAGACAATGAGACATTCAAACAATTAGAATATGAAACATTGCCTGAAGTGTGGAAGAGGCTAAAAGAGTTGCTTAGAAGTGTCCACAATATGGCCACCCATTTTCGATGTAAGAACAAACATATTGTAATGGTATTCGTAATCAAGTTAGAACTGTTTTGGATGTAGAAGTTGGAGGAGAAATAAAAAAAAAAATTGCCTAAAGAATCTTAGGACATCATGGAGAAGATTATCTCAAATGCATATTAATGGCGACCTGAGAGGTCCATTACAAGAAGCGCCACTAAAATGCATGATGTGGATACATGGATAGCTCTTTCTGCCAAAATGAAGCTCTTGTTGAAAAAGCTTAACAACATTGCGATAAACAATAATAATTCTTCTCTATCTATGCTACAAGCTTGTGGTATGTGTATAGAGCCACATCCTATGCATGAGCTACCTAAAATTCTGGAGTTAGCCAAACTTTTTGTAGAGAAATCAACGAAATTTAGTTAGATTCTAAGCACTAATGCAACAAGAAAAGAAGTAATCATTAGAAGATATTGTGAGTAGCCTAGCAAATTCTACACATGAAATGATAGGTAATTAGCTAAAGCTACCTAGGATTACATGTACAAAACTAATACTTTGCTACAAAATCAACAAGCTTCTTTAAGGAATATGGAAGTGCAAGTAGGCCAACTATTGAAAGAGAATGCAAATAGACTTGCTGGAACTCTACCATGCACCACCAAAAACAATCTATTAAGTATGTGAAGGTGGTTAGTGTGTAGGTAGAAAAGGACAAGGTTGCAGAAGAGGTGCAAGTGACAAAATTGGAAGAAGAGGTGAAGAAGGAAGCAATTGGCCCACAGCTATACAAACTAAAGATTCTATATCCATAGAGGCTATATCAATCTAAGGTAAAAGAGCAGGTAAGTAAATTCTTAGGGGAATTCGAAAAGCTAAATGTAAATAACTCAATAGTGGAAAATGCAAAAAAATCTCCAAGCTATGTTGAGCACCTGAAAGAAGAAGCCTCTAAGACAAGGCAATTGGAGGAATGCGAACAAAACCTAGCCTATGGACATGTCTTGCCATTAAAATTAAAAGATCCAGGGGGTTTTTCCACACCTTGTACTATAGGAAGTCCTTTTGATAATATATTTTGTGATTTAGGTGTAAGTGTGAAATTAATGTCCTTCCCTAGTTTTTAAGCACTTAAGATAGGATTAATGAAGCCTACAAAGAATGGTTATGAAAGTAGCAAATAGATCCATGAAGAGACCATTGGGAGTTCTAGAGAACATGTTGGTAAAGACGGGTGATTTTATTGTAACAATTGATTTTGTGGTGTTGGACATGAAGGGTGAGAAGAAGTCGCCATAGATCTTAGGCCGACCATTCCTAGCTACTATAAACGCATTGATAGATATGGAGAAAGGTAGCTTGACTTTACATATTGGCTCTACCAAGATAACTTTTTATATGTACTCTTCACCCTCTGCTAATACCACACATGATGTAAAGAAAGATGTTGCAATGTTACATGTATCATTCCTACCAACATTTCAAGTGGTGCAATGATTACAAAAGAAGACAGAGCAAGTACAGAGCAAAGACGACAAAGAAACTGTGGGGGAAGAATCTAAAAGGCCTCCATTCCTGACGGACAAAGAGGACAAGCATGTAAATGAGGGAAGAGATAAAAAGAGAAAAGAAACGCAAGAAAGCGAGGAGTTGCTAATAATCTAGCCTTCACCATTTCCCCAGGTTGTATCTTTCCAAATTTCTCCAATTTAGTTGTGTTGATATGTTTTCGAAATGGGCAACAAAATAAGCGCAGGGGAGGGGTGCCCAAAAATGACTACAATTGTGCATGTTTTGAAATGCTCGAAAGTATGCATGCACATTAGTGATTTACTTAGTTAAAGTGATGGCATGAATGATCAATGAAATTGTGGCCACTAAACCTAATTCATGATGAAACTCTAGGTGAAATTTTTGTTGTATAGTTTTTTAATTATTCTTGAAAACAGTAATCCTCGCCAAGTTTGTTGAAGACATGATTCTTGCATAATTATGCACACCACTCCTCAACTTTTAATTGTTTGAACACTTGAAACATTCTATGTTGAAGAGAGAATTGTTGGTTTAGGGATGTAAGACTTACTTTGAGATGTTGACAAATTCTCTAGAGAATGAATAAGGTTAATGGAAAGGAGGGGATTCAATAAAAAACATTTTGAAAAAACTAAGAAAAAGAAGTGAGCATGTGAGAAATTTTTATCTAATCCAATGGTTGGTGGGACTTAGTCACTAGGATTGCATGGAGACCTCTATTTATTCTCATGTAAAGCGGTCAACTAACTATGAGTATGCATAGTATTCTGAATTAGTTGTGAATTTAGCAATCGAGGGTGCACGGTGACCCTTGTTCACCTTTACATAAAAAGGTTCCTAACTACATAAGAAAAATTATGAAAGCTCACAAAAGAAAGAAATGAATAAGTGTGGGGGAGTAAGTAAATGGAAAGAAAAAAAATTGAGCGCCACACTAGAAGTCCTATGAATACCTCTTACTGCTAGTTGAACTTGTTCAAAAGATAGTAAGTTCACCCTTAGAGTGAGTTGTCCTTAAACTGAGTGTCTTTGACTTGTGACAAAATCATCAAGTGGCTAAAGTGATTAAGGATTGAGGTGCAACAGATACACGAGAATCTATGTTGGAGATGCAATGGGATTGAGGGTATTGTGTTGTTGAATGTTTTTTGAACTATGGAACTCTTACGTGTTATTGAGCTCTAAAATTAAGAAAAGTGGCCATTTCCACGATTTCAGGATTCCATGCATCATGGATTTGAAAATAACTTGATATGGAAGGACGATTTGTTTGCTTGAGGACAAGAAAACTTGTAAGTGTGAGGATGTGATGACTTGACAAAAGGAATCATCATTCTTTGCAATTCATTTGATTTAATGCTAGAATACTTTAATTTTTTAACACTCTATGGCATTATTTACATAAGTGGAGCAATTGATAAAAATTGATCTTAACTTATTTAATTCTTGCATTATTATGGTTATTACAAGTGTTTTAATGATTATGTTTTAGGTTTGAGAATTTTAGGGGATTTTGACTTGGAGGAAATGAACAGACGTGGAACGACTAGCAGTTTAGGAGGAAAGATTCAGTAGTGATTCAAGAAGGATTCCATGCCTTGATGGACTATACAATTAATCTAAAAATTTACATACTAAATGAAAATATGAATTGACTTTCAAATGGCACAAAAATCAGGACAAGCAAATGTTGGACACAAAGTTATCTACAAATGATTGCAACCTATAAGAGGAATTGTGACGTAGTTCAGGATTGCAAAACAAGGATTTGTAACCATGGGATGAAGATTCATGGCTGCAGACAAAGATAGAGAGAAGGGAGTTGTAGTTGCTTTAGGAGTCATGGGCACAACCAAAAGGCCTGCAAGAGTGAGTAACAGTGTGAGTTGCAATAAGGGTGCAATTTCTAAGGGCATTTTTATCCATTCCCTTTTATTTTTCAAGCCCTAGACACCCATGCATATAAATAACTTATTATACACAATTTTTAGGGAGTCCTAGATAGTTTTACACATTAAAAATTCTTAAAGAACAAAGGATCAAGGATTGAAGAAGCGAAGAAGGAAGAATTTGTGCCAAAGTTGAAGGTAAATTAGAAAAGTGATGGAAATTTAAATTAAATAATTTATAAAGTTTGATGATATTTTTTAACTAATTTAAGATCTTATATTCATTACAGAATTATCAACATAAAATGTTGACAATAGAAAAATTCAAAAGCATCCATGCTGGACGGTTTGAAAATCCTTTCCTATGCTAACAAAGAAGGTATGTACTGATTTATAAAATTTGAGCACAAGTTCTGTATGAATTATATTTTCTCCATTTAATATGTTGCTTTACACTCTTCGCTTAAGCAAAGTGGTATATTTGATCCCATCAAACTAGATTTATGGTTGGAGCCTCAATCTAGATGGAAAGGAAGAAATGCATACTAGGAAGCAACTCATCTATGTATTAGTTTTAAAATGTTTTTGTATCATTTGATTTAAATTTATATTAAGTTCTTTTGTACATATAATTGGTCTTATTATTTGATGGACTAGGATAAATTAGAAGAACAAATAAAATTACTACCAGAAGTTGAGACAACCAAGGAATTTAAGGATAATTTATTTGAAAATACTTTTGGAATTTATGGGCATGGGCATGTGAAATGTATGGTTAAAGGAATCATGCCTACGTAGGGTGTCCTTTTAATTCTAGTTCTGAGTAAATAGGCAGAGCTGCTATGAAGGAGTTGATTCAAGCTAAGGTACAAGTTGAGGAATGAGCTAAGATGCTAGTTGAATTAGCTATTTAAACGTCAATGAAGAAGAAAGCACAGTTGGAAGTTATTGTGAGTGCCATGGAAGTATTTCAAGTGGCATATGATTTTTGGTGCTAGTTCTATATCAACTCTACGTGAAAGATCGAATCCTAATAATAGATCATGTGTTCAAGTTGCAATCAAATTTTAAACTATTTTCAAATTTTACAAAGAAAAAAAAGATTAATTACAAGAACTTTAAATTTATAAAATATATTTTACCATAACTAATAATCTCCAAAGAACCATGAGGGGATGAGGAGTGCTTAGGAGATCCTGTACCACTTGCAAGATTTGCAGTGAGCATGTCTTTAAAATGATTTCGGTTATCGAGAGGCTTAAGTTTTTGGACTTCATCATGGATGCTAACATGTAGATGGATTTGATCCTACAGTTGCTTCTAGACTCTTTCTCATAGCTTATCTGAATTATTATACGAATGATATTGAGTGCACATTAGTTGGGCTCCTCAATAAGCTAGTAACTGCACAAATAATCATGAAGGGGAAGTGAAGGAGGTGATTTTTGCCTCTTGCTCCTCTAGTGTGACTAAGAGGGAAAAGACAAAGAAGAAGAAGCCTACCATTCATAAGTCTAATGGGAGTATTAATAAGGCCAAAGCTTCTGTTAAGAATGGAAAGTGTTTTCATTGCAATAAGAATGGACACTAGAAGATGAACTATGCTAAGTACCTCAGCAGTTTTAAGAAAGCATCAAGGATAAGAAACTTTATATTTATGAAACATTTTATACCATTGGTATATTTTTTACTTCTTGGATTTTAGATTTTGGTGCTTCATCTCATATGTGTATTTCATATTAGGATTTGGTCAAAAGTAGGGTGCTTCAGAAGCATGCAATGGTGATAAAGGTAGGAATTGAGCAACTTTTATAGTCATTGCAATTAGGACTGCTTCAATTAGAATATCATCTAGCCATGGAATTATTTTGAGAAAGCTTACTTATGCTCAGTGACTTCAGAACATTGTTTCAATCCCTTTATTAATAAAAGAGAATTATAAATTTTATTTTAGAGGCAATGTGTGCAATATTTATTATTTTAATAAACTAGTTGGCATGACATCTCTCATTAATAGCTTATATTATTTAAATATAGATAATAGTAGCGTGATTAATACTATTTCAAACAAATGTCTAAAGGATAGTTTAAATCCCAAGTATTTTTAGCACCATAGATTAGGTCATATTAGGGATACAAGAATTAGTGAATTGGAGACAGATGTGCTTATTGGCCTATTAGGAAAGGAACCCTTTCCAACTCACGAAACTTGTATCCTTAATAAGGTGGGTAGAAGTCCATTAAATGTGCATTTTAGAAGAACCCCTGAGGTGTTAGAGTTAGTCCACATTGATGCTTGTGATCCATTCTAGGGGACGGGTTCTCTACTTCATAACCTTGACTGATGACTACTCTAGGTATGGTTATCTGTACTCGATGAAGTACAAGTATCAATTTTATAAAAAGTTCAATGAGCTCAAGACACAAGTACAGAAGTAAATTAGCTAGCATGTTAAAGCATTATGATTAGATTGTGTAGGCAAGTACATGAGTGCCAAGTTTGCTAAGCTCCTCAACTAGAATGGCATTATATCATAGTTGATACCACTAGCGACTCCTCAATTAAAAGGTGTAGCTGAGTATAGAAATCAAACTTTATTGGATATGGTTCAATCTATGATGAGCTTTACTAACTTACCCATATCCTTATGGGGACAATGCCCTTCTTGCTACTACATACATTTTGAATAGGATTCCTTCTAAGTTTATTCCCTCCACTATGCATGAGATGTGGAGTCAAAGGAAACCAAGCCTTAGGCACTCAAGGATTTAGGGATGTCTAATTTAACTTAAAAAGACAAAGACAGACAACTTAGAGGTAAGGGCCATTATAAGTTGCATTGTAGGATATCTCAAGGACTCAATGAGATGTGAGTTCTACCTACCCAAAGACAATAGGATTGTCATCAATAATCAAGCACGTTTTCTCGAGGAGTTCATTTGAGAAAGTGGTGGAAGTAGAACAATATTGCTCAAGGAAATCGCAGGGAACAAAGAGTGAGCCCATAAAGCAAATTTCTATTCAAGAGCAACCTTCTAAGATGTATCCATTGCGAAAATCGAGTAGAATCTCTCAAGCATTGAAGAGATATGGTTAGGTCCTATAGAATGAACAAGAGTTGTTCATAATAGTAGATAATGATCATGGAGATGATCTTTCTATCTTTGATCAAGCCATGGTAGACAAGGGTTCCACCAAGTGGTAAGAGGCTATGAAATCTAAAATGGATTCGATGCATGTAAACCAAATATGAACTCTAATGGATCCACCTAAGGGAATTATCCCCATTTGACGCTAGTGGATCTATAAGAGGAAAATTGGTTCAACTGATGAGGTAATAACCTACAAGATTGGCCTATGGCAAAGAGTTATAGCCAAAAAGAGAAAATTGACTATAAGAAAACCTTATCATTAATAGCAATGCTCAAATTCATTTGGATATTACTTTTGATTGCCTTCCACTTTGATTATAAGATTGGCAGATAGATGTGAAAATTGCTTTCCTCAATGGGATATTTGAGAAAGATATTTATATGGTGCAATTTTGCTTAGATTCCAAGCACCAATGTTGCAAGAAAAAAAACAGTCATTAGAAGATATTGTGAGCAAACTAGTGAAGTCTACACATGAAATGATAGGTAATTAGCTAAGACTACCTAAGATTACATGCATAGAACTGACACTTCACTACAAAATCAACAAGCATCTTTGAGGAATATGGAGGTGCAAGTAGGCCAGCTGGTGAAAGAGATTGCAAATAGCCTTGCTAGAACTCTACCATGCACCGCTAAAAACAATCCATTGAGTAAGTGAAGCTGGTAAGTGTGCAAGTAAAAAAGGATAATATTGTAGAAAAGGTGTAAGCGAAAAATTTGGAAGAAGAGGAGAAGAAGGAAGTGATTGGCCTACAGCTATACAAGCTAAAGATTCCATATCCATAAAGGTTGTATCAATCTAAGGTAAAAGAGTAGGTAAGTAAATTTTTACAGGAATTTGAAAAGTTAGATGTAAATAACCCATTAGCGTAAGAAGTGAAGAAATCTCTAATCTATGTGAAGTGTCTGAAAGAAATAGCATCTAGGAAGAGGAAGTTGAAGGAGTTAGAAGAGAACCTAAAGCAAGCACATGTCTCGTTGCTAAGATTAAAAGATCTAGGGAGTTTTTCCATACCTTTTACTATAGGAAATCTTTCTTTTGATAATATATTATGTGATTTAGGCGTAAGTGTGAAGGTAATGTCCTTCCCTACTTTTCAAGTACTTAACATAGGATTGTTGAAGCCTACAAGAATGGTTGTTAAAGTAGCAAATAGATCTATGAAGAGATCATTGGGAGTTGTTGAGAACATATTGGTAAAGGTGGCTGATTTTATTATACCAATAGATTTTGTGATGATGGACATAGAGAGTGAGAAGACATCTCCATTGATATTGGGCCAACCATTCCTAGCTACTACAAAAGCATTGATAGATATGGAGAAAGGTGGCTTGACTTTTCACATTAGCTCTAGCAAGGTAACTTTCTTTATGTACTCTACACACTCTGCCAATACCACACAAGATGTAAAGGAAGATGTTGCAATGTTACATGTGTTTGGTGTCTCTACCAACATTTCAGGTGATGGAGTGATTACAAAAGAAGACATAGACTGCGTATAAAGCAAGGATAACAAATAAAGTGTGGCGAAGGATAAAAAAAGCATCCATTCCTAATGGACAAAGAGGAAAAGCATGTGAATGAGGGAGGCACAAAAAGGAGAAGAAGAAGGGCAAGGAGGAGAGGAGTTCCTACAACTCATGTGGGGGGGTTGTTGTGAAACCCTAAGCATTCCATTCATCCTACTAAGCCATTGGGACGTCGAGTTGTAGACATAAAATACAGTGTTTCTAGGACATAACTCAAGCTTTTTAATTGCTTTAAATGATTTTTAGTACTTTAGGTTGCATTTGCATTTGTTTGATTTTTTGGTTGCATGGAAGAATATTATTTTAGTTCCATTTGGTGCAGGATGAAGGTGACATAAGGGTTGGTTGTGCATGTGAGAGCCAATGTAGAAAGAAGAGATGTCATCACCACCAGTTCCCTAGGTTGTATCTTTCTAAGTTGCTCCATTTTGTTTGTGTTGAGAAGTTTTCAGCAAGGGCAACAAAATCAGTATGGGCAAAGGGTGCCAAATAAATGACTATGATTGTGCATGTGTTGAACTGCTGAAAAGTATGCATGCACATGAATGATTTACATAGCTAAAGTGATGGCTTGAATAATTAAGGAAATTGTGGCCACTAAACCTAATTCATGATGAAACTCTAAGTGAATTTTTTGTTTCGTAGTTCCATAATTATTCTTGAAAATAGCAATCCTTACCTAGTTTGTTGAAGACATGATTTCCATATAATTATACACACAATTCCTCATCTTTTAATTGCTTGATAACTTGAGAGTTTCTATTCTGAGAAGAGGATAGTTGGCTTAGAAATGTAAGACTTACTTTGAGGTGTTGAGAAATTCTCTAGAGAACGAGTGAGGTTATTGGAAAGGAGGAGATTTAGTAAAAAAAAGATTTTGAAAAATTAGAAAAAAAGAAGTGAGCATGTAAGAAATTTTGATGTACTCCAATGGTCGGTGTGACTTAGTTACCAAGATTGTGTAGAGACCCCTATTTATTCTTGTGTAAAACAATTACCTAACTATGAGTATGCATAATATCTTAAATTAGTTGTGAGTTGAATAATCACAAATGCATGCTAACCCTGGTTTACTTTCGCATAAAAAGGCTTCCAATTAAATAAGAAAAATTATGAAAGCTCACAAAAGAAAGAAAAGAATAACTATGGGGGAGTGAGTAAAAGAAAAGAAGAAAATTAAGCCCTACACTAGACATCCTACAAATGCCTCTTCCTATTTGTTGAACTTGTTCAAAAGAGAATGAGTTGACCCTTAGAGTGAGTTATCCTTGAACCAAGTGCCTTTAACTTGTAATAGAATCATCAAGTGGCTCAAGTGATTGAGGTTTAAGGAGTAACACACACACGAGAATCTATGTTAGAAATGTAATAGGGTTGAGAGTATTATGTTCTTGAATGATTTTTTGAACTATGTGACTTTGTGTGTTATTAATTTTTGAAATTAAGAAAAGTGGCCATTTCCATGATTTCATGATTCCATTCATCATTAATTTGAAAATAACTTGAGATGTAATGACAATTAGTGTACTTGAGGACAAGCAAACTTTTATGTGTAAGGGCATGATGACTCGACAAAAGGAATCACTATTTTTTGTAATTCATTTGATTTAATGCTAGAATACTTGAATTTTTTAAAACTTTATGGCATTATTTTCATAAGAGGACCAATTGATAAGAATTAAGCTTAATTTATTTAACTCTTGATTAATTATGGTTATTGTAGGTGTTTTAATGATTTTGTTTTAGGTTTGGAGACATTTAGGTGATTTTGACTTGAAGGAAACAAACAAATTTGGAGGACCAGTAGCTCAAGAGGAGGAAAGAAACTCAAGTAGGATTCCATGTCTTGAAGGACCGTCCAATTAATCTAAAATTTTACATATTGAAAGAAAATTGAATTGGCTTTCAAACAGTTCAAAAATTAAGACAATCAAACATTGGACAAGAAAGTTATGTGCAAAAGATTCCACCTTATGAGAGCAGTTGTGGCCTTGTTCATGACCATGGAACAAGGGCTTGAGACCATAGCTCATAGATGAAGATTGAGAGAAGAGAGTTGCAGCCACTCTAGGAGTCATGGGCATGACCAAAAGGCCCGTGGGAGCAAGTAGTAGCATGAGTTGCAATCAAGTGTAGTTTCTAAGGGCATTTTTATCTATTCCTTTCAATTTTTCAAACCCTAACTACCCATGCATATAAATATAAAATTATGCAAAATTTTTAGGAAGCCTTGGATAGTTTTACACATTAAAAATGCTTAGAGAACAAAGCTGGAGAGATTCATCTATCCACACAATCTAAAATCGTAGACCAAGCTTTTTTCAACTTTTTCCATGATTTTCAAATTGTTTGAATGATGAATAATTTAGGATTGATTTTTATTGATTACATGATGTGTTGCTAAATTTATTTTTAATCTCTTGTATTTGTGTTTAGTGAAAGATAGATGCATGAATTGATGTTTAATTGTCTTTGCACTCGTTATTTGCAATTAATGTTATGAATTGTGAATAGAGGATGTAATCAACCCTTCAGCTTTTTTGTGGTTATGTAGGGAATAATGAGAGTGAAACTTGTGAACTGAACTTTCAATTGTAAACATTAATTTTGTAAGGATAACAGAAGTAAAACCATATGATTAGTGTGGACAGATATTGTTAATCATAAAATTCATTACTTGACTCGGCTAGATTTGGGAGAACCTGCTAAAATCTTGAGTCGAAACTTTAGGAAATTTTGGGAGGATATCCTAGAGACTTTAAAATTAACAATTCATAACAAGATAATTAAATTTATAATTAACGTAATTGGCATACATTGGAAAGTAACACGACACAAGGGGCTAGGCTCTTCAATATCAGTATTTTGTTGTCTTTTGCATGTGACTCTATTTCCAAAGTGTTTGCTTTGCTTTTATTTTCATTCCCATTATCACCTTAAGATAGCTTCATTAATAGGCCCTTAGTTAAATCAATAGATATATATAGACCCTTCTCATAGATACAACACTCATACTCACCAAGTAATTCTCATATAAATTTCAATTTTGGTGTGTTGATAACACGCTTTAGTACTTGTCTATGGAGAAGAGATTTAAGAATAGACGGATATACCAATTCTGACTTTCAGCCAGATGTGAATCATAGAAAGTCTATCTGTAAGTATACTGTCACGGCAATGGAGGAGCAGTAAGTTGGAAGAGTTCTAACGGATATACTAATTCTGACTTTCAGCCAGATGTGAATCATAGAAAGTCTATCTGTAAGTATACTGTCACCACAATGGAGGAGCAGTAAGTTGGAAGAGTTCTAAGGAGAGTGCCACTACAAATTCCAGTATTGAAGTTGAGTACATCGTATCATGTGGTAGTGCAAAAAAGGTTATTTGGATAAAGAAGTTCGTAATAAAGTGTTAGGTGGTTTTAGCTATGGATCAACTATTGTCACATTATTGTGATAACAATGGCACAATCACACAAGCAAAGGACCTAAGATCTCATTAGAAATCAAAATACATTGAGAGGCACTATCACATTATTCAAGAAATCATTGGAAAGGGTGGCATAACGATGTAGAAAATAATTTCAGTGGATAATGTGGCTGACTTGCTTACCATGTCAAAAACCCAAGTACGATAGGATTACTATCTTAAGAAAATGGGTATTAGATACCATAGCAACTAGCACTAGGACTATTGGCATTAGAGTACAATTGGGAGATTGTTAGTAATATACCCTCTAATATTAATTTATAATAAGAGATATTGGTTATATATACAAAATTTTGATTAATTAATAAAATATTTACCCTTACTTGCTGCAATATTATGGTAACTGTTTATGCATATAAATCTTGTATAGGTAAAGTTTTGCATGTACTCATGTAATTATATTAAGAAGCCTTATTCAATGGGATTATGAATACAGACACGAGACTTCTTGGTACTAAATCACTAAAATCAATTCACAGGTCACATATTCTCTGAATGGGCATTGAACAATAGGTATGACTTGCACACTTTGTGTTTATATGGTGAGTATCATGTCATTTAATATAAGATACTAAAAACACATATGGGTAGATACAATATTAGAAAATGAGAATTCAAACACTATCTTGAATAATAAAGCAAACATATGGAATTCACACTTTGATGTCATATCTTACTTTGTGATCGTGAGTACTCATGGGCCTTAAACTTGAGACAACATAATTGAGAAGGTTCATGTGATCCATTTACTTTATTTTAATTGGGTTATGATATGGGTCGTAGATTAGGTGTTATTTGTATCCTTCTAAGTATACTCATTGTCAATTAAGAATAAAACTAAAGAGTCACAAAAGGTTGGATGATGATAAGTTGGTAAATCAGTTGAGGCATGAAACAAGACTTGAGAAGTCTCATAGAGAAATTAATTTGATTGTAATTGAATTAGACTTAATAAATTCTCCATAATACTTGTTAATAATGAGATTATTAATTAAAAACATAGTGGATCTTTAATTTAATTAATGAGATTAATTAAATTAAAGGATAAGATACAAATGAAATTATTTAGTTCTTATCATATTTGTTAATAATGTGATTATTAAATAGAAGTAGGATAGGTCTTTG
This sequence comes from Avicennia marina, assembly GCA_019155195.1. Taxonomy (NCBI): domain Eukaryota; kingdom Viridiplantae; phylum Streptophyta; class Magnoliopsida; order Lamiales; family Acanthaceae; genus Avicennia; species Avicennia marina. The sequence goes on along the minus strand of CM032766.1, from coordinate 6,145,534 downwards.
ACTTGACTAATAAGATTAATTAAATGAAAAGATATAATTCTAGTGACACTTAACTATAAATGGGATTAATAGTTATAGGTTGAATGTGCTTTAATTATTAATAAAATTAATAATTAAATAATATATGGGCTTGAATTAAATAGAAGTTCATGTATGAAGCCTATGTAGCCCATTTCATGTTTGCCTTAAGTACTTTATATGAAAATAGGATTCTTATCTTGAGTAGGATATTGTGTGTTGGGAACATAGGATTTTTAAGAGTTCCAAATCAACAGACAATTAAAAAAATTAAGAAAATTCATTTGTCCCCTATCAAGGAAGAATGATAGGGTTTTCTAGCCTCTTTTAGTTTTTTTTTCTTGGGGGATAGTTTTGAATTAATCTATTTCAAATTTTAATATATATATATATATATATATTGTTATTTTATAATTTATGATTCATAATAAATATTTTTATATTTTTCATATAATAATTTTTAAAAATTTTATAATTTGAAAATTTTAAGTTTTTAGAAAAATAAAAAATTTGAAATTTATATTTTGAAATTTATTTTTGTAAGTTAGAAATAAATTTTCTATGCTCTTTATAGAATAAATTTAACAAAAAAATATTTTAATGTTTTTAATTTATATTTTCTCAAATATTTTGGTATTTTTAATTTTTATACATATTTTATACTTTCTATAGCATAGATATGTCTCTAACTTTTATTTTTATTACAATTATATCCCTCATGTATGGCTAATGTATAATAAATTTTGCTCTGAACGAGATATCGAATTTGAGAAATCAATTGAGGTGTAAAATTGGATTTCAATTCAATTTTTTAGATGTCAATACTTTTCCATTATCCTCTCCCCTAATTAGTCTTAATTATTTGTTGGAAATATATTGGAGAGGATGTCTGTAATTTTCTGAATGAGATGGTGACTTATGTGACTAGTCCTAACATCACGGGTTAGCATTGTTATTGTCCCTTATATTGTCGAATTTACATAATATTAAAGCTATACAAAGTTAACTTTTTCCATAAGAAAGGGGAGAGGTATTTACAATTAGGGAATATAGCCATTGTCCAAATGAGCTTGAAATTTTTTCTTCTTAAAACATAGTTGAGCTAGAAAATCACTAAACAATTATGATTTGAATACAAGAAAATTAGTCATTAGTTACAGTCTTTTTCCCTACACATGAAATAATGCGAGCATTATATTTTTGCCTACAGTTGTCCTTTTGCAAACATTAAGTTTTTAGAAAGTCTACAGTTAAGAATTAAATGTAGCCAATAAATATTATTACCTATACTTCCGATACCGTAAGCAATATTTTTTTGAAAAATGTAGGCAATTCATGATTGCTTACACATAGATAGTTGTAAGTCATAGTACATTTTAAAGCCTATGGTTTAAGAGAAAAAGTGTAGGTAAAATTAAAATCTCATAAAAATAACAATATTAATTGAAAAAGAAAAAAAAGAATGTCAAAAGTATATTTATTAATTTTCTTTTATTTAGTTTTTTTTGGAAAAAATTGAGTAAACTATATTGTGAAAAACTAAAATATTGTATAAAATAAAATAACTATTGAGAGAAAATCTATTATAAGTTTGATACATGTAAAAATATTTTATTGTTTGTATATAATGTGTAAAAAATTTACTTGAGTTTTCAAATATGTAATAATCAATTCCAAAATTTTAGTCAAAATAACAAATATAAATACAAAAATTATTATGTGATAAAAAATCTAAAATTAAATTAAAAATAAATGAAAATATGAAACTAACAGCGCTTTTGAGAACTCAAAGCAATTCAAACCCCATTGTATTATTACGTTTTTTATTTTCCTAATCAATAAACCAAGCCCTAATTTCATTCATTTTCACAGCTTTCTTTCTCCTCCATCGCGTTGTGCATTGCCTTTGCCCATCTCATTTCTTCCAATTGTCCAGCCATTTTTTTTCTCATTTCTTCTCTGGTGTGGCTATTTCTATTGTGCCCTACACTTTCCTCGCTTCATTACCCATGTCTTGTAGTTCTGTTTCTTGTGTTGGTTTGTTGAACCATCATTTATATCAGTCTTGCGGCTCTATTTATATCAGTTCACTCATGCCATGTATTAAGTGAAATTAGATTCAAAACTCTCAAGGATCACAAGCTACTCCAACATTATGTATGTGAGCATACACCCCTTTAGCTTTTGTAGTTATTTTAAATCCCGTTTAGCTGCAACCTAATATTCCCTTCCTAAATTACTATAATATATGCCTAGTATTCCCCTGATGAACTCAAGATCCAAATGGATACAAACTTGCACCACTTTTAGTGCATAGGGAATCTCAATAATGAACTTGGAATGAACTTTGTTATTTGGATAACATTTGAGGCTGAACTTACCTCCCTTTGACACAAGCACGTCACATGGATGACAATTATACATGTCAAACCTTTGTAGTACACTTTTAATGTTGTCCTATTGTGATAATTCAAGGATTCTCCAAGATCTATCATGATGAATTTGGATTCCTAACACATATGATGCTTCGCTAAGATTTTTCATTGTAAACAATTCAAAAAACTTCACTTGAATTTTTGAAAAGATAGTACACTACTGGAAAATAGAGTGCTAATAAATGGTAGTGATTAGAAAAAATATAAATTTAATCCCTCAAAAGTTATAGTACACATAATCAACATTCGCCTAGATCTAAATGATAGAATGGCAAGATAAAACATAAGGTAGCATTGATAAGAAGCCTATTTTAGCTCGTTGATGGACTTTTTAGATTTGTAGAGCAAGTTGTTATCCTCAAAAGTTTTATACGAATGATTGGCAATTATAAAATTTACAAGGTAACCTAATGGCTGATCCTTTCCAGAAAGATCAATATTTTATCAATTAATCAAAGTTTTAAATATACAACCAATATCCCTCATTGTATATTGGTGTTATAAGACATATCCCTAATATGTTTCAAATTAAGCAAGGCATACAAGTCCCACCACAAAAGCACTTATATATATAAACCCATTTTGCTTAAATGAAGCATTTACGCGGGCATTAAAGCCGATGGAATAACATATAGTTACTCCAATTGATTGCGAAAATTATCATGGAGGGAAAAATTAGCTTCATCATATATCACCAAATTGGAAGCATTATCAACAGAGGATAGTGAAAGACTAGCACAAGGCGACTAGATTTCCTGCACATGCATGGCTAAGCCTAGTTCATGAGACTAATAACTCATCCCATTCTCATTAAGTTCATGCTCAAGAGATGTAAGCAGATCCAAATTACCACAAAACTGATCACTACCATTTATTAGCACTAGAATTTCATCAAGATTAGGGCCCAAAACTTGCACTGGAATTACATGGTACATCAATGTCTATGAACAACTTGATCAAGTTGTCCTAATTACTACAAGAGAACGTAGATATTGCTTCCCTCCTATAGTTCTCTGCACCAACTTGATAGGCAAAGGAATTAGCCAAAAATCCTAATAATTTTAGTCCACTGCCCTTAAAGTTGCTCTCCCTATGCTCCCTCTTGATCATCCATTATGAATTCCCAAGAAATCTCAAACTTTTACACTGCCTTTGGGGCACACAATGACAAAGCAAAATTTCAAGGTGGAAGGGCCTAGATAGGCTTTAGGAGCTGATGTAGGAACATCAAGGGTGTCATCATTAGGAATTAAGGCAAGCAGTGACTAGAGAGTAGCCAACTGTAGGTTCAATTCTCAGTGCTACTATTGTAGTTAGTTATTTAGTCTATTGATCTCGCACCCTATTGCCTCCTCTAGTCAAACGGTCCTTAAATGATTAGGGGACACTCGTTCCTTCGGGTGTTGTAACACTAGTTAAGTCATTTAGCTTGTCGAGTAGTAACATGCATCCACTAAAGTGAACTAAAAGGAGTTTCAAGGTAGGCTTAGTGTGATTAATCTTCAACTTGCAGGCCAAAATCTTGGAGATTAAAGGATGGTGCACCAAGTGAACAGTGGTGTTTCAAGATTCAGCATGCTGCATGATGTTGTTGAAAGTAATGGTACCCAAGTTGATTCGCTGGCCAGTCCACAAGTAGTAAATCATCACTTTCATTTCATGGGATACCCAAGCTATTGGGTGTTATGTTCCCTGGTGGCTTCAGAGGCATCCTCTTTAGAATCCCCATTCATTGTCAGTCCAATACGATTCTTTGTTCTCTCCTTCCTAGACCATGTTGTTATATCTAAAAAACCAACATTAATAGTTTTTGTAACAATTTTAGTTCAAAGATTAAATACCCAATTGGCCTTGCTTGTGGTTGCGTAGCTAAGAAATATCTCATCATCACTCCTGGCATCAAATCTTCCCAGTTGTTCACAATCATTGAGCTTGAAGCATTTGTTTCCAAATTCATTAAAATGTTTGATGTTGAGATGTCTTCCCTTGCAAAGCTCATATGGGCATTTTTTTTTCAACACTGGCCACAGGTAGATAGGGTTGATAACGTAACACCCCATGCTTACTGCTTTTACCCATAAGTATGCCTTTACTTCTCTAGCCTGCATCGTCACTCGAGCTATTTCCTAGAGAGATCGACTTTTCCTTTCCACAAAACCATTTGTTGTGGTGTTTTTGGAGTAAAGTATTTGTAGAGAATTCCATGTTCTTTACAAAACTTTGAAAACTCTTTATTTTCAAATTTCTTACCATGATCGCTTCTATTTCTTACTACCTCTGTCCCTTTTTCAATCATGCATTGAAGATATATCCTTTTGAGGGTGCAAATGTATTATTTTTCTCCTTGAGAAAGTCCACCCATGTGTATCACGTATAGTCATCCACATAGACATTGATGTACCATGTACCACCGAAGCTGGTACCATCAATTGGTCTTATAATGTCCATGTTCCAAAATTCCATTACGTGGGATGTATGCAAATGTCATAACACCAGGTGATCATTGCTTTATTATTTCCCATGTTGACATGCTTCGTAGGTTAGGACATCAGAGTCATTTATTCAAGGCAATCCTTTAACTACTCCTGATCTGAGAAGTTTTGAGCATAGTCGGTAGATTATATGCCCTAGCTACCTATGCCCCAGAGTTGGTTGACATGGCAATGTTCCACTTCTCGCTTACTCCCTCACTTTTTTTACACACTCAATTTGATATATTACAATGATCCTCAAATCGAAGGGACAACACTTCATTTTAAACATTCAAGTGTATTCAAAAAGGTTTAAGTCGTCCAATGGATTCTTTAGCCTTAAATCCTCAAGATGTCAACAGCTACGATTCATTTTGAGCAAGATTCTCCATGAAATCCACTAAAGATTCCAACTACTTTAGTTCTGACCAAACATCTAGGACCTAGTGTTTCAATACTAGCATTGACTTTCCTTGTATATGATATAAGCTTTCCATCTTTAAGCAAATTTGATTCTCTCAACAAGAAGTACACATTTTTCCTTTCTTCAAAGTATATTTTTAAATGATTCCATACTATACATAGACATAGACATAAGATTTACAAAAATCAAATCTTCAAGATTGGACGAGAATATTTCACAACTCTTCCCTAAAACAGTTCGATCAACTACCCTTGAAAACTTTCCATAACTGAGTTGCTACCACAACATTACCAACTCATATATCTGCTCGGTACCACATCATTTCATCATTACTTCATCAACTACTATGTCATTTGCCGCGTTAGTTGCCACATCAATGCCATGTCAGCACTACGCCAGTGCCATGTTATCGCAACATCAATGCCAAGCTGATAGTCCCATTAACAATCTCCCAACACTTTTTTTCGCAGGGCACTTTTTGAATTTTCTTAAAGAAAAATTCTATGTGTCCATTAGTCCAATTCTTGGTGATTTATTCAATACCATCAGAATTTAATAAGGTTTTCAACAAGTAGCATTAGAAGATTGGAAGTCCTATGTTGCAATATAGTTCAAAGCAGAGGAGGATTTAAAATAAACTGCTTACAATAGTAGCAGAATCATTTAAGCAAGCCCCAACTTTCATGATAATCATAATTATTTAGCCAAAAGAGACAAGCAAAGACTATTAATAAAGTCCAAAATAAGTAAAGCAGCTCGTTAACAAGTTCTAGATAAGTCCAACAGAGTAGTGATTAGCATCCCAAAAAGTCATCATCTAGCCAGTCAAAATGTAGGAGCACGTGTGCCCCAACATCAATCTGCCAAGTATCAGTAGCAGCAACAATAGTTCATTAGAAGTTGCAAAAAAAATCCTAAAAAAAAAATTACAACAACAAAAATCCACCAAAAGAGCTAGCAAGGCATTCATGTTCCAACATCATCATTATGAGTAGAGGCAAGTAGTGACTGGAGAGTAGCCAATTGAAAGTTCAATTCTCGACACTACAATTATAGCTGGTTGATCTGTCCATCAATCTTACATCCTATTGTCTCTAAATGTATATTAACTCCAGTTAAACAGTCCTTAGATGATTGTGAGACACTCGTTCCTTCTAATGTTATGACACTAATTAAGTCACTCACCTTTCTGAGTCGTAACATGCATCCACTAAATTGAACTAGAAGGAGTTTCAAGGTAGGTTTAGAGTGGTCAATCTTTAAAGTATGGGCTAGAATCATAGAAATTAGACAAGGGTGCACCAAGTAAACAGTGGTGTTTCGAGATTTGGCATGCTGCATGATATTGTTGAAGATAATGGTACTTGGGTTGATTCACTAACTGGTCCCTAAGTAGTACATCAGCACTCCCACTTCATGGGATATCCAAGTAAAGTTGGTTAACAGCATAAGAGCATTCATAGCAATGCGATAGAGAACATAGTATTTCACACTAAGTGCAAAGGATTGAAGTGTAGAAGTTAAAGGCCATGTACCATGTTCATAACCTATAATCACCCTAGAAATTTCATCAAAGTCTAGATCAAAGTTCTTTGGATATGCCTTATTGAACTCATTCTCCTAGTGTTGCAACATCTCCCTAATGACAGTTGGTGAAAATCGAATTAGCTTTCCTCGAATGTACACCTTATGGTACACTTAGAATCACTCTCCCCAGCATCGTTCTTTAGATTTGAATAGAACTCCTCCACAAGACTTAGATAATAAACATCATGGAAAGTTAATACATCGAATAAGGCAATTTCTTTAATCAAGTCAGGAACACCAAATCTTGTACTTTTTAGGATCAAGAAATTTTTCAGCGATGACTTTTCTTCCTCCAACATAAGCAAACTGTCCCTTGCACTTGGCATCATAGAATTGAATAGTGGAGGCCTTAGAAATGTCAATACCTTTCCTTTTACATGAAAAGGCTTCTCCTTTCTTTCTCTTTTTCTTCTTGGGGGATTCAGAGGGTTCCCTAACTTCTTCTTGCGGTGTCTTCTCCTTCTATTGTGTTTCAATCACCAACTCAGTCTCAACTTTAGGTTGAAGGGGTTCTGGTTCACCCTCTACAGTGGTGCTTCTGCATCTCGAGTAACTTGTTAGCCCTTAGCAATAGTATTAGCTTGTTGCTCTAGTTCAAATTCTAACACTAGTTCACAAGCTAACCTTTCTTCCCTCTTCACATTGTCCTTTGCTTATGACGAGTTTCCTTTTTTAGAAAGACAACTAGAAAGGGTACAAGTTTAATAGTGACCTTTGTCTCCAAGTGCACTTGTTCTGCTAGAGCTTCATAATATGGAACCTATTCCTCAACTGGTGCTGGAACATCTACCAGTGATGGACTTGTTGGTGTTGAAGTTCTAGCATGTCCTTTTCTCACTTGCATCTTCAGTGGATTGGGCTCAGATTGGGCCTAGAGATGGACCAAACAGAGGTCAATTTCAATCTTAATTTAGAAAATCTTCTTAAATCTAGTGGTTTAGTTAGGATGTTTGCCTATTAGGTTGATGTTATAACATAGTCCTCTATAACCACATTTTCTTCCATAAGTTTCCTAATAAAGTGGTATTTAATTTCAATTTATTTGATCTGAGAATGTTGAATTGAATTCTTGGAAATGTTTATGGGACTTTGATTATTACACTTAATTGCTATAGTGCTTTATGGAACTCTATAGTCCAAGAGCATTTGTTTCATCCACAAAGGTTGTGTATAACAAGCACCCAAGGTAATGTAATTGGATTCCACCATGGATAATGAAATAGAATTTTTTTCTTTGCTAAACCATGATACGAGATCGTCTCTTGTATGAAAACATGCCCTCGTTGTGCTCTTTCAATTATCAACATTCCTTTCTTAGTCAGCATCACTGAACCCAACTAAGTCTGGACTTGATCTTCTTAAATACTAAATCCTTAGTTCACTCTTGCCATGTATCCAAATGATAAGCTCCCACTGCTCAAATGGAATCTAAAATACGAGTGACATTCTAACAAAAAAGAAAACAACAATTACTACTTCAATAAGAAGATTTCAAGCCTTGTATTTTGTTCCTATAAGCTTAATACAAACTAAGTGACTCTAAACTCGATACATGACTGCTACCATTTTGTTGCAATATATCCAAAGTGGCATCCTGTAGTTCAAAAATGAAGCTTTATAGCCAAATGACTTAATTAGCTCTCTTATTTTCTAGCATCAAGTGAAATCAAATTCCAAATTCTCAAGGATCATAAGCTACTCCAACATCCTGTATGTGAGCATATACCTTGTCGTCTTTTGTAGATATTTTAAAACCCTTTTAGTTAGAACCTAATATTCCTTTCCTAAATTACTGTAATATCTACCTAGCATTTCCCTGATAAACTCAATATCCAAATGGATACAAACTTGCACCACTTTTGATGCATAAGGAATCTCAATAATGAACTTGGAATGAACTTCATTATTTAGATAACATTTGAGGTTGAACATACCTCCCTTTGAGACAAACACATCACATGGCCTACAATTATACATGTCAAACCTTCATAGTACCCTTTTAATGTTGTCCTATTGTGATAATTCAAGGATTCTCTAGGATCTATCATGATAAATTTGGATTCCTAATACATATGATGCTTCACAAAGAATTTTCATCGTTAAACAATTCAAAAAACTTCACTTGAATATTTGAAAAGACAGTAGACTCTAGAAAATAGAGTGCCATCCACATACAACATCAAAAATATAAATTTAATCCCTCTAAAGTTAAAGTACACATAATTAGCATTCACCTCAATCTAAATGATAGAATGGCATGATAAAACTTAAGGTACCATTGATAAGAAACCTATCGTAGCTCATAGATGGACTTTTTAGATTTTTATAGTAAGTTTTGTCCTCATAAGTTTTATACGAATGGTTGGCAATTATAAAATTTGCAAGGTAACCTAATGGCTGATCCTTTTCAGAAAGATCAATATTTTATTAATTAATCAAAAATTTACATATACAACCAATATCCCTCACTGTATATTGATGTTATAAGACATATTTCTAATATGTTTCATATTAAGCATTGTACACAACTCCCACCACAAGGGCACTTATATGCATAAACCCACTTTGCATAAATGAAGCATTTATGTGAGCATTAGAGCTAATGGAATAACATATAGTTACTCCAATTGATCGTAAAAATATTGTGGAGGGCAAAACTAGCTTCATCGTATACTACCAAATTGGAAGCATTATCAACCAAGGATGGCGAAAGACTAGCATAAGGTGACTAGATTTCCTGCACATACATGGTTGAGCCCAATTCAGGAGGCTAATAACTCATCCCACTCTCATGGGTCCGTGCTCAGGAGATGTAAACGGATTTGGATTGCCACAAAACTGATCACTACCATTCACTAGCTTTGGAATTTTATCAAGATTAGGGCCCAAAAATAGTGCTAGAGGGATGTAGTATTCAACATTGGAGTTGAATACACTTGCCTATTCTTGGCTATATCCATCACGAAATACTGAATATGAACACAAATTGCTGTAAAATTAAAAGAGGATTATACTATTTCCTGCATTTGATTCATTTGCCTATGCATCAGGTTATAACAGACCAGTACTATTGTGAGGTATATATGTAGTAGTTGCAATATATATATATATAGTAGTTGCAATTGGAGCCATGACCTCTTCTTTTTGTTTCCTATTGTCTAATTCTTGCAATTGTAGCATCTGGGCTATAAGATTTGGTGGTGGTAGATTCAAGAAACCAAGCAAAATACTCAAAGTGGTCATAATTAGATAATTGGCTACTAAATTGTTTTCAAGATATTCGATAGTTCTTTCCTAGAGTTTCTTCTTGACTTTTGTATTCCAGTAGTTCTTGATATCATTGTCAGTTCTTCTAGGATGTTTTGTTGCTGTTTGTGACCATTTGTGACCACCAGCAATGAGATCAAGCTCCACATTATAAGATATTATCTTACCATTTGGTTTGTCTCAACAGAATTTGAGTATTTGAGAAAATTAATTCAAACTGGTAAATAAGGAGTGGCATGTTTAATCCGTAAAGAGTTTAGGAGTAATTACAGCACTCTTTCCTAGAACTTGGGGTATATGCAGCAACCTACTCTCATATATGAAATATGGAAAAAGCTAATTTTATGCAGCAATCTATGGAGAATCTATGCAGCAAACCTAATATGTTTAGAATAAGTAACAAATTTTGAATTTTTTAATTTTTATAAAATATAAATCTTTATTTTTCATTTTTAGGAAATCTTAAATTTATTTTTATGAGTTAGAGAATAAAATTTTATGCTCTTATAAAATTAATCTAAATTTTTTTTTCTATTTTAATTATAAATTAGAAACCATTTTATTGTGTGAAAATAAATGTTACAGGTATGCCTTTGTTGTAAAAATATAAAAGTTTTAAAAGTACAAAACAATTTAATAAAATATAAATTATAAATATAGAAATATTTATGTTTTCAATTTATTGTCTAAAGATCTTAGAAAAGTTATTTTCCACCTTATAAATTTTATAAATTTAAAATTTTTAAATTTTCTTAAAGATTAAAGATAAAGAATTATATTTTCCAAAAAATAAAAAATTCATAGTTTATAATATTTCTCAACAATATTATCAAAATATTATAAAAAATAAATTTTACAAAATTATAATGAGATAAGTTTGAGCTTTTTACATAACACGTCACAAGAAAAAAAATTAGTCAATTGGCTTAAAAGTCAATCAAGGGTAAAATTAGATTTTCACATAATTTTTTTGTTGACGTGATCATTCTCTGGCCTAACACTCTCTGGATGGACTAAATTGTTGGTCAAAGAAATAATTCAGAGGCGGTCTTTGTAATTTCTCATTCTTAAGGAGAGGTTTTGTATGTACCTCAAACTATAGGGGAGAGTGGCATGATTTCTCCAAAAATTTTATTTGACAATATAATACTTTAATCTATACATTTTTTTCTCCAAATTCAATGGTTGAGGATTTTTTGAATTTTGGTTGGTCCTTTGCATAAAGATCAATGTTTTATTAATTAATCAAAAGTTATTGTTGAGGATTACACGAGAATTGTCGAAATCCGCATAGGAAAGGACCAGCCTCACATTTTGAGAATTGCAGTTGCACTTAGAAAAAGGATAAAATACTCAATTTCTTGAATTTGGGATTAAGTAAGAATTATTTTACTGAATGGGAACCCAAAGAAATGAATCCAATGAGCAACCAAATTGGTGGAGCTAGGACTAAGTAAGTGGGTTGCCTTGCAAATTTTATGCCTTGTGCAAAATTATTTGTCCTTACAAATGAATTTTATGCTAAGTCATCTTTTAAAAGTCTTGCAGTTAGTTTGATTTTACCGTATGAATAAATTTCCCTACAATTGATATTTTGACAATTGCCTTATGATAATTAATTTTATCAAGCTAGTAACTTTTATATTATGATATAAAAAGATTTTTCTCCATTATTCATGAAAAAAAAATTGTCCAATCAAATGGTAAATATAAGATTTTATAAATTCTTTTGTTATGAAAATTGTGGATATGAGTAATCCATTAGTTTTACATTGAATTACAAGGTCAAATGTCTTGACTAAGACTGAGGTTTATGATAAAGTGCTCATGAATTAGTTAACAAACACTATTATTAAGAAATGAGTTCTGAACCCTTAAGTATAGAAGTAATAGTAACCCCTTTAGTTGGGGCAATAGATTAAGTATGCGACCTTCTCAATTGAAGTTAAAAATTAAGCGTGTGACCCTCTCAATTGAGATTAAAGATTGAGATCTACTTAATCAGGATAGAAGATTGGGACCTTCAGCTAGTGACAAGCTAACCCTTTTAATCAAAGTTATAGATTGAGTCACATGACCTTCTTAATCGAAGTTATAGATTGAGCACGTGACTCTCCTTAGTTTAAGGTAAACAACTAAAGCCTTAATCAGTGGTAAAGGAATATGAGATGTTTAGAAACTATGAGCAAGCAAATGAAAATGGGAAATTGAATGGTTGTGATATATACATTGAAATTTTTATCACAGTTTCAAAATATATTTCAAGCGACTTAACAAAAAAGAATTTTCTTTCTACTAACCTCTCAAAAAGGCAAGTAGATCTACTTACAACATGAATAATCACTATCAAATTTCGAAAACTATTACTGCACATGATGTAGTTAAGGGCGAGGACATGGACCACACTTGGGGATGATAAAACGCCTAGGGATAGAAGTGAGAGAGACTTACAATCATAATAAATTTTTTTCTTTAACAGTTGAGAGTTCAAGTAGTATGAATGAATGAAGATGATTATATGTTTCTGCTACATTATTATTGTCATCGTTTAGTTACATTAATGTTAGGCATTGATATTCTTTGAGATAGTTGTTTTGAGGGTACTGCCATATTCAGCCCAAATTATGCGTGAGTTAGAGAGCGGTATCTAAGCTTAGGTCTCAACCTTAAGTGTGTACAACATCTAAGAGTTAGACTGAGCTTAGATTTTTTACCTTAAGGGTGTATGATGTCTAAGATTTAGACTCAGACTAGGTCTCGCTCCTAAACACATAAGATGTTTGAACTTGGGCGTTGACCCTAGGAGCATATACTGTTAAGGCATAAATCATAAGGTTGAGTGACCATACATTCATGTATGTATAAGATGTTGATTAAATTTGATTAGACACTAACCAATTTTGACCTTGTGGCCTGAATAATAGAAGGAACAAGCATGCCAGGAAGCTATGCACACTCGAGCATTAACTCTCCTACTATAGACCTGATGGACTATCTCCTCACCGCCTTAGGTCAATTTAGACAAATGGGGACAACCATGGTTGAATTGCAAAGATGGTGATAAGCTGTTGAGGGAGAAATTAGAGAGCTTAAAACAAATGTACAGTCAGCATAAGAGGAAGTATGTGCAGATGAAGGCCAATTTCACAAGCTTTGAGAAGAAGCAAGCTGATATAAGGATAGCCTAAAAGTTTAGGATAGCTAAACTAAAAGGGACGAGAGAAGCCTTGATAGAGTAGGTGACCACCCTCCTCATCGAGAATGATAAGCAACATGAGCAAATCCATGTACTAGTGTCAAAGCTAGAGGAGAACCTAGAGAAGAATTTCAAGATATGAGCTCAAGCCTTATATGTAGTGTAAAAATTTAGGAATAGGGCACGAAGGAAAGAGAGTTAGCAAGAATAAAAATAGTGACTTTTCAGTGACCTTAGGATGCCAATGAGATTATCTCATTTTTTATGTTTATCAATATTAAAATTGAATAATTTAAAATTTTCCCTTTATGTTATTAACTACCTATTTTAACTATTTCTTATATGTTATGCAACTGAGACACTTGTAAATTATTTATCATTAAACATTAAGAAACCTTAGTTATGTAGGAAAATAGCTAGTCATCCAAGGTGTACTACACAAAACCCTCATTTTGTTGCCTCTTTAAACAATGACAATGAGCAACTATTTACCTACCCTCCACCTCTACCCCCCTGTACGACCTTAACTGCAACCTCCCCTTGGCTAAACAGGGCTAAGGCAAGAAGATTTAATCGCAATAGCTACCACAATGCCCAAGTAGGTAGGACCCAACACCAGGCCCAGCCCTAACCCTAACCCAACCTAACATGGGAACTAGGTCCCACTACGAGGCCTTGAGAAGAGTTCACATGCCCACATTCATTGAATCACATGACCTTGAAGTGGTACAGAATGGCTCAAGAAAATGGAAGATGGTTCAAACTTATGGAGGTCCTTGACAAAGTACGACCAAGGGTAATGGTGCCCATCCTCATGGGCAAAGTGGTGCTTTGCTGGGAGGGAGTTTCTCGCATGCTATTAGAATAAGAGCCCATAACTTGTTACAGATTTTGAAAGACGTTCTTCAACAACTTCTTTCCTAATGTCAAGGGCGCACCTATCTTAAAGGCATTATATAAAATGGTCCCAACATAGTTAAAGAAATTAGAGGTCCCTAGACAAGAGACAAATTAGACCTGGTATGTCACTTTGGGAAGGCCTTGTCTTATTCACAAAAAGAAAGGTGCAAGCTTGAGGTTGATTATAGGGTACAGAAAACTCAACTAGATCATGATCAAGAATGAATATTCCTACCTAGGATCAATGATCTATTCGAGCAACTCGAGTCGACTAGAGTATTCTTTAAGATTGATTTAAGGTTGGATTGTCATCAATAAAAGAACAAAGTTGAGGATATACCCTCAGGTTCACTTAGAATTAGGCATTTTTAATTCTTGGTGCTTCTATTTTGGTTAACTAATACCCTACAATTTTCATGGATCTCAGGAACCAAGAATTTAGGTCTTACCAAGACAATTGTGGTGGAATCTATGGGTGAAATTTTAGTTTACTCTCCTCAGTAAAGAAGAATATAAGAAACATTTGATGGTAATCCAATAAACTGTTAGGGAGAAATAAATTTATACTAAGTTTAACAAATGCAAATTTGGGCTAAGGAGCATAACACTTTGAAACATATGTCATCACTACCTCCATCCGTTTGAGAATAAGGTATATTAAGTTTCAAAGATAAAACTTATTGTAAGGGAGGAGGATATGATGCCCGATATTTTTGAGGTAAAAAATAGAGTGATAATAATAAAAAAGTGTGTGTGTGTGCACGTGCTAGATTAGCCATTAATTGGGAGGAGTACCATAAATAGAAGATTCCATGGATCATAGATGGGGGTGCACCAAGTGAAGGTTAAACTCCTTCCATGTCCAAGTGGTTGGCTACCGTAATTGCACATGTGCAAATTGGAAAGATGAACTCTTTCAATCTTGTAAAGGGCTGGCACACTTTAAATTAACATCTCCAACGATTACAACAAACCTCTCCACCTCCCAAACCTTACTAGACTGCTACTAAATGAAGAATAGGAGAGAAATTTTCCACTCACCTTTAAGGTAATCCTAAGCCAAGTCATGCTATTTCAATTCAACACACATAGGAAATTATTGTTCTAGGCCTTTTCACACAAATATAAGGATGTTATTATGCACATGAACGCCAAAATTTGACAAATGGTTTAGTATAGACATGTACATGTGGATTTGTATGAAAATATGTGGATACATGTAGGCAATGATGAACTTCTTCGTGTATAATCTATGACATAGTTTACCTAGAACTTTTTTTAAACCACTAATTGATTAATAGATAGAAAAAATGAATTTTTCTCACCTTTTATGACCTTGAAGGAATATTCAAATTGATTATATGCTAAGAAATATAGTTTTTTTTTTTTCATTTTCCCACCCACCAGGTTGATCCGAGTGAATTCTAGATCGATCCTTCTCAACTGTCGCTGTGCGATCAACAAGAATTGATTGTAGGAAGCCACAATTGTATTTTCAGTGGCCTCCAAATTGACACTCATGCTTGGCAAGGATCGATACTAGCCAATTATGGTTGCGTGATCTATCGCAAGCCAATTGTAAAGCTAACAATCCTCTGATTGACCACATGGGCCTAGCATGATCAATCCTAGTTAATTTGAGCAACACAATTGACCTAGATCTATCACAAGGCAATCCAATCGTAAATTCAAAAGCCTCCAGGGTTAATTGCTATACTACCCAATCAATCCAACATAATCCTGATTAATCCCCTAGTACCCAAAGTTGATTTGGGACCCGTTTTCATGATTCTTTAACTTGTTTTGAATTTTCAACCACTGTGCATGCACATGTGTCCACCATGTACCAGCACAAAGCACTATCCACACAACTCTAGAACGTAAAACTCAAAACTACATGAAAATCCTTTGGCTTACACGAGAATTATCACAATCTACGTAGGTAAGGATTGTCCTTACATTCCGAGACTTAAGGTTACACTTAGGGAAAGGATAGGATACTCAATTTCTTGAATTTAGATTAAATAAGAATTATTTTTTGAATAGGAACTCAAGGACACAAATTCTGTGACCAAGTGAATTAGTGGAGCTAACGCTAGTTAAATGGGTTACCTTGTAAATTTTATAAGAACCTTATAAAAAACGATTTGTCTATATAATGAATTTTATGCTAATTAATTTTTGAAAGTTTTGCAACTACTTTGATTTTACTATAGGCATGAATCTCCCTATAATTGTTATTTTTACACCTACCTTATGAGAATTAATTTTATGGAGCTGATGACTTTTATATTGTGATATAAAATGATTTTTCTCCGTTATTAACAAAAAACTAATTGTCCTATCAAATAGTACTTTGTATGCTTTCATAAATTATTTTGTTATGACCCTCTCAATCATGTTAAAAGGTTGGGATCTTTAGCCGATGAAAAGCTAACCCTTTCAACTAGGGGTTATACATTGAATATGTGACCCTATCAGTCGAACTTTTAGATTGAGCCACGTAACCCTCTTAATCAAGGTTATAGATTGAGCACATGACCTTTTTTAGTTGAGGTAAATACAAAGGCCCTGATCTATGGAAAAAGAACATGAGATGCCTGGAACCCATAAGCATGCAAATGAAAATGTGAAATTTGATGATTTTGGAGATCTATATTGTGAGATTTGTTGTTACTAAAACTTTTTTTTTCAGATATTTTGCAAGAAGGAATTTTCTTGCTACTCACATCTTAATGGGGCTAGTAGATCCACTTACAGACTATGTAGTCGAGAGTGAGGACATGGATCATACTTGGAGATGGTAAAACACTAAGGGATAGAAGCAAGAGAGACTTGCCCTCATAAAATTGTATTCTTTGATAGTTTTGTGTTCAAGTAGTATGTTTGAACGAAGATGATTATATGTTTCCATTGCATTATTGTAATTAAAACATTGTATTTGGAATGACTATTGTTGTTATGGTTTAGTTACTCTCTTGTTCGGCTTTAATATCTTTTGAGATAATTATCTCGAGGGTATTGCCATATTATATTCGAATTAGGGGCCTGACAGATAATGTTAGAGACAATATTAAAAATAATATTACTAATCATATTCTTAATAAATTTTATAATATTATAATCAATTTCATGAGTTACATTAATTTTAAAATCTAATCAATGTACAAAATTCTGATAAAATTAATTAATATTTACAAAAGCATTTCTAAAGACAATCATCTTCATCATCATCATCACTATTGAAAATAACTTGGTCAGCAATAATATTATTAACATTGTTAATCGTAAGTATTATATTAATGTTATTATATTATTGATCACGATCCAAGATAACAATAACAATAATATTGATAATTGAATTAATACTATTCACAATAACATTATCAACAATATTAATAAGCCTATTAACAATGTTACTATAATAAATTGTAATACATATTCATTAATAATTCATAATATTTATTGCAAAATATCCATGCTGATGCATGTTTCTTCATCTTCACTCAATTACATTATTACAACTTTTCACAGATAACTATCTATCATGTCATCTCTCAAACATTGTCCATTTAAATACAACTCTATTTCCATACCTAATTTCTGGCGAAAATTTTTCTCATTTTTCTCACTTTCTTTAAAACAACATTTCTTTGAAACGGAGTGTTTATCAAATCACGGCCTTAGTTTTGGTTTTCTATTGAAAATAAACAAGGTGAGAAATGCGTTGTGGACTTTTTCAATACCTTTGGTTACATAATTACTAATATAAATACATATATTTCATTCATCTATTAAATTTGAGTTTAATTTCAAATTTAAATAGTGCAAAAATATTGCTATTGTTATTATTCACTTCTCCGACCTTTGGGTTCGCCCGAGCATGTTATGTGTGATATATAATACGCTCTGAAAGACCACCTTGACGTGAAAAATGTTAAAAACTAATTGGTTCTTCAATTTAGGCCCGTCATTAATCAGGGTACCGAAGCTATTAATCATTATCCAGTAGTCGTAGACTTCATTCTACGATTAAAATATATAATTACTAATATACATTTAATTATTTATATATTTTTCATATTCCCACCTTAATTTTATGTTTCTAGTCACTAAATTTCAAGTCTTTTATGTTTTTCATTCTTTAATTACTTTCCTCCTTTATAATTTTATGAATTTTATTAATGATATTAAATTTATATTAAAAACTTATTAACTTATTTATATTCAAACTACATTGAGCATTTATCAATTTCAATTTAGCATATTTTTTCTAAACTCAATCCAATTTTAATTTGTTTTGTTTATATTCTTTTTAAATTTATTTCTTTCTTTCAAGTGATATAAATTGATATTCTAAAAATATTTATTTACTGTGTAATTATAAGCATGTATCAAACATGTGAAGTATTCAATTCAAATTTTGTATCATACCTTTCTTATGATTGGTCAAAATAATTGTCACAGTTAATTCTTATTAAAATAGAAATTTCATCAAAAGCTATCAATAATTAACTGGTAATTCAATTTAATTATAATTGCAAAAATTGTAAAAGCAAAATTTTAAACATTAATTCCTTCGTCAAAATAATACGGGGTGCTTTCAAAGTCCTGGGTAACCTCACAAAAGGATGGAGTTTAACTTACACAACATCGTCAAAATCTTTCTCAAACACATTTTGTACTTGAAATCAAGGGGAGATGGCTTAAGTCCATGCTGAAGGAGTTCTACATCAGCACAGCTTAAGGCAAAAGAGATTTTGGTCGAATCAGAGGCAAGGAGAGCTTGTTGGTTAATTAAGTAACTAGTTGCATTCAAAAGAATTTTAGTCTAAACGGAATATTTGCAATAGGACATTCAAGTTGAATTTGTGGTCGTTTCTCTAGATGTGTGGCCAAACAAACATATGTTTGGTTGGCATTGAATTACATTAACTAATCTATGTGTTCTTTATAGTTATTTGCTCCCTCATTGTGTGTTTGTGTTACAACATTAAATCCTACTTATATGTGGCATTACGGCTACACCACATTCAATGACTTGGTTTTTTAAGGCAAGTGTGTTCATGGTCATGTAAGCAATTGGATTATGAGCATTAATGAAGGACCTCCATCCCTCAACCAACTCTAGTTGATGAAACCAACTACCATTACTGGATAACCCTTATGGGGGTGTTCATTAAATCCCTGGATTGGAAAGGATAGAGTTCCAATGCTGAAAGATGACACCCACCCATAGTGTAGAATAATGAAGGCAAAGAAGTTGCCAAGAACACAACACTGGACTAGTGTTGAGGAAAACAAAGATGGAAGAGCGAAACCAATGTCATATTTACAAAAAATTTTGTGACATTGCTAATCAATCCTACTAGCTTAGAAAGAAAGATTTGCTGACAAAAATGGTATCAAAATTTTTGGGCCATTATTGGAAGGGTTTAATGTCAAAGTGGTCGCAGTTGAAGAAAACTGTGATGATATCAACACGAGGCTTGACAACAAAATGGGCTCCCTCCAAACGCTCAATGTGAATAGAGGCCAGGCCAAGAAAAAGAGAAAAGAAGTTAGCACTCAAGTGTGAAAACTATAATCAATAGAAAGAGAGTGATGACAAAGAAAAGTATATGATTTTTGTAGTTAATGGGTGTCATATAAATATAGAAATAAACTACAAGTGCACAATGTTAAATAATAATGCTCATTGAGTACAAATATGTTTTATAGGGATTGAGAAATATTCAAGTACCAAGTATTAGTGATATGTCCTCTAACTCCTAATATTTATAAGGGATATTGATTGTAAACATTATTTTTCATTGACTAATAAAATATTAATGTTCATTTTATCAATATTCTAATATTTTTTTCATGAAAGTAATTCTTATTATGGTTTAAACTTGTGCGTGTTGTGTTAAGGTATCTTATTCATAAGGAATTATGAAAATGAACATAAGACTCCTAAATTTACAATCATTAAAACACGTTCATGGGTCACAAATTGTTTAAATGGGCATTAGAGAATTAATATAGCTTGCACATTATATGTTTGTGAAGTGAGTGTTATGTCACTCGATATGAGATTGTGAGAAACATATGTGCGGATACAGCATTGGGGAATGATATATTCAATCATTGATTTGATGAATGAACGTAAACAAATGGAGTTCACTCTTACCTATGTCTTGATTTATGATCATGCTATGTATGTATGGAATTTAAACTTGAGATGACATGGTTGTTTTTTGTGTATGATGAATAGCATGTCATTAAGGCATTAAGAACTAACATTTATCTTAATATGAGATAGGATCATAAGACTAATATGCCATTGTCTGGATGCATATAGATGCATGCATGCGAACAAGAAGTTATTAGTCTTCTTGTAAGTAAGCAAGATATTTGTCTTATGTAATTAAAGCTCTATGAGACAGAAATCCTTAGTTAAGAAAGTATATGATTAAAAAGGAGTTTTCGATAAGATATTAGTCTTATAAAATAACAATGATTTGATCATATGATTGAGTTAGTAAGTTTGACTGAATCCATAAGGCATTCATGATCAGAGGGTTCATGAGATCCATTTACTTCACATTAAACAGGCTGCGATATGGGCCACTGATTAGATGTTATCTATATCCTTCGAACTATACTTGTTGCCAATTAAGAATAAACCTATAGAAACAAAACAAGGGCTAGAAAGCTTATGTAAGTAATATAATGTATGAGACTTGAGAAGTCTCATGGTGAAATTAATTTGGTCATAATTCGATTAGACCAAGTAGAACTATTTATTTCTCATTATTTTTGTAATAATGAGATCATTAACTAGGAAAATAATGAACCTTTAATTTAATTAATGAGGATTAATTAAATTAAGGGACAAGACACAAAAGAAATTATTTTGTACCTATAATATTTGTTAATTATGAGATTATTAACTAAAAATTTAATGGCTTTTGATTTAATTAATGTGATTAATTAAGTTGAAGGATGCAGTTCCAATGGGTTATAATTATTAGTTGTATTAATAATTTAAGATGTGCCCTAGGTGGATTAAGAATCCAATCATACATACAGGATTGTGTCTTACAAAAAAAAAAAATTGGAAGAGTTCCAAAACGTAAGAAGAGCACTGTTCAAACCTTTTCTACCCACAGGCAGTAAATTCCAATCTTTTCTAATTTATTACACTTAAGTGATATCCCTACTCAACATTGTTTAATGTAAAATTAACTTTCCCAAGTCTATTGTACACACAGCAAATCATTCAACTCTCACAAGACATGGATTGAAAATGATAAAATCACATATGTAAATAATTGGAATCAAATATTGCATTAATGAATAACCTCGAAAATTAAACCAACTAGTTTCATCAATCCCCTATATTGAACAAACTTAACCTTGCATGCTTTGGAACATATCACACTGAGAAATCATCATCGGAAACATTACAATCAAGAAAGAAAAGAGAGAAAAATGAAAAATCTTGTTCCCAAGTAATCTTCTTCCTCCTAATTCTTCTTAATTTTGCTCCAAGGCTTGAATCGTTTGTCATCTTTGTGTACTTGTGTGCCAAAGTACCCCTACAAGAATGGAATTTTAGTTAGAATGAGCTTCTTTCCTGCTTTTTCATGTAATCCATTTTTTTTCAATTTTACTTAAGTTAGATCGGTTTTGCATAATTTTAGATCAATCCAACACTGCAAGATCGATCTCACCCTTGTTGAGATCAATTCATTTTAATCCTAATTCATTTGGATCTACCTTTCTAGCTTGAGATCTATAGTGTAGAATATCAATGTCTTCTTACGGACAACCTAAATCAATCCAAATTCACATGGAGTGGCAATAAAAAGATACTTTAAACTTTTGTTCTTCTCCAATTAACTCAAGTTGATCTAAACTTCAAAACCTTTTTTTCAATCCATGGTGAAATTTCCACTATGTTGAATCAATCCATGTCAATCCTATGTCCCATAGGTTTATCCTAAAGCCTTTGTGATTGGGATTGCAGAGTGCTTCATCAAATTTTCTCCATTTTGTATCATTTTTTCTCATCAAGTCTCACTTTTTGATCTAATCTTAAGCCAACTAAAATCACTTATCAAACTTAAATAATGAATTGAATTTATAGACTTCCAACTCCATAGGCTTAATTATCATACCAACTTCTATTAATGTAAGTTCATGCATCAACTAAGATCAACTAGGACTTTTCAAGGCTTGTAACATTACGAAATAGTGATGATTAAGAAGAAAGTGTCAGAAATTCAAAAGCAAGAACTTGGCATAATGTATGTACATAATTATCCATCCAAACTCCTTTTCCAACATGTTTCACCACAAAACGCCTATGCATCTTTTACATATTTTCATTTTTTTCACCCTTTGTTTTTGAGATTTTCTTTTGTTTTCTTAAATTTCTAGTACCTTCTTATGTAATTGTGAACTTTGGTGACACATACCTCTGTTGTACTAGGCACTTAAATAATTTTCAAGATGCATACACATGACTCTAGTTATCGTTTTATGCGAAGTTCAACATTGGCAATGAAGAACTCTATTTACTAAATGACTTTAACCAGTATATTAGAATATAATTCAAACTCCTTTTTCTCTTTTTTTTCTTTCATCAATTTTTTTCTCAACCGCCCATTTATTTTCACCTTTTCCTCCATCTCCATACAAATGTGAAGCTAAATTCTTATGATTAAGGTATATAAAGTGTATCAAGGCTATAATAAGGTGGAAATTATGGGTTCCAATGAAAAAGCATATGAAAGGAGATACCTTTCCTTGGAAATTAGGGCTCCGAAGGGGACCCAAGGGAAAATTTTCAAATAAGGTGCCTCAAGAGGACCAAATGATCCCAAGATAACCTAAATCATTTCTCAACTAATCTACAACCTAATATTTCACATCGAAAGATAATCAACTAAGTTCTGAAGTTTGTGAGATCTCTAAGATAGTTTATCCACACAACCTTCATTAAATCCCACTTAAAATGCATTCATGGCCATGTGCTTAAAAATGTAGGCACCTAATGCATTTAGGACCCAAAATAATAGATCAAAGAGTAAATTACAAAAAAAATTAAGGCATCTATTACTTATCATCCTAAACCAGTCTACAAAACATCAACTTTATTTCCTCTAGGTATCAAAATTTCTCAACCCCACACATTTTCTACAATGCGCTTTCAATTTACCAATAAATACGAGTTTAAGAAGATTCATACTTGGGAGATGATAGAAGTTTCCGTCTCCTATTCCATAACATCCTTATCTCCATCCGCAACATAATGTGGCTTAAGCTTTGGGACTGGTATGGTTGGAAGCAATTTTAATACCAAAAAAAATACAAAATTAAACATGCTAGAATGCACTCATGCAAAAGATTTCTTAAAATATAGCCTAGGGGAGTATGAGACAAATCAAACACCATAGTATTGAATTTCTACTCCAAAAACAAAATCAAAATGCACTCAATTATTCGTAAAAATTACAATAAATAAAAAGAAAGGGATAGAAACCTTGGTTTGCCTCCTAATAAATGCTTGATCTAGCATTGCCAGCTTGGTGCGGCTAAGTAAATTATCAATCTAACTCTTTCAGGATGTGGCTGACCAAGCCATTCTTCTTTATTTGCATGTAATGCTTGTCTCTCTAAAGAGCCTTAGGGATCAAACACATTGCACTAAGTATAAATTTTAGCCTTTTTCATCTAGTGCCTTTGTGCCTCATTGTAGATTAATGTGTTAGACCAACTTACCTCAAGTCTATCCACCAAATGATCTAAAGAAGAGGATGCTTAATCATATATATCATTTGCCATAGAGAAACTAAACCTCATCATCCATAATCCTTAATTTTTATTATCCCTTGTTGAAATCAATCCAAGCACCACTAGTAACCAAAAGTGGTCATCTTAATATCAATGGAACCTCTCATTCTTGTCAATTCCCAAGGCTACAAAATCCACTTGGATAACCAATTTCTCAATATGCACCACATTAGTATTATTATTATTATTATTATTTTGAAGATGGGACCTCTGAATTATTTTTCTTAACTTAGGTGGAAATGAGAGGTGGTTTAATGATAGGTTAATTATTCCAAGAAGTAATTTTCCATGGGGACCTCTCTTCAACTCCAAAAGTGTATTCTGTAATTGAGTTAAAATGGTCAAAATTCAAGCCCTCCATTGAAGATATAGCACTAAAACTAGCTCATGAACTAGGCTTGGAGTTTCCTAGAAATTTTCCTTTATCATTTTCTTTCACTGCATCGACAATTTGCCCCTCTTATACTTCAAAAAGATTTGATCATAGCTTCTATACCATGCAACATGTTCCATAGGCTTCCCATTTGGGATCCAATGGTGTTGAGCCTTGATTCTATCCTCTCCTAGTGTCTTTTAGATTCAACAATGAATAAACTCAACAAATCTTCCAAGATTAGCATCTTTCTTGTGCAGGCTATAGGAATCCTCTCAAAAGTCAAAGTAGACTTCTCGTATTAGCATACCAGAAATTGTCATGATTCCTCAAACAAGGGTGATATTGATCATGACTATTACCTCCATATCATGTTGCAATAAATTATGTAATGAGCTTATCTCACACCATGTACACCATCAATCACTACACTAATAGCCATGTTATCCATAGAACGAATGGTTGACTCCCTTTTTGCCAGTGGTGCAATTTGATTTAATAAGGTCAAGATTTGCACCAACAATGCTATCACCTAGTCTACTTCATGCATATCAACTACTCTAATAGTGTTGTCCCACTCATTCAACTAGTGATAAATGTTTGCAACCATTTCTTCAAATAATTGATACGCAACCTTTGAAGTCATCCTTAAATGTGTTTCGGCCTAAAGCTACATCTACTATGATTCTTAAGTAGCCCATTTAGTTCATTATTAAACAATAGAATCTAGAGCCAGTCTAGGTTATCCACGCAATGGGCATCATTTTAGTAGGTCCTTGAAATGCCACAATGGTTCATATGAAGGATCAACATCTATGTATCCAAGCAAAGCTATCTCTTTCTGGTGTTGGGAAATCATAGATGGTGGAAGATTTTATTCAAAAACTTAAGCAAACTATATCCATGAACTATAGAATTTGGCTATAGGGACAACCCCCAACCTCTTGCCTTAAATAGCAAGAAAATGGAAGAAACTTTAATCTTATTACATCATTTTAGACCCTATTCATCTTCACAGTATGACAAATCTCCGAAAAGGTGGCTAAATGGAGATTTGTGTCCTTTTGTGGCAGCCCTCCAAATTGATTATATCACACCATGTTTATTAGTGACGACTTTAGGTTTAAATTATTTGCTCGTACAAGGATCTGTTGAATACTAAAATAAATATTTTCCACCACCAGCTAAAAATTCCCACAAAGTCTTCAATGATGTCTTGTTCTCAAGCAGGATGAAGAAGAATTTCATTGCATCCATTATGATTCCTCATGATTTGTTCAACATTTCTCCCTTGAGCTTCTTTCCTCAACTTTCAACAAGTGCATTAAATCTTTGTATTAAAATCAAGCTTGCATGCACTCAAAGATCTTTGCATTTGCTACAATACAAAGGAAAAAAAAGAGTGAGAATCAAAATGCTTGAACTAGAGTTCAATATCTCAATAAAAATTGAAAACTTGATTTTACAAATATTTTAATAATTCCAGAAGGATTATGTTCTTCCATATCGATCTTGATTTTTGTGATAAATCCTAGTGCTTTGCAATTGGTTATAATGCTTTTTGATTGATCTTGCTACTTTGTGATTGATCTAGATCCTTGTGATCTGTCCTGCAATTGATCCAAGGTCTTAAGATCTTCCTTGCAATCAATCTAAGTGCATTGAGATTGATCCAGATGTTGATCCGATCATTCCTTCCTGCCATTTCACCCACATTTTGTTTGTATTTGATTGATTTATGAGCTCAACTTTTGATTTATGAGCACACCTTTGACTTTTAGAACTTCTATAAATGCTAATCTACCTCTTGAAACTCATGCAAATATGGCTTCTTAGATCCTTGAAGCTTGTCACCTTCAACTTCCACACCGAATCCTTCACTCTACTCTTGTTCTAACCCAGCACTCACATTAGTCATTCCCCTCCTCTTGCATGCAAATTGACCTCAATTCATTTGGATTGTTTTTACTTATAAAGCAAAAATGCCAATAAGAAATAATTCAGTATGATACTAATACTGCCCATGCCTTGTGCTTTTACATTGCAATGTGACTTTGTTGTGGACACGTGGATACTTGTGGACTTTCATAAGTTGAAAGCTTAGACAAGTTTTCCATACATTGTAACTCAATCCCAATGTCAAGTATTGTAATGTGGAGTAGTCTCTTAAATGTTTTAAACGAAATCAACTACTCCAACCAAGATGGATTACTTATTGATGGTTGTTTGCAACCTCTCTTGAACACAAGTCTTGTTATCCCTTTCAGTCATCATCCTTAAGGAAATACTCCTATAAATTATCTAACCATCGATTGATGTTAGCCAACGTCTCTCTCAACCCTCTCACATGGGGTTCATTTGTCAAATATCCTAAAATTATGTGCAATATAAAGTGCAAGGAACGTGTAGTGCGAGTGTCCTCTCACTTCACAAGATGTAAATCACTCATTTTTTACCTCACTCATGTATCACACAATCACTCAAATAATACACTTACTAGTTCAATCCTTGTGTCTATCTTATAAAATTCCAAGTAATCTCTGAAAATTCAAGTGTCCTATCTCCTGAAGGTGTGTAAATGTGTGAATGGATGAAATTTTAGGGTACTAGGTCAATTCAAACATAAATGGATCCAACTGAGGTTGAAAAATAGGTTGGCGAGTCGATTCAAGTATAAAGGATCGATCCCTAACTAAAGAATAGATTGCACGATCAATCCTAGCAAGGAAGGATTCATTTGAACCTCGGTGCAAAATTGCGATCAACCTTGGTATAGGCATGAACAATCAATTTGTGCTCAGAAGGATCACTCAGGCTACCAAACAAGGCACAATTGATTAAGGGTGACGGCACCATAAATCCCTAGTTCGAATTTTTGTCCAACAATGATTAATCTCACGCAAATTGTTCCTAAAATCCAATCTCTTGGTTTTTCAATGTTCTCTATCAATCAAGGAACTCCCTAAAGCAATTTTTCTTGCAAAGATCACAAATTAGTCTCTTAATTGTTTTAAATGAAATCCAACGATTTTTAGATCTTGGTTCCAAAGATTGATCCTGGGATCATTCCTCATGCTTTGCGATCAATCCTAATGTTTTGCAATTGATCTTAGTGCTTTGCAATCGATCTAAATCCTTGAGATCAATCCCAAGTCTTAAGATCTTTCCTTTTTATCGTTTCACCCATGTTTTGCGCCCAATTGATCCATGAGCTCATCTTTGTTTTTCAAAACCTCTCTAAATGTCAAATTTCCTACGCAAACATGCCTTCTTGGATGCTTGAAGTTTATCACCTTCTACTTGTTTGTTAAATCTTTCACTTGGCTCATGTTCCGACGTGGCACTCACATCAAGTACTCAGAGAGTATAGATGACATTCCCATAAGGATTGAGATATATTCAAGTCCTAAGTACCTAATCTAATCTTCCAAACTTTATTCATGTAAATGATTAGAGTGATAAATTATCTAACTAGATTAAATTAACAAACTATCAAATTAAATAAAATAATGCAGCTAAAATCACCAAAGAAGATAGCAATGCAAAAATATATCTAAGGAAATCAAATCTATTCATCCTCACCACGCTTAATTTAACAACCATCATTAATATATTGTTGACTGATTGAGAATCAAGACTTGCATGTAATTCCATCTTCCATTCCTAACTAATCAATCACAATCTATTGAATCAACGAAGGACCATATCTATGTACATCCCCATATTAGTGATATGCCTTCTAATGCCAATAATTAACAAAGGATAATAGAGAACACAGTGATCGTATGTGTATTTTTTCAAAGTAATTAATAAAATTTTGACTTTTCATGTCAATATTCTGGAAAGTTTGTTCATGCATGTAAATCTTAATTTGTGTAAAGTATTGCACGTGCTTATGTGATTGAGTTAAAAATTCTTATTCATAAGGAGTTATGAATATGGATACAGACTGTCTTAGTACTCAATTGCTAAAACTAATATGCAAGTCATAAACACTTTAAAGAATATTCGAGAGTTTATATGACTTGCACACTTTGCATTTGTACAGTGGATGTTATGCCATTCAGTATGAGATACTGAAAATACATGTGTATGGATGCCCTATTAGAGAATGGGCATTCGGACAATGACACATAGACTTAAGATGACATAGTTGTCTTATACACATGATAGTTAACATCTCATTAGGGAATTAAGAGTCAAATCTATCCCGATAAGGGATAGGGACATGAGCCATTACCTGAATGCATATGGAGGCACGTGTGTATTCAATAAGGGATTTGTCTCTTTACAAATGAGCAAGGTACTTTTCCTATGCAGTTGGTGGTCCACAAGACTAAAGCCTTTAGCCATGGCATAAATAAAGTTTTTGATAGAAGCATTTATTCCATGAGATAATGCTGACTGGTCAAAAGACTAAGTTTGTGAGTTTGACTAAATTCATGACTCTCATTTAGTAGGAATAAATCAAGTCAAAAGGTCTATGGAGCATGGGATTCACAATTGGAAGGGTTCATTATAATCTAGTTCACTTCATCTTAATTAGGCTATAATATCAGCCATAGGGTAAACGTCTCTTATATCCTTCGAACTAGACTCGTTGTCAATTAAAAATGAACCTAGAGAGCTGCAAAATATATATATATATATATATATATATATATTGGAATGCATGATGAGTTAAATTGGTGGGTTTCAAACTAGGCTTGAGAAGATTTGTAAAATAATTTATTTAGCTGCAATTAGATTGGACTAAATAAATTGTCATTGTATTTGTTAATGATAAGATCATTAATTAGAAGTACAATAGAGATTAATTAAATCAAATAAATTAGAAATAAATAAGCCTTAATTATTAATTGGGATTAATGGTTAGGGAGACTTATGGGCTACATATTGTTAATGGGATTAATAATAAACCTCCAGGGGCTAAGTTTTAATTAAAGGTCTATGTAAAGGGGCCCATAAAGCCTCATGCCATATAGCCCTAGTTTTTTAACTATTTAAAAGTTCTTGAAGAGTTCAATACACATAATTAGAGCAACAAATTTCATACACACCTCCAAGCAAGAAAAGAAAACCTCCTTAGTCCCTCTCTTCCTTTATTTTCTTGTGAAGAAAAACTTTCTAAGCTAAAGTGTTGGACAATTGCTCCAAATGTGTGGACAAACTAGAGGTCGGGTTCAAGGGCCAAAACTCAAGGATTACAAACAAAACAATTGGAAATCGTTTCTATAAGGTATATTCCTACCCTTTCTTGTTTGCACGATATCTTGCATGTTTTGCAACAAAAAAGGATGGGATTTCGTGCATTTGTTCTCCTACATGTTTATGGTGTTTCTATGATTTAAAATTTTAATTTTTATGTGCAAATCCCAACAAAATCCAACAGTGGTATCAAAGTCACCATTTTCCTTGCAAAACCATAAAATCTAATTATTTTTCCGTTAATTACATTAGTTTTCATGTTAACTTTCATTAAAAATATATATGGTATATGTAAAACCTTGAAAAATTGTTTTTTGAGTGTTTGGAATTGAGAAAATAGGATAAAAATTGAATCTTGATCGTAATCCCGAAGCAGCTATAACTTTGTTGTGATTAGTGACTGCTATTGTGATTGCAAAAAATGTTTTAGTGGTCCCAACATACAATCCAACAATTGTGCTACAGATTGCAAGGTTACATGAACCTTGTGACCATGGTTCATAGTTGTGAGCGAAGGGCTCACAACCACAGGGTTCCCTCTGGTGGCTGTCAACCAACCTTCACAACAGCAAATCGAGGGCTCGTGATCGTGGGAATGGTTCGTGCAACTGCGAGCACTAACTACAAAAAAAAAATTTCTCAATTTTATTTTTGAATTTTTTTTCAAGGAATTAAAGCTAATGCATGAAATATGTAGGTCGTGGAAATTATCATTAAATAGAATTATTTAATTATACATGCAATGTATAATTATTTGGATGTATGTTGTGGTTAAACTATGGACTTAGGACACTTGCAGATGAATGCATTTATTTTTTGTTTGGTTTTTTATGGGTTGTATAATTATTTTTTTATGAGTTATACAAGCATAAGCCCGAGTGTTTATTTTATTATGTAGAATAAGAATTCTCCATGGTATGTCGTGTATTTTGGAAGACATCAAAGACATCAAAGAGTTTATGTTCTTGCAGAGAGCGAGTTGCTGTTGTTCAAAGTTTCATGATGTGGTGGACCCCATGATGAAAACCATGAAGACCAAAACAAAAAGTCATTCAATAAATTCTTATGTAATAATGTAGGATTTCACACACATGTGCACGATCCAATTCCTGACTCAAATTAGATCTAGAAGTTTATAATCCTCCAATTTTTTATTTTTACATATCATTTGCAATGAATGTACAAGATACATGAAAATGGATAATGTGCAAAGTGAACGCTAACCTACATAGAAAAAAACATCCTCAAATATTAAGTTGTATTGGCAAATTGTTTGTCATAGCCATCCACTAAACTTGAAGCCCTAAGTGTAGCTTAGTGTGTGATATTATCACATTCTTAAGGTCACATCGAGACAGCTCATTTATGACTTAGGGTACATTAGATATGACATTCAAAAGATATTTCACCTTAAAAGCACATGGCTATGGGTGGAATTCAAATCTAACAAATTGCCAATCAGTAGGTGAGATTTAAGTGGGCCCATAATATCAAATTTGATTATGTGAGGTATCGTTGAGCTATGGGGCAAAGGAAAAGATTGGATCACACATGAGATACATGGGCAAAAATTGCTACTCATTGAGCTTACCATGCCAAGATCTAATTATATAAGGTATGTTATGCCCAATGAAAACTCCAATCACTCACTAAAGAAATTCTATCAATGGAATTTTTGTTTCTACCCAAGGGAGTGTAAAATTCAAAAAAAAAAAAAAACTAGCAGAAGGCTATTTTGATTTAAAGTTCATAATCATAAATGGCACACATAGAATACAAGCCCAAAAACAAAGTCTTTTTTTTTCCCTATAGTTTATTTTATAATTAAATAATGTTTACGGCTTTTACAAAATTTCTTTAGACCAACATTCTGATTGGGTCCAACTTTGTCGTTTGAATTTAGAATTTAAGAATTGTTCTTAATCTAAAGTGTCTTGGCTATGTTTTGTACGCTAATATCCCACCAACTCCTACAAACACGACTAGTGAAGAGGAGAAAGTCACTCAAAAGAAACGGGTGGAAGATGATCTATGGGTCATGAGCTACATGCTAATTGCTATGACTAATGATCTCCAACGGACCCGCGAGGGGATGGAGAGCACTTAGGAGATCCTATACCACTTGCAAGATTTGTATGATAAGTAGAGTCCTACTGCTAGATATCAGATATCAAAGTAGTAGTTCAAGAAATGCATGGGAAGCGGTGTTGATGTCAATGAGCATGTCCTTAAGATGATTTCACTTATCGAAAGGCTTAAGTTTTTGGACTTCATCATGGATGCTAATTTTCAGATGGATTTGATCCAACAATCGCTTCTAGACTCTTTCTCGCAATTTATCATGAATTATTATATGAATAATATTGAGTGTACATAGCTGGGCTCCTTAATAAACTTGTGACTGCACAAACAACCATTAAGGGGAAAGGGAAGGAGGTGATTTTTGCCTCTTGCTCCTATAGTGTGACTAAGAGGGAAAAGACAAAGAAGAAGAAGCCTTCCATTTCTAAGTCCAATGGAAGTATCAATAAGGCCAAAGCTTCTACTAAGAATGGAAAGTGTTTTCACTGCAGCAAGAATGGACACTAGAAGAAGAACTATGCTGAGTACCTCAACAGTCTTAAGAAGGCATCAAGAGGTAAGGAACCTTATGTTTATGAAACGTCTTGTACCATTGGTATATTTTCTACTTCTTGGATTTTAGATTTTAGAGCTTTATCTCATATTTGTATTTCATATTAGGATTCGATCGGAAGTAGGGTGCTTGGAATCATGCAGTGGTGATCAAGGTAGGAATTAAGCAAGTGTTACAACTATTGCGATTGAGACTACTTCAATTAAACTATCATTTAGCCATGGTATTATTTTGAGAGTGCTTATTTTTACGCAGTGGACTTAAGAACATTATTTCTATCCCTTTATTAATAAAGGAGAATTATAAATTTTCTTTTAGAGGTAATGTGTGCACTATTTATTATTGTAATAAACTAGTTAGCATGGCATCTCTCATGAATGGCTTATATTATTTGAATATTGATGAAAGTAGTGCAATCAATACTATTTCAAATAAACATCCACAGAATAGTTTAAATTCCAAGCATTTGTAACACCTTAAACTAGGTCATGTTAGGGACACAAGGATTAGTGAATTGGAGATAAATAGACTTATTGACCTATTGGGAAAGGAAACCTATCCAACTCACAAACCTTGTATCCTTAATAAGGTGGCTAGAAGTCCATTCGATGGACATTTCGAAAGAACCACCAAGGTGTTGGAGTTAGTCCACACTAACGGCTATGTTCCATTAATGAAATAGCAAGGAGAGGCTTTCTCTACTTCATAACCTTTACCGATGACTACTCTAAGTATGGTTATTTGTACTTGATGAAGTACAAGTATGAATTCAATTCTTTAAAAAGTTCAATGAGCTCAAGACAAAAGTAAAGAAGTAAACTAGCTAGCATGTTAAAGCATTATGATCAGATTGTGTAGGCAAGTATATGAGTACCAAGTTTGCTAAGTGTTAACCATAATGGCATTGTATCATAGTTGATACCACCAGCAACTCCTTAATTAAAAGGTGTAGCTGAGCATAGAAATCGAATTTTGTTGGACATGGTTCAATCTATAATGAACTTCACTTTGTTAAAGAAAGGTAGCTTCACTTTATAGGTTGGCTCTAGCAAGGTAACTTTCGTTATGTACTCTACAACCTCTGCTAATACCACACAAGATGTTGCAAAGTTACATGTATTTGGTGTTTCTACCAATGTTTCAAGTGATGCAGTGATTGCAAAAGAAGACATAGAGTGGGTGCAAAGCAAGAATGACAAAGAAAGTGTGGGGGAAGGATCAAAAAAGCCTTCATTCCTGGTGGACAAAGAGGAAAAGCATGTGAATGAGGGAAGAGCTAAAAGGAGAAGAAGAAAGGCAAGAAGGAGAGGAGTTGCTACAACTCATGGGGGGTTGTGGATCCCTAAGCATTCCATTCATCCTACCTAGCCATTGAGGATGTCGGGTTGTAGACATAAAATGCAGTGTTTCTTAGGACGTAACTCAATCTTTTTTGCTTTCAATGATTTTTAGTACTTTAGGTTGCATTTGCATTTATTTGATTGTTTGGTTGCATGGAAGAATATTATTTTGGTTCCATTTGGTGTAGGATTAAGGTGGCATAAGGGTTGATTGTGCATATGAGAGCCAGTGTAGAAAGAAGAGATGTCATCTCCACTAGTTCCCTAGGTTGTATCTTCCTAACTTGCCCCATTTTATTTGTGTTGAGAAGTTTTCAAAATGGGCAACAAAATAAGTGTGAGCGAGGGTGCCCATAAAGGATTGCAATTGTGCATGTGTTGAATGGCAGGAAAGTATACTTGCACATGAATGATTTACTTAGTTAAAGTGATGGCATGAATAATCAATGAAATTGTGGCCACTAAACCTAATTCATGATGAAACTCTAGGTGAAATTTTTGCTTTGTAGTTCCTTAATTATTCATGAAAATAGCAATCCTTACATGATTTCCATGTAATTATGCCCACAACTCCTCACCTTTTAATTGCTTGATAACTTGAGAGGTTCTATTATGAGGAGAGGATAGTTGGTTTAGGAATGTAAGACTTACTTTGAGGTGTTAAAAATTTCTCTAGAGGATGAGTGAGGTTAATGGAAAGGAGGGGATTCGGTAAAAAAACCATTTTAAAAAATTAAAAAAAAAAAGAAGTGAGCATGTGAGAAATTTTTATCTACTCCAATTGTTGGTGTAACTTAGTTATCAAAATTGTGTAGAGACTCCTGTTCATTCTTGCCTAAAACAATTACCTAACTATGAGTATACATAGTATCTTAAATTAGTTGTAAATTGAATAATCAAGGGTTTATGCTAACTCTTATTCACCTTTACATAAAAAGGCTCCCAATAAAATAAGAAAAATTATGAAAGCTCACAAAAGAAAGAAAAGAATAAATGTGGGGGAGTAAGTAAAGAAAAGAAAAAAAATTAAGCCCAACATAGGAAGTCCTACGAATGCCTTTTACTGTTAGTTGAACTTGTTCAATAGAGAATGAGTTGACCTTTAGAGTGAGTTGTCCTTGAACCGAGTGCCTTTAACTTGTAATAGAATTATCAAGAGGCAAAAGTGATTGAGGGTTAATGAGTGACATACACACAGGAATCTATGTTGGCGATGTAATGGGGTTGAGGGAATTATGTTCTTGAATGATTTTTGAACTGTGGCTTTTGTATTTTACAAATTTTTGAAATTAAGAAAAGTGGGCATTTCCATGATTTCATGATTCCATCATCATTCATTTGAAAATAACTTGAAATGGAATGACGATTAGTCTGCTTGAGGATAAGCAAACTTTTAAGTGTAAGGTTTGATGATTTGACAAAAAAAAATCATTATTTTTTGCAATTCATTTGATTTAATGTTGGAACACTTGAATTTTTAAAAACTTTGTGGCATTATTTTCATAAGTGAAGCAATTGATAAGAATTAAGTTTAATTTATTTAAGTCTTGCATAATTATGGTTATTATAGGTGTTTTAATGATTATGTTTTAAGTTTGGAAATTTCTAGATGATTTTGATTTGAAGGAAATGAATAAACTTCAAAGGACCAATAGCTCAAGGGAAAAGAAACTTAAGAAGGATTCCATGTTTTGATGGACTATCCAATTAATCTAAAATTTTACATATTGAAAGAAAAATGAATTGACTTTCAAATGATACAAAAATTAAGATAATCAAACATTGGACAAGAAAGTTATGTGCAAAAGATTGCACCTTGTGAGGGCAGTCGTGGCCTTGTTAATGGCCACGGAACAAGGACTTTCAACCATGGGCCACAGTTGAAGATAAAGAAAAAAGAGTTGCAGTCACTCTAGAAGTCATAGGCATGACCAAAAGGCCCGCAGGAGCAAGTAGTAGCGTGAGTTGTAGTCAGGGTGTAGTTCCTAAGGGCATTTTTATCCATTCCTTTTAATTTTTCAAACCCTAGTCGCCCAAGCATATAAATATAAAATTATACACAATTTTCAGGGAGCCTTGGATAGTTTTACACATTTAAAACATTTAGAGAACAAAGGAGCAAGGATTGAAGAAGCAAAGAAGGCAGAATCACCACTAAAGTTGGAGAGATTCATCTATCCACACAATCAACAATCGTAGACTAAGTTTTTATCAACTTCTTCTATGACTTTCTAATTGTTTGGATGATGAATAATTTAGTATTGATTTTTATCAGTTACATGATGTGCTGCTAAATTTATTTCTAGTTTCTTATGTTTGTGTTTGGTGAAAGATGGATGCATGAATTGATGTTTAATTGTCTTTGCACTTGTTATTTGAAATTGGTGCTATGAATTGTAAATAGAGGACGTAATCAACCCTTTAGTTTTTTTTTTTTTTTTTTTGTGGCTATCTAGAGAATAATGAGAGTGAAACTTGTACGCTAGACTTTCAATTGTAAATATTAATTTTGTGAGAACAACAAAAGTAAATTGTAGGATTAGTGTGGACAAATATTTTTAATCACAAAATTCATTACTTGACTCGACTAGACTTAGAGAACTTGCTGAAATCTTAAGTCAAAACTTTAGGAAAGTCTAGGAGGATATCTTAGAGACTTTAAGATTAACAATCTATAACAAGGTAATTAAATTGATAATTAACGTAATTGACATACATTGGAACCTAATATGACACAAGGGGCTAGGCTGTTCAATATCAGTATTTTTTTATCGTTTGCTTGTGACTCTATTTCCAAAGTATTTGCTTTGCTTTTATTTTCATTCTCAGTATCACCTTAGGACAGCTTGATTAATAGGCCCTTAGTCATATTAGTAGATACATATAAACCCTTCTCATAGATATAACACTCATACTCACCAAGTACTTTTCATATAAATTTCAATTTTAGTGTGTCAATAACACGCATCAGTATTTGTATATGGAGATTAAATTTAAGAATATACGGATATACTAATTCTAACTTTTAACTAGATGTGAATGATAGAAAGTCTATCTCTGAGTATGTTTTCACCTCAACGGACGAGCAATAAGTTGGAAGAGTTCTAAAGAGAGTACCACTACAAATTCTACTATTGAAGCTGACTACATTGCGTCATGTGATAGTGCAAAAGAGGTCGTTTGGATAAAGAAGTTCGTAACAGAGTTTTAGGAGGCTTTAGATATGGATCAACCATTGTTACATTATTGTGATAACAATGGCAAAATCATACAAGCAAAGGAATTAAGATCTTATCAGGAATCAAAATACACTACGAGATGCTATCATATTATTCAAGAAATTATTAGAAAGGGTGGCATAGCTATGTAGAATATAATTTCAGTGGATAATGTCGCTAACACACTAACCAAGTCAAAAACACAAGTACAACAAGATTCCCATCTTGACAATGTAGGTATTAGATATCATAGCAACTAGCACTTGGACTATTGGTATTGGCATGCAATTAGGAGATTGTTAAGTAATATACCATCAAATGTTAATATATAGTGAGGGATATTAGTTGTATATGCAAACTTTTGATTAATTAATAAAATATTGACCTTTACTTACATCAATATTATGATAGTTGTTTATACATGTAAATCTTGGATAGGTAAAGTTTTGCATGTACCCATGTAATTACATTAAGAAGCTTTATTCATATAGAATTATGAATATGAACATGAGACTTCATAATACTTAATCACTAAAATCTGTTCATGGGTCACATATTTACTAAATGGGTGTTAAAGAGTAGATATGACTTGCACACCTTGCATTTATATAATGAGTATCATGTCATCTAATATGAGATACTGAAAACACATATGAGTAGATACGATATTAGAAAATGAGTACTCAAACACTATCTTGAAGAATGAAAGAAACATATGTAAATCACTCTTTGATGTCATATCTTAGTTTGTGATCATGTTAGTGCTCATAAGTCTAAAACTTGAGATAACATGATTACCTTATGTATATGATGGTTGACATGCCATTGGGACATGAAGAACTAATATCAACCTTGATATGAAATAGGGTCATAGGGCCAACATACTGTTACTTGGATGCGTATAGATGCATATGTGCATTTAATAAAAGATTGTCTTCTTACAAGTGAATAAGATGCTGGTCCTATGAAATCGATGTTTTATGAGATAAAAATCTTTAAACAAAATATTATATGTTCGAAATGGAGTTTTTAATAGGGTATTAGTCTCATGAAATAACGTTGATTTTGTTATATGACCGTGCTAGTGAGTTTAATTAAATCTATGTCTCTTGCTTTGTTTTGTTAAGACAAAGTAAGATAAAAGGCTTATACTGCATAGTAGCCGCAATTGAGAGGGTTCATGTGATGCATTTGTTTTGTCTTAATTGGGCTATAATATAGATCGTAGATTAGTCGTTATTTGTATCTTTCTAACTATACTCATTGTTAATTAAGATTGAATTTAAAGAGTCACACAAGATTGGAATGAGGACAAGTTGATAAATTGGTTGAGCATGAACAAGGCTTGAAAAGTCTCATAGAGAAATTAATTTAGTTATGATTGGATTTGAATGAATGAATTTTCATAATACTTGTTAATAATGAGATTATTAATTAGAAACATAGTGAATCTTTAATTTAATTAATGGGATTAACTAAATTAGAGGATAAGATACAAATGAAATTATTTAGTTCTTATCATTTTTGTTCATGTTTGTTAATAATATGATTATTAAATAGAAACATGATAGGTTTTTTGACTTGACTAATGAGATTAATTAAATAAAATGATATTATTCTAATGAGTTTTAATTATTAATGAGATTAATAGTTATAGGTTGAATGGGTTTTAATTATTAATAAAATCAATAATTGAATGATCCAGGGGCTTGAATTAGACAGAGGTTCATGTATGAAGCCTATACAACCCATCCTATGTTTGCCGGAAGTACTTTATATGAAAATAGGATTCCTTCCTTGAGTTTGACATTGTGTATTCCCAACATAGGATTTATAACAGTTCCAAATTAATAGAAAATTAAAAAAATTAAGAAAATTAATATGTCCCCAATCAAGGAAGAATAATAGGGTCTTCTAGCCTCTTTTAGTTTTCTTTCTTGGAGAATAGTTTTGAATTAATTTGTTTCGAAGTTTAATAAATATATATTGCTATTTTATAATTTTAACAAAACTGTACGAACATTTTTTTTTTTATATTTTCTACGTTTAATTAATCCAAAATCTAAAAAAATTTGAGTTGTACCACTTGAAAAGTAAATTCAACAAAAATGGATTGAAACACGGGAGAGCTACTTATTTAGCGAATTGCATTGTTTCAAAATTATTGCTTTTTCTTTTTCCTTTCTTTTTTTCAAAAACTATAAAGTCAACTTAAATAAGAATCAAAGTTTATGGTGAAAAGCAAAAGAACTTGCTTAGATGAATAGTTAAAAGACAAATCCATCAAGTAAAGATACGTCTACGAGAACGACCCGAGATCACACATCCAAGTATTCACACGCACGCAACACGTAATATACGTTGTTTATTATATTAGAAATAATGTTAACTAATGATGACAGAGAAACCGTAACGACCGAATTTTCATGACTGAGGAAGCAACTAAATTGAAGAAATGGGCAAATGGGACACATCATATTGATGGTGCCTTGCTAAAATACACAATTACCCTTATTTAAAATTTTTTATTTTTGCTTTCTTTTTATTTTCCAGTTTTCTTTTTAACTTATTTTTTATATTTATGTTCAAGCTCAATTTTTTTCTCTTCTCAAATTCTCTTTAACTTTATTTCTTTATCCTAAATGTTTTTTCATACTTTAATTTTAAATATATTTGTTATTGTTTAAAATAAAATAAATTTATAATTTATAAATAGATTTACACACTTCGATATATACATACAGACATATAACTTTTACTAATATATATCATGATTTGACACGAAGTGATGCAACAGATAAATTACAAGGCCAAAGTCATCGCAAAATTTTAAAAACACGGCAAAATTTGGTTAGAGCTAACGATGGATGGACTGACTGCGTTCCACTCGATAGTTGCGTGGATTTTCCAGTTTGCTAAACTAATAAGCACAATAATTTGAACAAAATTTAAAGTAAGATAATTAATTATTAATTTGTGAAAGACAAATTTTCCATAAGATTCTCTCTCTCTCTCTTGAGGGGTAAGCCGTTGACTGACCCTTTCATCTGTTGCATTTCTTGGCATTATTCGAACATATATTTTGATTATTAGCACCAAGGCAGCAGCAGCAGTATGATGGCAATATTGTGCAATTTTAATTGAAATCAATTGATACAAGGAAGTTGAATTTAGACTGGGTAAGAGCCATGTATTCTTGCCATTGCCACTTGTTCGTTAAAAAATTATGCATCATATTAAAGGGAAAACATCTAATGGTTTAATGAAAGCAAAACTGATTGATGTGCTTATACTTCGATGTTAAAGTAGTTATTACAATGAAAAAACTGATAGTGTTCAATGAGGTAATAGCACCATTGGCAACCTATCTACTATCTAATATATAGTAAATTGGTGATTTTGGAAACTTATAGTTTTAATCTTCAATTAATATAGTAAAAAGCAGAATTGAACACATATCATTCCTATATATAGTTTCATTTGAGTGGATATATAAGTTTGATATTTTAAGATAACATATAAATTGAAACTACTTTTCTTATCTTAATAATAGTAATAGTGGCAATAAGAATAAGAATAACAATTGCAGCAGCAGTAGTTATCAAATTCCAATATTTTAGATTAATATAATTGTTTAAATGCTTTGACTCCAACTATAAAAACCATTGCTGAAGTAGAGACATACAATAACCGTACATATTGTTGGAAGTAGTTATCCCGAAAGGAGCATAAGCAATATTTATCTAGGCCCCAAGACTTCATCAAACCCTCTGCTTTTGTTGGACGCCATAGCTTGCTGTTGCATTGAAGTTATTATAGTTCAGATTTTTTTTTATGAAACTTATTCGTTGAGTGTGGGTAGTATCATTTAAACTCTGTTGCTTTTATAAAATAAAGCACATGATATAATATAGTCTAAAAAACTTGTAAAATGAAGTTGGGTGGGTGGGGATGGAGCACATGATATAATATAATCTAAAAAACATGTAAAATGAAGTTGGGTGGGTGGGGGTGGAGGGAGACACGAGGTTTTGACTCCATATATATATATGTATAACAATGTCCCCCATGCTTCACCTCGCGAATGATCTCTACTCTCTGCCTTTGTTAAACCTTCCCATTACCATTGTCTCCCAGCAAAAAGCAAAAATGGGGAGATCTCCCAGCAACAATGAAATTAAAGGCTTAAAGAAAGGGCCATGGACTCCAGAAGAGGACCGGAAGCTGATGGATTACATCCAGAAACATGGCCATGGAAGCTGGCCACTGCTCCCCAGAAGAGCAGGTCTCAACCGGTGTGGCAAGAGCTGCAGACTCCGATGGACTAACTATCTGCGACCAGATATAAAACGAGGAAACTTCTCGCCCGAGGAAGAGCAGGCAATCATCCATCTCCATTCCTCTCTTGGCAACAAGTAATTACCTAATCAACAGTTTTTCCCAATGCGTGGTTCTTGTATTCTTCTGAGGTTTCTCATCCACGATTCTTGATTATTTATAGGTGGTCGATGATTGCAAGTCACCTTCCGGGAAGGACTGACAACGAAATCAAGAATTTCTGGAACGCCCATCTCAGGAAAAAGCTTCTGCGCTCTGGGATCGATCCGAATACACATCGACCCATCACCAACTTCAGTTTCCCCGTCAACCCGATGACTAATCCCCTGGAAAACTTGGCCAAGATTCGGATGCTTCAGAGCATGCTGCAAATTCTGACCGCCGATAATCCACTGCCGTCTTTCTGTAGGGGTTGGGGACCAGAAACAGTTAACCAATTCGACAGGCCTTTGGATGGGATTTTGAGTCCACTCAACGCTCCACCTGCGCTTCCAAACTTGGACAGTTGCAACCTTTTACGGACTTCTCCACCGTTTCTTGACACTTTCAAAACCACCCCAGAAGTTGGGCTGGTTGAAGGTCTGAGCTTAGTTAACTGCACAAGCAACATTAACAACACAGAATACTTGCTCCCGGGTTTGGTTCCAGGATCCCCTGAGATTTCATCTGGCAACCAAGTGAAGAGTACTCATAGTTCAGTAGAAAACCAGAATGATGACGACCATTTGTTCATCCCTGAGAACAGTGGTGGTAGGGATACAGTTGAAATGGACGATGAAGCCATTGGTTCTTTCTGGAAAGATATTTTTGATGAATCTTTCCTTGCATCGTTCAGTTAAATATCAGTTTGAATCAAGGATTCGTATTGAAATTTAAATAATGTATAATGAAAGCATTGGTCTGTAAAGCTAACGTTCTTCTTGTTCTTCTGGTGCTTATTTCTTCGATATCCCTCGGTGACACCTTAGCACTTTGCTTTCAATGTGATTTACATTTTAAAATCGTGGTATTGATATTGTTTTGTATATTGTTGGGGGCTGCACGTGTAATTTTTATAGTTTAAGAGATGTTTTTGTAATATAATTTTAATATTAAAAAAAAAAGTACAGATATGATGTTCACCGCTAATTATAAAGATGATGCTTAAATCTACGAATTTAACTCTTAGGATGCGGTCGCATTGATTTTTCTCATTATGGATAAAAGAAGTTCGGCAATGTAAACGCTAATTCAATTAATCTTTGTTCATCCTTCACCTCCATCCACCCCCCAGTCTTAAATTTCTTTCTTTCCTTGCAACCTCACACCCTCCCTCACTTTCTCTTGTCCCCTATCCTTCTACCTTCATCACTATCTCATTCTTGATCTCTTTTTTTACACCAACATAAATAACAAGAATAATATTATTCGAGAAACATTAATAACGTGCATATTTTAATTTTTATAATTAGATTCATTTACAAATTACTTAATGATATGAATTTAGAAATTACACTAATATAGAGGGCATAAAAAAACATACATGAGTTCATAGTTTGTGATATGCAAATGTAGAATTGGTAGTCTTCTAATTGATTGTACAAACTATAAGAGAGATGGGAATGTAAACTGTTAATCTAAGTGCTGCAACACCAAGTGTTGCTATGATCCAATGGATTCTTCAACTTTAAATCCTCGCGATGTCAATGGCTACAATTCATTTTGGGCAAGAATCTCTATAAAATCCACTAAAGATTCAAGTTACTTCATTTTCAACCAAACTTCTAGGACCCAGTGTTACATTGCCACCATTGACTTTTCCTGCATATGAGATAAGCTTTCCATCTTTGAGCCAATTTGATTCCCTCACCGAGACACACACGTCGTTCCTTTCTTCAAAGGATATTTTAAGATGATTCATCTTATACATAGACACAAGATTTACACAAATCAAATCTTCAAGATTAAAGAAGAATATTTCACAAATCTTCCCTAAAACAACTCGATTAACTACCCTTAAAAACTTTCCATAACTGAGTTAATGCCACAACATTGCCAACTCATCTGTCTACTTGGCACCACATCATTTCATCATTGCTTCATTAACTACCATGTCATTCACCGTGTCAGCTGCCACATCAATGCCATGTTAGTAGCAAGCCAATGTCATGTTATTGCCACATTAATGCCAAGCCAGCAGTCCCATTAACAATCTCCCCCTTTGGCACTGTGTCGCACAACACCCTTTTTCCCATAGCACTTTTTGAGTTTTCTTGAAGGAAAATGCTAAGTGTCCATGTAGTCCAACTCTTGGTGATTTATTTAACATAATCGAAATTTAACAGGATTTTCAATAGGTAGTACTGGAAGATTGGAAATCCTATATTGCAACATAGTTCAAAGCAAAGGAGGATTTAAAATAAACTGCTTGTAATAATAGCAAAACCATTTAAGCAAGCGCTAACTTTCATGATAATCATAATTATTTAGCCAAATTAGACAAGCAAAGACTATTAATAAAGCCCAAAATAAGTAAAGCAGCCCATTAACAAGTTCTAGATAAGTTAGCTGTAGCTATCAGCATCCTAAAAAGTCATCATTTGGCAAGTCAAAAAGTAGGAGCACCTATGCTCGGCGTTACAATTGTAATTGGTTAATCCATCCATCAATCTTACACTCTATTGCCTCCAGATGTGTATTAACTCTAGTCAAATGGTCCTTATATGATTGTGGAGCACTCGTTCCTTCTGGTGTTGTAACACTAGTTAAGTTATTGACCTTGCCGAGTCATAACATGCATCCACTAAACTGAACTGCAAAGTGTTTCAAGGTAGACTCAGTGTGGTCAATCTTCAACTTACGGGCTAGAATCTTAAAGATTAGACAAGGGTGCAACGAGTGAAGAGTGGTATTCTAAGATTTGACATGCCGCATGATGTTGTTAAAGATAATGGTACCCAAGTTGATTCATTGGCCGGTCCACAAGCAGTACATCATCACTCCT
This sequence comes from Avicennia marina, assembly GCA_019155195.1. Taxonomy (NCBI): domain Eukaryota; kingdom Viridiplantae; phylum Streptophyta; class Magnoliopsida; order Lamiales; family Acanthaceae; genus Avicennia; species Avicennia marina. The sequence goes on along the minus strand of CM032766.1, from coordinate 6,101,298 downwards.
ATTTCATGGGATATCTAAGTTATTGGCTATTATGTTCCTTGGTGCCTTTAGAGGCGTCCTCTTCAAAATCCTCATTTATTGTTAGTCTAATACGATTCTTTGTTCTCTCCTTTCTGGACCCTGTTGTTATATCCATTAAAACAACATTAATAGTTTTCATAACAATTTTAATTCAATGATTTAAACTCGACAGTCCTTGCTTATGGTTGACTAGCCAAGAAATATCCCATCGTCACTCCTAGAATCAAATCTTCCTAGTTGTTCACGACCATGTGTCATCACTCGAGCTATTTCCTGGTCTTCTTTTCCTTTCCACAAAACCATTTGTTGTGGTGTTTTTGGAGTAAAGTATTCGTGGGTAATTTCATGTTCTTCACAAAATTTTGAAAACACTTTATTTTCAAATTCCCTTCCATGATCGCTCTTAATTCTTACTACTTCTATCCCTTTCTCAGTTATGCATTGAAGATATATCCTTTTGTGGGCTGCAAATGCATTACTTTTCTCTTGGACAAAGTCAACCCATGTGTGTCATGAGTAGTCGTCCACGCATACATTGATGTACCATGTACCACCCAAGCTTATAACATCAATTGGTCATATAATGTCCATGTGCCAAAATTTCATGATGTGAGATGTACATAGATATCGTAACACTGGGTGATCGTCCCATCATTATTTCCCATGTTGACATGCTTTGCAGGTTAGGATATCAGAGTCAGTTATTCAAGGCAATCCTTCACTGCTTCTGATCTATGAAGCCTTAAGAGAAGTCAACAAATTATATGCCCAAGCTACCTATGCCATAGACAACATTGAAATGGCAATGTTCCAATCCTTGGTCGCTCCCTCACTCTTTCACATACTTAATTTGACATGTTACAATGATCCTCACACCAAAAGCGACAACGCTTCTTTTTAAACTCTCAACAAGTGTATTCAAAAGGTCTAAGTCATCCGATGGATTCTTCAGCCTTAAATCCTCAAGATGTAAATAGCTACAATCCATTTTGGGCAACAATCTCTACGAAATTCACTAAAGATTCCATCTGCTTTGTTTCTGACTAAACATCTAGAACCTGGTGTTACAATACCAAAATTGCCTTTCCCTACATAAGAGATAAGCTATCCATCTTTGAGCATATTTGATTCTTTCACCAAAATGAACACGTCTCTCCTTTCTTCAAATGATACTTTTAGATGATTCAATACTATACATAGACGCAAGATTTACACAAATTAGATCTTCAGGATTGGAGAAGAATATTTCCCAAATCTTCCCTAAAGCTCAGCCAACTACCCTTGAAAAATTTCCATAACTGAGTTAGTGCCACAACATTGCCAACTCATCTATCTACTTAATGTCACATCATTTCATCATTGCTTCATCAGCTACAATGTCATTCACCACATCAACTGCCATATTAGTGCCATGTTAGCACCACGCCAATGTCATGTCATTGCTACATCAACGCTAAGCTAGCAGTATTGCACCACACCCTTTCTCGCACAATACTTTTTAAATTTTCTTAAAGAAAATTTCTACTTTTTAAATTTTCTTAAAGAGAATTTCTAAGTGTCCATTAGTCCAATTCTTGGTGATTCATTAGACTAAGAAAACTTGTGAGTATTATATTGTTGTATAATATGTTTAAGAGTGTAATTTTTGTGGGCATCCTAACTATCTTAATTAGCAAAATACTTAAGAAACGAAACTTAAATCAATATTTCATTTGCTCTAGAAAATACAACAAGAGACAAGCCAAAGTATCTTCGGTAAGAAGTGACCGTTCAATATGGAATACACATCTTCATATTATCATTTGAAGCAGAAATGTCTAATTAATCCATTATCCTGGAAGGAGCATAAGCAATAGTTATCTAGGCCACAAGACTTCATCAAATCTTGTGCTATTGTTGGACGCAATAGCTTGATGTTGCATTAACTATATTATATGTCATACTATTGTTATGAAATATATTTGAGATAAAATAAAATAAAGCACATGATATAATATAATTTAAAAAACATGTAAAAAGAAGTTGGGTGGGTGGGGGTGGAGGGAGACACGAGGTTTTGACTCCATATATATATATATATATATATCTCAATACGTATAACAATGTTCTCCATGCTTCACCTCGCGAATCATCCGTACTCTCTGCGTTTGTTAAACCTTCCCATTACCATTGTCTCCCAGCAAAAAGTAAAAATGGGGAGATCTCCCAGCAACAATGAAATTAAAGGCTTAAAGAAAGGGCCATGGACTCCAGAAGAGGACTGGAAGCTGACAAATTTATCAGCAAAATTTATGCTTTTTTCTATAGGAATAATTTTTTCTTGTCCTATATTGTGGTCTAAAAATCTAATTCTGATTTTACTATTTCCATTTTGGATTTTGAAATAACTAATCCATTTTGAACAATTATTTTCTTGAACATCTCAAAATGTCTAAAGTGTTCTTCTAAATTTGAAGAAAAGACAAGAATATCATCAATATAAACAATAATAAAATTATTTTAAGGCATAAATATTTCATCGATAATATGTTGGAATTCTGAAGGTGCATTTTTTAATCCAAAGGGCATAACATTCCATTCAAAATGTTCTATTGGTACAGTGAAGGCGGTTTTATATCTATCATGTTCATTAACCTGTATTTGCCAGTATCCTGATTTCAGATCAAATTTAGAAAATACCAAGGCATTGTGAAGTCTATTTAGAAGATCTTTCTTATTAGGAATAGGGTATCTAATCCATTTCAAAACCTTATTTAATGGTTTATAATTAATAACCAATCTTGGTTTTCCTCTTTCAATTTTTGAATGTTTATTCACATTGAAAGCTGTGCAACTCCATGATGAATATGATTTTCGAATTAATTTTCTTTCTTTTAAGGACTCTATTTCTATCCTGCATAATTCTAAATATTCTGAGCTCATATGGCATGGTCTTGCTTTTGTAGGAATATGCTTTTCTGAAAAATTTTCTTCATGAGGAAGAGAAACAATATGTTTTTTTTCTATTCTAAAAAGCATTAGGTAAATCACTACAGATTTCTAAAGAAAATTGATTTTCTATTCTTTTAATCTTATCTTGAACTTTTCTATTCTCAAGTAATTCCGGAAGAGTGTAAATTTCTAGTTCATATTTCAGAAAATTAAGCTGACAATTCTTAGCTTTTATGATATCCTGAACCATATTCAGGATTTTATTCCTAGGATCTGATATTTTCCATTGGCTAAATTCCAAGATCTTTCAATAACCCGTATAGCAGGTTTAACATATGTTTCCAAAAACCAATTTACAAAGAATTTTCTCTGATTAATTTTTTTCAAATGATCGTAAAACTGGTCTTTGATAAACATGATTTCTTGTGTAGAAAAATTACTAAAATACCATTCTCTAAATGGTTTCCAATGTGGAAGATTGAATTCTTTTGAAATTTTTAATCTTTCTTCTAATCCTGCTTCAAATTTCATTGATTTTAAAACTCATTTCTGAAGGAGTAATTTCCTCATCTTTCCTAATTCCCATAGGAATCTTATTATCAGTGAATCTAATTTGGTCAACTATTGTAGGAGAAGTACTATCCTCATTATCTGATCCTATTTTTCCTTTCAATTTTTTATCTCTAATTTGTGAAGTGGAGGCTTTGCCTAATTCTATTCCTTTATTACTAATTGGTGATATTAAAGAGTGTGATGAGAAAGACCTATTTATAGGTTTTCTGAATTTTAGGAAAATATTTCCTTCAGGTGTTTGTTCTATTTCTGATACTTCTGATTCTATTCTAGGTTGACTAGGAACAACCCTTTCCAATTTCCATGTTTCTAGAAGTTCTATTTCTTCCCATCTAAACATCCTTCTAGTCGTGATTTGTGATCTAGCAAGGTTTGATTCTATCATAATAGTCTCTCCTGGATTATCCACAATCCTACAATTTGGACTTAAAGTAGGCAAAACTTCGAAATATATTCTATAACAAATACAGATAGTTTCTGTTCCTGGTATATAATTATAACCATGTGTTTTCACATATAAAGTAACAGCTTCAAGAATATTTCTGTCACTCAAAGATAGTTGTAAATTTAGACGAACATTAAAGTAAACTGGCCCATAAGCAAGGCTAGATTGCATAATTCTCATAAGAGATTGTCTCCAATTGAGATTTCTAACATCTCTAAGAACAGCAATAAAACTTTCAGGTAAACCATTGAGAGTCAAAGGCTTTAAAGCAATTTGTATCAAGCCAATACGCATAAATTTATAATTCAAAGCATATTTTTCAATTTCATTTTTGCAGAGTAATTTCATGCAAAGTTCATCATCCTCCATAGGGACTGATTTTTCTACGGTCTTTACTACATTTTTGAGACCTATATTCTAAAATGTTCCATACTGATATATGGTCCTAGGTTCAATTCTAGGAATACTCCACTTATTCAATAATTCTAAATTCTTAGGAACATCATATTCTTCCCTTTTTTCATTCTTAATATTACTATTTCTGAATAGGTTCATTTAAACCAAATTCATCTGTGATCTACTATCAACACAAACAATCCATGGCTTTAATACCATCACAAGGACGGTGGTACGTGGCGTTGTTACCTGTCGGTTCTCTCAACTGAAGGCAAGCCTCCGGTGAAATTAAGGAACACGCAAGGTTTCCAGTCGATATACCGACCATCATATTCAAAGAAATAGTTATGATGGTAGAACTTTCTATGAATGGAATATAGATGGCTTTACAGATCACCAAATATACAATACTATACAAAGAATGCTGATGTATTCTACTATCTGCAAACAGCAAAATAATACTGACAAAAGAATTGCTTAGATGATTTTAACAGGATTTGCAGGACAACTAAAAGGCTAGTGGGATAATTTTCTTACCCAGGAACAGAAGAGTCAAATTATAGACAATGTCAAAAGAGAAAATGATCAAATATACAAGAATGCAGTCTATACCCTTGCCATTACCGTATGTGAACATCTCGCAGGTAGGCATTCAAATAATCATGATAAAATTAAAACTCTTTTACAAAATCATAAATGTCCTACTCTTACATCTTTTAGATGGTATAAGAATGTTTTCCTTAGTAGAGTTATGGAACTCCCATAGGCTAATAGTAGCCACTGGAAATCAAAGTTTATTGATAGACTTCCTACTTTGTTTGCTGAAAGAATTAGAAAAGGTCTTAAGAAGAATCTAGACAATAATATAGATTACCAAAGTTATACTTATGGGGAATTAATTGGATAATGTATCCAAGAAGGCTTAGCTCTGTGTAATGAAATTAAATTGAATAAACAACTTAGGAAGCACAACATCACAGAGCTCAACTAGGACAATTCTATGAACAATTTGCATAGAAATGCCTAAGGAGAATAAGGCTAAAAGAAAGAATTATAAGCCGCATAAACAGGATTATTATCAGAAATACAAGACAATAGCCTACAAGAAAAAATTGGCTAGAAAGAGAAATAATAATAATCTAAGGAAGAATTGGCAACCCCAAAAGAAGGAAATAGTTTGCTACAAACACAAGAAGAAATGGCAATATGCCAATAGGTGTAATTTAAGAAAGAAAATAAATTCTTTAGAAATAGAAAATGAGATTAAGGATCTGATTCTCAAAATCATAGAAGAAGAAATTCCTACTGATGAAGAGGATCCTACAGATAATGATATCATAGAAGAAAGCCTCAATAGTAAGGACTCCCATTCAGAAGAATCAGAAAGCCTTTGCAATGTCAATGCAAAGAAATAGTGTCAGAAGGAAATGATTCCGATAAGGATTACTATAAATTGATTTCACAATTTCAGGAAATAGAGATCAATGTTCTTACTAATCAGGATATAGAAAAAATCATAAAAATCATAAGTAAGATTCCTAATATAGGAACAGAAAGGATAGCAAGCCCTCCAAAAATTAGAATTAAGGAAGAACTTTATAACTTCACAGAAGTCATAAAACAATTAAAGGAGAGGAAAATAGAAGAGCCTATCATAATTAGACATCTCAAGAATGAAATTGAGGTCATCAAAAGGGAAATCAAGGAATTGAGAGAAGAAAATCACATAATTAGGAAGTGCTTGGATAAAAATAATTCTCCTTCAACTTCCACAACAAAGGAAGTACCAAATCTCATTAATTATGAGATTAATGAGAATTTTCTGAATAATCTGAGAATCATAACTTCTCAGAAATGGCATATCAAGATTACTCTCCTAATAAACCCAGACTATAGATTGAGAATCTCACTGCACTTATTGATACAGGTGCAAATTTGAATTGTATATGAGAAGGATTAATTCCTACTCAACATTTTGAGAAAACGGGTCATAATATTTCCTCAGCCTTAGGGGAAAAATTGATTGTCAATTACGAGTTGACTAATGCAAAAATTTGTTATCACAAGAATTCTATTCCTACTAAATTCCAACTTGTGAAGAATATTACTAATAAGGTAATACTTGGTACTCCTTTTGTTCAGAAAATTCTTCAAATAATAAGAATTGATAATACAGGTATTACGGGAACTTTGGACAATAGACAGATAAAATTCAATTTTATATAAAATTTCTTCCAGTTCATGGCCAAAGCGGGCATTTGTCTCCTTGTCTTTCTTAAGTAATTTCTGCCCAAATTTTGAGTAAAATTTTCTCTACAAACATGGGATATTGGACTGATTCAGTCCTGCGGAGAGATTCCATTTCCATATCCATGGAATACCAAATTTCATAAAGAAAAATAGTATTGCTGTTTCTGCTATATACTCCTTTGAGTATGATAAAATATAAGGGGTATTATTTACCCATTCTGTATAAAGTCCCTTGTAGAGTTCTGGTAATATTTCCATCATGGCACCATGATTCTGCCACCATTTGAAGATCCAATTTGGAAATCTCTTCTTGGCAAATATTTTAGGATTAAATTTAATCCACCAAGAATGTTTTTTCTTCTCATTTTCATACCAGAATGCTTTATCAAAAGCATGAATATAATCTCAATAATTGAATTGGATCATATTAGATCCTCTGACAAATTCTCTGTTACTATGGGTTGAAATTCCCCACACTTTTATAGTAATGATCTTCCTGATATAGATCTTACTATAGATAATTTGAAGGCTATTATTGGCCTTGAAATGTTCAATTTCACAGGATTCTGTGAGTCTGAGAATATTCTCATAATATATCTGATCTTTCCCATTTTGGATTGGAGCCATAAAATGGTCCAAATATTTCTGTCTTAAATACCATGGATCTTTCATCCATCGTCTGTCTTCATTTTCTAAAAGGCATATTTCCTCTTCGTAATTGGATTTCTGATATTGCTCAATTTTATCTGTACTCTCAAGAGTACTAGCATATGATTGTCTTGAAGAAGAAGTTGTTTCATTACTACTTTCTGTAATTATTTGCTTTATTTTCTCATATGCTGGATGTGATTCATCCACTTGAATATTCTTGTCCATTTGGACTATTTTTTTATTTCCAAATTGAACATGTATTTTGCTGCTTGGCAATCCGTTCTAATAAGAAATTTCTTATCATATAAATCTTCCTGAAATTTCAAGACACTTTTAACAATAGCAAGTATTTCTTTTGCTATAGTAGCATAAATTTTTTGGCTATTATTCCATTTTCCAGAATAAAATCTTACCATATATTCTCTATTATTATGAGGTGATTTCTATTTTAATATTCCTCTGAATCCTATTTCTGAGTCATCTGTTTCAACAATTTTTTCCCATTGTGGGTTTGCTATTATTAAGCAAGGCAAATTCCTAACTTTTCTTTTTATTTTTCTTACTTCTTCTGTATGTTCATTATTCCGAGGTGGTTCTTTTTTAAGTCTATCATATAGAACTACAGTGTCCTTGGCTAAATCCCTCTAATTATAGAGGTAGAGAAGGAAGGTCTAGAGAAAATGAATCCTCTAGAATATTTGCTCAATTTGGAAAAAAAAAATTAGTCCAAATGGACAAGAATATTCAAGTGGATGAATCACATCTAGCATATGAGAAAATAAAGCAAATAATTGCAGAAAGTAGTAATGAAACTACTTCTTGTTTTGGACAATCATATGCTAGTACTCTTGACAGTACTGTTGAGAGTACAAATGAAATTGAGCAATATCAGAAATCCAATTATGAAGAGAAAATATGCCTCTTAGAAAATGAAAACAGACAATGGATGGAAGATCCATGGTATTTGAGACAGAAATATTTGGACCATTTTATGACTCCAATCCCAAATGGGAAAGATCGGATATATTATGCGAATATTCTCAGACTCACAGAATCCTGTGAAATTGAACATTTCAAGGCCAATAATAGCCTTCAAATTATCTATAGTAAGATCTATATCAAAAAAATCATTACTATAAAAGAGTGGGGAATTTCAACCCACAGTAACAGAGAATTTGCCAGAGGATCTAATATGATCCAATTCAATTATTGGGATTATATCCATGCTTTCGATAAAGCATTCTAGTGTAAAAATCAAAAGAAAAAACATTCTTGGCGGATTAAATTTAATCCTGAAATATTTTCCAAGAAGAGATTTCCAAATTGGATCTTCAAAGGGTGGCAGAATCATGGTGCCATGATGGAAATATTACCAGAACCCTACAAGGGACTTTATACAGAATTGGTAAATAATACCCCTTATATTTCAACATACTCAAAGGAGTATATAGCAGATATGGCAAATTGTTCACAGAATTGTCCTAGTTTAGCTTTTTCTGTGATGTTGTGCTTCCTAAGTTATTTGTTCAACTTAATTTCATTACACAGAGCTAAGCCTTCTTGGATAAATTGTCCAATTAATTCCCCATAAGTATAACTTTGGTAATCTATATTATTGTCTAGATTCTTCTTAAGACCTTTTCTAATTCTTTCAGTAAATAAAGTAGGAAGTCCATCAATAAACTTTGATTTCCAGTGGCTACTATTAGCCTCGGGAGTTCCATAACTCTGCTAAGGAAAACATCTTTGTACCATCTAAAAGATATAAGAGTAGGACATTTATGATTTTGTAAAAGAGTTCTAATTTTATCATGATTATTTGAATACCTACCTGTGAAATGTTCACATATGGTAATGGCAAGGGTATAGACTTTATTCTCGTATACCTGATCATTTTCTCTTTTAACATTGTCTGTAATTTGACTCTTCTGTTCCTGGGTAAGAAAATTATCCCACCAGCCTTTTAGCTGTCCTGTAAATCTTGGTATAATCATCTGAGCAATTCTTTTGTTAGTATTATTCTGCTGTTTGCAGATAGTAGAATACATCAGTATTCTCTGTATAGTATTGTATATTTGGTGATCTGTAAAGCCATCTATATTCCATTCATAGATAGTTCTGCCATCATAACTATTTCTCTGAATATATTCATCTTCTTCATATAAAATATCCTGAGGAGTTGGTCAAGGGTAATAATACATCATCTGAGTAGGTTTATCAGCAAATTTACTAGAGTATCCTTTCATTTTATTGATTTGTTCATTGTCATCATCAATAGTCCTAAGACTTAATTCTCTTAATTTTTCTTCTAAAATTCTTTCCAATTGTAATATTGGCTCGGTCTGGAATCCTTCTATATTAAGAAGTGGTTGAAGACCTGGCTGTCTTTCGACTATTTGTATTTTTTCTTTAGCTTTTATGACTTCATTAATTTTAGAGTTTATCTCAGTAATCCTACTATTAAGGGTTACTAAATTTTCTCTAACTATATTCAAATAGGTATTAGTATAGCTTCCTTGTTTTATTAACAAGTCTATATGTTTGGAAGAAATCTGTATTGTTTCATTTTCCAAAAGCTTTTAAAAAGCATTTGCTTAAAGGATTTTTTCAAAAGATTCTTCTTTTATCAAAAAAGGTTCTATTGGTGGAAAATTTGAGGCTTGAATTTTTCCATTAGCTAAATACCAAGATCTTTCAATAATCTGTATAGAGGTTCAATATATGTTTCGGAAAACCAATTTACAAAGAATTTTGTCTAATTAATTTTTTTCAAATGATCGTAAAACTGCTCTTTGATAAACATGATTACTTGTGTAGAAAAATTACTAAAATACCATTCTCTGAATGGTTTCGAATGTGGAAGATTGAATTCTTTTGAAATTTTTAATCTTTCTTCTGATCCTGGTTCAAATTTCATTGATTTTAAAACTCATTTCTGAGGGAGTAAAAATCTGGCAAGGAATTATTATTGCCTTTAATATATTGAATGTCAAAATTGAATGGTGCAAGATTGGCTTGCCATTTGGCAAACATTTGTTTTGAGATATTATGTTTAAAATCTTTATTGAACATGTATTTTGCTGCTTGACAATCCGTTCTGATAAGAAATTTCTTATCATATAAATCTTCCTGAAATTTCAAGACACTTTTAACAATAGCAAGTATTTCTTTTGCTATAGTAGCATAATTTTTCTGGCTATTATTCCATTTTCCAGAATAAAATCTTACCAAATATTCTCTATTATTATGAGGTGATTTCTGTTTTAATATTCCTCTGAATCCTATTTCTGAGGCATCTTGTTTCAACAATTTTTTCCCATTGTGGGTTTACTATAATTAAGCAAGGCAAATTCTTAACTTTTTTTTTTATTTTTCTTACTGCTTCTGTATGTTCATTATTCCAAAGAGGTGGTCCTTTTTTAAGTCTATCATATAGAATTGCAGTGTCCTTGGCTAAATCCCTGTAATATTCAAAGATATAATTTAAACATTCTAAAAATCTATGTAATCGATTTTTATCAGTTATTTCATCCGGGAATTTATCAGCAAAATTTATGCTTCTTTCTAGAGGAATAATTTTTCCTTGTCCTATATTGTGGCCTAAAAATCTAATTTCTGATTTTACTATTTCCATTTTGGATTTTGAAATAACTAATCCATTTTGAACAATTATTTTCTTGAACATATCAAGATGTCTAAAGTGTTCTTCTAAATGTGAAGAAAAGACAAGAATATCATCATTATAAACAATAATAAAATTATTGTAAGGCATAAATATTTCATCCATAATATGTTGGAATTCTGAAGGTGCATTTTTTAATTCGAGGGGCATAATATTCCATTCAAAATGTCCTATTGGTACAGTAAAGGCGGTTTTGTATCTATCATGTTCATTAACCTGGATTTGCCAATATCCTGATTTCAGATCAAATTTAGAAAATACCAAGGCATTCTGAATTCTATTTAGAAGATCTTTCTTATTAGGAATAAGGTATCTAATCCATTTCAAAACCTTTTTTAATGGTTTATAATTAATAACCAATCTTGATTTTCCTCTTTCAATTTCTGAATGTTTATTCACATAGAAAGCTGTGCAACTCCTTGATGAATATGATTTTTGAATTAATTTTCTTTCTTTTAAGTCCTATTTCTGTCCTGCATAATTCTAAATATTCTGAGCGCATATGGCATGGTCTTGCTTTTGTAATTGACAATCAATTTTTCCCCTGAGGCTGAGGAAATATTATGACCCATTTTCTCAAAATATTGAGTAGGAATTAATCCTTCTCTTATACAATTCAAATCTGCACCTGTATCAATAAGTGTAGTGAGATTCTCAATCCTATAGTCTGGATCTATTAGGAGAGTAATCTTGATATGTCATTTCTGAGAAGTTATCATTCTCAGATTATTCAGATAATTCTCATTAATCTCATAATTTATGAGCTTTGGTACTTCCTTTGTTGTGGAAGTTGAAGGAGAATTATTTTTATCCAAGCATTTCGTAATTATGTGATTTTCTTCTCTCAATTCCTTGATTTCCCTTTTGATGACCTCAATTTCATTCTTGAGATGTCTAATTGTGATAGGCTCTTCTCATATTTTCCTCTCCTTTAATTGTTTTATGACTTCTGTGAAGTTATAAGGATCTTCCTTAATTCTAATTTTTGGAGGGCTTGCTATCCTTTCTGTTCCTATATTAGGAATCTTACTTATGATTTCTATGATTTTTTCTATATCCTGATTAGTAAGAACATTGAGAAGTGGAGGCTTTGCCTAATTCTATTCCTTTATTAATAATTGGTGATGTTAAAGAGTGTGATGAGAAAGACCTATTTATAGGTTTTCTGAATTCTAGGAAAATATTCCCTTCAAGTGTCTGTTCTATTTCTGATACTTTTGATTCTATTCTAGGTTGACTAGGAACTAACCCCAAGGAAAATGAATCGACCTTACCTTTACTTTAATAAAGTTGTCGGTTGATAATTGAAGCCACTGTACATTTTCTGTGATTAATTTCTTTTTGGTGTCCGCCGCCTTGTATAGTTTCTTTCCTTCAGCTATTTATAGCCCTTTCTTTGTTCTTTGTAGTCAGGCGTTCTGAGTACTCGCATAAAACTCAAGCACTCTTAATAATTTTACTTTGTTTTGCAGATTATAATTTTCAGATTGTATAGTTTTTATAGTGTAAGTACTTTTCTTTTATTTTATCCTTATTTTATTTTAACAATTTACATTTCTGTGCAGATTAGCCTAATGACAGGCTAAGATTCTTCATCTGTGATTTACTATCTTCAAACGTGTTCATGACTTGGTATGGTTACATAAAATAACTCAATATGCATATCACTAGGACTAGTCATGGTAGCAAGTTTTAAACACCTAAACCGCTTGTCGCGCAGTAAGGCCCATTTTGAAGGCTTGGTTATGCCGTGTTGTTTGGGCAGTAAGTCGTTGATCTCAAGTTCATGGTCTTTGTTTATCTTTCTGCATAAATTCCATTGATTGTATACCTGGTGTAAGATCCTGTTCTATGATGGTCGGTATATCGACTGGAAACCTTGCGTGTTCCTTAATTTCACCTGAGGCTTGCCTTCAATTGAAAGAACCGATAGGTAACAACGCCACGTATCACAAGGACGGTGGTAACGTTCTTCTTCCTCTTCTGGTGCTTATTTCTTCGATATCCCTCGGTGACACCTTAGCACTTTGCTTTCAGTGTGATTTATATTTTAAAATCGTGGTATTGATATTGTTTTGTGTATTTGTTGGGGGCTACACGTGTAATTTTTATAGTTTAACAGGTGTTTTTGAAATATAATTTTAATATTCAGAAAAAAAAAAAGTACAGATATGATGTTCACCGTTAATTATAAAGATGATGCTTAAATCTATGAATTTAACTCTTAGGATTCGGTCGCATTGATTTTTCTCATCACGAGTAAAAGAAGTTCAACAATGTAAACGCTAATTCAATTAATCTTTATTCATCCTTCACCTCCATCCACCCCGCAGTCTTAAATTTCTTTCTTTCCTTGCAACCTCACTCCTTCCTCACTTTCTCTTGTCCCCTATCCTTCTACCTTCATCACTATCCCATTCTTGATCTCTTTTTTCACACCTACATAAATAACAAGAATAATATTATTCGAGAAACATTAATAACGTGCATATTTTAATTTTTATAATTAGATTCATTTACAAATTACTTAATGATATGAATTTAGAAATTACACTAATATAGAGGGCATAAAAAAACATACATGAGTTCATAGTTTGTGATATGCAAATGTAGAATTGGGAGTCTTCTAATTGATTGTACAAACTATAAGAGAGATGGGGATGTATACTGTTAATCTAAGTGCTGCAACACCAAGTGTTGCTACGATCCAATGGATTCTTCAATTTTAAATCCTTGCGATGTTAATGGCTACGATCCATTTTGGGCAAGAATCTCTATGAAATACACTAAAGATTCAAGCTACTTCATTTTCAACCAAACTTCTAGGAACCGGTGTTACACTGCCACCATTGACTTTTCCTGCATATGAGATAAGCTTTCCATCTTTAAGCAGATTTGATTCCCTCACTGAGACACACACGTCCTTCCTTTCGTCAAAGCATATTTTTAGATGATTCCATCTTATACATAGACACAAGATTTACACAAATCAAATCTTCAAGATTGGAGAAGAATATTTCACAAATCTTCCCTAAAACAGCTCGATTAACTACCCTTAAAAACTTTCCATAACTGAGTTAGTGCCACAACATTGCCAACTCATCTGTCTACTTGGCACCACATCATTTCATCATTGCTTCATTAACTACCATGTCATTCACTGCGTCAGCTGCCACATCAATGCCATGTTAGCACCAAGCCAATGCCATGTCATCACCACATTAATGCCAAGCCAACAGTCCCATTAACAATCTCCCCCTTTGGCATTGTGTCGCACAACACCCTTTTTCACATAGCACTTTTTGAGTTTTCTTGAAGGAAAATTCTAAGTGTCCATGTAGTCCAACTCTTGGTAATTCATTTAACACAATCGAAATTTAACAGGATTTTCAATAGGTAGTACTGGAAGATTGGAAATCATATGTTGCAACAAAGTTCAAAGCAAAGGAGGATTTAAAATAAACTGCTTATAATAGTAGCAAAACCATTTAAGCAAGCGCTAACTTCCATGATAATCATAATTATTTAGCCAAATTAGACAAGCAAAGACTATTAATAAAGCCCAAAATAAGTAAACCAGCCCATTAACAAGTTCTAGATAAGTCAGCAGTAGCGATCAACATCCTAAAAAGTCATCATTTGGCAAGTCAAAAAGTAAGAGCACCTATGCTCGGCGTTACAATTGCAATTGGTTAATCTATCCATGAATCTTACACCCTATTTCCTCCAAATGTGTATTAACTCTAGTCAAATGGTCCTTAGATGATTATGGAACACTCGTTCCTTCTGGTGTTATAACATTAGTTAACTCATTTATCTTGCCGAGTCATAACATGCATCTACTAAACTGAACTGCAAAGAGTTTCGAGGTAGGATCAGTGTGGTCAATCTTCAACTTACGGGCTAGAATCTTAAAGATTAGACAAGGGTGCAACGAGTGAAGAGTGGTATTCTAAGATTCGATATGCTGCATGATGTTGTTAAAGATAATGGTACCTAAGTTGAATCATTAGCCGGTCCACAAGTAGTACATCATCACTCCTATTTCATGGGATATCTAAGCTATTGGCTATTATGTTTTGTGGTGCCTTTAGAGGCGTCCTCTTCAAAATCCTCATTTACTATTAGTCCAATACAATTCTTTGTTCTCTCCTTTCTAGACCTTGTTGTTATATCCATTAAAACAACATTAATAGTTTTCATAACAATTTTAATTCAAAGATTTAAACTCGACACTTCTTACTTATGGTTGAGTAGCTAAGAAATATCCCATCCTCACTCCTAGAATCAAATCTTCCTAGTTGTTCACGACCATGCGTCATCACTCGAGCTATTTCCTGGAGAGTTCTTCTTTTCCTTTCCACAAAACCATTTGTTGTGGTGTTTTTGGAGTAAAGTATTCGTGGATAATTTCATGTTCTTCACAAAATTTTGAAAACTCTTTATTTTCAAATTCCCTTCTATGATCGCTCTTGATTCTTACTACTTCTGTCCCTTTCTTAGTTACGCATTGAAGATATATCCTTTTGTGGGCTGCAAATGCATTACTTTTCTCCTGGAGAAAGTCAACCCATGTGTGTCATGAGTAGTTGTCCACACATACATTGATGCACCATGTACCACCCAAGCTTGTAACATCAATTGGTCATATAATGTCCATGTGCCAAAATTCCATGATGTGAGATATACATAGATATCATAACACCGGGTGATCATTCCATTATTATTTCCCATGTTGACAAGCTTTGCTGGTTAGGATATCAAAGTCAGTTATTCAAGGCAATCCTTCACTACTTCTCATCTATGAAGCCTTAAGAGAAGTCAACAAATTATATGCCCAAGCTGCCTATGCCCTAGACAACGTTGAAATGGCAATGTTCCAATCCTCGCTCGCTCCCTCACTCTTTCACATACTTAATTTGACATGTTACAACGATCCTCACACCAAAAGTGACAACGCTTCTTTTTAAACTCTCAACAAGTGTATTCAAATGGTCTAAGTCGTCCAATGGATTCTTTAGCCTTAAATCCTCAAGATGTAAATAGCTATAATCCATTTTGGGCAACAATCTCTATGAAATTCACTAAAGATTCCACCTGCTTTGTTTTTGACTAAACATCTGGACCTGGTGTTACAATACCAAAATTGCCTTTCCCTGCATAGGATATAAGCTATCCATCTTTGAACATATTTGATTCTTTCACCAAGATAAACACGTCTTTCATTCCTTCAAATGATATTTTTAGATGATTCAATGCTATACATAGACACAAGATTTACACAAATTAGATCTTTAAGATTGGAGAAGAATATTTCCCAAATCTTCCCTAAAGCTCAGTCAACTACCCTTGAAAACTTTCCATAACTGAGTTAGTGCCACAACATTGCCAACTCATCTATCTACTTAGTACCACATCATTTCATCATTGCTTTATCAGCTACCATGTCATTCACCACGTCAACTGCCATGTTAGCACCATACCAATGTCATGTCATTGCTACACCAACACTAAGCTAGCAGTATTGCACAACACCCTTTTTTGCACAATACTTTTTGAATTTTCTTGAAGAAAATTTCTAAGTGTCCATTAGTCCAATTCTTGGTGATTCATTAGACTAGGAAACAACTCATCTATCCGTAACTTTCAATGTTTTTGTATCATTAGATTTAAATCTATATTGAGTTTTTTGTGTACATATAATTGACCTTATTACTTGATGATATAGGATAAATTAGAAGAACAAATAAAATTAGTTCCACAACCAAGAAATTTAAGGATAATGTATTTGAAAATGCTTTGGGAATTTATGGGCATGGACATGTGAAATGTAGGGGTAAAGGAATCATACCAACACAAGTTTTTCTTCCAATTCTAGCTCAAAGCAAACAAGCAAAGCCACTATTAAGGAGTTGATTTAAGCCAAGGTGCAGGTTGAGGAAAAAGCTAAGATGATAGTTAAATTAGCTATTCACGTGCAAATGGAGAATAAAACACAGTTGGAAGTTATTGTGAGCACCATGGAGGTATTTCAAGTGGTATATAACTCTTTTGGTGGTAGTTCCGTGTCAACTCCGTGTGAAAGATCAAATCCTGCCAATAAATCACGTGTTCAAGTTGCATTCAAATTTTAAACTATTTTTAAATTCTACAAAGAAACAAAAGATTAATTACAAGGATTTTAATATCGGTTGTATTTAGATCTAGTGATCATTTGGAACATGGGAACAATGTTGACTCCACCTAATCATAACACACAAGATATTAAGGTAATATTTGAAAACTTTTTGCTATTGCTCTTTTCGCGTTAGTTTCTTTACTAGTTATGTGTTTTTGTGTTTTTATCTTGTTTTTAATTTTTCTAATTTGTGTATTTGGAGTGATAAGTAAAATAATGTATCCCACTAGTTGATTTGTATGAGCTGCGAGTTTGTACTTGATTTTGAAAGTAGTTAAATTTGTGATTTTTTGAACTCTTTTGTTCATTGCATTTGCTCCTAGTGAAGGCTATATGGAAATTACTTCTTGAAACTTTGGTTTGCCAATTTATTATTGGTGTTTAGTTTTGTATCTAAAATTATAATTAAAATGTTGATTGTTTCTTCAGATGGGTAGATGATTGAAATTGGGTGCTTGATGATAATTTTCTGTTGTACAACGCAACGCTTCTAATTGTCCTTTTATAATAAACAACAAACACATTAGACAAAGACTATTGATTACTATTAATTAAAGTGAATAATTATATCAATATTCAATCAAATTTTATTAGTTTTTTCTTTTGTAGGTGAATGAAAATGGGTAAATATTAGAGGCATTCATGGTTTGGAGTCACAATGGAATCACATTATTACTCAACTACTATTTTATAATTCCATGTAATTCTTAGATTTCTAGCCTTATTTGATGGGTATGCCATCTTTTGTTCTTACTTTATTTACATCGTTTATTGCTAAAAGTTCATTATAGTGCTTAAATTAAATGTTCAGATACATGATTTGGTAAATATTGAATATCTTGTTGAATTTTTTGTTGTTGAATGTGTATTGAATAGTTTAGATCTTATGGATTAAACATATTTAAAATATCCTCAAAAGGATTATTATTGTACAATATAGCAGGCTATTTTACAAAATATAGATAAGTATTAACGTCAACTCTGAAGAGTAGACAAAATATTATTTGGTATTAACTATGAGTATTAATTATGCCATTAAATTGTTATAAAATAATTAATTAATATTGCCTACACTATTGAACTATAGGCAAAAACTTAACAGTCACACTAAAAATGTAGACAATATGCAAACTCTTTACTTATATTTTCGAAAAAAGTGTAGGTAATGTGCAGACTATGGTCTACACTTTAGCAAAACCGTTGTTAATATATATTATTATTTACAATTTTTCAATAATAGGTAATAAAATAACATTATTCGTAACAATCGTACAAAGTATCGGCACAATCAAGAAAAGCCGTTGCCATAGTAATGCCTACACGTTGAATACCATAGTCAATTTTTCGTCGTGGTTGAACATGCCATGGGCACAAAATTGTTGCAAAACCATCGCCAATAACTTAATGCCTGCACTGTGTACCTTTTAATTGCAGCATTTTGTGCAAATTTCCTTAAAATATATATTTAATTTACGTAGTCACCCAAAAAAGGTGTAATACATAAAATTAAGGAATAGAATTATAGTCCAAAAGATGAAGGAATTTTTGCCTCCTCATAGCTAAAAGGAAATCGGTGAACACTATGATTTTCCTTAACTATAACAATGGATTGATTCTCATATTTATTAAATTAATAAAGGAAAAAGGCCCCTTGTATGAAATAAATCTTACATTAAACGACACTTTCCCTCTATTTTTCAATAATATTCGAGAACTGGGTTGAGTTAATATCATACTTTTCAGGCATTATAGCACCCACAAATTATTAATTAGAAGTTGTATTTCGTTAGATTTTCAAACGCTTTACCTATCAAAAAATTCTTTTATTTGTTATTGTTAACTTTAGAATAATTTAATATGTACGACATCTTAGAAATCCATGGAAAGACAAAAACATGACATTTTTCAGTCACATAACATTCGGATAAACAAAACCTACGCACATATTTTTTCCTTATATTTTCTACATATAATTAATCCAAAATCTAAAACAATTTGAGTTATACCACTTGAAAAGTAAATTAAACAAAAATGGATTGAAAGACAGGAGAGCCACTTATTTAGCGAATTGCATTGTATCAAAATCATTACTCTCTCTTTTTCTTGTTTTTTTTTCAAAAACTATAAAGTCAACTTAAACAAGATTCAATGTTTACGCTGAAAAGCAAAAGAACTTGTTTAGATGATTAGTTGAAATACAACTCCGTCAAACAAAGATACGCCTACGAGAACGACCCAACATCACATATTCAAGTATTCACACACGCACGCGACTCATAATATATGCTTTTTATTATATTAGAATTAATGTTAACTACTGATGATGACACAGGAAAACGTACCGACCGAATTTTCATGACCGAGGGAGCAACTAAATTGATGAAATGGGCATGGGACACGTCATATTGATGGTGCCTTGGTAAAATACGCAATTACCCTTATTTAAAAAATTTTATTTTTGCTTTCTTTTTATTTCTCTTTTTTCTTTTTAACTTATTTTTTATATTTATGTTCAATTTCAATTTTTTTCTCTACTCAAGTTCTCTTTAACTTTCTTTATTTATTTATTCTAAATGTTTTTTCATACTTTAATTTTAAATATAATTGTTATTATTTAGAATAAAATAAATTTACAGTCTATAAATAGATTTACACACTTCTATGTATACATACAAGCATACAACGTTTACTAATATATATTATGATTTGACAACAAGTGATGCGAAAAATAAATTACAAGACAAAAGTGATAGCATAATTTTAAAAACACAGCAAAATTTGGTTAGAGTTAACGACGGATGGACTGACTGTGTTCCATTCGATAGTTGCATGGATTGACCAGTCTGCTAAACTAATAAGCACGATAATTTGAACAAAATTAAAAGTAAGATAATTAATTATTAATTTGTGAAAGAAAAATCTTCCATGTGATTTTCTCTCTCTTGGGGGGTAAGTCGTTGACTGTCCCTTCCATCTCTTGCATTTCTTGGTATTATTCGAACAAATATTGACGTTTACATATTTTGATTATTGGCACCGAGGCAGCAGCAGCAGCAACATGATGGCAATATTGTGCAATTTTAATTAAAATCAATTGATACAAGGAAATTGAATTTAGACTGGGTAAGAGCCATGTACTCTTGCTATTGCCACTTGTTCGTTAAAATATTATGCCTCTTATTAAGGGGAAAACATCTAATTGTTTAACAAAAACGCAACTGATTGATGTGCTTATACTTCGATGTTAAAGTAGTTATTACAATGAAAAAAATGATAGTGTTCAATGAGGTAATAGCAACATTGACAACCTATCTACTATCTAATATAGAGTAAATTGGTGACTTTGGAAACTTACAGTTTTAATCTTAAATTAATATACTACAAAGCAGAATTGAACGCATATCATTCCTATATATAGTTTCATTTCTGTGGATATATAAGTTCGACATTTTAAGATAACAAGTAAATTGAAACTACTTTCTTATCTTAATAATAGTAATGGTGGGAATAAGAATAAGAATAATAATTGCAGCAGCAGTAGTTATCCAATTCCAATATTTTAGATTAGTATAATTATTCAAATGCTTTGACTCCAACTATAAAAAGCAATTGCTGAAGTAGAGAAAAACAATAACCGTACAAACATATTGTACGACTCAAGATATAGAAGTCGCACCAAAATATAACTTGGAAATCAGGGAAAGTTACAACAAAAGTCAAATTAAGGTATTACTATTAGTAACCAGTATTACTGCTGTCAAGATTTTATCTCGTATTCGGTTTAATCAAAGAAAACTTGAAGGCTTTGTTTGGATGCAAACTGTAACAGGGAGAAAACATTGGCTCAAAAACATAAAAATAGTGCAAAAATAATGTAGAGAAAGAGATAAAGAAAGAGTATTATATTGTTGTATAATATGTTTAAGAGTGTAATTTTTGTGGGCAGCCAAACTATCTTAATTAGCAAAATACTTAAGAAACGAAACTTAAATCAATATTTCATTTGCTCTAGAAAATACAACAAGAGACAAGCCAAAGTATCTTCGGTAAGAAGTGACCGTTCAATATGGAAGACACATCATCATATTATCATTTGAAGCAGAAATGTCTAATTAATCCATTATCCTGGAAGGAGCATAAGCAATAGTTATCTAGGCCACAAGACTTCATCAAATCTTGTGCTATTGTTGGACGCAATAGCTTGATGTCGCATTAACTATATTATATGTCATACTATTTTTATGAAATATATATGAGATAAAATAAAATAAAGCACATGATATAATATAATTTAAAAAACATGTAAAATGAAGTTGGGTGGGTGGGGATGGGAGCACATGATATAATATAATCTAAAAAACATGTAAAATGAAGTTGGGTGGGTGGGGGTGGAGGGAAACATTAATAACATGCATATTTTAATTTTTTATAATGAGATTCATTCTTAAATTACACCTATTGGCATAGTGTCCTTTCTTCTTGCATTTGTAGCAAACTATTTCCTTCTTTTGGGGTTGCCAATTCTTCCTTAGATTATTATTATTACTCTTTCTAGCCAATTTTTTCTTGTAGGCTATTGTCTTGTATTTCTGATAATAATCCTGATTATGCAGCTTATAATTCTTTCTCTTAGCCTTATTCTCTTTAGGCATTTCTATGGCAAATTGTTCACAGAATTGTCCTAGTTGAGCTTTTTCTGTGATGTTGTGCTTCCTAAGTTGTTTATTCAACTTAATTTCATTACACAGAGCTAAGCCTTCTTGGATACATTGTCCAAATAATTCCCATAAGTATAACTTTGGTAATCTATATTATTGTCTAGATTCTTCTTAAGACCTTTTCTAATTCTTTCAGCAAATAAAGTAGGAAGTCCATGAATAAACTTTGATTTCAAGTAGCTACTATTAGCCTCTGGGAGTTCCATAACTCTGCTAAGGAAAACATCTTTATACCATCTAAAAGATGTAAGAGTAGGACATTTATGATTTTGTAAAAGAGTTCTAATTTTATCATGATTATTTGAATACCTACCTGTGAAATGTTCACATAGGGTAATGGCAAGGGTATAGACTGCATTCTAGTATACCTGATCATTTTCTCTTTTGACATTGTCTATAATTTGACTCTTCTATTCCTGGGTAAGAAAATTATCCCACCAGCCTTTTAGTTGTCCTGTAAATCCTGCTATAATCATCTGAGCAATTCTTTTGTCAATATTATTTTGCTATTTGGAGATAGTAGAATACATCAGCATTCTTTGTATAGTATTGTATATTTGGTGATCTATAAAGCCACCTATATTACATTCATTGATAGTTCTGCCATCATAACTATTCCTCTGAATATATTCATCTTCTTCATATAAAATATCCTGAGGAGTTGGTCTAGAATAATAATACATACTCTGAGTAGGTTTCTCAGCAAATTTGCTAGAGTATCCTTTCATTTTATTGATTTGTTCATTGTCATCATCAATAGTCCTAAGACTCAATTCTCTTAATTTTTCTTCTAAAAT
The DNA here is from genome assembly GCA_019155195.1 of Avicennia marina. Taxonomy (NCBI): domain Eukaryota; kingdom Viridiplantae; phylum Streptophyta; class Magnoliopsida; order Lamiales; family Acanthaceae; genus Avicennia; species Avicennia marina. The sequence continues at coordinate 6,078,656 of CM032766.1, read as the reverse complement.
TCTTTCCAATTGTAATATTGGCTCGGTCTAGAATCCTTCTATATTAAGAGGTGGTTGAAGACCTAGCTGTCTTTCGACAATTTGTATTTTTTTCTTTAGCTTTTATGACTTCATTAATTTTAGAGTTTATCTCAATAATCCTACTATTAAAGGTTACTAAATTTTCTCCAACTATATTCAAATAGGTATTAGTATAGTTTCCCTATTTTATTAACAAGTCTATATGTTTGGAAGAAATTTGTATTGTTTCATTTTCCAAAAGCTTTAAAAAAGCATTTGCTTGAAGGATTTTTTCGTAAGATTCTTCTTTTATCAAAAAAAGTTCTATTGGTAGAAAAATTGAGGTTTGAATTTTTTCATTAGCTAAATGTCAAGATCTTTCAATAACCTTCCGGAAGGACTGACAACGAAATCAAGAATTTCTGGAACGCCCATCTCTGGAAAAAGCTTCTGCGCTCTGGGATCGATCCGAAAACACATCGACACATCACCAACTTCAGTTTCCCCGAGAACCCGACGACTAATCCCCAGGAAAACTTGGCCAAGATTCGGATGCTTCAGAGCATGCTGCAAAATTCTGACCGCCGATAATCCACTGCCGTCTTTCTGTAGGGGTTGGGGATCAGAAACAGTTAACCAATTCGACCGGCCTTTGGATGCGATGTTGAGTCCACTCAACGCTCCACTTGCGCTTCCAAGCTTGGACAGTGGCAACCTTTTACGGACTTCTCCACCGTTCCTTGACACTTTGAAAACCACCCCAGAAGTTGGGCTGGTTGAAGGTCTGAGCGTAGTTAACTGCACAAGCAACATTAACAACACAGAATACTTGCTCCCGGGTTTGGTTCCAGGAACCCCTGAGATTTCATCTGGCAACCAAGTGAAGAGTACTCATAGTTCAGTAGAAAACCAGAATGATGATGACATTTGTTCATCCCTGAGAAAAGTGGTGGTTGGGATACAGTTGAAATGGATGATGAAGCCATTGGTTCTTCCTGGAAAGATATTTTTGATGAATCTTTCCTTGCATCGTTCAGTAAAATATCAGTTTGAATCAAGGATTCGTATTGAAATTTAAATAATGTATACTGATGGCATTGGTCTGTAAAGCTAACGTTCTTCTTCCTCTTCTGGTGCTTATTTCTTCGATATCCCTCGGTGACACCTTAGCACTTTGCTTTCAATGTGATATACATTTTAAAATCCTGGTATTGATATTGTTTGTATATTTGTTGGGGGCTGCAAGTGTAATTTTTATAGTTTAAGAGGTGTTTTTGTAATATAATTTTAATATTCAGAAAAAAAAAAAGTACAGATATGATGTTCACCGCTAATTATAAAGATGATGCTTAAATCTATGAATTTAACTCTTAGGATGCAGTCGCATTGATTTTTCTCATTATGGATAAAAGAAGTTCGACAATGTAAACGCTAATTCAATTAATCTTTGTTCATCCTTCACCTCCATCCACCCCAGTCTTAAATTTCTTTCTTTCCTTGCAACCTCACTCCCTGCCTCACTTTCTGTTGTCCCCTATCCTTCAACCTTCATCACTATCCCATTCTTGATCTCAATTTTTCTCACCAACATAAATAACAAGAATAATATTATTTGAGAAACATTAATAACGTGCATATTTTAATTTTTTGTAATGAGATTTATTTACAAATTACTTAATGATATGAATTTAGAAATTACACTAATATAGAAGGCACAAAAAAACATACATGAGTTCATAATTTGCAATATGCGAATGTAGAATTGGTTGTCTTCTAATTGATTGTACAAACTACAAGAGAGATGGGGATGTAAACTGTTAATCTAAGTGTTGCAACACCAAGTGTTGCTACGATCCAATGGATTCTTCAGCCTTAAATCCTCGCGATGTCAATGGCTACAATCCCTTTTGGGCAAGAATCTCTATGAAATCCACTAAAGATTCAAACAACTTCATTTTCGACCAAACTTCTAGGACTCGGTGTTACAATGCCACCATTGACTTTTCCTACATATGAGATAAGCTTTCCATCTTTGAGTAGATTTGATTCCCTCACCGAGACACACACGTCTTTCCTTTCTTCAAAGGATATTTTGAGATGATCCCATCTTATACACAGACACAAGATTTACACAAATCAAATCTTTAAGATTGCAGAAGAATATTTCACAAATCTTCCCTAAAACAGCTCTATTAACTACCCTTGAAAACTTTCCATAATTGAGTTAGTGCCACAACATTGCCAACTCATCTATCTACTTGGCACCACATCATTTCATCATTGCTTCATTAACTACCATGTCATTCACCACTTCAGCTGCCACATCAATGCCATGTTAGTACCAAGCCAATGTCATGTCATTGCCACATCAACGCCAAGCCAGCAGTCCCATTAACAATCTGCCCCTTTGGCATTGTGTCGCACAACACCCTTTTTCGCATAGCAGTTTTTGAGCTTTCTTAAAGGAAAATTCTAAGTGTCCATGTAGTCCAACTCTTGGTGATTCATTTAACATAATCAGAATTTAACAAGGTTTTCAATAGGTTGTACTGGAAGATTGGAAATCCTATATTGCAACATAGTTCAATGCAAAGGAGAATTTAAAATAAATTGCTTATAATAGTAGCAAAATCATTTAAGCAAGCGCTAACTTTCATGATAATCAAAATTATTTAGCCAAATTAGACAAGCAAAGACTATTAATAAAGCCCAAAATAAGTAAAGCAACCATTAACACGTTTTAGATAAGTCAGCAGCAGCGATCAGCATCCGAAAAAGTCATCCTATGGCAAGTCAAAAAGTAGAAGCACCTATGCTCGGTGCTACAATTGCAATTGGTTAATCTATCCATCAATCTCGCACCCTATTGCCTCTAGATTTATATTAACTCTAGTCAAATGGTCCTTAGATGATTTTGGGACACTCGTTCCTTCCAATGTCGTGACACTAGTTAAGTCATTTACCTTACCGAGTCATAATATGTATCCACAAAACTAAACTACAAGGAGTTTCAAGGTAGGCTCAGTGTGGTCAATCTTCAACTTATGGGCTAGAATCTTAAAGATTAGACAAGGGTGCAACAATTGAATAGTGGTATTCTAAGATTCGACATGCTACATGATGTTGTTGAAGATAATGGTACCCAGGTTGATTAATTGGCCGGCCCACAGGCAGTACATCATCACTCCCATTTAATGGGATATCTAAGCTATTGGATAATATGTTCCTTGGTGCCTTTAGAGACATACAAGTAGACAGGGTTGATGATGTAACACCTGGTGCTTATTATTTTTACCCATAAGTTTACCTTTACTTTTCTAGTATGCATCATCACACGAGCTATTTCCCGGAGAGTTTGACTTTTCCTTTTTCACAAAACCATTTGTTGTGGTGTTTTTGGAGTAAAGTATTCCTGAATAATTTCATATTCTTCACAATACTTTGAAAACTATTTATTTTCAAATTCCCTATTATGATCGCTCTTGATTCTTAGTACCCCTGTCCCTTTCGCTGTTACGCATTGAAGATATATCCTTTCAAGGGCTGCAAATGCATTATATTTCTCCTTGAGAAAGTCAACTCGTGTGTCATGAGTAGTCGTCCACACAGATATTGATGTACCATGTACCAACCGAGCTTGTAACATCAATTGATCCTATAATGTCCATGTGCTAAAATTCCATGATGTGATATGTACACAGATGTCGTAACATCGGGTGATCGTTTCATCATTATTTCCCACGTTGACATGCTTTGCAGGTTAAGATATCAGAGTCAATTATTTTAGGCAATCCTTCACTACTCCTAATTTGGGAAGCCTAGAAAGAAGACAGTAGATTACATGCCCAAGCCGCCTATGCCCTAGACAAGGTTGAAATGGCAATGGTTCCAGTCCTCGCTCGCTCCCTCACTCTTTTACATACTCAATTTGACATGTTACAATGATCCTCACACCAAAAGCGACAACACTTCATTTTAAACTCTCAACAAGTGTATTCAAAAAGGTTTAAGTCATCCAATGGATTCTTCAACCTTAAATTCTCAGGATGTAAATAGCTACAATCCATTTTAGGCAAGAATCTCTATGAAATTCACTGAAGATTCCAACTGCTTCGTTTCTAACCAAAAATCTGAGACCTGGTGTTACAATATCAGCATTGACTTTCTCTGCATACGAGATAAGCTTTCCATCTCTCAGCATATTTGATTCGTTCACCAAGATGCACATACCTTTTCTTTCTTTAAAGGATATTTTTAGATGATTCAATACTATACATAGACACAAGATTTATCACAAAAGAATTAATTTATATTGCCCACAATTGAACTATTGGCAAAAACTCAAAAGTCACACTAAAAATATAGATAATATGCAAACTTTTTTGCTTACATTTTGGAAAAAGTGTAGGTAATGTGTCGACTACGGCCTACACTTTAGCAAAACTGTTGTTAATACATATTATTATCTACAATTTTATAATAATAAGTAATAAAATAACATTATTCGCAACAGTTGTGCAAATTATTGGCAAAATCAAGAAAAACCGTCGCCATAGTAATGCCTACAACTTGAATACCGTACTCAATTTTTTGCCAAGGTTGGACATGCCATGGGCACAAAACTATTGCAAAACTGTCGCCAATAACTTAATGCCTACACTGTGTACCTTTTAATTGCAACATTTTGTTCATATTCCCTTAAAATATATATTTAATTTACATATTCACCAAAAAAAAGGCATAATACGTAAAATTAAGGAATAGAATTATAGTCCAAAAGACGAAGGAATTTTTGCCTCCTCATAGCTCAAAGAAAATCGGTGAACACTATGATTTTCCTTGACTATAACAATGGATTAGTTCTCATATTTATTAAATTAATAAAGGAAAAAGGCCTCTTGTATGAAATCAATCTTACATTAAAAGACACTTTCCCTCTATTTTTCAATAATATTCAAGAATTGGGTTGAGTTAATATCATACTTTTCAGGAATTATGACACCCACAAATTATTAATTAGAAGTTGTATTTCGCTAGATTTTCAAACGCTTTACTTATCAAAAAATCCTTTTATTTGTTATTGTTAATTTTAGAATAATTTAGTATGTACAACATCTTAGAAAATCATGGAAAAACAAAAACACGACATTTTTCAATCACATAACATTTGGATAAACAAAACTATACGCACATATTTTTTCCTTATATTTTCTACATATAATTAATCCAAAATCTAAAAAAATTTGAGTTATACCACTTGAAAAGTAAATTAAACAAAAATGGATTGAAAGACAGGAGAGCTACTTATTTAGCGAATTGCATTGTTTCAAAATCATTACTTTTTCTTTTTATTGTTTTTTTTTCTTTTCAAAAACTATAAAGTCAACTTAAACAAGATTCCAAGTTTATGGTGAAAAGCAAAAGAACTAGTTTAGATGATTAGTTGAAATACAACTCCATCAAGTAAAGATACGTCTACGAGAACGACCCAACATGACATATCCAAGTATTCACACACACACACGCGCAACACATAATATATGTTCTTCATATATGTTTATTATATCAGAAATAATGTTAACTCATGCTGACCCAGGAAACCGTAACAACCTAATTTTCATGACTGACGAAGCAACTAAATTGATTAAATGGGTAAACGGGACACAGCATATTGATGGTGCCTTGCTACAATACACAATTACCCATATTTAAAATTTTTTATTTTTGCTTTCTTTTTATTTCTCACTTTTCTTTTAACTTTTTTTTTATATTTATGTTCAATCTTCATTTTTTTTCTCTTCTCGAATTCTCTTTAACTTTCTTTATTTATTTATTCTAAATATTTTTCATACTTTAATTTTAAATATATTTGTTATTATTTAAAATAAAATAAATTTACAGTTTATAAGTAGATTTACACACTTCTATGTATACAAACATACAACTTTTACTAACATATATTAAGATTTGACAATAAGTGATACGAAAAATAAATTACAAGACAAAAGTGACAGCATAATTTTAGAAACACAGCAAAATTTGGTTTGAGTTAACGATGGATGGACTGACTGCGTTCCACTGGATCGTTCCGTCGATTGACCAGTGCGCTAAACTAATAAGCACAATAATTTGAACAAAATTTAAAGTCGGATAATTAATTATTAATTTGTGAAAGACAAATCTTCCACAAGATTCTCTCAATCTTGGGGGCTAAGTCGTTGACTGTCCCTTTCATCTCTTGCATTTCTTGGTATTATTCGCACACATATTGACGTCTACATATATTGATTATTGGCAACAAGGCAGCAGCAGCAGCATGATGGCAATATTGTGCAATTTTAATTGAAATCAATTGATACAAGGAAATTGAATTTAGACTGGGTAAGAGCCATCTATTCTTGCCATTGCCACTTGTTCGTTAAAATATTATGCATCGTATTAAGGGGAAAACATCTAATTGTTTATTGAAAACGCAAATGATTGATGTGCTTATACTTCGATGTTAAAGTAGTTATTACAATGAAAAAAATGATAGTGTTCAATGAGGTAATAGCAACATTGACAACCTATCTACTATCTAATATAGAGTAAATTGGTGACTTTGGAAACTTACAGTTTTAATCTTAAATTAATATACTACAAAGCTGAATTGAACCCGTTTCATTCCTATATATAGTTTCATTTTAGTGGATATATAAGTTCGACATTTTAAGATAACAAGTAAATTGAAACTACTTTCTTATCTTAATAATAGTAATGGTGGGAATAAGAATAAGAATAATAATTGCAGCAGCAGTAGTTGTCCAATTCCAATATTTTAGATTAGTATAATTATTCAAATGCTTCGACTCCAACTATTAAAAGCAATTGCTGAAGTAGAGAAAAACTATAACCGTACAAACGTATTGTACGACTCAATATTATCATCATAGATAGAAGTCGCACCAAAAAATAACTTGGAAATCAGGGAAAGTGACAACAAAAGTCAAATTAAGGTTTACTATTAGTAACCAGAATTACTACTGTCAAGATATTGGGAATTTATGGGCATGGACATGTGAAATGTAGGGGTAAAGGAATCATACCTACACAAGTTTTTCTTCTAGTTCTGTCTCAAAGCAAACAGGCAAAGACGCTGTTAAAGAGTTGATTTGAGCTAAGGTGCAGGTTGAGGAACAAACTAAGATGATAGTTAAATTAGCTATTCACGTGCAAACGGAGAATAAAACACAGTTGGAAGTTATTGTGAGCACCATGGAAGTATTTCAAGTGGCATATAACTCTTTTGGTGGTAGTTCCTTGTCAACTCCATGTAAAAGATCAAATCCTCACAATAAATCACGTGTTCAAGTTGCATTCAAATTTTAAACTATTTTTAAATTCTACAAAGAAACAAAAGATTAATTACAAGGATTTTAATATTAGTTGTATTAGATCTAGTGATCATTTGGAACATGAGAACAATGTTGACTCCACCTAATCATAACACACAAGATATTAAGGTAATATTTGAAAACTTTTTGCTATTTGCTCTTTTCGTGTTAGTTTCTTTACTGGTTATGTGTTTTTGTGTTTTTATCTTGTTTTTAATTTTTCTAATTTGTGTATTTGGAGTGATAAGAAAAATAATGTATCCCAGTTGATTTGTATGAGCTACGAGTTTGTACTTGATTTTGAAAGTAGTTAAATTTGTGATTTTTTAAATTCTTTTGTTCATTGCATTTGCTCCTAGTGAAGGCTATATGGAAATTATTTCTTGAAACTTTGGTTTGCCAATTTATTATTGGTGTTTAGTTTTGTATCTAAAATTATAATTAAAATGTTGATTGTTTCTTCAGATGGGTAGATGATTGAAATTGGGTGCTTGATGATAATTTTCTGTTGTACAACGCGACGCTTCTAATTGTCCTTTTATAATAAACAACAAACACATTAGACAAAGACTATATTGATTACTATTAAAGTGAATAATTATATCAATATTCAATCAAATTTTATTATTTTTTTCTTTTGTAGGTTAATGAAAATGCGAAAATATTAGAGGCACTCATGGTTTGGAGACACAATGGAATCACATTATTACTCAACTACTATTTTATAATTTCCATGTAATTTCTTAGATATCTAGCCTTATTTATTGGGTATGTCGTCTTTTGTTCTTACTTTATTTACATTGTTTATTACTAAAAGTTCATTACAGTGCTTAAATTAAATGTTTAGATGCATGATTTGATAAATATTGAATATATTGTTGAATTTTTTGTTTTTGAATGTGTATTGAATAGTTTAGACCATATGAATTAAACATATTTAAAATGTCCTCAAAAGGATTATTATTGTACAATATAGCAGGCTATTTTACAAAATATAGATAAGTATTAACGTCAACTCTAAAGAGTAGACAAAATATTATTTGGTATTAACTATGAGTATTAATTATGCCATTAAATTGTCATAAATAATTAATTAATATTGCCTACACTATTGAACTATAGGCAAAAACTTAAAAGTCACACAAAAAATGTAGACAATATGCAAACTCTTTACTTATATTTTGGAAAAAAAATGTAGGTAATGTGCAGACTATGGTCTACACTTTAGCAAAATCGTTGTTAATATATATTATTATTTACAATTTTTCAATAATAGGTAATAAAATAACATTATTCGTAACAATCGTACAAAGTATCGGCACAATCAAGAAAAGTCGTTGCCATAGTAATGCCTACACATTGAATAACATAGTCAATTTTTCGTCATGATTGAACATGCCATGGGCGCAAAACTGTTGCAAAACCATCGCCAATAACTTAATGCTTGCACAGTGTACCTTTTAATTGCAGCATTTTGTACATATTCCCTTAACATATATATTTAATTTACGTAGTCACCCAAAAAAGGTCTAATACATAAAATTGAGGAATAGAATTATAGTCCAAAAGATGAAGGAATTTTTGCCTCCTCATAGCTAAAAGAAACTCGGGGAACACTATGATTTTCCTTAACTATAACCATGGATTAGTTCCCATATTTACTAAATTAATAAAGGCAAAAGACCTCCTGTATGAAATAAATCGGACATTAAAAGACACTTTCCCTCCATATTTCAATAATATTCGAGAATAGGGTTGCGTTGGATGGACGGACGGACTGTGTTCCATTCGATAGTTGCGTGGATTGACCAGTCTGCTAAACTAATAAGCACAGTAATTTGAACAAAATTAAAAGTAAGATAATTAATTATTAATTTGTGAAAGAAAAATCTTCCATGTGATTCTCTCTCTCTTGGGGGGGGTAAGTCGTTGACTGTCCATTCCATCTCTTGCATTCCTTGGTATCATTCGAACAAATATTGACGTTTACATATTTTGATTATTGGCACCAAGGCAGCAGCAGCAGCAGCATGATGGCAATATTGTGCAATTTTAATTGAAATCAATTGATACAAGGAAATTGAATTTAGACTGGGTAAGAGCCATCTATTCTTGCCATTGCCACTTGTTCGTTAAAATATTATGCATCGTATTAAGGGGAAAACATCTAATTGTTTAACGAAAACGCAACTGATTGATGTGCTTATACTTCGATGTTAAAGTAGTTATTACAATGAAAAAAATGATAGTGTTCAATGAGGTAATAGCAACATTGACAACCTATCTACTATCTAATATAGAGTAAATTGGTGACTTTGGAAACTTACAGTTTTAATCTTAAATTAATATACTACAAAGCAGAATTGAACGCATATCATTCCTATATATAGTTTCATTTTCGTGGATATATAAGTTCGACATTTTAAGATAACAAGTAAATTGAAACTACTTTCTTATCTTAATAATAGTAATGGTGGGGATAAGAATAAGAATAATAATTGCAGCAGCAGTAGTTATCCAATTCCAATATTTTAGATTAGTATAATTATTCAAATGCTTCGACTCCAACTATTAAAAGCAATTGCTGAAGTAGAGAAAAACAATAACCGTACAAACATATTGTACGACTCAATATTATCATCATAGATAGAAGTCGCACCAAAAAATAACTTGGAAATCAGGGAAAGTGACAACAAAAGTCAAATTAAGGTTTACTATTAGTAACCAGAATTACTACTGTCAAGATTTTACCTCGTATTCGGTTTAATCAAAGAAAACTTGAAGGCTTTGTTTGGATGCAAACTGTAACAGGGAGAAAACATTGGCTCAAAAACATAAAAATAGTGCAAAAATAATGTAGAGAAAGAGATAAAGAAAGAGTATTATATTGTTGTATAATATGTTTAAGAGTGTAATTTTTGTGGGCAGCCAAACTATCTTAATTAGCAAAATACTTAAGAAACGAAACTTAAATCAATATTTCATTTGCTCTAGAAAATACAACAAGAGAAAAGCCAAAGTATCTTCGGTAAGAAGTGACCGTTCAATATGGAAGACACATCATCATATTATCATTTGAAGCAGAAATGTCTAATTAATCCATTATCCTGGAAGGAGCATAAGCAATAGTTATCTAGGCCACAAGACTTCATCAAATCTTGTGCTATTGTTGGACGCAATAGCTTGATGTTGCATTAACTATATTATATGTCGTACTATTTTTATGAAATATATTTCAGATAAAATAAAATAAAGCACATGATATAATATAACTTAGAAAACATGTAAAATGAAGTTGGGTGGGTGGGGATGGAGCACATGATATAATATAATCTAAAAAACATGTAAAATGAAGTTGGGTGGGTGGGGGTGGAGGGAGACACGAGGTTTTGACTCCATATATATATATCTCAATACGTATAACAATGTCCTCCATGCTTCACCTCGCGAATGATCTCTACTCTCTGCCTTTGTTAAACCTTTCCATTACTATTGTCTCCCAGCAGAAAGCAAAAATGGGGAGATCTCCCAGCAACAATGAAATTAAAGGCTTAAAGAAAGGGCCATGGACTCCAGAAGAGGACCGGAAGCTGATGGATTACATCCAGAAGCATGGCCATGGACGCTGGTCACTGCTCCCCAGAAGAGCAGGTCTCAACCGGTGTGGCAAGAGCTGCAGACTCCGATGGACTAACTATCTGCGACCCGATATAAAACGAGGAAACTTCTCACCCGAGGAAGAGCAGGCAATCATCCATCTGCATTCCTCTCTTGGCAACAAGTAATTACCTAATCAACAGTTTTTCCCAATGCGTGGTTCATGTATTCTTCTTAGGTTTCTCATCCACGATTCTTGATTGTTTATAGGTGGTCGATGATTGCAAGTCACCTTCCGGGAAGGACTGACAACGAAATCAAGAATTTCTGGAACGCCCATCTCAGGAAAGAGCTTCTGCGCTCTGGGATCGATCCGAATACACATCGACCCATCACCAACTTCAGTTTCCCCGTGAACCGGACGACTAATCCCCTGGAAAACTTGGCCAAGATTCGGATGCTCCAGAGCATGCTGCAAATTCTGACCGCCGATAATCCACTGCCGTCTTTCTGTAGGGGTTGGGGATCAGAAACAGTTAACCAATTCGACCGGCCTTTGGATGCGATGTTGAGTCCACTCAACGCTCCACCTGCGCTTCCAAACTTGGACAGTGGCAACCTTTTACGGACTTCTCCACCGTTCCTTGACACTTTCAAAACCACCCCAGAAGTTGGGCTGGTTGAAGGTCTGAGCGTAGTTAACTGCACAAGCAACATTAACACCACAGAATACTTGCTCCCGGGTTTGGTTCCAGGAACCCCTGAGATTTCATCTGGCAACCAAGTGAAGAGTACTCATAGTTCAGTAGAAAACCAGAATGATGACGACCATTTGTTCATCCCTGAGAACTGTGGTGGTTGGGATAAAGTTGAAATGGATGATGAAGCCATTGGTTCTTTCTGGAAAGATATTTTTGATGAATCTTTCCTTGCATCGTTCAGTTAAATATCAGTTTGAATCAAGGATTCGTATTGAAATTTAAATAATGTATACTGATAGCATTGGTCTGTAAAGCTAACGTTCTTCTTCTTCTTCTGGTGCTAAATTCTTCGATATCCCTCGGTGACACCTTAGCACTTTGCTTTCAATGTGATTTACATTTTAAAATCGTGGTATTGATATTGTTTGTATATTTGTTGGGGGCTGCACGTGTAATTTTTATAGTTTAAGAGGTGTTTTTGTAATATAATTTTAATATTCAAAAAAAAAAGTACAGATATGATGTTCACCGCTAATTATAAAGATGATGCTTAAATCTATGAATTTAACTCTTAGGATGCAGTCGCATTGATTTTTCTCATTATGGATAAAAGAAGTTCGACAATTTAAACGCTAATGCAATTAATCTTTGTTCATCCTTCACCTCCATCCACCCCCTGTCTTAAATTTCTTTCTTTCCTTGCAACCTCACTCCCTCCTGCACTTTCTGTTGTCCCCTATCCTTCTACCTTCATCACTATCCCATTCTTGATCTCAATTTTTCTCACCAACATAAATAACAAGAATAATATTATTTGAGAAACATTAATAACGTGCATATTTTAATTTTTTGTAATGAGATTTATTTACAAATTACTTAATGATATGAATTTAGAAATTACCCTAATATAGAAGGCACAAATAAACATACATGAGTTCATAGTTTGCGATATGCGAATGTAGAATTGGTAGTCTTCTAATTAATTGTACAAACTATAAGAGAGATGGGGATGTAAACTGTTAATCTAAGTGCTGCAACACCAAGTGTTGCTATGATCCAATGGATTCTTCAGGCTTAAATCCTTGCGATGTCAATGGCTAGGATCCATTTTGGGCAAAAATGTCTATGAAATCCACTAAAGATTCAAGCTGCTTCATTTTCAACCAAACTTCTAGGACTCAGTGTTACAATGCCACCATTGACTTTTCCTGCATAAGAGATAAGCTTTCCATCTTTTGAGCAGATTTGATTCCCTCACCGAGACACACACGTCTTTCCTTTCTTCAAATGATATTTTTAGATGATCCCATCTTCTACATAGACACAAGATTTACACAAATCAAATCTTCAAGATTGGAGAAGAATATTTCACAAATCTTCCCTAAAATAGCTCGATTAACTACCCTTGAAAACTTTCCATAACTGAGTTAGTGTCACTACATTGCCAACTCATCTGTCGAGTTGGCACCACATCATTTCATCATTGCTTCATTAACTACCATGTCATTCACCGCGTCAGCTGCCACATCAATGCCATGTTAGCACCAAGCCAATGTCATGTCATTGCCACATCAACGCCAAGCCAGCAGTCCCAGTAACAATCTGCCCCTTTGGCATTGTGTCGCACAACACCCTTTTTCGCATAGCACTTTTTGGGTTTTCTTGAAGGAAAATTCTAAGTGTCCATGTAGTCCAACTCTTCGTGATTCATTTAACATAATCGGAATTTAACAAGGTTTTCAATAGGTTGTACTGGAAGATTGGAAATCCTATGTTGCAACATAGTTCAAAGCAAAGGAGGATTTAAAATAAACTGCTTATAATAGTAGCAAAATCATTTAAGCAAGCACTAACTTTCATGATAATCATAATTATTTAGCCAAATTAGACAAGCAAAGACTATTAATAAAGCCCAAAAAAAGTAAAGCAGCCATTAACAAGTTCTAGATAAGTCAGCAGCAGCGATCAGCATCCGAAAAAAGTCATCATATGGCAAGTCAAAACGTAGGAGCGCCTATGCTCGGCGCTACAATTGTAATTGGTTAATCTATTCATCAATCTTGCACCCTATTGCCTCCAGATTTATATTAACTCTAGTCAAACGGTCCTTAGATGATTTTGGGACACTCTTTCCTTCTGGTGTTGTAACACTAGTTAAGTCATTTACCGTACCGAGTCATAATATGTATCCACTAAACTAAACTATAAGGAGTTTCAAGGTAAGCTCAGTGCGGTCAATCTTTAACTTGTGGGCTAGAATCTTAAAGATTAGACAACGGTGCAACAATTGAATAGTGGTATTCTAAGATTTGACATGCTACATGATGTTGTTGAAGATAATGGTACCCAGGTTGATTCATTGGCCAGCCTACAGGCAGTACATCATAACTGCAATTTCATGGGATATCTAAGCTATTGGCTAATATGTTCCCTGGTGCCTTTAGAGGTATACAAGTACACAGGGTTGATGATGTAACACCCGGTGCTTATTGTTTTTAGCCATAAGTTTGCCTTTACTTTTCTAGCATGCATCATCACTCGAGCTATTTCATGGAGAGTTCGACTTTTCCTTTTTACCAAACCATTTGTTATGGTGTTTTTGAAGTAAAGTATTCTTGAATAATTTCATGTTCTTCACAAAACTTTGAAAACTCTTTATGTTCAAATTCCCTATTATGATCGCTCTTGATTCTTAGTACCCCTATCCCTTTCGCCGTTCCACATTGAAGATATATCCTTTCGAGGGCTGTAAATGCATTATATTTATCCTTGAGAAAGTCAAATCATGTGTGTCATATGTAGTCGTCCACACAGACATTGATGTACCATGTACCAACCAAGCTTGTAACATCAATTAGTCTTATAATGTCCATGTTCCAAAATTCCACGATGTGAGATGTACACAGATGTTGTAACATCGAGTGATCGTTTCATCATTATTTCCCACGTTGACATGCTTCGCAGGTTAAGATATCAGAGTCAATTATTTTAGGCAATCCTTCACTACTCCTAATTTGGGAAGCCTAGAAAGAAGACAGTAGATTATATGCCCAAGCCGCCTATGCCCTAGACAAGGTTGAAATGGCAATGTTCCATTCCTCGCTCGCTCCCTCACTCTTTTACATACTCAATTTGACATGTAACAATGATCCTCACACCAAAAGCGACAACACTTCATTTTAAACTCTCAACAAGTGTATTCAGAAAGGTTTAAGTCATCCAATGGATTCTTCAACCTTAAATTCTCAGGATGTAAATAGCTATAATCCATTTTAGGTAAGAATCTCTATGAAATTCACTAAAGATTCCAACTGCATCGTTTCTAACCAAAAATCTGAGACCTGATGTCACAATATCAGCATTGACTTTCCCTGCATATGAGATAAGCTTTTCATCTCTCGGCATATTTGATTCGTTCACCAAGATGCACATACCTTTTCTTTCTTTAAAGGATATTTTTAGATGATTCAATACTATACATAGACACAAGATTTATCACAAAAGAATTAATTTATATTGCCCACAATTGAACTGTTGGCAAAAACTCAAAAGTCACACTAAAAATGTAGATAATATGCAAACTTTTTTGCTTACATTTTGGAAAAAGTGTAGGTAATGTGTCGACTACGACCTACACTTTAGCAAAACCGTTGTTAATACATATTATTATCTACAATTTTACAATAATGAGTAATAAAATAACATTATTCGCAACAGTTGTGCAAATTATTGGCAAAATCAAGAAAAGCCGTCGCCATAGATAATGCCTACAGCTTGAATACCGTAGTCAATTTTTCGCCATGGTTGGACATGCCATAGGCACAAAACTATTGCAAAACCGTCGCCAATAACGTAATGCCTACACTGTGTACCTTTTAATTGCAACATTTTGTTCATATTCCCTTAAAATATATTTTTAATTTACATATTCACCAAAAAAAAGGCCTCATACATAAAATTAAGGAATAGAATTATAGTCCAAAAGACGAAGGAATTTTTGCCTCCTCATAGCTCAAAGAAAATCAGTGAACACTATGATTTTCCTTCACTATAACAATGGATTGGTTCTCATATTCATTAAATTAATAAAGGAAAAAGGTCTCTTGTATGAAATAAATCTTACATTAAAAGACACTTTCCGTCTATTTTTCAATAATATTCGGGAATTGGGTTGAGTTAATATCATACTTTTCAGGCATTATAGCACCCACAAATTATTAATTAGAAGTTGTATTTCGCTAGATTTTCAAATGCTTCACTTATCAAAAAACCCTTTTACATTTTTCAGTCACATAACATTTGGATAAACAAAACTATATGCACATTTTTTTCCTTATATTTTCTACATATAATTAATCCAAAATCTTAAAAAAATTGAGTTATACCACTTGAAAAATAAATTAAACAAAAATGGATTGAAAGACGGGAAAGCTACTGATTTAGCGAATTGCATTGTTTCAAAATCATTACTTTTTCTTTTTATTGTTTTTTTTCCTTTCAAAAACTGTAAAGTCAACTAAAACAAGATTCCAAGTTTATGGTGAAAAGCAAAAGAACTAGTTTAGATGATTAGTTGAAATACAACTCCATCAAGTAAAGATACGTCTACGAGAACGACCCAACATGACATATCCAAGTATTCACACACACACACGCAACAGATAATATATGTTCTTCATATATGTTTATTATATCAGAAATAATGTTAACTTATGATGACCCAGGAAACCGTAACAACCTAATTTTCATGACTGACGAAGCAACTAAATTGATTAAATGGGTAAACGGGACACAGCATATTGATGGTGCCTTGCTACAATACACAATTACCCTTATTTAAAATTTTTTATTTTTGCTTTCTTTTTACTTCTCACTTTTCTTTTAACTTTTTTTTTTATATTTATGTTCAATCTTCATTTTTTTTCTCTTTTCGAATTCTCTTTAACTTTCTTCATTTATTTATTCTAAATGGTTTTTCATACTTTGATTTTAAATATATTTGTTATTATTTAAAATAAAATAAATTGACAGTTTATAAATAGATTTACACACTTCTATGTATACAAACATTCAACTTCTACTAACATATATTATGATTTGACAATAAGTGACGCGAAAAATAAATTACAAGACAAAAGTGATAGCATAATTTTAAAAACACAGCAAAATTTGGTTAGAGTTAACGATGGATGGACCGACTGCGTTCCACTCGATCGTTCCGTGGATTGAGCAGTGCGTTAAACTAATAAGCACAATAATTTGAACAAAATTAAAAGTCGGATAATTAATTACTAATTTGTGAAAGACAAATCTTCCATAAGATTCTCTCTCTCTCGGGGGGTAAGTCGTTGACTGTCCCTTTCATCTCTTGCATTTCTTGGTATTATTCGCACACATATTGACGTCTACATATATTGATTATTGGCAACAAGGCAGCAGCAGCAGCATGATGGCAATATTGTGCAATTTTAATTGAAATCAATTGATACAAGGAAATTGAATTTAGACTGGGTAAGAGCCATCTATTCTTGCCATTGCCACTTGTTCGTTAAAATATTATGCATCGTATTAAGGGGGAAACATCTAATTGTTTAATGAAAACGCAAATGATTGGTGTGCTTATACTTCGATGTTAAAGTAGTTATTACAATGAAAAAAATGATAGTGTTCAATGAGGTAATAGCAACATTGACAACCTATCTACTATCTAATATAGAGTAAATTGGTGACTTTGGAAACTTACAGTTTTAATCTTAAATTAATATACTACAAAGCTGAATTGAACGCATATCATTCCTATGTATAGTTTCATTTTAGTGGACATATAAGTTTGACATTTCAAGATAACATCTAAATTGGAACTACTTTTCTTATCTTAAAAATAGTAATAGTGGTAATAAGAATAAGAATAATAATTGCAGCAGCAGTAGTTATCCAATTCCAATATTTTAGATTAGTATAATTATTCAAATGTTTGACTCCAACTATAAAAAACAATTTCTGAAGTACAGAGAAACAATAACCGTACAAACGTATTGTACGACTCAATATTATCATCATAGATAGAAGTCGCACCAAAAAATCACTTGGAAATCAGGGAAAGCAACAACAAAAGTCAAATTAAGGTACTACTATTAGTAACCAGTATTACTGCTGTCCGTATTTTATCTCGTATTCGGTTTAATCAAAGAAAACTTGAAGGCTTTGTTTGGATGCAAATTGTAACAGGGAGAAAGCATTGGCTCAAAAACTTAAAAATAGTGCAAATAATTTAGAGAAAGAGAAAAAACAAAGAGTATTATATTGTTGTATAATATTTTTAAGTGTGTAATTTTGATGGGGTAGCCAAACTATCTTAATTAGCAAAATACTTAAGAAACGAAGCTTAAATCAATATTTTATTTGCTCTAGAAAATACAACATGAGGAAAGGCAAAATATCTTCAGTAAGAAGTGAGCGTTCAACATGGAAGACACTTCATCATGTTATTATTTGAAGCAGAAATGCCTAATTAATCCATTATCCGGGAAGGAGCATAAGGGATAGTTATCTAGGCCACAAGACTTCATCAAATCCTCTGCTATTGTTGGATGCCATAGCTTGATGTTGCATTAACGTTATTATAGTTCATATTTTTTTTATGAAATATATTCGTTGAGTGTGGGTAGGATCGTTTAAACTCTGTTGCTTTTATAAATAAAGTACATGATATAATATAATTTAAAAAACATGTAGAATGAAGTTGGATGGGTGGGGGTGGAGGGAGACAGGGGGTTTTGACTCCATATATATATCTCAAGATGCATGACAATGTCCTCCATACTTCACCTCGCGAAGTTGGCGATTCATTTAACCCAATCAAAATTTAACAAGGTTTTTGACAATTTGCATTGGAAGATTGGAAGTCTTATGTTGCAACATAGTTCGAAGCAGAGGTGGATTTAAAATAATTTTTTTATAATAGTAGCAAAATCAATTAACAAGCGCCAACTTTCATGATAATCGTAATTATTTAGCCAAATTAGACAAGCAAAGACTATTAGTAAAGCTCAAAATAAATAAAGAAACTCATTAACAAGTTCTAGATAAGTCTAACAACAGCGATCAGCATCCCAAAAAGTCATGATATGGGAAATTAAAAAGTAGGAGCATCCCAAAAAGTCATGATGTTGTTGAAGATAATGGTACCCAGGTTGATTCACTGGCCAGTCCCAAAGCAATACATTAACACTCCCATTTCATGGGATACCTAAGTAGAGTTGGTTGACAACATAAGAGCATTCACAGCAATGTAGCAGAGAACATAGTATTTCACAGTAAGTGTAGAGGATTGAAGTGTAAAAGCTAAGGCCAAGTACCATGTTTACAACCCGTAATCACCTTAGAAATTTCATCAAAGTCTGAGTCAAAGTCCTTTGGATATACCATACTGAACTCATTCTCCTGGTGTTGCAATATCACCTCAATGACAGTGGGTGAAAATTGAATAAGCTTTCCTCAAATGTACACTTCATGGTACCACTTAGAATCACTCTCCCCAGCATCCTTCTTCATATTTGAATAGAGCTCCTCCACAAGACTCGAATAGTAAACATCATAGGAGGTTAACACATCGAACAAGCCAATTTCTTTAATTAAGTCAGGAACACCCAAATCTTGTACTTTTTGGGATTAAGAAATTTTTCAGCAACGACTTTTCTTCCTCCAACATAATCAAACTATTCCTCACACTTGATATCATCGAAATGAATAATGGAGGCCTTAAAAATGATAATATCTTTCCTTTTAGATGAAGAGGCTTCTCCTTTCTTTTTCTTTTTCATTTTCATTTTCTTCTTAGGGGTTCAAAAGGTTCCCTAACTTCTTCATGTAGTGTCTTCTCCTTCTGTTGTGTTTCAACCACTAACTCAGTCTCAACTTTAGGTTGAAGGGGTTCTGGTTCACCCTCTAGCAGTGGTGATTCAACATCTAGAGTAACCTGTTTGCCTTTGGCAGCAATATTAGCTATTGCTCTAGTTCAAATTCCGGTACTTGTTTACGAGCTAACATTTTTCTCCCTCTTCATGTTGTCCTTTGCTCACGATGAGTTTCCTTTTCTGGAAGGATGAATAGGAGGGGTACAAGTTTAATAGAAGCCTCTATCTCTGAGTGTTCTTGTTTTGCTAGGGCTTCAAAATGTGAAATCTATTCCTTGACTAGTGTTGGAACATCCACCAATGGTGGAGTTATTGGTGTTGAAGTTGCAGCATGTCCTTTCCTCTTGCCTAGTCCTTTCCAACCTCTTCCCTCATCCTTTTCATATTGTTATAGTCTAAGAAAATAAGGTTTCTAATGCTAAAGCAATTACTCAATAAATGTGTGAGGAGATATTATATGCAAGATAGAGATAAGAGATTAATTACAAATGGGACTCTTTGATGGATTAACAAGATATGTAGGCCATAAAGGGTTTAAGAAATTAAGGAAAGTAATGATTTCCTCAAGATATGGTAAGATTTCAGTTTAACTTTCCCTCCAACATGAAAACCAATTTTCATCTTCAGTGGACTGGACTCTAATTAGGCCTAAAGATAGGCCAAATAGAGGCCTAATTTCAATCTTAATTTGGATTACCTTCTTGAATCTAGTGATATAGTTAGGATGCCTGCCTCCTAGACTGATGCTGCAACATAGTCCACTATAAGTACATTATCTTCCACAACTTCCTTAATAAAGTGGTGTTTAATTTCAATATGTTTTGTCTGAGAATGTCGAATCGAATTCTTGGAAATGTTTATGAGACTTTGTTCATTACACTTAATTGCCATAGTGCCTTATGGAACTCCATAGTCCAAGAGCATTTGTTTCATCTACAAAAGTTGTGTACAATAAGCATCCAAGGCAATGTATTTGGATTTAACCATGGATAATGAAATGGAATTTTGTTTTTTACTGAATCATGATACGAGATCGTCTCTTGTATGAAACACGCCCTTGTTGTGCTCTTTCCATTATCAACATTCCTTGGCCAATCTGCATCATTGAACCCAACTAAGTTTGACTTGATCTTCTTTAATACCAAATTCCAAGTTCACTCATGCCATTTATATATCAAATGATC
This sequence comes from Avicennia marina, assembly GCA_019155195.1. NCBI lineage: Eukaryota > Viridiplantae > Streptophyta > Magnoliopsida > Lamiales > Acanthaceae > Avicennia > Avicennia marina. Next base: position 6,057,885 of record CM032766.1, on the reverse strand, counting down.
CTTTCACCACACTTAAAAGGCTCTCTTTAGGATTGGACTAAAACCTTACATATACTCTAATGTTGTAACATATGTCTGGATGGCTTGTAGCCAGGTACAAAAGGCTTCCCATCATGCTACGATACAAGTTGGCATCTACTAATGTTCTAACGTAATCTTTGGTAAGTTTAGTGCTTACATACCTTGGTGTTGCAACACCAGATGAAGAGTATACGATCAGCTCCCCTTCTTTCGTATCCTTCTTTCAACAAGTACTTTACAAGTCTCTCGTATTATCCTCTTGGTGCCTATTTTAAACTATAAAGAGCTTTATTGAGTTTATAAATATGGTTAGGATATGTGGGGTCTTCAAACCATTTAGGTTGTTCAACATAGACTTCCTCTTGCAACACTCCATTTAGAAATGCACTTTTGATATCCATTTGATGTAGTTTGATGTTGAGACAACAGGCTACAGAGATGAGTAATCTAATTACTTCAAGGCCTGCCACAAGTGTAAATGTTTTGTTGAAATCTACTCCCTCAACCTATCTATACCCTTGTATGACAAGCCTCGCCTTGTTGCATGTTACAACACCATGCTCATCATTTTTCTTCCTAAACACCCACTTGGTGCCAATAACATTAACTCCTTGTCGACATTCCACCAGTATCCAGACATTATTTCACACAAACTCGCTTAATTCTTCTTACATTGCCTCAATCGAAAATTCATCCTTTAGGCCCTTTGTCACATTCTTTGGCTTAATATTAGATAAAAAGCATTGACATCCTGCAAGATCACCATAGTTGATTCTTTCAGCATTTCTTGCATGCCTTGTCTCATCCACTCCACTAATAATAGCCCCCTGAGGGTGATTCTTTCTTATTCTTGTGCTAGGCTCCTTTTTGGGGTGTGTTGCAGCATCACTGGTCTTTTCCCTAGGTGGAGTTGTAACACCAAGCTATTGGCTGTTATGTTCCTTAGTGACTTCAGAGGCATCCCGCTCAGAATCCCCACTTATTATCTATCCAATACGATTCTTTATTCTCTTTCCTAGACCTTGTTGTTATATCCACAAAAATAAGATTGATAGTTTTCATAACAAATTTACTCCAAAGATTAAATACCCGATAGGCCTTGCTTGTGGTTAAGTAGCCAAGAAATATCCCATCATCACTCCTGGCATTGAATCTTCCCAGTTGTTCATGATCATTGATTATGAAGCATTTGCATCCAAATTTATGAAAATGCCTGATGTTGGGATGTCTTCCCTTCCAAAGTTCATATAAGGTTTTTTCTCAACACTGGCCACAAGTAGATAGGGTTGATAATGTAACATGCCGTACTTACTACTTTTTACTATAAGTATGCCTTTACTTCTCTAGGAAAAGCCAAACTCTCTAGGAAATGGCTCGAGTGATGATGCAAACTAAAGAAAGTTCATCCATATGTATCATGAGTAGTCATCCACACAGACATAGATGTACCATGCACCACCCAGGCTTGTAACTTCAGTTGGTTCCATAATGTCCATGTGCCAAAATTCCATGATGCAGGATGTACTCAAATGTCGTAACACCAGGTGACTGTTTCTTCGTTGTTTCCCATATTGACACGCTTCATAGGTTAGGACATTAGAGTCAATTGTTCAAGGCAATCCTTTAACTACTCCTTATCTAGAAAGTTTTGAGAGATCTCAGTAATTTATATGCCCAAGCCACCTGTGCCAAATCATCATCACTTCTAGTCTTGAGGCATGTTGCAACATGATCTAGTAGATAGCAGTTGTCTAATAACTTAGTTCCTGTCATAACTAGTTTCTCCTTTTAATCAAACACACTATAAAACTTCTTTGTGAATCTAACCAGCAAATCTTGGTTGCACAACTGGCTAATGCTAATTAGATTTGCCTTCTGTCCTTCTATAAAGAGCACATCTTTTGGGAGTAGTAATCCTTAAACACATAGAGTTCATTTTCCAATTACTTTTCTTTTTAATACATCTCTAAAAGTGACTACCCCACTCTTGTGCTCCCTGTACTTTGTTAGGTTTTCTCTACTTCCAATCATGTGCCTTAAAGAAGCATTGTTGAAATACCATCTGGTGTTGGAACATATGTTCAATGCTATGCAGGAGGTGTAGTACCTTAGGTTTGATTTCCTTAACTAAACTCTTTATATGTTCTTTACTCGTTTGAACCTACTTAAAAATTTAGTGCAGTCTACCCTTCCTTTCATAAGATTTTAAAGAAAGTAAAGCAAGAAGAGATAGGGTGTCCTGACCTCAAACAATATTCACAACCATTTAGTTTCCTAGCTATCTACTTCTACTGGTGTTTCAACACCACCTTACTGGGTTGGTTGTGATGATTCAACTTTATTAGTAGATTAGGGGTGGTCCAACTTTCTTGGAGCCTTAATTTGAGGAGGAACTCACTGCACTGATGATACCTCCAAGTTTGCACAGTTGCTTCCTTTTGCTGATGTGAATGTACTAGGACAATCCTCCTTTAGCACAGGTTTTGTATAGTTTGGTACTGCAACATGTGGAGATGCTTCTTTTACAAATTTTACCCTTGTATTTGAATTAACATCATTTTCTACATTGCCAAGAAAATCAACTCCATGGCAATCCTTTGATGACTTACCCGTGCAAAAGATATTTTCTAGCTTTGCTTTTCCAGAGTTTATTTTGTTCAATGTTGCTTCAGCACCCTCTGCCCTTGCAACCATCATGGCTTGCTCTTCTTCCAATTTTTGATTTTAGAATTTCAGATCTGCATAATCTTTTCTTAGTCCTTCTGTTGCATCCAGTAGTTCCTTGTAGGTCAATGCTATAGCTTCATCAAGTCATAATCACTGTCAGTTTCAGATTCCACTAGTGTTGCAACACTAACCATAGATGTAGGATTTCCTTTTTTTGTGGAGTTGAGTGCTACATGTGTTGACACAAGATCTTCTTCCTCAGATAGGTCTGAGCTTTCATCACACCACATGGTGGTCATTGATTTCCCTTGCTTCTTTAAAGTGTTTGCCCACTCAATGGATAAGCTCCCACTAATCAAATGGCATCTAAAATACAAGCAACATTCTAACAAAAAAGTAGACAACAATCAATTCTTCAATAAGCAAATTTATAACCTTGTAATTTGTCCTTGTAAGCTCAATACAAACTAAGTGACTCTAAACTTGGTACAAGACTGCTACCATTTTATTGCAATATATCCAGAGTGGCATCTCGTGGTTTAGAAATGAAGCTTTGTAACCAAATGACCTAATTAGATCTCTTATTCCTAGCATTAAGTGAAGTCAGATTCAAAATTCTCAAGGATCACAAGCTACTCCAATATCTTATATGTGAGCGTACATCCCTTCCTCATTTGTAGATATTTTAAAACCCTTTTAAGTGCAACCTCATATTCCCTTCCTAAATTACTATAATATCTACCTAGCATTCCCGTGATAAACTCAAGATCTAAATGGATACAAACTTCCACCACTTTTGGTGTATAAGGAATCTCAATAATGAACTTGGAATGAACTTCATTATTTGGATAACATTTGAGGTTGAACTTACCTCCCTTTGACACAAGCACATCACATGGCCTACAATTATACATGTCAAACCTTTGTAGTATCTTTTCAGCGTTGCCCTATTGTGATAATTCAAGGATTATCTAGGATCTATCATAATGAATTTGGATTCCTAATACATATGATGCTTCACCAAGATTTTTCATTGTAAACAATTCAAAAAACTTCACTTGAATATTTGAAAAGATAGAACACTACTGGAAAATAGAGTGCCATCCACATACAACATCAAAAATATAAATTTAATCCCTCTAAAGTTATAGTACACATAATCAGCATTCACCTCGATCTGAATGATAGAATGGCAAGATAAAACTTAAGGTACCTTGGTAAGAAGCCTATTTTAGCTCGTAGATGGACTTTTTAGATTTGTAGAGTAAGTTGTTATCCTCAAAAGTTTTATACGAATGATTGGTAATTATAAAATTTACAAGGCAACCTAATGGCTAATCCTTTCTGTAAAGATCAATATTTTATTAATTAATCAAAAGTTTATATATACAACCAATATCTCTCATTGTATATTGGCATTATAAGACATATCCCTAATATGTTTCATATTAAGCAATGTACACAAGTCCCACCACAAAGGCATTTATATACATAAACCCATTTTGCATAAATGAAGCATTTATATGGGCATTAGACCTGAAGGAATAACATATAGTTACTCCAATTGATTGTGAAAATTATCATAGAGGGCAAAACTAGCTTCATCATATATCATCAAACTAGAAGCATTATCAATGAAGGATGGTGAAAGACCAGCACAAGGTGACTAGATTTCCCATGCATGCATGGCTGGCCCAATTCAAGAGACTGATAACTCATCTAATTCTCATTGGGTTTGTGCTTAGGAGATGTAAACGGATCCGAATTGCCACAAAACTAATCACTACCATTCGCTAGCACTAGAATTTCATCAAGATCAAGGCCCCAAACTAGCGCTGGGGGATGTAGTATTTGATATTGGAGTTGAATACACTTGCTTGTTCTTGGTTATATCCATCATGAAATAATGAATATGAACCCAAATTTTTGTAAAATTCAAAAAGGACTGTGCTATTTCCTACATTTGATTCCTTCACCTGTGCATTAGGTCACAATAGAGCAATACTATTGTGAGGTACATATGTAGTAGTTGCAATTGAAGCTATTACCACTTCTAGCTGTTTCCTACTATACAATTCTTGCAATAGCAGCATCTAGGCTGCAAGATCTAGTGGTGGTAGATTCAAGAAACCAAGCAAAATACTCAAAGTGGTCATGATTAGACAATTGGCTAATAAATTGTCAACAGTAGTGGGAGTTTGATTAGGCTGCAACGGATATTTAGTAGTTCTTTCCTAGAGTTTCTTCCTGAGTTTTGTATTCCAAAAGTTCTTGATATCATTGTCAATTATTCTACAAAGTTTTGCAACTATTTGAGGCCACCTACAACGAGATCAAACTCCACATAATAAGATATTATCTTACCATCTGGTTTGTCTCAACCCAATTTGAGTATTTCAGAAAATTGCAATATTTGTACCGGTAAATAAGGAGTGGCATGTTTAATTCATAAAGAATTTAAGAGTAATTACACCACTCTTTCCTAGAGCTACGAGGTATATAAAGCTACCTACTCTCAAATATGAAAAATTATAAGAGCCTCCCCTCAATTGATCATGTTGTCGACTTTTGACCAAATTCTATGAAAAGCCCGATATGCACATGGAATAAAGGACTAAAATGAAATAACGGAACCCAAAATTTAGAAATTTTCAAAAAAACTCTTTTAGCCTTTTAGGTATATGTTTTATATTTGTATAATTTACATGTTAAAAATACAAATATTTATTTTTATATTTTTTTAAAAAATTATTTTAAATACTTTATATATTTGAAAAAATATATTACAATATACTAATTGGAAGATATTCTAAATTAATATTTTCTAAATTTATTAAATTTAAATTTTTATTTCATGGTATATAATTCTTAAAATATATATTTTTACTATTCAAATAGTATATTTGGAATAAGTAACAAATTTTGAATTTTTTAATTTTTAAAAGATATAAATATTTATTTTTCATTTTTAGTAAATTTTAAATTTATTTTTATGAGTTAGAAAATAAAATTTTATGCTCTTATAAAATTAATCTGAAAAATTGTTTATTTGTTTTAATTATAAATTAGAACACATTTTATTATATGAAAATAAATTTTAGAGGTATGCCTTTGTTGTAAAAATATAAAAATTTTAAAAGTACAAAACTATTTAATAAAATATAAATTATATATATAGAAATATTTATTTTTTCAATTTGTTGTCTAAAGATCTTAGAAAAGTTATTTTCCACATTATAAATTTTACAAATTTAAAATGTTTAAATTTTCTAAAAGATTGAAGATAAAGAATTATATTTTCTGAAAATATAAATTCAGATTTTATAATTTCTCAACAACATTATCAAAATAATATAAAAAATATATTTTACAAAATTATAATGAAATAATTACGACGCCTCCTCTGTAGTTTAGGCCTTTTACATGACACTTCCATTGAAAAAAAATTAGTCAACCGAGCGTAAAATTGAATTTTTGCATGATTTTTTTATTGACATCATCATTTTCTGGCGAAACACTCTTTGGATAGACTAAACTATTGACTAAAGAAGTAATTCAGGGGAGGTCTTTATAATTCTTCATACCTAAGGGGAGCAAACTCTAAGGGAGGGTGATATAATTTCCCCAAGAATTTAATTTGACAATATTAAACTTTAATATATACATTTTTTTAATCCAAATACAATGGTTGGAGATTTTTGGAATTTTGGTCGGCCCTTTCCATAAAGATCAATATTTTATTAATTAATCAAAAGTTCTTGTTGAGGATACATGAGAATTATCGCAATCCGCATAGGAAAGGACCATAAGTGGTGCTTTGCTGAGAGGGAGTTTTTCGCATGCTATTAGAAGAACAACCCATAAATTGGGATAGATTTCGAGAGATGTTCCTCAACCACTCCTTTCCTAATGCCAAGAAGGCACCCATCTTAAAGGTATTATATGAAATGGCCCCGACATGGTTAAAGAAATTAGATGTATAATGACAAGAACCCATAGACAAGAGACAAATTAGACTTGGCATGTCACTTGGGGAAGGCATTGTCTTATTCATAAAAGGAAAAGTAGAAGCTTGAGATTGGTTATAGGATATAAAAAACTCGAATAAGTCATGATCAAAAATGAATATTCCTTACCTAAGATAAGTGATCTACTCGAACAACTCAAGTGGGCTAGAGTATTCTCTAAAATTGATTTAAGGTCGAATTGCCATCAATTAAAGATCAAAGTTATCACTAAGAACTAGGCATTTTGAATTCTTGGTGCTTACTATTTTAGTTAACTAATGCCCTACAATTTTCATAGATCTTATGAACTAAGAATTTAGGCCTTACCAAGACAATTGTGGTAGAATCTATGGACAAAATTTTGGTTTACTCTCCTAAGTGAAGAAGAACATAAGAAACAGTTGAAGGGAGTCCAATAAACCCATAGGGAGAACAACTTTATACTAAATTTAAAAAATGCAAGTTTGGGCTAAGGAGCATAACACTTTGAAACATATGTCATCACTACCTCCATCTGTTTGTGAATAAGGTACGTTAAGTTCTAAAGATAAAACTTATTGTAAGGGAGGAGAATGTAATGCACAATATTTTTGAGCAAAAAAGTTATAGTGATAATAATAAATAAGTATATATGTATATATTTGCTAGATTAGCCATTGATTGGGAGGAGAACCATAAATTGAAGATTCCATGGAGCATGGATGGGGGTGCACCAAGGGAAGGTATATATATGTATATATGTGCTAGATTAGCCAATGATTGGGAGAAGAACCATAAATTGAAGATTCCATGGAGCATGGATGGGAGGTGCACCAAGGGAAGGTTAAACTCCTTCCATGTCCAAGAGGTTGGCTGCCATAATTGCACATGTGCAAGTTGGAAAAATGAACTCTTCCAATCTTGTAAAGGGCTGCGACACTTTAAATTAGCATCTCCGAAGATTAAAACAAACCTCTCCACCACCCAAACCTTACTAGACTGCTGCAAAATGAAGAAGAATAGGAGAGAAAATTTCCCCTCACCTTTAAAGTATTCTTAAGCCAAGTCTTGCTATTTCAATTCACACACATAGGAAATTATTGTTCTAGGCCTTTTTCACACAAATTAAACGATGCTTTTATGCACATGAACCACCAAAATTTGATGAAAGGTTTAGTATAGACACATATATGTGGATTTGTATGAAAATATATGGATACATGTAGGCAATGATGAACTTCTTCGTGTGTAATCCATCATGTAGTTTCCCTAGAACTTTTTTCAAACAAACCACTAATTGATTAATAGGAAAAATGAATTTTTCTCACCTTTTATGACCTTGAAGGAATATTCAGATTGATTATATCCTCAGAAGTAAGGTATTTTTTCTTTTTCCCACCTACTAAGTCAATTTCAATGAATTCTAGATCAATCCCCATCAACCATGGTTGCGATCAACATGGACCAATTGTAAGAAGCCACGATTGAATAGTTTAGAATTCAAATAATATGTTTAAATGAAGGTGATTATATGTTTCCATTGCATTATTGTAATTAAAACATCGTATTTGGAATGACTATTGTTGTTTTGGTTTAGTTACTCTCTTGTTTAGTTTTGGTATCTTTTGAGATAATTGTCTTTTAAGGTACTGTCATATTGCATCCAAATTGAGGGCATGATAGATAATATTAGTGACAATATTATAAATGGTAATAATAATCATATTCTTAAAAAAATTTTAATATTAGAATCAATTTCATGAGTTTTATTAATTTTAAAATCTAATCAATGTACAAAATTCTGATAAAATTAATTAATATTTACAAAAACATTATTAAAGACAATCATCATCATCATCATTATCACTATTGAAAATAACTTGGTCAACAATAATATTGTTAACATTGCTAATCGTAAGTATTTTATTAATTTTAATATATTATTGATCACGATCCAAGATAACAATAATAATAATATTGATAATTGAATTAACACTAATCACAATAATATTATCCACAATAATAATAAGCCTAGTAACGATATTATTATAATAAATTGTCATACATATTCACTAATAATATATAATATTTATTGCAAAATATCCATACTTATGAATTTTTCTTCATCTTCACTCAATTACATCATTAAAACTTTTTACAAATAACTATCTATCACATCATTTTTCATATATAATCTATTTAAATACAACTCTATTTCCATATCACATTTCTCAAGGAAAACTTTTCCCTTTTTTCTCACACTTTCTCAAAAAAAAAAAATATTTCTTTTAAATAAAGTGTCTATCAAATCACAGCCCTAGTTTTGGTTTTCTATTGAAAAAAAAGTAGGTAGAAAATGCATTGTGGACTTTTTCAATACCTTTGGTTACATAATTACTAATATAAATACATATATTTCATTATTTTTATGAAAATATTTATTTTATTTATGTCAATTTCATTCTTCTATTAAATTTGAGTTTAATTTTAAATTTAAATCAAAGGACCCTAGCCGCCCGTCATCAAAGGTGGGCAACATAAGATTTTTAGACTGAGAGGGAAAAGAGGATAGATAAACTCAAGGGTTCAGTTAATTAAATCACACCGAGGACATGAAATTACAATCTTATTCCAATCGAGAGGATCATGGCCATTGGAAGATGGAAAAGACTAAAGTGTCCTTGTTCTAGTGACTTCATCTGAAGTTGAAATATCATCAGTTTCATGGAATGGGGCCAATAAAATTTGGGCTGGGGATCTAATCGTTGTTTGGATCCTTGTACCAACTGGGTCAGCAACAAAACTAAAGGAGGCCCCCTTTATTACATATTCCCACCGCCGCACGTGCATTTTCTTTCTAACCTTTCACCTGCATTCTTTAGTTGCATCCCCACATTTGGATTAATCATACCCTGTTCTGTATGAATTTCTGCGTGTTTGTATTTGCGTTATCAAATCCAACTACTATTACTTAAACCCAGCGCCATAAGTGTTTCAATTGCTGCCTTGGTCCTCATTTTGTACCAAATGAAAAATTGAACAAAAACTCTTTTTCCTTTGGAAATGAATGAAAAAAAGTCAAAAAGCATAATGCAGAAACGGGAACTAAAATTGGTCACATTTCCTACGACGTAATACGAAAATTTTGAAAGGAGGCAAACTGGTTTAATTCAGAAAAGTGAGTTTTCATGTTCCAATACGAGTTGTACAGAGCATTGTGAAAGAAATCCTCATAACCCGTTCCAGCACACTTGCAACAAACTCCCTTCTCTCTTTCTTGATACTCTTCCTTCCAGAAAAAGTTTAGAAAAGGCATGCAGTCGCACGTTTCAATGGAATGAAAGACCCGGAAATCCACAACACCCCAAACTTGTAGATCCTACTTGAATTTTCTTGCCTTCCTCTTCTGTCCACCTGTTTGAGGGGTTTGATTACCAAGCTTCCGTTTTGTTCCAGCTAGTTGTGTGTTAGAAGGCCGTCGGGCTTTTTCCTTTCTAGCGGCCACTGCTGGTCTTTTCTTCTTTCCGGACTCCTGCCGCGTTGCAGGTTGAGGTTTTGATTTTGAAGGCAAAGCGTTGTTTTTATGGACCTTTTTCCGGACACCAGATTTGCTGGCCCTCAACCCCTGGTAAGGCAAGCTTCTCTTGGCTTCCATCTTATCAGGAGTTCTTGAATCGATACCAACCTTTCTAGCAGATGAGTTATTAGATTCTGGTTGTGAAGAGCTCTTTCTCTTCGATGGAGTGTTGGTTGCTTTGGCATGACTGAGCCGAAGCTCACGGTCACGAATCTTCAAGTGACGTTTCTTAACAACCAAATTTGCTGAATCCTTCAGGGCACCACAAATAAATCCAATGAGATTACAGCAGGATGCAAATGCTATACGCAGCAAAGCGGCAGTGAAAAGCCATATAAAAGCAGCTTGTTCAAGGGAAATGTAGTTATACAATCCAAGGAACTTCTTATGCAAATGCTTAAAAATAAATAATCCTATGGCTTCCACGTACAGTCCGATGACCGGCGAACAATTTTCTGTGGTCTCTATGTTTACATAATCTTAGAAAGCCCTACCTAGGATTAATTTGACAGAAAAAAATGTGAAGAATATCAGTTTATCAGGATAATTTTAGTTCATAAATCATAACTGGAATCACCAAGCACAATCAGAACCAGTAACCCATCCCAAAGAAGTAATGCTAAAAAATGAGAACAAAGGATACAACAATCCCCCAAGAGTCCAGTTGGATGGAAGGATTTAAATTTAGAGAAAAGATTTAGATGAACGGATTTAAAATTACTCCAAATAAAAAGAATTTGAAATCCACCCCAATTACAAAAATTATAATTTAAAAAAGAACTTAATGATTTTAAATTCATTGTCAGCCAAACAAGTATGATGGATTTATTATTATGAATTAGAAATTCATCCCTTCAAATCCATCAATCCAAATGTATCCTAAGGGAACTTATTAGCATGTTAATTAATTTTAGTGCACCAAGGATGGATGGGAGCACCACAACCTATCATCACCAGTTACCCCACCAAGAGACAACCATCAAAAAGAGAGCATAAATGATAGAAAAACATAATTGTGCAGGAAGGATAAACAACTTAGAACTAGCAAACAAGAACTAGTTATAGGGAGAGCATCTTGCCACTTCTAATAGTTACATCAAATTTTAAACTTCAGGTATATTTTGGGGAAAAATAAAAAGAAAATTACTGCGTTCAAGGGCTTTCTGGCTTTCATACAAAGGCTTGCAGCCTTACTCACCAGTCCTTCAGATTTCAGGTCTTACACCCACCCACCTCTTATATGGACTCCCTTTCAGCATATTTTTCACTCAAAACTCCAAAATGCTAATTAAATGCTAGCTACTGAAAACAAATATCCAGTCTTCCATTAACAAATATTGGCCCAAAAACTTGCAGTAATCTCTTTCATATGTTGTTTATTCAGGATAATCAAACCCAACCAAAAAGATACAGAAAAGATGAAAAATAGAAAAAAAGGAAGAAAACCAACAAAACACAACACAGAAATGCATTCATTCCTGTCAACGATGGATGAACTCATTTCAAAATAAAATTGTACATGGTACCACCATTTATTGACTCCCAAGGTGCCATTGAATTTTAAACCACACTACTCTACAAATGACAAATGATCATAGCAGAAACTGGCTATAGATTATTCTGAGTTGATTCCACAATATTGAACCAGATAATTAGTTGAATCAGATTACGGGTTCTTTTTAGCCATTTTCAAGACCATATATCCACACCCTTAAGAATGTTCATTATTTAATGCACCCACAAATTTTATAATGCCGTCTATCAAAATTACCCAAAGAGGAAAAATACGTTATAATAAGGGAGTGAACTGAAACTATGAACAAAAATTTCTTGGACTGGATACATATCCAGAAATATAAAACAGTAGTTTCGATAAAGAAACATAAATGTTACAAATTACCAAAGATGACGCAGATGCACAATAAATAACAAATTGTGCAATATGTTACCTCATCAACATGAAAGCAGCGGCTCATCTAGCTGTCCAATAAGTCATAGCGTTTCCCTATGGTTTGAAATGATATAGAATATAAAACCCCAGACCCAACCGCTAAGGAAAATGCAAAACTACATGACGTCCAACCTAGTTTTTACCATAGTTGTTAATGGTGCATGGCACAGATGATGTGCCAATGCAACATAACAGACGGCAGAGATGGCTCCACGGTGTGCACTTTATTGACAACAGCATTTCAAAGATTTTTTTTCACTCAAAACTTTTTTCTTAAAAGAAAGGGGAAAACTGGAAAAATAGCTATAAAACACAACGATTCACATGGGTTTTGTTGGGTCTCATTTTTTGGCAACAAGTCCTATAAAAGTAGTTATTGCTTTCTTATTCCAAAAGATTCTGATGCATTTTCAATTGCAAAACAATGTTTTCATTATTTGCTTCAAACAAACCAGAAAATAGTTTGCCCTTTCTTCTGGCATATTCCCTCTTTCAATCGACAACTTCTGATTTGCATCTGTTATTTCTTTTCCTTTCCACTTTTCCCTCATTTTTATCTTCTTGTTCTTTCATTTTCATATTCTTGTATTTAAGCTTTCTTCATTTGTTTCTTTTGCCTTTTTATTTATTCTTTCTCATTGTCTTTTTTTTTTTTATTTGTTTCTAGCATATCCCAGGCATGACAATTCCAAGATTTTTTATGAATTATAGATGGGTATTGCTGAAAGCTTAAAATTTCTACAAATTGAGCACTTGGGCATTTCCTAGATTTTGAAATGTTTACAAATTGAGTGACCGAATATTGCTAAAATTTTCTAATTTTTATTTTTGAAATTCTATAATGTTTATTGCTGAAGTTCTTAATTTTTTTACAAATTGAATAGTTGGATATTAACCAATACTTAGTTACCTGTTTTATTTTCAAAGATAGAAAGCTGAAAATTATTTACAATTATTATTTAACATGAGAAATTTGCTTTTGTTATATTTTCATAAAAAAATTAATAGCAATATACATATATTTCACATACTATACAATGTTGTGCCATACTTTAATAATGTGCATGCCACACTGTGTGCCGTGCACCATGGCTTTTATACAAAGCCTTTGCACCACGCAACATCATTAACCACTAACAACTATGGTTATTCCATAACTTCCACATGACACAGTTTGGAAAATTAGATTTGATAAACAAAATATAGCTTTGAATTTGACTGTCTGGAGTAATACACATGTGCAAATATAGCATTCATACCGTAGTTTTGAACAGCACATACGCAATGCCCTTCCCCAAGTTCGATCCAGGATCTCTGATAACTCGAACAGCTTCAATGCTAGTTTCCAGATTTTTTATACCAGAAAATAGCTTATAAATCTCCTCATCCTGAAAGGAAGTTAAAAGTGTAGCATGGTTATGGTGATAGAATGAAAACACAAGAAACAGCAACTGTCTTTCAAAATCACAAATCTTACCTTCACATCAAATGGTAGGTTTCCCACAAATACAGTCCTCTTATTGTCATACAAGGGAGCATTATCTTCCTTTAATTTCTTGCATGGTGGGCATGCCCTGTCAACACGGATATGATTTCCACCAACCTGAATTCATGCACATTGCATGTCACACTTATTTCTTTTTAAAGTATACATTTATCTTAAAAGGCAAACAGTACAAATGTCAAAATGGAAACGTACCACAGCCATGTTATGGGCCAATGATGCTCGAGCAGATTCCTCTGTTTTGAAGACAATGTAAGCATGAACACTACACAAAATAACAGCATTAACATAGACAGAAAAACAAATTTGATCCCTCACATCAATGGCCACGTACCATTGTCTTGGAGAGAGAAATATTAATCTTTAATTTCTTTTACTAGAATTTGGCCAAAAATGAATAAAAATAAAAAAAATTCAAACATATGAGAGCACACGACATGTGCATGTATCCACCATTAAAGTAAATGGACTGATGATCCTTATCATATAACAACCTGTCGAGACTAATTCTCCAATTTAAACAAGTGAATTCATTAGTTGTGAATTGCAGTATGTCACTAAGATTTAGACAAACAAGATCGTCAGATTGCCAAAGAACTGCACTGTCAGGAAGCCTATCGTCAGGGTCAGTATAATTTAGTCAGATAAAAAACCAAAAAAACGCATGTGTGTCTTTTGTCTGTCTCAGTTATATCTTCTTAGATCTCATGCAGTAACACACAAAAACAATCTCCTGTACCACACAATATCCATCAACGGCACAATCATAGCCAACACAGAAAATGAAATTCGATTTAGAGACAAACCTGTCTCCATTTTCATTGATTCGCTTCTTGATTACAGCACCTTTCCTCGGTATTTTTCCCTGGTTAAAAGGGAAACCATCAGAATTAATCCTTCCTTCGGTAGTGTAAATCCCACATTATAAACATGCTAAGCAACGATATAAATAAAAAAAGGTCCCCACAAAGAAACACAAAAAGGTCGATCAAACTCACATCGACAATTGGAACCGATCGAATCCTGACGGACTCGACTTCACCAAACTTGCTAAACTCCTTCAATATTTCCTTCTTCTTCAACTTTAGTGGCAAATTCCCAACAAATACGGTCCTTAATAGCTTACTTTCGTCATCAAAACCTTCCTTAGACACCATCATATCCTCCGGATTATCCATTTTCTTCCTCTTCTCCCCCAACACGTTACCTTCCCCTTTACTTTCCTCAATCTCAGGTGTCCCCCCATATCGTCTTGCCTCGTACTCCGCCTCCACCTCGTCTCTCTTCCTCTTGTTCTTCTTCTTCTTTCCATTTTCAACACCAAAATAGCCCCTTTCAGCATTTCCAGGCAACTGCTCATTCCCTTTTCCCAAGGTATCTTTTGATTCAAATCCGGAAACACCGTCTTCGTTATTCCGATTTCCTCTCCCTTTCAATTTCTTACCCTTCTGCTCAACTGTTTCGTCGTCGGGATAGGAGCTGTCTTTCTTCAATTCATCATTCTTCCTCTTCTTCTCTTGCAGCATCTCAGAGAAATCCGAATCCCCCAAATTAGCCTCATATTCGGAATCTTTTCCGGCTCGCCCTAATCCCGCTTCGTGATTTACCTCCCGGGTTTCTAGCAGTTTTCTGCGGAACGGATTGTTCTCAGAGAAGAGAGAATTAGAAGCAGAAGATGGCTCAGGGATCTCACCAAACAGGGCCCTAAAAACTGTGGAGGAATTTGAACCCTCGTTCCGTTTGGAATCGTTCTTAGGATTCCCACTTTTCAGACGATTATTGGGCTTCTTTGTCATTACAGGAGAAAAATGAAGAAAAGTAGTCGATGGGCTCCGTCGGCAGGGGCGGCGTCGGAGGCTGTCTCGCGGCGTCCCCTAGGTTTAAAGCAAGGACAAAACACAGAGAACAAACGAAGCTCCTGTTATTTTAAAAATAGAAAAAAGAAAGGAAATAAAACCATCGTCCTTTCTCGGAATATTATTTCTTTCGTTGTTCGTGGATTGTAGTAAACTTCATTTTTTTATTAAAAAAAAAGTTAAAAATACTACCCGTATAAATAATTGGTATTTTAATACATATTTAAACATCTCTCAAATTACAATTACGCATTCCCCATATTTCAACTTTGCTATTAATCTACAGCATATTACTTTCTCCAACTTAATTTATCTTTTTATTTTATCTTCAAATTTTAATAATATTTAAGGTGTCTATCTTTTATTATTGTTATTTATATTACACATATTTTTATTTATAAAACATATGTTTGAAGTGTTATTATTAAATATCTACTATTTCATTAAACCTACACTATTCAGCCGTATTATTATTAAGTTTGAAGAATTTACAATGATTAGCTTTTTGTTTCAATGCTAAATTGTGTAGTTGTCATTATTTTATTTATTTTTTATCCTTAATTTTCTCTCTCTCTCTCTCTCTCTCAAAATTTTTAAACGATTTTAATTTATAAATATATTTATTTTTGTTTTTTTATTTTTTATTAAAATAATAAAATTAATTAATTTTTCAATGAATATCCACACAGTCAAAGTATGGAATTTTTACTAGTCATTCATATTATTAAATTCATTTAAATTATAAATTACTGTGGTGTTGTGGTAGATTAATATATTAAAAAATAAAATATATTATTAAAATTGATTGGCAACCAAATTTATAACAAATTAATTATTAACGGAATTTCTAAAATCTACCTTTCTATGTTTGACTATCAAAATTTGCCGATGTGTGTTTATATTTTTCCTCAATAAAGCACATTTCAATTATTATTTATGTTAATTTTTTTCTCTTTTTCTTTCTTTTTTTTACATTTTTTGGAAAAAAAAACACATTTAAGAACAAAAACGAACATAACCACCAACATTAACCTTCAAATATTAATTATATTTCAAATTATAATTTGTTTTTTAAGCTAAACATACTGTTATTGTTTTCTCAACTCAACAAATTAGTTCAATAAATTATCAAATGTGTAATGTACAATGGTATGTGTAATGTTTGGATACCAATTTTTTTTAAAATTCTTTTCCTATCAAAAGGCGGATCTTCTATTTTTTTATAATTTAACAAATTAACCCGTTTACAGAGAATTTGTTAAATTAACCTGACGTCATCTCGCCGTTCTAAACGGCGAGATACACTTTTTTCAAAATAAATAAATAATATTTCGTATTTCTGTCGATATAATGGAAGAAATACGAATGACGTCATCTCGCAGTTTGTAACTGCGAGATGACGTCATAATATCTTATAATAAATTAATATAAATTATTATATATTTTTGAAATAAGAAAATTTATTTAAATAAAAGAATTTTATTTCAATAAATTGAGTTTTAAATTATAATCTTATATAATACTTGTTGAGTTTTTTATGTTTAGACATTCACATTACAATAATAATTAATTGAAATTTAAAATTATAATGAATTTATTTAAAAGGAAAAATTTATTTAAATAATAACTTAAAAGATGTGTGTTATAACTTTTAAATGAAATTATATAATTAAATTATAATAAAATCAATATAAATGCCAATAAAATTGAAAATTTTGAATACATATAAGAGATAATATTAAATACTACACGTCATCCTCATCCTCATCCCTCAAATGACTACCGGTGCCACAGTGTGTTGGTCGTCTAGCACGATGTCCTCTTCGTGGTATTGGATCTCCTTGAGGATGGTGCAAAGTATGAGGTTGTTGAGCTTCCATACTTATAGAGTCCTGCTGAAATGACACTGGAGATCCACGGTATTGCCAAGGCTGCTCCTGTGAAGTGTACGCATGAAGGAGGGTGTAAGGAGACTTTGAAAATACCGTGTATGGAGAATCGGCCTGTGGTGTATATGGAGAGTGGATGCTCGGATGTAGTGGTTGAGGTACATATACATCTGCCGGATTTATAGTGCTAGGACCTGGTACCTCATGCTGATATGATGTGCCAGGATTTGATACATCGTGGTGATAGGGTGTACTATGTCCTGGAGTGGGATGTGCAGACGCAATGTCATCCATCTGGTAGTATGGTGGAAAGTCTCGCTGGACTCGCCGTTGTAATAGTTGCTCGACACTATCGACAATCTGCTGATTATATCCACCAGAACGTAGTTGTTGCATCTGCTGTGCCTGCAATCAACAATTTACATATTGCTGAATAATATACAAAGAGACATTCACACACACACGCATATGTATATACGCAAATATAAAAGCGTACCACATGGGGGAAATAAGTGATGTGGCCCGGCTGATATTCAGTATGTACAAATACATCTCCATGAGTGATAAATTGGCGCGTAACTCGACGGTACCACTCGAAATAGTCTCGTAACACCCGTGTATCTGGAAAGATGCGGCCCCTTATGATATGATCATCACTAGCCCATTCTCGAATGTATGCAGTGTGGTGATGAGCCCAATTAGTTCCTAAACGCCTGCGCCTATGCTCGTTATGTAGTGCATCCTGAGCTCGTGGTGGATCATTAGGAATGCCTTGTGGCATTCCGAATTGCCTCAATACCCGATTAATACGGTGCATCTCAATAATCTCATAGCAGATTAGTGGACCACAGAACGTCCACAGTTGTCGGCCACAATGGTTAGGTAGCATCTCATACGCATCGTCAGGGTAAGGCCGCCATGGAAACTGAAATGAAACATGTAATGTTATATGAAATTGATTGTATACAAAATGCAATATACATTGTGTAGTATTTGGTATACATATTTAATATGACAAATGTTACTTGTACCTGAGACTCTACCTCTCCGTCTAATGTATCATGTATCATGTGAATAGAGTGAGATGCATTTGATGTGTTACTCCTCCTTAACTTGGTCCAGCTATATACATGTGAAAATCATCAAGAAAACAAAACATAACAGTTGCACAATAGCATAACAAGACATGTAATTTTATGAGACATACCGTGCTCCGAAAGGTGCAGCTGGTAATTGCACATCTCCAAGTACAGTGAGTGGACCAGTGTAAAGGCCACGATATAAATATGCCAATGCCGCACTCCCCCAACTATATGGTTGAGTCCTACTCACATCCTCTAACATACAAAGGTATAATAGCTTAACTCGATCCCCAGATGAATCAGGAAAAATTCTGCATCCCAATAACAATAACACGTAACAGCGAGTGTATCGAGCCACGTCATCCTCTGTACTATCAACAGTCAGGGTCCGGTGTCGAACCTCCCGAAGTAAGACTGAAAGGGGTATAGTAGCACCACTGAATACATCTGTGGAGGGTGCAAACCCCAAATACTCCAAACAATACTCTTGCCAAACACTTATGGCCCAACGCTCGTCAACCCCTGTAATTGGGGCACCCGCCACTGGGAGTTGCCATATCAACGCTACATCTTCCAATGTAATGGTAGCCTCACCAGTCATAAGATGAAAGATGTGAGTCTCACGGCACCACCTCTCAACTATTGCTGTGATCAGGTACCAATCAAGTGCTACATGTCCACACCTATACACTCCATAGAAACCTAGTCGTTGTAGTAAAATAACAACCCGATCATCAAAATCAGGAATCCTGGCTAGTGCCCTAGTCTGATGTCGTGGTCGAAGTGTAGTGTCTATGTCCCCTAACCACACAGCTTTCAACCTATGGTTATGCTGTAGGTATAGCAAACTCGAATCAAATGGGCCCGAATTAGCTCTCATAGCCATGGTGAAAAAGTCCTGTATGACAAACAATGCATTAATTAAACACCAAATTAACAATATATACATAAACATGAAAACTAACATTTACAAGCATATAAAATATGTAATCACAAAACTTGAAAAAATAACATTCACACATAATATTTAAATGTATACAAAAATAACTACACAGGCACGGAACTACTTCCGTGTTTAGCTGCGAAAAATATAAAATTTACAGAAACATATGAAGCTAACGAGGACGACTGGAGGATGAAGGCATGTCTAAATCCTGCAATCGACATTGGGCTTGTTGCCGCGATTGCTGTCAAGCCCGATATTGTGGCCAATCCATTTCATTTGGTATTCGACTCGACGGGGCCCTCCCAACCTTACGAATTATACGCCTATGAGGGTTGTGGACCAACTCGAATGGTGGATCATCCCAATAATCCTCAGCCCAAACAGGATTGAATTTCCCTTCATATGTGTGCACATAACTACCAATGGAAAAGTATGGCATCACTAGCTGTTTAGGATTAACACCATATTTTCTACTGATAGCTATTACATCTGAGCATGGAATTCCGCGTAATAACCACTTCTTGCATGTGCAATCCCTACTGCATAGTTCCACAGCGTGTGCATTTCCTCCGCCTCTTCCCGGATCCTGTGCTGTGATCACTCGTCCCGACTGTGCATTTCGATCATATAGTTGCACTAAATGCTGGACAGATTTGCGCTCTGCCCTTACATACATCTTTGCAGGCCAAGCGGGCCACTCATCCCCTCTTGCCATCTTAACTTCACCCTCTATTAATCTTTGCCTGAATTTAGCAACGGCCCGATCAAATGTCATTTGCACAATCGAACATATTGACAACTGCCGTATTCCCTTCATTACCCCATTAATACTTTCTGATATGTTAGTTGTTAGTACACCATGTCTCCAACCTCCATCAAAGGATAGAGCCCATTTTTCTTTATCAATTGCTTCCAAGTAGTTGTAGACCTCCAAGTTAATCTGCTTTATATGATCTAAAGTTTGAAGAAATTTTTTCTCCTGATTCTCAGCACCTACTCTCCAGGATTGATCACGCAAGTGTCGAGATTTGAAAGCTTTTAAAATATTTGCACACAAATGTCGAAGATAAAATCGGTGTTGTCCTCTTGGGGCCTTGAAAACATCGATGTTCTCGACGGCAGAAAGAAGCTCAGGATGTCTGTCGGATACAAGACAATTATATGCTCTGCCACAGATAATATGTCGCTCCAACATCTACAAAAACCAACCCCATGATTCTGTGTTTTCTTCATCTACTAAGGCATAAGCAAGAGGTAACACTTGCTGATTGGCATCAATAGTAACTGCAATCAATAACTTATGGCGATACTTTGTGTATAGGTGCGTGCCATCTACACTAATCACTGGCCTGCAATGCTGGTATCCATCAATGCAAGGTTTGAAAGCCCAAAATAAATAACATAGCATCATCCTATTTGGCACCCCAGTGCCAATGTGTCTCCACTCGACAATAGTGCCTGGGTTCCATTTTTGTAGTGCTTTCATGTAGGCAGGCAACTTATTCACTGAGTCTTCCCATGTGCCGTACACATTCTCAATGGCTCGTTTCAAGCTGTACCATGCCTTTGCATAATTTATCTCATAACCGTACCGATTTTTGACAAGCTGCATAATATTTTTTATCTCAATAATAGGGTTTTCACGAACTAACCCTACGAGAATTGCTGCAATAATGTTTTTATCCAAATTTGTGTGATCCATCCTTAGGTCCCTTGGGAGACAAGTGTGGGCTGAGCCGTATCTAGTTATCTTCCACAAATCCCATTTTCTACCTTAAAGAAGCCCTAAGGTGCCAGTCACAAGGCATATCAACTGTAGTATGTCTACATTTAACCTTCCAAAAACTGGGCGTACTCTTCATCACATGGTACTCTCGCTTTGCATGTCTCACGGAATAATCCTTCACAGCTGCTTGGACATGACCTTTGCTCTTAAACACCATATCCAAATGAAGCTCTCCTTTGTACTCGTCATAATACGTGCTCCATCTACCACTTGGATTTTCAACACTGTCAACTGTAATTTCTGGCTCTGCCAGTGAGAAGAAGGGTACAGACGGATATAATGGCACCATCGGTTGTTCTATCCCATGTTCAGGTATAGTTGAAGAGTGCATTGACATGGTGCTCGCTCGCCCTAGCACACGTCTATGGTATGCATTGGCTAATGGGTCAGCATCTGATGCTGTTAATACCCGCTGCGTCGAATTGATATCGACTGCATCCTCATCTTCTTCATCCTCATCATCTCCCTCATCTCCATAATTTCTATCATTGATGTCAGATGTTGATCGGTATACATGTTGCTCATGGGCATCACAAAGCATCTCGCCTGCATTATCCATATCAACCCTACCTCCATATTCTGATCCAAAATGTGATGCCTGTGTGTTAAGATCAGGTAACATGTCACACTCCTGATTTACGACATGAGTCAACGCTTCAGTGACCAAGGGCACACTACTGCTCTGTCGAGTTCCAAAGAATGATCGGTGGGAGGTTGGACCTGTTTCTCCCTCCATACGTGGCACAATATACTGATTATGACAGTCTCTCCGTTCTATTTCGATGTAGAGATCTAAATACATGACTTGATTGATCGGATTAAACAAGAATTGCAAATTTACGTCATTCTCAATCCCTAGTAGGACCACATCATGTCCCCCAAATGCATCTCTTAATACAAATTTTGTTTTCAAATGAATGACATAATGATTTTGATCCACTCCAGTCAAATCATACACCATCGTCTCCAATTCAACAAAAGTCGTACTGCGACGTATGCTTTGCAAATAACGAGGCCCAACGTTGTAACTTATTTCGTTCGAATTTTGCACAATAGAACCCCCCTAATACAGCACAATTTGAATATCACCCTCAAATGCCATATCTTCAAAACAAACAGAACACATGCATGATACAATTAAATATAAGCGTCACATCTATAATATGACATATACAAATATAGTAAATATAAGCATCACATCCATAATAAGAATTTAATGTATTTTAAGTAAATATTTTCGTATATATTCATATTACTTGATCCGAAATACACGTATCTCGCCGTTTGAAACGGCGAGATAGAGTCTGGTTGGCCGAGTCTGATGGCACAGCTCACGAGGCCCAACTTTCAACGTCTAATTTATTTTTTGATGGCGAGATGATGTCATAATATATTATAATAAATTAATATAAATATAAATTATTATATTTTTATTTAAAAGAAGAAAATTTATTTAAATAAAAAAAATTTATTTCAATAAATTGAGTTTTAAATTATAATCTTGTGTAGTATTTTTAAAATTTTATATATTTTGACAATTACGTTGTAATAATAATTTACTGTAATTTAAAATTATTATTTAAAATGAAAAAGATTATTTAAAACAGTGAGACAACGTTTCGAACGGTGAGATACGCGTATTTTGGGTTAATTAATACGAATAATATTTTTTAAAAGAAAAAAAAATTATATCGCGCCGTTTTGAACTGCGAGATGACCTCATCTCGCCATTTAGAACGACGAGATTGGTGGGTTAATTTGTTAAATTGTAAAATAAATTAGAATAAAAAAATAAAAAACCCGAGTTCCATTTGTTAAATTGGAAAATTAATTAGAATAACTACATTAAAAACCTTCATTTTTTTTTCATTCATCTAATATTCTTAGATTTTATGTATTAAATATTTAAGTACACAATTTTTATTCATCTAATATTCTTATAAAATTTTCAAATTTATTTAATTGTCTCTATTTACACTACAATTAATAGATAGGAAATATTAGCAACTAATGACAAACTACAGCTTGTCCCACAACACAAGAATTTTATTTTGAACCTAAATATAACAAAATATGAACACTCACCTCAGAAATCAATTCTGATAATACGCCTTGTTTGTTTTCACAAATTTTAACTGGAGTTTCCTGCAATATAAAAACACATTTGTTACTAATTAAGACTGAAAAATTAAAACAATCAAATTGAAAAACAAATTGTAAAAATTAAGACTAAAACATCAAAACACTCAAACTTAAAATAGACTTGTTCGGCCAACCTTCAGCAAAAATCCGTCGGGTCGGCCAACCTTCAACAAAAATCTGTCGGGAAGATATTCGTTCGGAACGATGAATAGCGATCGGGCGTGTTTGAATAGCGATTGGGCGTGCTTGAACAAAAATCTGTCTGGAACAGCGATCGGGCGTGTTTGCGGGGAATGGAAGAATTCGCCGGCAAAGAGAAACGATGAACAGCGATCGAATCGGTGTTGAAGACGATGAATTCGCCGGGGAGTGGAAGAATTCGCCGGGGAGTGTTTGCGGGGAAGAAGGTGATGAACAGCGATCGAGCGTATGCTGAGGTAGCTAAAGTTATCTCGTCGTTTCAAATGGCGAGACTCATGAGCTGGACCAATGAGAGGCTATCTCGCCGTTTGAAACGGCAAGACATCAGACCAATCAGACGTTATCTCGCCGTTTCAAACGGCGAGGTATACCTTGGAACTAACGCCTCGTGGACCGATCCATTAGCCTCTATTTCGAGACACGTGAGCTGAGTGGCCCAATCAGAAGCTATCTCGCTGTTTGAAACGGCGAGACATGTGATCTGGCCCAATCAGACGCTATCTCGCTGTTTTGAACGGCGAGGTATACCTCCGAACTAATGCCTCATAGACCGGTCCATTAGACTCTATCTGGCCGTTCGAAACGGCGAGATACGGTGTATTTCGAAACAATTAATACAAATACAAACGAAATATTATATATTTTTTTTTCATCAGATGACGTCATCTCGCCGTTCTAAACGGCGAGATGGGTTAATTTAACAAACTCCCCGTAAATGGGGTAATTTGTTAAATTATAAAAAAAAAGAATAATAAAAAAAAAACCCATCAAAAGGCACACTTTCAAATATAACACCAATCATTTTATATTTTTTTATTCTTACACTATTTGTATATATTTTCAAGAATTCTCTACCCACCAAAATTAGCATTGAAGCAAAATTAAGCCAGTTCATAAAAATTTTAACAATGGCTAGTCATAAATCTTTGTAAATTGAGCGATTTTAGATCAGTCGGAATATTTCTATTTGATGGTTGCTTTGACAGTTTGACAAATTCAAAACTTTATAAATATTGTTATGAAGTAAAATTAAAGCTAAAACATTTCAGTGTTTTAAAACTTTTGAACTTTTATTGATTAATATGTAATGCAAAAAAAATGTTTGAACCAATTAAATAAAACTATTCATTTTTATCCTTCTTGTTCTCAATACTCTCTTATAATCTTCAAATATTTAAGACCACAAGTAAAAAAAATAAAAAAAAATTACATATTATCAAACAATAAAGGTAATATTATAAATTAGATGTGTGTAAATAAAATGTCATTGAATATTCTCTGAGTACGTGTGCTATTTATGAAATACATGCGTGTCTACAAGTAGTTGGTTTTTTTTATTCACACACACCCAAACCCACACGCATCACCCAAAGGAACTTCCCCATTGAGTTAATAGGTTCAAACAATTGGAATGTCTGCATAGAGATAGTGTATGAAGAGTTAGATACAAATTAGATTGTTTAAACCCACTACCTATTTTAATATTACTTATTGAAAAATTAAAGGCGAAGTTAAAATAGATTTTGCTGGCATGTTAAATAGATTAGTTGGACTCACAAGTTAATCTACATCCCTACTATTCAAAATCCAAGTTTTGTATGGATACTCGCACACATACACACTAAATTTAGTGTACAACAACATTAATATATATAATCTGCTAAGAGCTTTTAGCTCACTTGAGCCCTTCAAATCATGCCTTCACAGTGAACAAGGCCCCAGGGACTGTTAAACAGAAAACACTGGTAGATAGACATAATCTGAACGGTTCCCTTCTCCGTTCTAATAGAAGGCATCAGCTTTAGAACGAAATTACAACTCACCAACTTATAATAATACAGCTATTTATGTGATAGCATAAAACGATACGTCAGCAAATTATGAAACGTTAAGTGGCAGTGATAAAACCATACACCAACACCACAATAGAATTTCAGGTTCTTGAAGGGTGATGCTAACAAGCCAGAAAAACTTAAGACCATACACTACCATCAGCACCAACACTGCTGCTACTGCTGCTACAAGCATTTTCATTGAAAGGGCACACAGCATAATGATGCTCTATTTCATGCTTTATCAACGATCACGTGTGGTGCAGAAAATCACATATTTTTAACGGACTGCTCGGAGGCAACAGCCAGGCCTTGAAGCATTCTCAATATCTCGGATGTGTCCTCTAAGTAGTACTTGGCCTTACTTGGCTTCTGTCCAACGGTACAAGCAAACACTTCAGCAACCGGGGAGAGAGAACCATTATCCTTAGCACTCGTTATCACCTCAAACATATCCTCATCAGACCGGTCATCCCCAATACAAAGCACAAAATCAGGTAGCCCTTCCTTCTGTTGCATCATTAAAGCTAGAAGTCGTTCTGCCACCACGCCTTTGTGGACCCCCTACGAAGAAGAAATAGAAGCAAGAATGTTAACAAGATGAGAATCTATAAAAGCTCTCTTAACTATCTCATGTTTAAGTTGGGAGAAAAACGGTTGGTGTAAACAAGGTCAAAAGAACAATTAGAGAGGGGGAAGAATAGTAAACAAGGTCAAGATATAGAAGGAATGATCTGCTACCATTGCGAGGAACTAGAGTATACCAGATGCACTTGCAAGAAATTACATAATAGAAATCAAAAATTTCAGACAACTAATGCTGCAGTGCTGCAACTGTGTCAAGTACACCTTTAACCACAAAACAGACAATTACTATTTCTGCAAAGGAGTATGCTAAATTCACCCAGTATCAAGAAGCACCAAGAAATTCATCTCACTCCATCACTACCATGGCTAAGTCAGGTACCCAATCACATATATTATTTCCTCCTCTTCAAAGTGGGCCATACTATCCGGTGCTATACATTGCAGTCAACCCAATCTTAATGATAACCAAGCAACTCTCCACTTTGCATCCAACCCAGTCTTTAATGAGCAAACAAAGCATATTGAAATTGATTGCCATTTTGTTCATGAGAAACTACAATAAAACTGAATTTGTACAAGATACTTGAAGACTAGAAAGCAACTCAAATATATCTTTACCAAAGCTCTCGTTAGAATTCAAGTCAATTACATCCATAGCAAGCTGGGCATAGTAAACATCTATACTCCAACTAGAATGGAAGTGTTATTAAGATGTATATGTAATAATAGAATAGATAATCTCATAGGATATATCATGGAATATTTAGATTGATATGATAGAATATTGTGATTGATGAGCATTGATTGTAATTGGTCATATTTCCTCAAATAAGGTCATAAACATCTGTATAAATAGGTATTATTAAATGTGAATAATAAATTAGGTTTTCTCCCAAAACCCTCCTACTTTGACACCACTCTATTATGACTACGACAAGATTGCACAAGGAATCAAAGTCTTACATGAAATTCAAACATATTGAGAGGCATTATTACATTCTTCAAGAAATCATTGGATGCGGCGACATTGCCATGCACTTCAATGGATAATGTTGTAGGCCCACTTAAGCTAATGATGCAAGTACAACCAGATCACCATCTTGAGAAGACACAAATTAAACACCATAGCAATTGACATTAAGATTATTAGCATTAGAATGCAAGTGGGAGATCATTAGTGATATATCTTGTAAATGACATCACTCATTAATTAACAAAATATTGATATTCTCTTTTATTAATATTGTGGTAGTTTTACCATGTAATTTTTGTTATAGCGTAAAATCATACATGTGCCCATATGAATACATTAAGAAATCTTATTCATAAAGATCATCAACATGGACACACTTCTTAAAACACAATTATTAAAATATATTCGCAAGTAACAAATTATCTAAAAGTGTATTGAAATATCAGTAGAACTTGCACATTATATGTTTGTATGATGAATGTTATGCCATTTAATATAATATATTGAGAATATGTGTGGATGTCATTGAAAACTAATGTATTTGAACAATAACTCAAAAAACGAGGCAGACACATGGAGTTTCTCTTAGTTGTCAATGTATAACTTTGTTATTGTGTTAAGTGGACATAGGCTTTAAATGTGAGACGGCATAGATTCCTTGTGTATATAATGGTCAACACGTCATTAAAGTATTAAGAACTAACATTTATCTTGATATGAGATAAGGTTACAGGTCCAACATATCGTTGCCCATATACATAAGGAGACGTGTGTGTGATCAACAAGAAATTTGTCTTCTTTCAAATAAGCAAAGACTTTGTCCTATGTAATCGATATTAAGTCAAAAAACCCTGACCAAGGTAGTGCATGTTTGGAAAGAAATTTTCAATGAATATTAGTCTCACGAGGAAACATTGATTTAGTCATATGATCAAGTTAATAAGTTTAACTAAATAAATAGCTCTCACTCGATTGGTATAAAACATGATCGAAAGCTTATACCTCATAATACTCACAATCAAAAGTGTCCATGTGATGCATTCACTTAATCTTAGTTGGACTAAGATATGGTTTATAAGTTAGGTGTTGACTATAATCTTCGAATTATGTTTATTACCAATCAAAGATAAATTTAAAGCGTCTCATACATAGGAACAAAGCGAGAGCAAGAAGGTAACTTTGATTTAAGGACTTAGTCAAGACTTGAGAAATATCATGGCGAAATTTATTTGGTCACAATTAGAAGGGACCACTAGATGGAATTATTTATTTCCTATTATATTTGATAATAATGAGATTATTAACTGAAAACATACTAAACCTTTAATTTAATTAATATAAATTAATTAATTAAAGGATAAGATACAAATAAATTTTAATTATTAATTGAATTAATAATTAAACATGGAATGGGCCTCATTAATTTTAAGATCCATGAAAAAGTTCATAGAGCCCATTCCATGTCCCCCCAGTTGCATATAAATAGAACTAAGAATCCTACCATTCAAATAATTATGTGTGCTGTAAATAAATAAATTTGGAAGGATTTTAAATCTTTAAAAAAATATAATCCGAAAATTTCGTGTGACACCCCACATAGAGAGAGAAAACCACCCTCTAATGACAAAACAATGTTTTTCTCTTGTTTGAAAAGTCTCCAAGTACAAAGGCATTTGTGTGAGATCTTAACCAAAGAGTTCATGGGAGTTTTGGAGACCTTTGCCTGCATTTCGTTCATGTGGACAAATTAAAGGCCATAGCTTGCATGTTACAACCTACTAATTATGTGTAAACTCCTTTTGGAATTTGATTCTAACGTAAGTATCCATACAAAATTCTTGAATACTCTGTTTGCGAGTTATAAAATGAAAACAAATTAATTTTGGGATTTTAATTCCGCTGCACTTCTTTAATGTTTTATGATGTTTTAAATTTTAAAATTCGCATTCCTAAACCTAGTGAAACCCAACATACATGATAACACCTCTTAATTTTCACTATGGATCTTGATGCTCCTAACCTTATAATATTCGATAAAGATCTTCCTATCACTCTCCATAAAGGTAAGCGATCCAGCTTTGCCCATCCATTAACAAATTATTTATCAATTGATCACCTTAGCCTAGTTTTCGATCGTTTTATATTTCTCTTTCCTCAACAACCATTCCTCAATCTAATCATGAGGCCTTACAACATCCGGCTTTGAAGGCAACAATACATAAGAAAATGTTAACTTTTATTTCTTGGAGGAGATGGGAATTGGTGTCAAATCCAACTAATGCTAACGTTGTTTGTCGTTAGATATTCACTATCATGTATCGAGTTGATGTAATAATTGATTGGTATAAAGCACAATGGGTTGTGAAAGGTATTATGCAAACTATGATGTTGCTTATTTCGAAACTTTTTTTAGTAGCCTAGCTTAACTCAATTCACGAGTTCTTCTCATGTTGTTCTTCTTAGTTATCAATCAAGACAAGTCTATGCATCAGTTGGACATGAAAATTATATTCTCGTATGGTGATTTACATTAAAAACCATGTTCATAGAGTAAGCTCCAAGGCGTAGGAAAATATAGTACGTAGACTCAAAAGATAATTTATTGCTTAAAATAAAGTCCTAAGGCTTGGTTTAATAATTTCAATTGTATTGCAAGAGACTTTCGTTTTTAGTAATGCAAGGTAAACCGTTCTGTATTTGTGAGGCATAACGGATTAAGTGATCATTTTTATTGTGCATGTTGATAACATATTAATATCTAGCAATAATGTTTATTGCATTGATAGCATTAAGGTATATCTACAACAACACAACACTTTGTGTCCCTAAAGATATGAGTAGCCCTAAATACTTCTTGGAAATTAAAATCACTTATAGCAAACTTGAAGTGTCTTTATCATAGGAAAAAGTGTACTCTTGATCTATTTGAAAAAGTTAGTTTATTGGGATCATAGCAAGTAGACTCATATTAATCTAGAACTTTAGAATGATTATGGCAACAATTTAAAGGATAAAACAATATATATATGTCTACCTGGCAAGTTAATCAATCTAACAATCACATGACCAGACATCTTGTTCCTCGTTGAGAGGTTAGTCAATTTGTAGATAAGCTATAACTCATTCACTGAAATACAACTCCCAAGATATTAAGATAGATAGAGGGTAAACTAATTATTGTTAAAGAAATATGGGTATTTAAAGATCGAGGCATATTCGAATGCAGACTACACAAGTCTACTAAAGATAATAGATTCACTTTGGAATACTCCATTTATGATGAGAGAATCTTGTGGCTTAGAAAAGTAAGAAACAAATTATAGTGTTAAGGTAAAGTATAGAAAATGAATATAGGGTAATAGCTCACACCACAAGAAGATTTTTTGTCTAAGAAACTGGCTAAAGGAATTAGGTTTTACATATGATAGGCCACTGTCGATGTATTTGGTAATCAAGTTGCCATCAAAATTATGACCAATCCTCGATTTCACGAGATAACCAAACATATAAAGATAGATTGCCGTTTCCTTCTAAATGCAATCATGAGTTGTAAAATTAGCACACCATTCACTTTGTCTTAAACACCAATCATGGATGTATCTACAAAGGTACAAGAAGTAAAGTACTCTAAGGACTTGAGTGATAATGATATGTATGGTTGATATATATGCTCCAACTTGAAGAGGCGAGTTAGAATATTTACTATCCTAATGTATCTTACTGTATATGAGTAGAATATTTACTATCCTAATCTATCTTATTATATATGAATTATTTTTATAAATAGATTTACATAAATATGATGTCTTATACACTACTCAACTTCTCCCACTACACATGAGAACATATTATTTTATGAAATACACAACATAAGAAATTTTCTCTAAACACTTAAGAATATACATTGTCATGTAGATAGTTCTTATATTTACCATATATTTAGATACTTATATTTTGCAAAAATTTATGTGTGCTATCATACTACTACAAATACAAAGGTTGTACTTACTTCGTAGCAACACAATTATTATGTTAATATGGTATCAGAGCCTTCTGTTTAATATTTTGATTTTTTCATAATTGCTAACAAAGCCATCTTCTTTCTCTACATCTACTTCAGTGAGATCTTCACCATAAACACTTGTTGTACTTACTATTCTCATTTCCCTTTCTTTTGAAATTTGTTGTGCCAACAAAATGAAGAAATTTCTTAATATGTAGACTTCATTTTTTAACATTTTCAATTGTTATCAAGTATATTATCACATTGATTCTTCTACCACTTCATCTGAAACCATAAAAATATCACATGATACTTTTGTTCTTAATCCCATATATAGTAGTTGAAAGCAACTAGACTGCATGTTACCATGAATTCATAGCCTTAGAGAAATTCTAAAACAAACTATTCAACAAGAAGGTGTTCTTACCGCAATGGAAACGTGGCTTGAAATTGAACAATTATTTTATCATCTTAATGCCAAATATAAGCAATTAAAGCTCAGTTTTAATCAGGGTACTAAAGAAACCCGCATGGCAAATCTAGTGATCTATGTCAAAGCAATCAAAATCCATTGCTAAAGAGGTAACTGGAAGCTCAGTTAAATATGATCCATGTCAAAGCTCAATTTTAGAGGCAATTGGATGCTCAGTTATGATATCATTATCCTTCAAATCCTCACCGACTTACCTCATGAATATTCTGATGTGGTTACAGTTATTACGGCTAAAGAATCACTACCTTCATTTTTTGAACTCCATTTTTCTCATATTGCTCACAAATCACATGTTTTTTAATATCAATCTCAACCACCAAAAATTAAACCTTCAAATCAAAAGGCAAGTTTGAATACTCAATCGTTACTTGCTGAACAGGTCATGGGACCTCCTTCAAACCTAGATGCACAGGGCCAACAAAATCATAGTGGACGAGGTAGGTCTGGCATCTTGTGAGAACAATAATATCAAACTTAAGAGTGTCCAAACCAATACCTGACAGCTTCTCCTTCCCTTCCACTATATTTTTAGAACTCATAATTGATACTATTCAGTTTTCCTCCAACCCATGGTAGACAACAAAATTAGAATCCTATTTATTAACTCTCTCCCTGGTAAACAACTAGTTCAATGCCAACTTTTTCATGAATTTAATAATGTGGCAAAAAAAGTTTCCATTTGAAATTCAGATGATCCCACTGCTACCTTTTGTCAGCCTCAATATCCTGGGCGCTTACAATCTTCCTCAAACATACACACTGCTCCCTTTGCTAGTCTTAATATCCAGGGCACTAATAATCTTCCTCCAACATGGCACACAGGCTGGTGCCACTCACCGTATCACTAACAATCTAGGTAATCTTGATTTTACTCACCATACTTCAGCATGGACAGGTTCAAGTTGGTGATGGCAATTACCCACCTATTACTCATACCGCCCACAAAACTTTGTACACAATTTTCTCAATTTGTTCTTCATGAGTTTTTGATTGTTCCAAGTTCATTTAAGAAATTGATTTCAGCCGTTGTTTTCGATTTTGATAATTGTTGTTCTCTTGATTTTATATGTAGAAGACATAATTCTCACTTCTTAAAATTATCTCTTATTGCATCAATCTTATTTATTGTCTTAATAAAGAATTCTCCACGTCTGATCTTGGCAAGCTTGACTAATTGCAACAATTGTGTCTAATAAGATAAACATGAAGATTTCATGCTAACCTGAGGCTTTACTTCTACAATGTGTTGGCCACTCTTGACTGAAACAGGTTCATTTGCCAGACCACTTTTCAGGTGATCAAGAAGCTCCTTAGACTGACATGAGCCAAAATCTGGATCAGCTAATTGGTAATTCCAGACAAGTGCAGTCTCTTTAGTTTCTATGAAAGAACCATCAGTTGTTTCTGTATATAACTGCATTATAGGCTCGGCAATCTGCTTCCAAAAGAAATCTTGGACAGCAAAACAAGTTTCCCAGTTTGCACTGTGTTGTGACCTGAAAAATGGCATGTTATCATAAAAGATTTGATACGTTAACAGAGGAAATAGATAGAATCTTTTCAGTCAGCAAGAGCACAGTTGAGACCACAACTAAAGAGCCAGCAATAACACATATCAACAGACCAACTAGGCCCTTGCAAGAGCATAGTGATGTTCAGTGAAGAAATAGTCTGCCTGGTTAACAACATAGAAACAGATATCAATGGCATTTGCAATAATAATTCAACTCTTGCAACCACATCACAACCTTTGGATTCCACAACTCAAATAAAGTATTACAACTTAGCCCCTTGTGTAGACTAGAAGACCATTTCATTGACAATAGCATCGTAATATCATCATTCCTAAGTTATTTCTGAGAATAGAAAACTAATAAATTGTTGTTCATCAACTAGGAAAATGAGGTGATAAGATGAAGATCGACTTTGAATATC
Organism: Avicennia marina; assembly: GCA_019155195.1. Classification (NCBI taxonomy): domain Eukaryota; kingdom Viridiplantae; phylum Streptophyta; class Magnoliopsida; order Lamiales; family Acanthaceae; genus Avicennia; species Avicennia marina. Next base: position 6,024,453 of record CM032766.1, on the reverse strand, counting down.
AACGATAAAATCAATGATCACAGCTCAACTTTAGGCAACCGAAATTAGTTGAATTGCATTCACAGTTTAAGGGAATGATAAATAATCGAAAACAATTTTGGTTCATGTCCAACATAAACACCAATTTATGCATAAATAAAGACAGATGATCCCAAGAAATCTTCAAGCGAAGCATTTCTACAGAAGCAGGAGGCCATAGGACCAAACCAGTAGAAAATAATTATGTCTAATCCATCCACCAAGCTACATGTTGCTACTCCGATATAAAACCACACAGCTAACGGGATCAACTGAACACACTTCATACAGATTTTTTTAGTGATATGCCCTTCGAAGCCACATTATCAATAAGGGATATATTGAGTGATCACATAGAGTTCTCTCTTTGCTATCAATATCTTACTTTATGATCGTGTTAAGTACGCATAGACCTTAGACCTAAGACAACATCATTGTCTTATGCACATGATAGTCAATGTGTTATTAGGGAGTTAAGAACCAATATCTATCCTAGTAAGAGATAGGGTCATAAGCCCAAAGTGCCATTGCCAAAATATATATGGAGGCATATGTGTGTTTAAAAAGAGATTTGTCTCCTTGTAAGTAAGCAAGGCGTTTGTCTTATGCAGTTGACATTCTATGAGATGGCAATCCTTAACAAAAGTAGTGCATGCTCAGAAAAGAGTTTCTAATAAAAACATTAACCTCATGAGACAATGTCATTTGGTCAAATAATTGAGTTTGTGAATTTGACTAAATTCATAGTTCTCGCTCAGTTGGGACAAAGTAAAACAAAAGATCTATATCGCACGAAATGTCTATATCGTACAATATTCACGATCAGGATGATTCATTGTGATCCATTCACTTCACCCTGAATGGGCTATAACATGAGACATAAACTAGGTATTACCCATATCCTTCGAGCTATGTTCATTGACAGTTAAAGATAAACTTAAAGAGTCACACACATTAGAACAAGACAATAGCTTAAGGCAATTGCAAAGTAGTGATTACAAGGCTTAAGAAGACTTGCAGATGAAACTTGAGAAGCTTTATAGTAGATTTAATTTGGTTGCAATTGGATTGGACTAAATTGGAATGATTTATTCCTCATTATGTTTGTCAATGATAGGATCATTAATTAAAACATGATGAGTCTTTAATTTAATTTATCTCATTATTAAATTAACAAGATAAAGTACAAGAGAATTATTTTGAATCTATTATGCTTGTTAATAATGGAGATTATTAACTGGAAGCATAATAGACCTTTAATTTAATTAATGGGATTAATTAAATTGAAAGAAATAATTCAAATAGGTTTTAATTACTAATTAGATTAATAATTAAAGGTGGATAGGCTTGGAATAATTTTAAGGACCATGTGAAAAGCCCAGGGAGCCCATTCCATAAACCTTAAGAATTTTAGTATAAATAGAATAGTGTCTTGAGAATGAATCAATTGAAAGAGTTCCACAAGCACCACTATTCACTCGGGCGCTATTCACCACTTGCACGCGAGAGAAAATTAGCTACTAACCACCCTCAATTCCAAATGCAAGAGTTGTAGAATTTCACAAAGAAGTTTGTGAAATTTTGTTAGAAAGCTATAGCCAACAACTTGTTCGTGTAGACAAAATAGAGGCCATGACTTTATCGCAGCTTATAGATCATAAATAGAAAATGTAGATTCATTTCCAAGTAATTATCCACATAACTATCTTGAAATTTATCTTCATGCATTTTATGTGATGAAAATAGACCGTGTTAGGATTTTATTTATTTTGTTGCATTCTCTGGTTATTTTGTGTTTAAAATTTGTAAAATTTGGTATCCCACACCTGCTGAGACCTAACAGATTTCCTATAGCTAATTAAAAGCTACTGTTCATCTCAAATTAACAAATCCATATGACAAACAGCTGACCTATGGCTTATGTACAGGCCATCCATGCAAAAATTGCTTAATATTCGGCTTAGCACATCATGGTTTCAAACCAGGATTATCAATGCTTATTTATGTGAGTTATTCTATTCATCTTCAGGTTTCCTTGTTTATTCGATACGTAGCTTTTGATATAAGCTAAAGTCAGATTGAATCACATTCTTTACACTGTTCTTAACTTGATGTGATTGGATAAGAGAAAAGCTTGCAAGAATAAAGTTATTATTTTTCAAATTTGAACAATATAGTGATTCCAATGATAATGAATCCAAGAATACTTTACCTCACAAAATATCCATGCTCTGCTCCAATGCCCAGGTTTTCACATGAAGTAAACCATTGTGTTAATGTCACTCTTTTCTTCCCACTTGCTACAAAAACTACATTTCTGGGGTCTTTGCACAGTTTATTCAAGATCCCAATACCCTCGGCTTTTGGACTCATATCAGCAGTAGTCTGTGACGCAATTGTGCCATCATAGTCCAAAAGAATGGCACGGTTCTTTGTTCTTTTATACGCAGAAACAATGTGTTCAACTGACAATTTCCTAAAACTTGGATCCAAGGCAATAACACGAAATCCTAAACCAAACCCAATACCCCAGCATCTCTTCTTCAGGTGACCCCTACACACTCTTTCAAGATCTAGCAAAAAGCTATGAGCCCAGTAGGCAACATCATGACTGCTTACATAATTGTAGTGTTTATCGTGCCGCATTTGTTTCTCCGGCTCAGGGACCATCAAAGCAGAATACATAGCTTCAGAAACAGCATCAACATTCCAAGGATTAACCCTAATAGCACCACTAAGTGAAGGAGAGCACCCAATAAACTCAGAAACCACCAGCATGCTTTTTTTGGGTGATGAAGGGTTTAAGTCCAATGTTTCATCTAGCTTATTGGTTCCTTGTCTGCACACAATGTATTCGTATGGTATTAAATTCATACCATCCCTCACTGCAGTGACAAGACAACACTCCGCAATTACATGGTATGCAATCCGCTCATGCGAGTGGAGCAAAGTATCAATTAAAACTACTGGCTGATATCCTGGTTTCTGGAATGCATGGTTAATTCTTGCAACAGTAGCATAAGTTTCACACTGAACCTCGTGCACATCTTTCCCTCGACCCCTGGCAGGATTAGCAATCTGAATCAAAACAACTTTACCTCTTCTATCAGGATGTTGAGTAAGTAATTGTTCAAAGGCCAGAAGTTTTAAGGTTATTCCTTTGAAAATATCCATGTCATCAACCCCCAGTAAAATAATCTGGCCCTTATATTTATCCCTTAGCTGAGCCACTTTAGACTCGGTTTCTGGAAGATCCATCACAGAGTGAAGTTGATCCATATGAATTCCAACTGGAAGGATTTTAATGCTAACAGTACGACCATAGTACTCTAGACCAATATAACCGCGTTTAGATTGATATGATACCCCCAGCATTCTACTGCAACAAGAAAGGAAATGTCTTGCATAATCAAAGGTATGAAATCCAACCAGGTCAGAGTTCAAAAGTGCTCGTAGAAGTTCAACCCTTACGGGTAGGGTTCGATATATCTCTGATGATGGGAATGGACTGTGGAGGAAAAATCCAAGTTTCACCCTGTTAAACCTCTTTCTTAGAAAAGTTGGCAACACCATCAAATGGTAATCATGAACCCACACAAAGTCATCATCAGGAGAGATGACTTCCATTACCTTGTCAGCAAATATTTTGTTCACAGAAACATAAGCTTGCCATAGGGTGCGGTCAAACCTGCCACCAAGATCTGGAGATAGAGGAAGCATATAGTGAAACAAGGGCCACAAGTACTGTTTGCAAAAACCATGATAAAATTTGCTGAAGAGCTCTGGCGGGATGAATGCGGGAACACACTTGAAAGTTTCAAGCAAACTTTGAGCAACATCATCTTGTTCACCCACATCAATTTCTTCTCTGAGACAACCCACATATATTACCTCTACATCATCTCCAAGTCCACCTTTCAGTTGTAAAAGAAGAGACTCCTCATCCCAACTAAACTTCCACCCTTTCTTGCCATCTGATTCCCACCTATGTGCACGAAGTGGGAGTTGATTTCCCACAATAATCATACGCTCTTGGGAAATAGACGAGGGAACATCGGATCCACCATTGCTCTTATTTTCATCATCTAGTTCAGATAAGACCCCAGATACAGTTACAACTCGAGGGAGTTTCTTACCCCCACGGCTGAAGCTAGGTGAACCAACAGAGGTAAGATCCAGTAAGTTGGAGTAAGACCTTGAAACCATTTTTTGTCAGAGTATTTATCAGGCCAACTGTACTTCCTCTCCTCTAGATAACTGGTAAGGAAATCAAGCTCTACAAACAAGCCAGATGACTGGAAATGAGATGAAGATATCCATCCATAAAGAACACACAAAAATAGCCCAAATGCTACTTATACTATCTGATGATAATCCCATTTCCTCATGTCCTGAACTTGAAGACTTTAAATAAAGAACTTTCACCTTAATAAGTGAATAATCGGACAATAACAGACATAATACCAAACAAACGGAATGAAAATCATAATAGAGAAGCTAAACATAATCAAATTTACAAGCTGAATAGTAGGGACAGAATTCACACACCACATTAACCGACTTAGAAACATCTTTTAAGCAACAAAGTCAAGCACAAGAAGTAACAAAAAGTGGCAAAACAAGAACATATCAGGCCCCATGGTGGTTTTAGCAGCAACACTGATAAGAAGGCAACAAACGCTAGTGCACATATTAAACCCACCCGCCGGCAATAAAAACTGGTTCAGAAATGCAAAAAGTAACAACTCATCCATTAAATGGTAGCAGTGGAAAAGCACGAAGTACCATCAACTACGGCAAATGCTAGCAGAAAGTAGGCATACAAAAAGTTACCCACGAAGTGTTGCCACAAATTAGTGTGTAATAGCGAATTATGGTGGTGAATAAGCGGCTCACCTTTCAAGAAAGCAGCCTTAAAATTTCCATCCCACTAAAAATATCCCAAATCAGATTCCCATGTCCGAACAATAGTGGCATCAAGAACAACTTATTCTCTTTCCTCTCCCTTTTCTCTGGTTGTTTCTGCAAACGCACATTTCTTCCACAACCTTTTATGCCTCAGTCTACATCACATAGCCAATTTCCTTTCCCCCGTACGAAAAAAGGCAAGAAGAAAGAGTGGAGAAATAGTGCAGTGAGTGCCAGTGACGGCAGCGTGAAAGCAGCACAGTGAGCTGCGAATATTTTTGTCCCTTCGCTATTTAATAATGGTTAATGTGAGGGCATTAACAAAAACAAGAAACTGCACAAAATGCTTCCATCACTGACACTTATTGACATTAATGCAAATACCGGTTTTCATGCGTTCGCCCTTCGTCAGCCAAATTTCCCGGGCACACATCGGTATAATACATGATAAATGTGTACAAACTATTGATAATTGCTCAAATAATACTCACTTTATTTTTATAAAATTTTAAATTAAATTAAGATTTGAGTTAAACAATCAAAATGAGTTTAAAAATATTAGCTTAAGTTTAAATTTAAACTCAAAGAAAGTTTAAAATATTATTAAGCCTAATCAAATTCAAAGTTGAATAACTTTGTCTTCTTAAAAGTGCTCGTAATATAAACTATTTTCTAAATATACAAAAGATTAAATATATGCATATGCATTACATGTACGAACAATATAATAGAAGGCTGGTTAAAAAATTGCGGAAGCCATCAAAGCATTTTTTGTTTTTCGTCATGGTACTCATGACGGGAGTGTTTGGGCCAATGAGAAGACGAAAGAGTGAGAGCAGCCATTTTTAATGTAATAAAATAAACTTGCGCACCAACCCGGTCAGGACCCACAAATTGTATTTAAAGGACAAAGGACCAATTTATCTTTCTTGCTCCCTCGTTGCTTTATCAGCAGGTCATGCGTCCTTTTCTCTCATGTTGGTTTCTACACCACCTTTTTTTGGTTGCATGCTTACTTTTAAATAATCTTATTTTTGTTATTTAAATATAACAAATTTATAGTTTATTATTATCAACAAAATTACATAACTTTTTTGCCATCAATTTTGCCAAAAATTAAGTCCCATCAATCTTGATTAATGCAGGATTGATTACAAGTGGTTTGAACGGAAGAAAACCTTTTACAGTATCAAACCAAAATTCAAATGATAGATTTGACACAATTTAAGAAAACAAGCATTTTATAATATCAATTCAAAGCAGCATCTTGATATGATGTCGTGATCAATCTCAATTTATGTGTAGATTGATCTTAGAGGCAAAATTTTATTTTGTATGATTATTTACCATTGTATTTTAAGTAGACTTTTTCCTATTATCCAAGTGGAATTTATTTAGATTATTTATTCTAGAATTTTATTTCTTATGATTATTTATTTAGCATTTATATATAAAGAATAAATCTTTTCTATCATTTAGATATGATTTATTTGAATAGGATTTTTGAATTATCGAGTATTATTTGATAGGTATTCCAATTTTTTTAAAGTTGGAACTTTTAGTCCATAAGTAAGACCATTGGGTTTCATTATAATCAAGTGACATGAGCGTTAAAGCCAAGCCCAAGTACTCGAGAAATTCTGGAGGCCCAATGATATGAGTTAGAGCTAAGAGATTCAAAGAAGCTATGTTGATACTCGTAAAGGAGTTAAAGAATGTTTTTGGACATTTAGAAAGCTTAAAAAGGAAGAGGAATGTTTGAGGGTGCATTTTAGTGTGAAATGAACATGAAACAAGCTTGCATGCAATCTCTAGATCAATCTCTGCCTTGACAGGATCGATCTCAAGTGAACTTGATCGAGCCAATACCCAATAACGAGCCAAATCAGGAGAGTTCTATTTTTACAATCACACACCATGCGATCGATCACACATGATAGTTGTAAATCTTGCCACCCACTAGCGTTCTATTTTTATGATTTAAATGGTTCAGATCGATATACAAATCGATCTTGTGCTCAGCAAATCGATCACCCAGTAGCCAAATTTATCCAACTTGCAAGATAAGTCAAATTTAGCCAGTATTTTTACCTTTTTCATGTTTCTATATTTTTGGTAATTAAATGCATCATTTTTAGGGTTTTGAAGGCTCTCTAGAAACAATAAATAGGGTCTTGATTATTTTGCGAACAATCTTTGACTCTTTAGTTTTGGCAATATATATTTTTCTTTTTCAAAAAAATTTGTGTGGTTCAATTTCTTGTGAAATTTCAAAAATGAATTATTCTAATCTATTCTTGGTTAATTCGTAACGTACCAACTAACTTAGTGTATTGGCTATGGCCATCTTTTGTTGGAATTCTTCGTTAATTGTTGCGTTTAAGTCATTTCAATATAGTTCATGCAAACAGGGTTTTCATTAGATTGTAGCATATGTCATCAATCTATCTTGAACACTTCTGCACGCACATCAAGTCATTGATTATCATCATTTACATTAATTAAGAGAGATTTCTCATTCATTCCTTTATTCATGAATTTGTCTGTGTTGCCTAAGAATTACGTTTTTTTTTTTGTGTATTGAGATTTTGCAAGTGCTTCAATTCTCTTGTGAATTTATTTACACATCAATTTCAATCCATTTGTTCATGCTTCTCTCATATCATAATTTATAAATAATTTTGCGTGCTTGTAGAATGTGATGTTCACAACTAATAATAATGTACCATCACCTTATGTGTTTCTTTTCGTTGTAGTGTACACTCTTTAGATGAATTTAGCTAGTATTTTGAAATGTCTTTAAATTATATATTTTATTCTTAATTGATGCGTTGATGATATAAAAGTTGTGAATTTATATCTAATTGTTTGTATTTATGTATTTTAGGAATAAAAACTAGCGCATACGGAAGTATATGTGAGTTCAATAAAGGATTTATTTCATTATAAGTAAGCAAAGCATATATCCTATACTATTAATGTCCAATGATATGAGAATTGTTAGCGAAGGAAATGCATGATCATAAATGACTTTCAAATGGATCTTAGCCTTGTGAGGAGCATTGATTTGGTCATATAATCGAATTTGTGAGTTTAGCTAAATTTAGAGCTCTTGTTCAATTAGAATATAGCAAGATAACATATCTATACCATATAGTATTCACGATCAAAAAAGCTCTTATGATCAAATTACTTCGCCTTGATTGGGATTCAATGTAGGTTACAAGTTAGGCGTTATCCATTACCTTCAATTTACACACATTATTAATTAAAAATGAATTTAGAAAGTCACACATAAGAACAAAGCAAGTGAAAGATGGTAATATCATTATAGGTGACTTGATCAAGATTTGAGAAGTCTAATGATCAAATTTAATGGGCTTCAATAGGATTGGTCCAAGAGGATTTATTTATTCTTTATTAAATTTGTTGATAAATAGATTACTAATATGAAACATAATGGACTTATAATTTAATTAATGGGAGTGGTTGAAATTAAAGATCAATACATAATTGGGATTTAATTATTAATTTGATTAATAATTTTAGTTAGTTTGAACTTGAATTCAAATTAAGGTTTGTGCAGAAGCCTAGTTAAAGCCTTTTCATAGCTTAACCCTAGTTCATATTTATGAAAAGAAATATTCTTGCCATAATGAAAGGTTTATGTTTTGAAGATTGAAAGTCATTTCGACCCTACACAAATATTAGAGTGGTTGTCCACCCTCTAGGGTTTATGTCTTGAAGATTGAAAGACATTTCGACCCTACGCAAACATTAGAGTGGTTGTCCATCCTTAGAAAATTAGAGAGAAATTTTCTAGCCTCCCCTCTTCATTTACCTTTCTAATTTTATTCTCCACATTTTACACAAAAGAGTCTTATGAAAAGAAAATCAAAGAATCTTGCTTAAGCTTGTTCAAGTGGACAAAGTAAAGGCCATGACTCAAGTTTTGTGGGTTGGAGATCACATAAAAAAAGTTTTAAAAGTAATACTTTGAGGTAAAATTCTTTTTTTTCTTTTACAAAATATTTATACATGTTATAAGAAGAAAAACATAGAGTTTGGGACTATTTAATTTCATTGTGCAAGTATTTTTTATAAATGGTTTGAATTATAATTTTGCATCCCAAGCCCAGCAAAATCCAACAGTAGTATTAGAGTAAATATTTTTTTGCCTATAAATATTTGTTTTGAGAAGAAAGTCAACAGTGGAGCAAGTGTTACTATCACTACAATTAGAACTGCTTCTATTAAATTATCATCTCGATATGTTTTAGGTTTGAAATATTATCTATTATTACCCAACGGACTTACATTGTCTCAATGCCTTTGTTGATAAAAGACAATTATAAATTTTCTTTTAAAAATAATATTTACTACATTTATTACTACACTAGCTCACTGATGAGTGGTCTCTACTACTTAAACATGAACAATAATAATAATATGATAAATTTTATTTCTAATAAGTGCACTAGAGAGGAACTTAATCCTCATCAATTGTAACACCTGAGACTTGGTCATGTCAAAGAAACAAAAATAACCAAGGTGGAGAAAGATTGATTTATTTTCCATTGGAAAAAAAAACCTTCTTTAACTTGTAAGCTTTCTTTCTTAATATGATGGCTAAAAGTTCATTTGATGGTAGCAAATACATGAGCACTTTGGTCAAATTTTGGTGAAAAATAAATGAGCATCAAGTTTGATGAATTCCTTAAAAATAATGGTATTGTATAACAACCAACACCATCAGCAACTCCTTAATTTAAGGGAGTAGTAGAAAATAGGGTTCAAACCTTGTTAGACATAATTTGATTTAGGATTAGTTTCACCGATTTCCTTACTTCACCTGGCCTCCTTACTTCAACTTGTATATTTAATAGAATTCTCTCTTTGTCCATCTTTTTAACCCCACATAAGATGTAAAGTGGAAAGCAACCAAGCCTGAAGCACACCAAGAATTGAGAATGTTGGGCTTCAAGTAGTTGGAATCTTCATTTATAGTTAAATCGTTTGACTTTATCAAGAATGAAGATGAACCCCACATTTACAAACGATTAGTAGGAGTGTGATCACATTCCCGGTACTCTATGTAGATGACATGTTGATTATCGGCAATGAGGTTGGAATAATGACTACATTGAAGACAAAGTTGTGATCTTAGACATAGAGCGAATAGATTGATGGGTCTTTACCATACCTTATTTAAAATGACTTTGCATTTTAGTAATACAACTTTAATTATATAATATTGAATATTAATTGCAAAATTAAATTTGAAATAGTAATTCTTGTGTCAAATGAAAATCAGTACATGTTATCTAATTACTTCAATTGATAAAGAAATTACATGTTTACTATTTATTTGAATGTGATAGTAGATTAATCTACAATGAATGGATGTAGTAAACTCCATAATTAATATTCGTACTAAAGTTATTATATTTTTTAAAAATAAAATATAAATATCATTATTTATTATATTCAATTTTTTCCTAAGCATTTAGTTTAATTTATTTACAAAGAATTGAAATTAATTAAATTTTACCTTTTTGTAAAATTTTCCATAATATTTTACTTTAATAATTACTTGGCCTCAATAAATTTGGACTTGAAATTATGAGTAACATCAAATTTTTTGTCATTTCAAAATAGAAATAAGAAAAATCTACACATAAAACAAATCTTATTATGAAGCAAATGGGAGTTTTTAACAATTTTTCAAGGCACGCTTTAAAATTCATTTGAGAAATATAGTTTTATGTATGATACTTTCTTTTAGACTAAATACAATTTTTCCGCCTTTCAAATTTTAGATCATGATATATTTAGCTCTTCAATACTTCATCTAATTTGATGTAAAGTCTAAAGATCTATTGAAAATGTGATATGTGAGGTTTCGTAGACTGCTATCCTAAAAGGGTTAGATCGTAAATTTTATGGACAACTGAAAATTTTAGTTGTCAGTTTTATGCATGCTTAAAGTAGTAAAATACAATAAAATTTTTATTTGAATGAGCAAAGGTTGAAGCTTGTATGGATTTTGGAAAAAAAATTGCCGAAAGGAGTTGTCAAAGATAATTATGAGATGAAAGGATATGAGAGCGGGAGATATTCCATAATTATTTATTTAAGACAATAGGATTTCCCATGATTATTTGTTGTGAAAATATATTGTGGTGGAATCCATTTCATTCCAAGACTTTGTTTGGACGCCATTTTTGTTCGGGGAGGAAAATTGTGAGTGCAAAAATTTAAGAATAATATAAAATTGAGGTGGCCAAGGCAAAAGTTATTTTAATGGGTATAACGTTTGAAATGTATGTATTTTGGTAGGATGCGACGGGAAAGAAAATTGGGAGAAACATGGTGCAAATTTGTTTTGCATTTTAATGATACTCCTACCATATTGTAGAATTAATATATTATTTATTGTATATCTCTCGTCTTCTGTAAGACAATGGTTAATATGTGTGTTTGCAAGCTAATTGACTATTTAAGATCAAATATGCTTAAGTAAAGAAACTAAAAGAAATTTTTTTTTTTATCTCAATTGTTATTGAATTAAGAGGGCCTAAAGTACCTTGAATAGATTTATCTAGAAGGATATGATACATGAAAAATCCTAAATATTTCATATTCCAAAATAGATTGATATTATTGGCTTTCCTAATTGACAAAACCAACTAACCATTATATTATAATAAAACATAACAACTCTGTCTAACCACCATCTTAATGATCTCAAGAGAAAGACAAGATCTTTGAATGTTCAACAACAATACAATATTGATTAGGAGAGTGTGGGAGTGACTTGTGAAGCACATTGAGACACGATCACATGTCATTTTAACCTCATTCAAGAGAAGCTTTTCACAAGTCTAATCGGACATATTGTTAGGCTCATTGTTAAATCAGAACAAAATTCAGGAAATTAAGGGAAGTTGAAGAATCATGTTTTTCAAAACAACCAAGTTAGATTCCCTTAACGTGATGGATCTAAAGATCTCATAGATTGGATCAAGAAGATCGGTAATCTCCCTATGGAGCCCATTCAAGAACCTCACCATAGTGGCTTTGCAGTCTTCTACAACATCTACTCTCATCAATGACATCTCTATCTCTTTGTAATAATCTTTTACACTTTAATTACTTGGTGTCAAAGTTTGTAACTTTTGATGTAGTTCATATGATAGCGACTTAGTACCAACCTCTTCCACATTGTTGCCTTTAATTCACCCAAAGTATGGATTGGTCTTTCACTAAGACATCTCTCACTATTGCACAACTAAGCCTGCAAAACAATTACATAAGCAGTTAATTCTAATACAATCAATTTTTCCTTTTGCACCTCCAAATAAGGTTGGCAGTCAAATACCAATTCTACCCTTTTCTTCCCATTCCAAATAGGCATTAAGATCAAAGTGACGTTGGAACAAAGATATGGTAAATTTAACCCCCTTTAATGTCTCATCATCATCACATTACCTCCTTAAATGACTCCTCGGCGTATTATCATCATCAAATTCATCAGCAAGATTGGAATTTTCATCCTTAACATACCTACCCCTCCTAGTTTGGCATATGGGTTTGTCTTGCCTAAGCACTAATTCCTTCATATTCCAATCTTCTTGAGCTACCAAACTACCTCGTGTAATAGCATTAGACATTTCCAATTGATCCAATCTCCAGCTAATGCTAGCTAATGTCTCCATCAACTACTGCAAATTGTATGTAATGCCCCCAGCTTCTAATTGTCTTAACATTCTCTCAATTTCTTGCATCCGCCTTATGGAATTCTAAGTAATTCCAAAAAATTGAAGTGAGTACCACCAAAGGTATGAAAGTATGTGAAAAATATGAAATTATGAGCTATATAATCGATCTCAAACAAGAGAGATCAATCGAGAGGCCAAAAATAGGATTAACAATCAATATCGAAGCAAAGGGATCAATCTGACACTAAAAGGAATTGGTGTGATCAATCTCTAAACAAAAGGGATTGATCTCAAACTAAAGAAATATATTGTGATCAATCGTGGGTGTTGGTGAGCAATCTATTGAGGTCATGTAATAAACAATCTCAATGCAATCAAGTTATGATCAATCCAACTAGAGGCGTAATCAATCGCAACAACAATTTCCAATAAAAATTTAACCTATTTTTCACTAAATTTAACATAAATTCAATTTTTTTTCAACACCAAACTCCACAAATTTTGAACCAATGTGTTTTTTACAATATCTCTTGTCAACAACTTATTTTTAAGCTTTGACCATATTTTTTTAACCCTTTCAAACCCCTCATAAATACATATACTCAACTATGAAACAATGAAATTATCGAAACACTAATCAACATTTGTTTTTTTTTTTTTTTTGAAATTTAAGAACAATATGATGAATATGAAGAATGGAAAAGGAAATTAAGAGTAAAGAGAAGAAGAGACACAAATTGGTACTTGGATAGGGTATCAAATTAAAATTTAATATAGTTAGCTTTGATACCAATCGACATGATCATAGAAGTATAAAGTAGAAAAGATAGTGGCGTAGCTTGACCTTAGGTGAACCCTACTTGTGCTAACCATTGGAAATTACCCAATACAATGAATTTAAATAACTTAAGTGAAAGACAGTCACAACCGACATGTCATACTGGTTGATATGTCACAAATTATTGAGGGACATTTCACAATGACTTGATTTGGAGTTTGAATTTGCAAGAATTGAGATGTACTCAATTGCAATGAAAACAATGGAAAAAGTGTAATATATTATTCAATGAGTAAAGGTTGTTTAAAATATGCTAAAGGCCTTATTTATAGTGCTAATACCTAATCAATATAATCTTAGTTTATGTAGGAAATGGCCCAGAAAATCATACTTTAATTATGCTAAAGAATCCTAGCAAAGATAGGAAGTTTAATGGTTTTCACCTGCTTTGCAATCAATTTGGTGGTGGTCCATACATCCTCATCAATCTTGGAACCTTTAAGACTTTCTAAATAATCAAACCAAACTCCTTTGATTGATTTGAGCTCCTCCAAATTGTAATTACAAAGGGTGTCAAGTTCATGCACTGTCAATCCGTCCTCCTGGATCAATCTACACCACTTTGATTGACATGAATGTCAATCCATGGACGTTTTGATTGATCAGGATTCAGTCGAATTGATCCATGGTGTTGCACTTGATTTGTTATGCAGTGATCCATATTCTAGTAGCATTCCAATGTCAATCCATGTGCTTCTGCTCAATCTAGGTTAATCTGCCAAGCTCATTCTCCCTACTTGTACCTGAACAATCCACCAAATTGATCTGTGGAACCTTCTTTAGCTTCCAAAACTTTTCTAAGTGCTTAATGTCATCTTGGACTCCTTGAAAAACTGCTTCCATGGCCTCCTTTAGTTTCCTAGCCTTAGCTGGAATAAGTAGTCCACTAATCATCCTCATTTGGTCCTTTTGCTTTGGCTCAATGCTCGTGTCACTTGAGGCCTGTCTCTATCTTAGAGGCAACTGATTTCTTTTTGATTTCAAAATAACAAAGGTCTTTACCTTAGAGACACACAATTTTGTTTAATCTAAAACAGAATATATGATCATGTCACACATTTTTCACTCTAAGACTAAGTTCACATTCTAATATCAATAGTTCATGTTCAATTGTTCCCCATCATACATTGTGAAATGATGTATTACTTGGCTTGTTAGTTTTCCCCCATTTAGTGGATTTTTAGGGCTAGTATTATTTAATTTCAGTGGGCATATTAAAGTTTAGATTTTAGGTGCTGTCGGGCGTGAATTGTCCTACTGTGCTAGAAATTTGTTAAGCTATGGCTATTTCTTGTTAATTTGTGTTTAAACGGTTGATTTCCTTTCATATTTTTGCATGAAGTCATGGCTTGAATGTAGAGCTTGCTACATGTTCGATAAAATGCCTAAATGAACTTGTTTTTTGGTTTGGGTTTGCCTTTAATTTATATTAATAAGCGACAGGTTTGTCTTTGAATGGTAGTTTTGAGCCCTTGCCGAGTTTAGGGGTTAGCAAAATGCATGGTTGTGCCTATGTGAGAAGAATGTACTAATATACTGAAGTTATTTTGGGAATGTGCTTGGCTGTATCACGCGATATGAGTTACGTAGTTTTTTAGCTTTGGCATGCATATAGAGCATATATCGAATACATGATGTGTGCGTGTAATTGCTTCCATGTTATGCCAGCATAACTAGGTATGCATTTGTAACGACGATCGCTAGTAGTTTGGTACTTTACCTCATATGTATTGAGGTTAAATTAGTCTAGTTGGGGCACACCAATTGGTTCATTTTTGTACTCCATTAATTTGTTTATGTTATATGAGCAAGGAAAAGAAGCAAGACTATTGGTGGCGCTAGTTCCTTTCATGCACCTCCACTCCCTCTAGCTACCGTCTGCGATACCACCCACTTCATGTCTAAAGATACACAAGACCGCTACAAGAATGACATGATTGATATAAAGATGGTAGCTGAGAGAGGCTTCATTGAGGCCAACAATGTTGAATCGGAGTTCATTAGGCTTGTGGCCCGAAAAGGATGGAAGACATCCATAGAACGCGTACAAAGCTAGACTTCAAAGGAGCTCTTTCGAGAATTTTATGCCCATGTGCCCAATAAAGAGGATAATTTAGTCACTATTAGAGGCGTATGAATTTCAGTCGAGCTAAATGATATCAACTAGTTGTTCCGATTGCACCTAGTGGACATGATGAGATTTGAACACTTGGTGGAGTCCACACAGTTTAAGGAAGGCTTGGTTTAGGAGCTCTGTCTTGATGTTGTCAAATGGGAGGAGGGCAAACAGTACAACTTTCACTATAGTAGCTTACCATAGTTGGTGAAAGTGCAGTGGGTTTTTACGTATGGTAAAATCCATGTTAGCTAACACCACACCACAATCAACACCAATCAGTTCATAGTGCCCTACGCCGTTTACATAGGTATTCGCTTGGACTTAGTTGAACTCATTTTTGAAAATATTGTACAAATAGTAGATAAAAGAAAGGTAGCTACAGCACATACGTATGTGATTATGGAGTTGTGACAATAGGCCAGGGTAGACTTTGGAGCTTTTCAAATGGATGTAGCACTAGCATATCCCATCAACCTCCTGAAGGTTAGAGGTGTCCAATGGGCACCAGTAGGAGGAAATGCATAGATGTAGTAGCACCACCACCATAAGAGACCATTAGCAGACCTAAGGACCAGAATTTGTGGGCTAAGATGTCGCACAACATACAACTGTTAAGCAGGCATGTAGATCTTCGACTAGTCAACCTTAAGCATGCCTTGATGAGTTTCTAGGCTCAGACAATTGCATACTTCATGCAAGCCTACCTTAGTGTCTCATTCCCACCTTATCAGTAGCTCCCTCTAGCCCAGCATTACTACTACCAACTGTATCAACCTTAGCAGCCAACCAATGAGACCTTTGCCAACTACTACTCCTTCATTCCATAGAATCAATTCCAACCAAATGCGGAGGATTTTCCTTTAGAGCAGTGAATAGTGAGATATATCCCTTGTGACCTAGGTTGTGTTTTTTCTTTTAATCTTTTGAGCTTACAGTTGTAATTGCATTAAGGCTAATGTAACATTCTAAGTGTAGGGGAGACTTATGGTATTGAGGGCTATTTCTTTTTTGCCTTTGATCATTCAAGACATGCAGTTTCTATAGATTGTAAACTCGAAACTCCCTATTGTTCTTGTTGATGCATTTTGTTTATATTTAGATTTGTGGGTTATTTGATTGTGCTTAGTCCTGTGTCTATGCATACATTGTGTGCTTTAAAAGTTTCTATTCATGATTGAAAAGTTGAAGATAGCATGATGATGACAATATGAGGAGCAATGAAAAGGTATGGTTTCATAGCCATCGAACTTAATTTTTTATGAGAGTTGATGTTGAAGTATAAATTGATTAATCTATGTTGAGGTTTCTTAGTTATTCTTAGATATAACATTTTTAGGCTCATTTATTGGAAATGAAATCCCCATATTTCTATGCACACCACCCGACCCTTAGTTGCCCCCATTTCTCTACACACCCCCTACCTCTAGTCGCTAAGTAGCTTGAGAAATTCTATTGCAATGAAAAGGATGATGGTTTGTGGGTGTAAGTCTTCGCTTAGGGAGTTCATGAACCATTGGAACATGAATGAAAATGGTGGATGGAATAAGGTTTGAATTAGGCAATAGAAAAAAGGGAAAACAGACACAAAAGAAAAGAATATGTGAAAAAAATGACCTCAAAATAATTGGTCTACTCCACTAATTGAAGTGACTTAGTAATCGAGATTACACAGAGACTCTTATTCATTCTCGTGTAAAACAGCCACCTAACTATGAGTATATAAAACATTTCAAGAATGTTACGAACTAAGTAATCAAGGGTGCACAGTGACCCTTGTTCACCTTGGCATAAAAAGATTTCCAACAACTTGAGAAAACTTACAAAAAGGCTGAAAAAAGGTTGAAAAAGAATAAGTGTGGGGGAAGAAAAACAAAGGCCCAATCTCTTTCGCTTAACCTTACTTACGCCCTATCAATCTCATTTCATCCATTGTTGGAGCTTATGTAAAGATGGATAAGTGGACTCATTGAGGTGAGCTATCCATGAGTTCATTATCTTTGCTAGGTAATAACACCATCAAGTGACTGGATTGGAAGTTAGGAATGGCTCATATAGTTACACAAAGACTTGCCTTAAAGATGGATGGCTTAAGATGCAATGTTCTTAAATAATTTTGGAACTACTTGAGAGTGTTTTTATAAAATTTCTCTGAAATTAAGAAAGGTGGCTCACCCAATTCCATTGCTGCATATCTTGATTATGCTTGCATTGAGTGGTAATTGTCTTATTATTATATTTTTGTTTGCCAAGGACTAGCAAAGCTCAGGTGTGATGGCGTGATAATGCTAAGTTTTATAGCAAATTCTAACCTCTTACTTGAGAAATTTTGTGCTTACTTATGATTTTTAGTGTCAAAATTCTATGAAAAAGTATTTTTAAAGGAAAATCATGTGTTGGGATGTAATTTGAAGAAAATTGAATGAAAAATTGACTTTTTGGACAACATAACCACAAAATTCATTTTTCTTGTAGGACCATGGTTGCGAAAGGCAAAATCAAAACCACAAAATAAGGAATGGTGATCACGAGCTTAAGGGTGAAGCATTTTAGGCTTTTCATAGTTGAAGATCAACAATCGCAACGTTGGGTCTCACAACAGTAGTAGTTGAAGTTGCAATCGTAAAAAAAGAATGCAAGGTTTCTAGAAGTCCCACAAGCGATAATTGTGATAGTGAAGTACAAGCTCGCACCCACAAGAGAAGATGTCATAGCCATGGATCACAAATACCAGTTGTATATAAATCTCATGCCCGAGTTTGCAGTGGCAAAAGTTGAAGTCGCAACTGTGAGAGTAATCTTCGCAGTTGCGAGATGCACAGTGACAGCAGCCTGAATTATTTTTTATATCATATTTTCACACAATTTTTGGACTCCATTTCGATGCCCTAACCATCTACTATATAAGGAACACAAAGATAAAGTTTTTGGAGTTTTTGCGGAGAATTTTGTTGGTTTTGAAGGCAAAGAAACACATTGAGAAGGGGAGCATAAACTTCATCCTACAGCAACTATTCAATATTTTAGAATAAGCTTTTTTTTTCTTTAGTTTTAGAATTGCAGATGATAAAATTTAGTTTGGTTTTGTTGAAAATTATTAAGAATTGATAAATTTTATTATAAGACCTTGTGTTGGTGATTGACTATTGATAAATGAATGAATTTTTGATTCGCTTTATTTGTTCCTATTATTTGCAATTGTAATTTTAATACTTTTAAAAGGCTTAGCTATGATTTGATTGAATTGGGACCGCGTGGGCAATAACAAGAGTGAAACTCACAAGTTAGACCAATAGTTGCAAACGTTAATTTTGTGATATTAACAAAGCGCAACCATAAAATTGGTGTGGAATAAATTGTTAACCAAATATCTTAATCTCCTTTGACTAGACTGTGAAAACACATCTAATATAAATTGAAATTTTATGAAAGTCTAGGAAGATATCCTAAAGCTAATAGGATTTGTAATTCATTTCAAGACAATTAAAATTGATTGTTAATAGGATTCATTATTTATTGAAAATCAACACTACACAAGGGACTAGACCTTTTCATAATTGAAATTATCCTTTTATTTGTTGTTGCTCTATCATCTAGCTTTTTCTTTTATTATTTATCACTTTTATTCATTCGAGACAGCTTAACTAATATTACTTAGTCACATCAACAAACATACTATTGCACCCTCTTTGTGGATACAACACCTATGCTTGCTCGATACTACCTTTTTATTATTTATTATGTTGGTGTGGTGATGACACACATCAGCAAGTGTCCTGAAAATGTAGGAGTTTAGCTTCAAACTACGTTAATAATTATCGTGTTCATTCTATTTTTCTTTCTATTTGTGTGAGTTGGTGTTTCAACATAGCTGTTTCACTGCAACACTTGGTGTTGCGGCACTTAATCAAAACCATCAATATCATTCATTTTGTATATGAATGTCCAAAACTATAATGTAAAATCGTGTTTAAAAATTTGTTTAATCTAATCAGCTTTAAAATTTATAGCATTCAAAATAATAAAGTGTATATATATATATATATTGGCCAAAATAAAAATGATTGGGCATCTAAATACTTCATTTGTGAAAACTAAAGTGTTTGCATACCCATAATTGAAAAGCAATAATTTAAGATTAAATGTGAGAAAACAATGTCCTGAGCTATAATATTAACTACACTACATAAAGGGTCTGTACCACCTACTAATGCTATGTCATATATCTAGGTTCATAGCAACATATCGCCAAGTAAATACAGGGTCATCTAGGGCGAGGAGAGTGAGAATGCACTTTGGACATCCATTGTCGTTGCATTTATTGTGTTCATGTACAAAGAGGTGACATAGGAGAACCTCATAGCTGTTATGTTCACACCTCCCAAGTGGAATGACATTTGCATCAAATTAATGAAAACATGTCTTGGGTATAACTATTCAATGAAGTCGTTGCAATAAAAATTTTAATAGGTCAAAAGAGACATGTAAGAAGTTTCATACCCTTCTAACTTGTGCCACGATGCTAGGTTGGGACAAAGTGAACACTGTTATCATAAGGGCATAGGAATGGTGGGAGAGATATCTAGTGGTCCATACATACACGTTCACCATGTATTAGTCATCCACGCTACCGTATATGAGCATGCGAACTTGATTATGCACTTTATTGTAGGATCACCTACTCAATCAGAGGCTTAAAGATTAGAGTTGCTACATTATTAGGAACTAAAAACCACATTTATCCCCCCATAGTGTGACAGGGGACATTGCCACATATCTATCCAATTCCCTTAGATGTTATCACGCAAAGAATTAGGAGACTTGTGATTCAACGAGAAGTAGGGCAAGCATGATGTATCCCATGGCATGTTGTAGTCATCAATTTCAAACACCCAATCATCAACTAAGCATTGTAGATCTAATAGCAAGCCATGTAACGGCAAGCAAAGGAAACCTACAAACCCAACTATTATGTTCACACTAAGTTTGCGAGAGCTTGTAAATGAGAGAATAGCAAAATAGGCTAACCTTAACACTATCATTACTGTTAAAGATGTATGCACTACCCATTTTCTACCATGGCATGGCAATGTTAGAGAACCAATGTGGTACTGCATGTTTCTAACATTGTAGCTCACTAGCAATTAAATTTATAGTGTACTGTAAGGATACACCTCTTTAGCTTATTTTGTAATTTTTGTTATTGCTAGCTATTGTACTTGCTTGTATTACATATTGTAGTTCATCATGTGAAGATGGAAGGTTAATTCCGCCTTATTATGCCAAATTATATTTCTTTCTAAGTATTACATATTTGTATATGCTTTCATTCATTGTGACTAGTTGAAATGAATGCCTAATGTTTCTTGTCAACATTTCATCATGTCATTAAATACTATAGGCATAAGAAAACCTCCTAATGTAAGTGATGATGATGATGTACTCATTGACAATGTAGATGACATCCTATTTGACATTACCGACAATAGGTTAATGATCATGTTTAGGGCGTAAGAACATCTCAGCAACAACATGCAACATTTGTCACGTTGTACTTCAATAAAGCACTACGCATGTTTACAAGCATGCTTTGTAGACCCTTTAAGTACTCACGCTTCAAAATGCTTAACTAGCTAAAGGAAACAAGCAATAATTTTACAATACCTTGAATACATCCAAACCTATATTTAGACTTTTGTGTGTAAGCACCAAGGATGGTGGCTTCATACCATTAGCACTAAAAGACTCACCTGAGGAGTGAATTGCAATCTTTCTATGCATTGTGGTCATGCACCACCAACATAGAAATGTTGTCGAGCAATCCCAAAGGTCCCTCAAGACCATCAGCTAGAACCTACACATGGCGTGCAATGCATTACGTGACATGCCCCTAGAATACTCTTAACCATTAGACATGATGTTGGTTGCATTGGAGATTTTGAACAATCCAAACTTGTACTTATAATATAAGGTGAAACCTCTTAACAATGCACTTCCAACACATGTCCATGCAATGTTTGTGCATGTGTTGTAGTTGACCATGCTGAAATTAATACTCACATTGCACAAGACTACATTAGCACACTTAGTTGAGTGCTTGCCTTATCCATAGCCCTCGCCTCCAAGTTGTTGGCTTACAAAAACTAAAGGACAATTGTAAGTTGAAACATATTAATTACCTACTTATTCGACCTTAAGTTCACTTTGTCTTTGATGCATGGGACGGAAATGCCAATGACTCTAGGGTAATACACAATGCCCTCTGCAGCCTTTAGTACAACTTTACATTGCCACCTCTTGGTACATATTTTATATGTTCGCATTGTACCTAGTCCACGAGCACGTTTATTTACTTAGGCCTAACTAGCATGTGTATGTAAATACTGCACCATTCATAAAAGGTGCAGTAATGTGCTTGGGTTTATAGTGTCGTATAGGAACAAACACCACCACATCCCTAAGTGATGTGGGTGGAACCAAAGCCTTTCTATCGTAGAGTTATTCAACCGTCGACACTCCTTTACGTGGAACCACCTCAAGTACTGTTTTGGTATTCTCAAGAAGGGGCTCCCTATTCTTAAAGGACTTGTGCTAAATTATAGCCTTGTCACATAGGCCAACATTTTTAAAATAATGTACAAAATTTGCAACTTCATTTTGACCCATTGCGAGTGCAACCATATTGTAGTAGAGGTGATCAACTTTAACTAGGTGGACCCAGATGATGAAGGGCAACATTCTGGCCATCCAATTGATGTACATCAATTGGACTTCTCTAAGGACGATCTGTAGGTTGAAAACTATATTCGGGACCAAATTGTGCAGCAACTCTAGGCTACCCAGGGTTATTAACAAGTGTTGTATTTTGCATATGTAATCACGATTTCTTGTTCACTTATACTCGTACATGTCATGAATTTGTAATTGTTTCTCTATTTTTTCTCTCTCACTACCTCTATGTAGGCAAAGACGAAGAATCAATGTGTTTTGATTGTAGAGGATAATCAAGTTCCTTGTCTAAGATTGAATACTACTAACATGGGATTTACACAAAATTTTGGCATTAACAGAAAAAAATAATACCAACATACAACTAACAAAAAAAATAATAGTAATCATAAAGGTGATTGTATAATAAAGAGCTAAACCGGTAGATGTATCGTTATCAAAAAGGCATCATGAAAACCATAAAAGGTGATTGTATAGTAAAATGCAATACCAAAGGATATACCACTAGCAATGTGTATGGTCAACGAGTGCCCCGTGCAGCAAATACCTTATGCATGAAGTTGTTCCAAACTAACATCCAACCTTAATATGAAACCAACAACAATAATACCCCTAACACTAACAATATAAGTAATAATAAGACGAGCCCAAGATGCACAGAGGCTACTAATATCATTAATATGAACAACCAATAAATTAGTTCAATGAGTGTGGTTGTTATATACCTTGTGTGCAATGATATCCTATTTGCGATGTTGTTTACTATAATTGACATACAACGATTGCCTTCCCATAAATTGGTTCAATGAGTGTGGTTGTTGTATACCTTGTGTGCAACGATATCCTCTATGCAGTGTTGTTTACTATATATTAACATACAGGCATTGCCTTACACACAACACTATTAAACAACAAAGCAAAGCACGATCCACTTCCACATCATTCATAGCCATTGTTGCAAGATCAATTGGTGTTGATTATGATTTCATCCTCAACCGATTCTAAACCCCATGTTGCCCTAGAATTGTGCCTATTGTCATGCCTTAGACTTATCATATGTTGACTATGATGATTTCACTAAGCCTAGTGACATTGCATCTACACTACCCTAGCTCCATGCAATGAATGGGAAGGCTATCTCTCCTAGTTAGCTAGGAGGATGGGAGCTTACCAGAACTAATGCCATCAAGGCAATACAAGTTCTCTTCGCATTCTAGCTGGCCCCAACCCCACGATAAGCAATATCATAGTGTTTTCACATGTCCTCCACATTGTTGTACTTACTCAAGTATCTGTTTATGAGATTGCATGTTTCACTTCCTCAACATTATTGTATACTATTATATTTTCAGCATACTAATATTATTTGTCATGTTATTTTAACATTGATATTGTACTAATATTGTATATGATGTCCCAGCACAGAATAGGAGAATAGAGGGCCACAACAAATAAGGCGATTAGTAATTTTACAATAGTTACAATTGGTAGACTAACACTAATTACAATTGTTACAATAATAATATCAATAAGAACAACAACAAACAATAAGAAAAATTGTCATTGCCATTACAAATACTAATACCAACATTTAACAAGAAAAATTACAACCAATTTTACAATAATTATGAAAAAAATATATAACATCATTACAAAAAAAAATTACCATATGAATTAATATAATAATAATCCTATAGTATAACAACAATCACAATAATAATGGTGTACCTAATACAAATAATAACAAAAATAAATAATAATAACAAAAGTATTAGCGACAACAACAACAACAACACATTAATAATAATAATAAATTATAATGATTATTAAAAAAAAAAAAAACTACAGACAACACCACAAAAATTATAATGAATTAAATTCATTTAATTACATATACACTCACTAAATTATTTTATAACACAAACAGATCACATCAACTCCAAATTTCATAGTATCTACCTCTCACATTACAACTTAATTATTACATCCACATCATTATTTCATCATTAAATTTTCTATGAACTATTCATCAATGAACACCTAAACATCCACCACTATTCACATCCCAAAA
The DNA here is from genome assembly GCA_019155195.1 of Avicennia marina. Classification (NCBI taxonomy): domain Eukaryota; kingdom Viridiplantae; phylum Streptophyta; class Magnoliopsida; order Lamiales; family Acanthaceae; genus Avicennia; species Avicennia marina. The sequence goes on along the minus strand of CM032766.1, from coordinate 6,000,052 downwards.
ATTTTCCCCTCTCAAAGGTTTTTTTGTAAAGTGGACCTGTTATTCAATCACAGTCCAAACTTCCCTCCTAACCAATATTCATTCAGTTCAAATGGACGACCCATAACTGATTATGAGCCCAATCCACTGGTATTGGAACTTTGGAGGCACAGTGGCAACTAGCAGTGTGGTAAAACAGGGTAAGGATGCTAAAAAATAGAATTACAGCGTAGTAAGCACTCAGAGACAAGTATACAAGCAGATTGCATTCAAGGCTCTGAAATTGCCAGGCCTTCTAAATCTTTTAAACATAACTCATTCTAACTGCATGCAGAACCTCAAACTTCGCATCCACGGTAAAGGATAAGGTTCTCAAGCAAATTATCAGACGAGAGAAGTTGAAAGGAGAAAATACGAGTTGTAAAACGAAATACTTGGCATGTGCAAAGAATAAAGGAAGGCCAAAAGGATGTTAGTTTTCACTAGCCAAGCCAATCCACCATGGCAACAGCAAATTTCGTTGGCTTTGGTGACTACAAAATTATCTGATTTACAGTCAGACAACAGTGATTACATACATTAATTAGACAAATTCAAACTTTCTTGGCATCTGATGAGAGAAGCCCCATCTGCTCTGTAAGCTGTGCCATGTGCTGTGATCTGTCCCATCCATTCTCCAATGGCTTCGTTTCATTTCCCTCAGGAAGATCATCCGTTATCGTTGAGTCCATCCGGGTATCGACTGTAGGCGAACTCTCAAGGAACTTTTCCCAGAAGGGATCGCTAACTCCAGGAAGTTCGGGTATCTCATCCAGTAGGGAGTCATCCCATTCCATCTGTGGGTCGGGGGAAAATCCACCTATTTCAAATGGAATTTCGCCACCTACTGTCAATGATGTAGGATCAGTGATCATGCCACCCTCTGCTTCGGGGCCCATGATATCAACGTTGCTTTCTCGAACCATTTCAGAGAACTCAGGTATCATAACATCTGTCGGTGGAAGAGTAACAGGTGGCACTTCTTGAGCCCGAGTCAAAGTGTCCCTGCCAAAAGCTTGGTTGGTGACAACTTCAGCAGATGCTCCAATGGATGGTGATTGGATATCAGATATTGTTGCAGAAGGGCCACAGTTAATTGTCGAAACTGATGGGACGAATGAGGGCACAGAGATTGGGGGTACCTCTTGAAGAGTCACTTCAGAAACATGGTTTGAAGGACTGCCAGAGTCCAACACATTAGAACTTGATGAGACATCATCTACCAAGAAACTATCAGAAGTGTCGCTGAAGTTTTCTACCCTAGGAGAAGAATCTTGTTTCATAATCTGCCTGAGCATCGCTTTTGCTGCCTCATTCATCGATGGTTGGTACTTAACAATTTGACCATCAGAGGGGCTGAAAGAACCATCATCAGAAACACCATCTTGCTTAAGTCTCCGCTTTTTTGTGCCTTCCATTACCTGCCTACTGCTATCTTTTGGCTGCTGCATAAATTGTGCAAGAAATCCGGGGCTGTTCACAGCCTTTGCCAAGAATGACATCATCTGCTGTTGACGCTGTTCCATACCCTGAAGACGTTGAACCATTGCTTGTAACTGACCATCAGTGGCTTGTTGCTGCTGCCTCAACCTGACAAGCTCCTGCATTAGCACATTCTTGTCCCTTTTAAGCCTCTCAACTTCCTCTTCAAGCCCAAATTTCCCTACCTCAACGCATGCTCCGACTGCAGAACTCTGTCCACTGGGTTGGTGCTGGTGCTGAGGGTGTCCATGGGCAGGTTTCCTACGACTGATGCTTTTAAGCAGATGTTTTTGCCCTCTTAAGAATCCCTCATTTGCAAACTCCCAGCGGTCTGGGTCAACCTTTCTGAAACCCTGTTTCCCACAAAACCCCACAAAGTAAGTAAAAGAGAATTCTCAAAAACTAACCATTGCCTGTAACATACCAAACAACACATATACAGAAACAATGATAATAATTTAATAGAACTTACACATCAAACCAAACTCATGTTGCATTGTCTTGTAAAATAAATACTGAATAATTATTGTTAAAGTGACAAGACAAGCACATCAATTTATGGCACGCAAATGAATTAGAACAATCTCACAGGAAATTGACTTAAAATGATATCTCAAGTACGGTTCTAGGACTACATGTCACAAAAGTAAAAAAACTTACAAGAAACTCCTTGATCTGACACCAAGGCAGCATACTAAAATTGCATTGACAAGTAATTTAATGAGAGTAAACATGTTTCTAATGAACTCAATTGCTATAGCATGTGAATATCCATTATCCGCTAATTCCTCTCATCGACTTGAATTCTCTTCTATAGTAATCAAGTGTGTGGAAATTAATGGAAAAAGAAAATTTCTTGCCTTAACTTCTTCCAACCCATAAAGAGACAATAACATATTAACAAAGATGTTAATAAATTAAGCTACTTGATATGAACTCAATTAGACTTGAAAATGTTTTTACTTCTATAGAGCTCGAACTCAAATTTTGAAAAAAATTTTGAGTTCAATCTCACTACTTAACACAAGCTTGAACATGATTTTGACATTTACAATATTAAATTGAAACAAATTCAAATAGTTCTTGAAGCCGACAACAATACCCCTTATATACGGCACTCATTTCTTTTCAACAATCCACTGCAGTGTATTCAGCCCCTGAACAAAATTTATTTGGATTCAGAGTAGAGTTACTTCAGTTCATTCCCAAAGTGAACTTGACCAAATGCCAATATTCAAGACTGTTTCAGAAACATATGATCCTCAGAAGTTTCTGTTGGTACTAATGTGTCGAGATAATTTAAAAAATTAATCCACACTTCATTAATGGAAATCCCAACTCAATTTATAGTGTAAGGTCAGGTAACAATTTTAATAGTTACCTAAATAAAGACACAATTTAACCTAAATTCTAGTCCTACTTTAAAGGAAATAGAACACACTAAGGAAGCTCAATAAGTACCAACCATACAAAATAGAAAACACGACGTAAAATAGATATGGAAAATATCCTACTATTTCCAAAATCCCCCTCAAATTGAATATGGACAACTTGCAAAATATTTAACTTGAAGCTTGAACACTAGCAACTATAAAATGCTAACAAGTAGTGATTCCACAAAGGTGACACAAATCATGCACAATAGCAACAGCTCATGATTGCCACTAATTATCTTCCTCATATGCAACTTTATAAGGCACAACACAGGCCACAGTGGATTGACAGGCAACAGACACAGTAGTAAGATGATGCACTAACTTGTTGTAATCATCACAAGTCAAGGTGACCATTTTCGCAATTGAGGCAGGCATTGGAGTAGTAGTCGCAGTTTTACCAACAAAATTTTTAAACCACTAGGTACACCAACCTTAACCCAACACTTCTGTAAGGCATGATTGGTTTTGCCATAATGATGACATTTCCTTTAACTTTTATTTGAATATCCACTTCCCTATTACCACCTTCCCCTAACTTGTGACCACAAGATGGTCCATAAATCTCAACTGCTAAGGCAAAATTGTCAGTTATTTGGATAGAAGTGGAACTAGAATTGCTCACAACAATACGATGAACTTTCAGAAAGCATTAGATAAAATAAGAACACTATCATTGGCTAACAAATTATCTCTTAATGAACTTATAGATGAATCATGTCTGGACAAAAGCTCAGCCATCTAAAATTCCTTCCGTTCGATATTACGGTTTTAACATCACAATTTCACGATATAACAAAATTCATCTGCAACTCCTTTAGTTGAGGTAAAATAATCAGTCATAGACTACCTATCGTGTTTAAGAGAATAGTTTCCCATACAACCTAAACACTAGAGAAACATTCTTCTCTTGAGAATACACCACATAAGGGACCACACATTTCTTTGATTGAACTCAAGATCACGGCATTAGATGCAACACTCTTCCATACTATTTAGAAGCCAAGTCAAAATACAACAATTAGCTTGTACCCGTGTCAAATAATCTACACTTTTTTTACATTCAATTTGATAATAGTCCTAACTACACCCATTATTTGAGAACTCAAAGCCATACTAACTGTTTTAATAGTAAGGCCACATAAGAAAAAAAAACTAACTATAGTAATAAAGATTGGCCCACAAGTAAATCAGCCCAAAACTTCACTATAACCCACAAACCACAACATTAAACACCACTAATTAGCCCAAATTTTAGCCCCAAAACAAAGAGGAATATGAAAAATACCAGGCCTAAATAATATTGCCCATGCAACTTTAACGATCAATCAGAAAACTAGCCCAAAATACCAAACCTAATTAATGATCTCAGGCCAACTAGCCCAACAAAATCAAACCGGACCACCCAAAGCCCAACACACAAACAACAAAAGTTAGGGTAATCACCCTGTTTTCTTTTTTTTATCAGTCGCACACAGCACTGGAAAGCAACAACACAACAATGCTAGGGTTTCAAAGAGAGGCTACAGCACAAATGGTTTCATGCACAGAGATGAACAGGCCAGCAGTAGCAGTGCAAAGCTAAGTGGAGGCATCGATTAGGGCTTGGGTAGAAACAAACAAGGTTGGGCAGTGCTTGGCAAGGACAGACAAGCTACAAGGCGAAGTAGCGACAAGCAAGCTTCCTTCGCGCAATTAGGGCAATTTTGGACAAAAGGCAGTGGCGCTTATAGGAGTTAGAGTTTCAGTTTGGTGAACTATGCTACAGATTTTGGGCAGCACACACCAAGGAGCAGGGCGGTGATCAGGATTTATGGTTTTGGCTGAGACAGCGGCCCCAAGTTGGGTTGGGTAACAGAGCGGCAGTACAGATTGTTTAAAGGTTGAAGTAGGCAGTGGTGGTTGATCTAGGTTCTGGCTGATTATGGTATAAGAGTTTATTTGGCAATTAGGAACACAGTGATTTTGGGAAAACTTGAACAGTTCCTAAACTTCCAAAACAGATGCAGGAAGACCTACTCCAGTACCATGAGAAGAGAATTGAAAGAATTAAACCATGCTTCATAGATGAAAATTCCACCTTAATTTATAAACTAAGGTTGAGTAACGATCACATTAGTTTAACCCAAGTTCTAGTCCTATTATAATGTAAATAAGGCACACTAAGGGAACTCAATAGTTACCAATCTTATAATAGAAAATAACATGAAATAAATATGAAAAATATTCTATTACTTCTAACATAATGCATAGCACAGCAAACACATGAATGTTGGGTTCATAGTAAAAAGTTGCCAAAACATTATATTATCTGGACTGATTTGCACGTATTATAAACTTCAACGCAAAAACAGAATAACAGATCTAAATGTCAAGCATCCAAAAAGACCTAAAGGCAACGTATCTAAACATAACCATTGGCTTTCTGCACATTCTACTTGGAGTTTGATTTAAATACAAATGGCAATTAATTTACTTCTATTGAAGAATTAGTAGTGTTATATCTGTTACATTGGCATATAAACATCTTACCAGTTGAAACAAAAAATCTCATGAATTTACAATACCATAGAAAATTTCATTTATGCAAACTTAGACATCACTGTTTCATATCTATTATTGCTTTTCAGCAATGGCATTTGGGTAAATTAGGTTTCATTAACAGAGTTTTTTATTAGGAAAAAAAAGCCTTGATAAGCACTGCAACATTTACTTTCTGACTGCAAGACTCAAAAGGAAAGGCAAACTCCAGTCAAGATATATAACAAGTGAATTAAGAATTGATTATTTCCAATCTTATCAAGGTTTTCAGGGTAATGCAAAGGATATAATCCACATCTCACCTAAAAGCACTTACTGTCTTGGAGCTCACAGCACCTTTTTTATCAGTTAACTGAATCAGAAAATGAAGGTCTATGAGTCTATCATTGCTTAAGATTATGTGATTTGAGATATCCGATTAGACAAATTATAGCTCCACTTTAATTAAGCACATATAACACAAAATAGGATTTTGATTCAAGAATATTTTGGTTAAACTATTGAGAAGCCCTTCAAAAAAGGTGGAACTAGAAAGGATTTAGAACTAAACCAAATGGAAAAATGCAGTTCCAAATTCTTACTACGTTATTTGTACTACAAATACACATTATATGTAAGAAAGGGTATTTTGGTAAAAGTAAAGATACAATTTCTAAATTCCATCAGTTTCTAAACACCAAATGGGGTTTCTAGAAACTTGTCATAGATCTATAATTTATTCAAACTCTGATGACTGTTCTGGCAAGACCTCATTCTACTTATCACACTCCCAATTCAGAAGGATTAAAAAAATTAGCTAGCACCTTCAGACCATCTAATACATAAACAAGCACAAAAAAGCAACAAATTTTCTAAGCAGCTACTTGTCTTAGCTATTAATTTATTTACATTTGACAAGCATACAGGGAATAGTAGATTCTACGGGTTTCAGGACGCCACAGAAGTTTCTTATACAGCACAATGTAAATTATTACTCCATATGGCATAATCAACCACAATGAAGTCTTCAATGAGTGCATTTAGCAAGATAATAAAAGACTTATTAACAATTTAATCCTTCAACATCTTTTTGAAGGATCTAATTGCTAGAAAAATCATAAATATATGCTACAGACTACATCAAATGCAAAAAATCCCCAACCTCAAGCAAAAGAAAGACAATAAATTCAGTAAAGCATTCCAAAGTCAAATATAACAACACATCCGCAGAATCTAAGGAAATGGCACTAAGATAAATAGTACTTTCCCCAGTGAAAATCTCATATAAAGAAAAGAGAAACTTAAGGTGAATCAAAGTCATTAGTCTCCTCAGGTTACTAGATCTTCCACTTGTAAAAGCCACCACTCATACCATTTTGTAAAAGAAGCTTGCCAATGATTGGGAAGTTACATAGTTCATGTCAGTTCTTCAATCATGCCATCATTTCAAGTTGAATATCTACCCAGATTGACCACACAAACTGACATTTAGAAAAGCTTAAGAGCACATTTCCAAACTTTATTAAGCATCAGGCAGCGCACAGATCTCCAACACTAAATAAAATTCATAAAAACTCTGATGTATCGCTTTTAAACCTTCCCATCAACATATTGTCAACTCCCCCGCACTAACGTTTGAGATCAGAGTGAATATATTCCATTCCAATTAGTAATCTTACTTCTGCCAACAGATTTGCTAAACACGGCCTCAAGTACTAACTCAAAATCAAGTGCCCACAGTAACAAGCCAAATTAAATTTATTCAACATCATCAAAATAACAAAATCTCCAAAAAGTAAATTAAGACAGAAAAATCGAATAACAGCAGATGACCAGTGTAATAGGCATTTACTTTTTATTATAATCAATAGCACGCTAAGTACCAATTGTTCGGACTTAATTTCAAAAAATTCAAATATACAGAAATCAGAAGTCAGGACCATGGAAGCCTAACCAGTAATAAAAGGAAAAGGGCAGGACAAGACAGGACAACATACATATGTATTGAGTTGGCGAACAAAGCTGGAGAAATTGCTATGCTTGAAGTATTTAGGCAGTAAGTCTCTGGCGAACTCCGAAGAGTCCCACACGATGAAGCTGTTGTTGGCGCCGCTCCACGACACTATCTTGTTCGTACTAGGGTCATCCACCATGTCGTACGTCTTCACCAGGAACGGCGGCGGAGCATTCGCCGCCGGCATCGGCGCGGGCTGCGGGGCCCCCCCTCCACCATCGGCTTCGCCGCTAGAAACACTTGAAGAAGCAGACGCCGCCTCCATGTTAATACTCTAAATCGAATGAACAAAATAATCTTCTAGCACTTTAAAACTGAAGACATGACAATAATTTTCCGCCGAAGTAGGGTTTGTGTAGTAGCAGTTTGAATTGAAAAAAACCAAAAACCCTGGATTAGGGAGGTGGGTTTGAAAGGGAGGGACAACACACAATTGCCCACGCATACTGTGTGTCTGAAAATGACCGGCTTCGCCACTTGTCAGCACATTTATGTTCTATTCTTTTTTATTATTATTATTATTATCATTATTGTTATCCATAGCCATAGGCATTTTTTGGCCAATTTTAAAATTGGAAATGTAAATTCTTATGCTTTGTAACACTATTATTTAACTCTTATATTACCTAAGTGGATTTTTAACCACTAACTCACACGTGGTAATTTTAAATGTTCATGTGCGGACAAAATTTCTCTATTATAATTATAAAAAAAAAAGTACAAGATTGAATGTAAAAGAAATCAAAATAAATTACGAATACAATCCTTTAATTTTAATCATACAATTATTCCTTCGACTTAAAATTTGAAAGGGCTTTAATAATTTTCTAAAAGAGTTAGTGACGCGATCCCAAGGATTCGTCGAATTTCATTTTAATATTTATTAATTTTAGTTTTATTAGTTAATGGGCTTAATTAATAAATTGGGCCGTGTGGACTTTTTAGATTAAAGTCTGATAGTTTTAGTATAAATAGTAGTTTGTTATTCAATTGAGGACAGACAATATAGAGTGTTTTCAATTAATTCAGGTTTCCTTTCAATTCCCTGAAATTGATTCTTTCAATTTCTCGTGAGTTTCTATCCCAAATCGAGTCATTCCGAATTGGTTCGAGTGATTCGTAACGTATCAATCAGCAATCGGTGTGCTGATTGTGGCCGTTCTTATCGGGTTCAATCCAATCCTACCACGTTGGGTCGGCGTTCTTCGCCCGGTTCGCGTCCCTGGGGTTATCGGATTCGGGTCCGGTTACACCGTTCTATCCGACGCGATCGTTGATCACGTCAATTTGGTATCAGAGCCATGTTGTATCGAATTCTAATTCGATACACGATCCGAGTGTAAAAAAAAAAAAAAAATAAAAAAAAAAGGGGAAATTCGCCGCCGCCGCGCCACCGTCGTTGCCGCCGCAAATTTGCACCGCTCAGTTGTTTCACGGCCGCAATCAACCCCGCCGCCACCGCCGCCGCCGGGGAAAACAAAAAAAAAGTCAAATTGTCGCCGCCGCGAACTGCCGACAGCCGCTGCCGCGATTCCGACGCCGCCGTGGCCGATTCACGGCCACGACTACCACCAAAAGGACCGCCGCCGCGAGCCCGTTCCATCCCACTGCCAATCGTCGCCAGCGGAGAAGCGGATCCGCCGCAATTCCACCGCAAACCTCCGCGAGCCACCGCGACCACCGTGAAAAATTCCGCCCGATCCGCCGCCTACCGCTGTCGTTGAAGACCGCCCAGGGCTAGCCGACGCTCGGGGAGTCGATGCCGGCCAATTCCGCGGACAATCGCCGGTGAAATCAGGGATTTATCCGCCGCCGCCGCCGCCTCCGCCTGATTTCATATTTTTTTTAAAAAAAAAAAGAAGTTTCTATTGGGCCGACTTTACTTGGGCCGAAAAAAAAAATCCTGTTGGGCCGAGGTTGCCTGGGCCAAAATTATTCTGTTGGGCCGAGATTATTGGGCCGCGTGTCAAGTGGGCTAGAAGCAGGATCTGGGCCAAATTAAAACTGGGCCAGGCTTGAGGAAAAAAACTCATTGGGCCGAAGGAATTGGGCTGGATCAGAAGCTGTTGCCGGGCTGGACCTTCTGACGTGGTAAGGCCGTGTTTGGTTACAGTTTTTCGTTTCAGACTAAGGGCCTGTTTGGCTGCAGAATTCTTATTTCTGCTTAAGGGCCTGTTTGGCTACAGAATTTTTATTTCTGCTTAAGGGCCTGTTTGGTTGCTGATTTAAAAAAAAAAGGAGAAGAGGCAAAAAAATAAAAAGGGAGCAACAAAAAAAAAGGAGAGGAGTTTATTTATTTATCTATTTAATTATTTTGGGGATGTGTTAGGCCCGCATTTCAACTTTAATCAGGTTGAATGGCCAGTCAATATTCAGACCAAGGTAATGGCCCTGACGAGACTAAGTTCTTATTCAAATCTCTCTCTGATGAATTGAGGAAGCTTACCAGAAGTGTGAAGGGTATGCAGGACAGGATGACAGATGTGCAAAACCGATTAGGGCGCGTAGAAGCGTCCCAAGCTGCAACCCTAGAAAGAGACAGTTTACTGTCCAGACCGACTAGACGCAGAGGCAGTCCCGTGCCAGGCCGAGCTCAGGTTAGGGACGGACATGGGCATCATGTCAGGCCAGTAAGACAAGATCGACGAGGCTACGAAGAGACAAGAAATAAATATACACTATCCAGACATTATAATGTCAGAGATTATGGATCGAATGTGGATGAGTACAACAAGCCATCCAAGGTATCAGATTCTCATATTGGAAGTCAAACTCGGGTGTGTTTTAATTGCTTTCAGCGTGGGCATAGCATGAGTGAATGTCGAAACGAAGAAGTTGATACCCATATCGGCATTAGCAAAGTTTTGGGAGAGAAGAAAGGCCCACCCATCGAGACGCCATCTTTGACTCAAGTGAAAATTGCAAAGGAGATGCCATCGGATGAAGTACAACATGAAGATAATGGCAGTGATAACACACATTTGGAAATTGAGGAGAAAGGTGAGCGGAAAGAAGTAACGGAATCAGTAGAAATTGAAAGGGGTAAAGCTGAGATAGAAGAAGCCATAGAAATTAAAATGGAAGTTGAGGACAACCACAAGCATGAAGAACGAGCCAAGGATTGGGAGATTAAACTTCTACAGAGCCACGTGTACATTGATCCATTCTACTATCTAGCAGATCCAGTACCAAATTGTACTGTACAAGAGTTGAAGATAGTTTATCTGCAGAGAGTACACATGCATATCCGAATAAGTCGTCAGTACCCTTTCATAGTCCTTTATGTAGTTTGTTGCCGATATTCCTATGCTGGACTCATAAGGAGATAAAGTTGAAGTTTCAGCGAAGGTGATGAAGAGTTAAAGAACTTCCAGAAATTCGTGTTTGATCCAGGAGGACACAGATTCGAATTGAGGACAATTCGCCTTCAAGAGGAGGGGTATGACGCGATCCCAAGGATTCGTCGAATTTCATTTTAATATTTATTAATTTTAGTTTTATTAGTTAATGGGCTTAATTAATAAATTGGGCCGTGTGGGCTTTTTAGATTAAAGTCTAGATAGTTTGTTTTAGTAATTCAGGTTTCCTTTCAATTCCCTGAAAGTAGTTTGTTATTCAATTGAGGACAGACAATATAGAGTGTTTTCAATTAATTCAGGTTTCCTTTCAATTCCCTGAAATTGATTCTTTCAATTTCTCGTGAGTTTCTATCCCAAATCGAGTCATTCCGAATTGGTTCGAGTGATTCGTAACGTATCAATCAGCAATCGGTGTGCTGATTGTGGCCGTTCTTATCGGGTTCAATCCAATCCTACCACGTTGGGTCGGCGTTCTTCGCCCGGTTCGCGTCCCTGGGGTTATCGGATTCGGGTCCGGTTACACCGTTCTATCCGACGCGATCGTTGATCACGTCAGTTAGCTTGGTTGATTTTTCTTGAAGCTAATTAGGTCTTTAGAAATAATTAATTTTTAAGATTTAACATTAGCTATACAGATCAAATGTGGAATTTGAAAAAGTATCGCAATGAATGTCTTGAATATTTTTTTGAGTTTGTCTTTAAGTCGTGTTATTTTTTCAATTGTGTTTAGGCTTATAAGAAAATCATCCCTATTTATAACTGTAAAAGAACCAGTTTTGTCATATTCATTTAACGACATGATACAATTTAATTAATTGAAAATATTTAACCTAACATTCCTTTCTATTGACTGTTGAATTTGATTTAATATGATCTTACTTTCCTAATACAAATATTTGTATTTCATAATTTGAAAGATTTCATTTGACTATCAAATTAACAAGATTCGACTCTAGAAACAATTTAATTGAATAAAATTATCTATATTAAAATATCAATTATTTATGTAAGAAATTTATCTATTTAAATTCTCAATTTATTTAATTGATATTTAATATGAATAATTTTGCATGTCATTATTTTATTGAGAATTTGTTCTGAGTGAACGAGTCTTGAATTTTTTTTCCTTCTTTTTTCTCATAGTCCAAACATGGCCTAAAGACCCTAAATCCTGGTGCAGATTCATTCCCATGCTACCAAGCCACTCTCGCCATGAGTGTGAATTCGTCACACAACTAGGCAAGGGTTTCCACGATAAAGTCTTCCCCCTCGAAATCCTTGTTCTGTGACTTTTGTGTTTGCCAATCCCCGTTTGTTTCCATGTTAGAATGGAAAGATAATTTAGTATACGATGAAAATTATTTGATTTGTAAAATTTAGATAGAAAAATTATATATACATATATATATATATATAATATGTAATAATAATTGAATGATGTGATAGTATATAAATTTATAAAGTAATAAAAATAAATAAATAAGAATAAAAAAAGTATAAAAATTTGTTTAGATATAGAAAAATTATTAAAAAATAAATGAAATTTATATATATATATATAATATGTAATAATAATTGAATGATGTGATAGTGTATAAATTTATAAAGTAATAAAAATAAATAAATAAGAGTAGAAAAAGTATAAAAATTTGTTTAGATTTAATTACACATAGATAATAATAGAAAAATTATTAAATAATTATAAAAAATAAAAGAAATTTTTTTTAATATGTAGGGTAAGAATATTTGATTTGTAAAATTTACGGAGGATGAACAGTGGAAGAAATGGAAACAAACGTAGCCCCTCCCTTTTTACTTTTTTAAATTTAGGCAAGATATGGGATGCTTAATGCACCAATTTACAAACCAGACCATCAATCTCACAGAATCCTTTCGTGCTCATAGATTTTCCAAGTTTGCACACACTTCCCTTCCAAGAAAATTTAACCATATTCCTCACATCAAAGAGCTTACCTTTTTTTTCTCATTCTAACGACCCGCTACTACATAAAAAAACAGTATACCAACCTTACGTTCACCATTCACAGCCAGACGAGTTTGAGGTTGCTACAGTTGGTCGCGGAAGTCTAGCTCATTTTTTTTTGGTCCTGTTCTGTCACTCATGCTTCCCCTTCCTCCCCCACCCTCTCTCTCTCCCTCTCTCTCCATTTTCATTTTTCCGTGTTTCCCTTTTTCTCCGTTTTGGGCCAGACTAGCCCAACCTTTCATTCCCCTGAGAATAATGGTCCAGTAAAGGGAGAAGAAAAAGAAAAGAAAGAGCAACCCACGAGCTAGTTCAATCCACCGCTCCACCTATTAGCCTGGGCATATCAAGCCCACCTTTAGCCCACGCGTGCTATGTCATTTTGACCCACGTGCTCCAGGCACGCGGGGGGTCCTCTTTCCAGCCCACGAGTGCTCGCTAGGTCGTTTCGGCACACGTGTACTAAGCCCCCACCAAACCAGGTGGGCCCAAGATGGTGGCCCGATAGGCAGACGACCCAAGCGAAGGCCCAACTCGCAAAGGCCCAGCTGATCGCCTAGCTGTTGGGCGGCTCAAGCGAGATGTCCCCACGCCTTCCGCCGATGGCCTGATGTCTCCTTCAGGCTCCCGTGGTCCATGTGCGACAGAGATTGGCGGCGCTTGTTATCCTCCAAGCTGCGTGGCGCATCATCAAGCGCAGTGGTGGACGAGGCAACGGTGCGGCTTAGGCATTTGAATCACAGTGAAAGTGGCGCTGGGGTTTAGATGGTTGGCCCCTTCTCCCTGGCGGCAAGAGCGTCTGATGATAGCGAAGCGACGACAAGCCTCAGCAGCGGCGCATGGGTAGGCGCCTCAAGGCTCAGCTCCGACGTGACACTGGAGAAGGTGTGACGACCGCAAGGACGCGGTGCTAGGTTCCAGTCGACGATTGAGCGGCGAACATCCTTGGCACAATTCTAGTGGAGCAGGGTGGAGAGTCAATCGCAATCTCCAGGAAGCAGTAGGACGACTGACGACAACGGGTTCACTGGTCGAGACCTTGGTGGGGCTGACAGCGAGGCAACGCGGTTTCCAGGGATGTGCAATTTTGGGGCTCGATTTAGGGGCTTGGTTTAAGTCCATGTTTGGCAGACGTCTCAGCTGCTTCTTTGCTCTCTCAAGGGCACGTTGGTAGATACCTTTCCGTCGCGTTCTGTCTCTCTCTCCTTTTTTATTATTTTTCCTCTATTCTTTATTTATATTTTTGATTGAGGGCTTTTTGTACGTCGTCTATACGGTCTTAAAAAGGTTATCTCTTCCGTGCCATCTAACAACTTCTTTTCTTCTCTTTTCAATTTTATAATTTGTATTATGGTATATATTTTAAGCGTAGTGTTTTTTTGGGAGGGTCAAGTGCTTAGTTATTCTAGATGATGAGAACCAATTCATCAAAGACACAATTTTGACAATCTACATTTTCTTTGTAAGTCAACTCGTCTACCGGTAGCTAAAATTATCAAACTCTTATTTAGATGGACGAGTGGTCTCGTAAGATTCCTTTTAACAAGACATTGAGGCATGGGCTCTGCAATTTGCACATCATCACCATGCTCGTTGATTAATTTCATTATCAAACTTGGGATGTTGGATTATTAAAGGCAAGGCTAAGTGGGGACTCCCTCCTCCATCCACAGGTGAGTTTCAATATTAAGAGTAGATTGAGAACATAGCTAACCAATGTGAGCGAAAGTTTATGACTCAAATTCGTGATATAGTGTACACTTTCTTGTTCACTTACGACAACAATCCTAATGTCATTCAACTGACTTATGAGGCTTGGTGCCATCTACCAACACATTCTTAACTTCTTATGATGAGCCGTCCATCCCACTCTATGACTAACATAGCTTAGCTAGGCTTCCCGTCTATGGGAGATTCTTTGATGACGTTGCCTTGAGCTTTGCTGAGCTCACGGATGTTGATGAGCTAGACAAGATGTATGTCGCCAAGTCATGCAAATATTTGTTTCATATTTACCATTTCTTCATGGTAGTGCATAAGGGGATCAAGTTTCTTTTGTTTTTATTAACAATTGGGAAGTACTTCCCACCTCTCGCTTGTAAGGAAAAGAGGACATCTTGTTCAAAATCAACGTGCAATCTACTTGGCAAGATTAATGCACATGAACTATGGTCCTTTTCAGAGGAAGAACCATTTTCATGACTTGGTGTTGGCGGGAACTTAAGAGAAGAGACATACATGGTGGCATTTTTGGCTTGTTAGCCATACACCTTTGTCCTTCTTGTTGAGGATGTTAGCTTCACACATCGAGCCCTTTCAAAATAGCGTTGTATCATGGCAATCGAAAAGGTTATGAGCTTAGTTGTTTTCATTCTCGCAAGCATTTATTAAGGTTCGAATAAGGTCATGCATTCTCAAAGGCCATCTTAAGGCGCTCTCCATTTGTGCATCTCTACATCTATGCTTAGTTTGTACACTACTTCAAAACTTATTATTAAATTATGAAAGGGATATATGATGGTTGCGTATTTTGTTAAGGGTGGGGGTGAAGTATTATGACTTATACAAGGCACATCAAATGATCCATAAAGGAGAGTTTTTCTACTAGACCAAAACTATGATTCCCAAGGATGAGGGCATTTCACATGCTGACAATGGAAATTATGAGAGGTCTGAAGATGAGTATATTACTGCCATCCGCTTGAACTACCTTCCGTTGAGACAAGGCAGTCACTTTGCCATTGAGCCCTACGACTTGCACAAGTTTAGCCGACAATTTGTGTATAACTAAGAGGTTCTAGCAGTTCTTTCATGCGACATCCACTAGATTTTTTTTAGAGGAGAGCTTGCACTTTTGGAGAATGGTACCCTATTTAGGTTGATGGCTAAGGCATGCTTTCCCTATATTCTTTCAGGGGTGAAGAAATACATTCAAAGGCTCACAAAGGTTGGTGAGCACAGATTCATGGAAGCTACCTTGATAATCATGTTGCAAAGTTTAGTGGCATTTCATCACAAGATATGAAGGGTAAAGTAAGTAGTTCAACTCCTAGTGCCTTAAATCCTCCTTGCAAACCTGCCACACTGGTGGAACTAGTAGTGAAGACGGTGAGCTTGCATGTTCTAAATGATAGTATTAGTAACAATAGAGATCGTCATTGAAAGTGAGTTAGGAGGGACTCTAGGTCTTCAAGCTTGAAAGAAGGTAGAGCTCCTAATCATCCTTAATTGGTTAAAGACCTTGCGAAGGAGGTACTCTATTACTTTCTCCTTTCAAGTAACATCGCTTTTCCCTTTCTTCCTTTTCCCTTTTTGACTGAAGCTTTTCCTATCCCCTCTTCTAGGTGGAGAGGTGAGTTTTTGAAAATAACAGTGAAGCCACTAACAATAGCCATGGACCCACCTCAGAACTAAATCTACCACTTATGGCCACACCTAGCAACAAGATGTAAGTGAAGGCCCATGCTTCACAAAGGTTAAGGAGACACCTTCCCTTGTAGTAGTCTTAATGTTCAAGGCTAAGAAGTTCCTTCACAATCGGGAGAGGAAGTTTCTTTGTAAGTTGTAGGTTAGCCTTTACAAGAGGATAGCAGACACTCCACTTGACCTTATTTCCTCTCTTAAGGACAAGGTTTTGTATATCCTTGAGTTTATAAAGCATTTTGGCCACACAAATGTTTCTCACATGCAAAAACTACTAAATATGCTGTCATTAGGGCCACAACTTATGATGAGGTGATATCTGATGCTTCCAAGATGCCTACCCAAAAGGTTCTTGCCCAACAGTTGAGTGAATTAAAGGATCGTCTTTAGTAAGCCCGGTATAGGAAAACTAAGAAGGCGAAGCAAGTTTAGCATTTTGAGGTAGAGCTAAAGGACATTAAGGGATAGCTTGATGCCTTAACTAAGAAATTAAGGGAGTTGTCTACATCTTTTGCACAACGAAAGTGATCTTTTCTAATGCGCCTCTGGATGGTGTAGCTATTGAGGCCTTGTGAGCTTCAAGAAAGCACTTGGAGGTTACCAAGGGTGAATTTGAGAGCTTAAACCATTTTTCGTAGTTTTGTTTAAGTTTCTTTTACATTCTAGTGGTTGACATTATGCTCATGACAATCATTTGATTTTATTAATAAGGCATCCTCATTTTTACTTTATTGCATAGTGGCTTGCTTCTTTTGTTTTGTTAAGCAACACGCATAGCAATCCTCATCTAGTGTACTAAATTAAAACATAACCTATCAAAAATTAATGCCTAAATTTAGAAAATATCTAAGCTATCTATTTACCTAATAATGGGATTGGATCAAATCACAACTTAGTTCAAAAACTTTGAATTTTGTAAAAGGTAGAGTCATTCACATTTTATACTTTTATAGACTAGAAGTTCCATTTAAACTCATGTGTTGAATAGCATTTTGACTTATTTTGATTTTGTTTGACAATTTACACTCATATCAAAGAATCTTTATATTTAATTTGGTTTGATAATTTATGCTTATGTCAAGGAGCATTTTTTTCTCTTCTTTCTTACTTTTTTTTAAACCTTTTTTTGAGGAGTTGTAAATATAAGAAATTTTGAAAAAAGAGTGAAAAATTATTTTGTAATTTTTTCAAAAAAAATTGTTAAAATTTTCTTTTTTTTGATTGGTTTTTAAATAAAATCAGTTTGACTGGTTTTTTAGCCATTTTTTTTTACCAATTTTGACGAGTTTACACCAGTTTTTGACCGATTCTTACCGGTTCTATGCATTTCTGATTTTTATACTTTAACCAAATTGGAAAACTAATCGGTTCCCGATAGAACCGGTTGAACCAGCCGGTTCGGTCTGGTTTTTAAAAGAATCCCATAGAGTCCTTGGGATTGCCCACAAAGTGATTTAAAAGGACCTTTTCCTCTACCTTGTCTACTTTTCTCTTCTTAAGGTAAGTTAAATATCCCCAAATCCTGATATGTTTTTAGCTCGATTTCCTTTTACTGCACATCTCATGTAGGGTCGAAAGAGCAGACTTAGAGAAAATTCTATTTAAAATGTAGGCTTCTGTCAAGTGGGCATGTCTCTATAAACAATTGGGTAAGTCGGTGAAGCTCATCATAGACCAAACCATATCTAACAAAAGTCTGATTCATACGCTCGACTACACTATTAAGTTGAGGAGTTGTTGGTGGAGTGAGTTGTGATACAATGCCATTTTCCTTGAGGAATTCCACAAACCTTGTGTTCATGTATTCACCATCATAATTTGATCATAGTGTCTTTACATGCTTGTTAATTTGTTTCTTTACTTTAGCCTTAAATTCTTTGAACTTTTTAAAGGATTCATACTTATACTCCATCATTAAATGGCCTACAAATGTCGATGTGGACTAACTCCAATGCTGATGTGGCTTTCTCGACATGCCCATTAAATGGAATCTTGGATATCTTGCCAAAGATGCTATCTTTGCCACTCAGATATGGCTCCCTCCCAGTTCGCTTATAAGCTCATCTTTCTTCAACTTGCTAATTATAGCCTCTATGGCAAGGCCTAGTTTGGGATGCCACAATTGTTTGAGATTCAAATTATTCTTAACACAATTATTTGTTATAGAATTTATCATAAGCTAATCATCCAAATTCAAGCAGTATAAACTATTTACCAATGAGGTGATGCCAACTAATCTATTATCATAATAAATTTGGCACTTATTGTCTTATAAAGAAAATTCATAAGCTTCTTTTACTAGTAGTCGTAGAAAGACTATATTAAAATTCACAAGCTTCTTTTACAAGTAGAGGTATTTGATAATAAGGGACGATCTCTGAGGCCTAAAACATGACCAAATCATAATTTAATTGAAGAAGTGCCAATTACTATAGTTGCAAGACTTGTCCCACTACCAACTTTAATCACTACTTTTCACTTATGAAACGACTTACTCTTGGCTTCGAAGTGCAAATATGAGAGGAAGCACTTAAACCTAAGATCTAAAATATAGAGAACATACCAATGGAATAGGATGTTTCATAAATATAAAATTTCACACCTCTTTGCCATCTTCTTGGTGATCAAGGCACTCGGTGCAATTCTTCCTCCATTACTCCTTCGTGTTGCATTGGAAACTCTTTCCTTTGCCAACATAAACATCGGACACCACGCCCTTCCACTAACCTTGGGAATGCTAGGTTTCATTCTTTCGGTCTTACCCTCCTTAGTCTCATTGATCGAGGGACTCAACACTTTGAGGAAAACCTCTTTCTCAATACTTGGGATGACACTTCTAAGATCCCACCAATTCCTTGAGTAATGAGAACTCTTCTCAAATCTTAAGCCCAATTGGCTATCTTGGTGCCAATAAACATGATGGTCTTAATAACAATCATCATGAGAGTAAATATCACCATTTAAGAATAAAGTAACTATAGAAAATAAGCAAGATTATTGGTTTAGTAGTTAATGTTGTTATTGAATGATTGTTGACTTTAAATCATACAATTTCCTACTAGATTTTTCAAATCACACACTCCTTTAGGTAGGAAATGAAAATCTCATTAGAAAAGTTTCCTAAAGGGTGATTGAGGTCTTCATTAGGCATAACATACCTCACACATACAGTTCTTAGCATGATAGGTCTAATGAGTGGCAACTCTTTTCAACACATCTAATGCATAGTCTAATCTTATACTTCGACCCATAGCCCAACAAAACCTCACACATTCAATTCTTAACACTGTGGGTCCATTTATGTCACACTTACTAACTAACAACTCATCGAATTTGTAACCCCACTGGTGGCCATCAAGCTCTTAAGGTGAAGTGTTCTTTGAATGTTGCATCTAATGCACTTGAACCTCTAAATGTGTCATCAAAATGTGATCCTCACAAAAGTGATGATATCACATGCTAAGATTACACCTAGAACTTTAAACTTAGTGGAGGGCCATGACAAAACAATTTTGTTGTCATAACTTAATATTATTGAGGAAGTTTTCGGTCCATGTGTTATTCTTTCACTTTGCACATTAGTCTTTTTATATACACATATCTCATATATGCCATAAAACATAAGACAAAAATAACATGGATGAATGTGGGCTTTCTAGATCTAATTAGAACTATCAATTAGATCGTGCACATGTGTATGAAGCCCTATACTATTACAAGACTTTAATATTTTCTTCGTTGGTCTTGGACTTCTTGTTCTTCAATAGCTTACCACGCTTGGACCATCAAACAAACTCTAATTCTTGGTCCCTAATAACCACCAACTCCTTGGCCTTTAAGCGATCACCAACTCTAGGTCTTTGGAATTTAATTTACATCGTAGTATATCACAAAAAAACAATTTTTATTCTACTTTAAAAAAAACTTGGGCATATTGCCCTTACAACCCATGAGAAATAATTTATATATTTGAAAAAACCAAAACTAAAACAAAGAAAATCCATCTACATGTGTCATAAGTCTATAATTCATCCATATATCCATACAATATCTATACATCGTATGTATAATATGATCAAGTACATTGAACAATCATTTTATAACTTATGCAACTCATGCTTTAGTTCTCGTTTGTAAAAAATACTTTTTCCTACGTTTTGAATTTGAAAAAGGCATGGAAACAACATATAGCATAAAGTGTTACATATGCTCATGAGATTATGTTAAGATGCCTTATTTATAAAGAGTTGTGAATGTAGACACAGAGAGCTGGTTGCACACCTTGTATTTATATGGTGAGTGTCATGTCATTTAGTATAAGGTATTGAAAATACACGTGTGTGAATGCGTGATTAGAAAATGAGCATTCAAACAACAACTCACAGTGAGTGCCATGTCATTTAGTATGATATATTGAGAATACATGTATGTGGATATGTTATTAGAGAATGAACATTTGGACAATGACTTACAAAACGAAATAGATACATAAGTTCACTTTTTGCAATCAATGTCTTACTTCGTGATCATCTTAAATATGTGTGGACCTTAGACCTGAGACAACATAGTTGTCTTGTATGTATGATGGTCAATATGTCATTGAGGTATTAAGGACCAATGTCTGTCCTGATATAGGATAGGATCATAAACCCAAAGTGCCATTGCTTTAGTATGTATAGAGGCATGTGTGCAGTTAATAAGGGATATGTCCTATTGAAAGTGAATAAGGTGTTTGTCATATACAATTGATATTTTATTAGATGAAAATCCTAGGTCAAAATAGTGTGTAATCAAAAAGAAGTTTCTGATAGAAACATTAGTCTTACAAGGAAACATCAATTGGTTATATGATCAAGTTCATGAATTTGACTAAATCCACTGCTCTCACTCGATTAGGATAAAATAAGACAAAAAGTCTATATTATATAGTATTCTCGATTTGGAGGATTCATTTTGATCCATTCACTTCACCTTAAATGGTCTACTATATGGGCTATAAGTTAGGTGTTACCTAAATCCTTCGAGCTATGCTTGTTGTCAACTAAGGATGAACCTAAAGAGTCGCACATAAAAATAGGGAAACAACTTAATGGCACTTGCAAAGTAGTGATAACAAAGTTTGAGAAGTTTCATAGTGGAATTAATTTAGTGACAATTGTATTAGACCAAATGGAATGATTTATTCCTCACAAGTTTGTTAGTGATGCTTTCACAAATTGAAAATATGCCGACCCTTTAATTTAATTAATGGAGATTAATTAAATTAAAGAGACAAGATATAAGAGAATTAGTTTGTACCTTTTATGTTTGTTAATAATGAAAATTATTAACTAGAAACATAATATGCCTTTAATTTAATTAATTGGATAAATTCAATTGAATTAAATTGAAGAAAATAATTTAATTGGACTTTAATTATTAACTAGATTAATAATTAAAGGTGGACGAGCTCAAATTAATCTTACAGTCCATGTGGAAGCCCATGAAGTCCATTTCACAAACCCTAGGTATTGTAGTATATATATATATATATAAGATTATGTCTTGAAAATAATATACTTGGACGAGTTCCAAAGGCAAAAACACTATTCACACATTAACAGTAGCTTGTGGGTACTGCTCATTTGTGACACTATTTGCCTTCAGCACTTTGCATGCGAGAGAAAATAGTTACTAGCCTCTCTTTTAAATTTTTTATAAGGAAATTCTCCAAGCATAAGGAGTTATGGGATTTGACGAAGGAGTTCAAGAAGATTCATGGACGAGGTCTAGTGAACGCATTGTTTGTGTGGACAATTTAGAGGTTAGGATCTTATCACAACTATTGGATCATAGGCACAAATTACAAGAATTGGATTCCAAGTAATCATCCATCCAATTAATCTAAATTATTGTTTATTCATTTATGTGATGAAAAGTGGACTGGGTTGGAAAACTTTATTTTACTACGTTCTCTAGTTATTTTTTGATTAAAAATTGAAAAATTTTTCATTCCACACTTAGTGAAACCCAACACATAGTCAATTTTAAATTTTTGCAGTTGAAGGTACCACTTTGTGGGGGCAATAGTGTACAAGATTAGCAGATGGTGAGGCACTGGTGCCACCAACATTAAATGCTTCACCAAGTAGGACTTGATATTTTCAAATGCTTTCTTGTAGGATTCATCCTATTTGAACTAAACATCCTTCTGCATGCGTCAGCTGAATGGTTAACAACGATCAGCTAGATTTGAGATGAACCTTCTAATATATGCCAACTTTCCCTATCAACTTTGTAGCTCATGGATGCTTTGAAACTCTAGCATTTTCAAGATGACATCAATCTTTACTTGCTCAATCTCGATACCTAGATGGGAAACAATGAACCCTAAATTTTTTCTAAAGGCAATCCCAAATGCACACTTTAGGGTTCATCCTTAATTAATGCTTTCTAAGTTGTTTAAAAACTCTCCTTAGGTCATTCAAGTTATGTTCTGCTTTCTTTGACTTCACCACCAGGTCATTGACACAATATTCAACACACTTGCGGAGTATATTATCGAAGATTTTCTCCATGGCTTTTTAGTAATAGCTCTAGCATTCTTTAAGTTAAATGTCACTATGTTGGCTTGATTGGAAGAGCCCTTTTCTTCATTAGTAGGTGATGCACAACCACTTTCAGATTAGATTGGGCATCTCTTTGTATAACTAATTAAAAATGTCCTTGAATTCATTTAAGCTCCATTTACATATTAGCCTATTTACTTGTCAGAAAGGCACTAATATTGATCAGGTGGGGACTGTTGCTATCTCCGAAGTTCATTTTGTCTAGCTCAGCCATTGTGGATTTAGTCCTTTGCTCCATCTCAAGTGGGGCAACCTTCTCAGTGGTCTCTTTCCTTACGAGACTGATGTGATGGGATGACCTTACACTTTTCCTACCATCGTTTTCATCAGCTTAAGTTTTAGTGAAGACAATGGTTTAGAACATGGCCTTTAGAACTGTATTACATGATATGACTAAGTCGGTTCAACCCTTTATTCAAGATGGGATCAAGTTTTAAACTTCTCATCATGCATTGGTGCGTTGGAGATGACCCATTTCACCCTTTAGTATTTTTTTTTCTTGAATGAGCCAAGTCTTTTGAAAACTAACACCTACTCTGGCTTTCTTTCACTTGTTGAGAAACCTTTTTCTCCACTAATATGGTAAGAGGAAGCTCTCTTAATAGCAATGTAGATAGGATTTTTTGGCACAAACTAAGGGCCTACTCGTGGGCTTTGGTTTGAAGATTCTTAGGGAGGTTTCCCAATGGTGAGTACTCCTGCAAGTCGTATTTGGCCTTGACAAGAAGTTTGTATACCTTAGGCTCAATGCACTTTGCCATCCTCAACTCTCGAGCCTCGGCATGTCCTCCTATAGCTTCTTTGGGTAGCTAAGTATTGCCAATTTAGGTTAAAGGTAGGGTCAAACCCTTGAAAGTATTGTAGATTCTTTTCGAGAGACTTTGTGGGAGGTTTGCCCTTTTTCTTCACCTCTTACTTTTTTTAAACTTGCAGAACTCTGAAATGGGTAGACCATTAACACCACATGCAGCCATACTTAACTCCATGTTGTGAGCTCATGTGGCCAACTCTTTAAAGGTTTTAGTTTAAATCCCTTGAAATATGTAACGCAACCCTCGTTGCATGCATTGTATGCATATTTCAATCCCTAAATCCTCGAAGAGCCGGTCTTTGCAATTAATGCTTAAGTTTCTCCAACGGTTGATATAGTTGATGATAGGCTCCTTTTTTCTTTACCAGGTATTTATGAACTCTCTCATGTTAATGTTAGTGATATGTCCTTCGATGCAAAATTTTCAATAAGAGATACATAGAGGGATATTAGTTATAAATGTTATCATTATTATCTAATAAAATAATGATAATTATTTTACCAATATTATAGCAATGTTTTCATGCATATAAATCTTGAACAACATAAAATATTGCAGGTGCCCATGTGATTCTGTTAAGAGGTCTTATTCATAAGAGGTTATGAATATGGACACAAGGCTATCTTAGTATACAATCACTAAAATTAGTTTGCAAGTCACAAACACTCCAAATGGTATTAGAGAGTTGGTACGACTTGCACATCTTGTATTTATATAGTGAGTGCCATGTTATTCGGTATGAGATATTGCGAATACATGTGTGTGAATGTGTTATTGAAGAATGATCATTTAGATATTAACTCATAGAACAAAACAAACACATGGAGTTCATTCTTCGATTTCAATATCTTAATTCATTATTATGTTAACTGCACGCAAACCTTAGACTTGAGATGACATAGTTGTCTTGTGTGCATGATAGTAAATGTGTTATTAGGGCATTAAGGATCAATACCTATTTTAGTATAGGATGGGATCTTAAGCTTAAAGTGCCACTACCCAAGTGCATATGGAGGTATGTGTATGTTCATAAGGGATTTATCTCCTTGTAAGTGAACAAGGCGATTGTCTTATGCAGTCGGTGTTTTATGAGACGAAAATCCTTGGTTAATGTAGTATATGATTGAAAAGGAGTTTCTGATGGAAACATTAGTATCATGAGGAAACGTTAATTGGTCATATGATTGAGTTGGTCAATTTGAATAAATTCATGACTCTCGTTTGGTTGGGACAAAGTAAGACAAAAGGTTTATACTATATGGTATTCATGATCAGGAGGGTTTGTTGTAATTCATTCACTTCACCGTAGATAGGCTACGATATGGGCCATATGTTAGGTGTTATCCATATCCTTTGAGCTACATTTGTTGTTAGTTAAGAATGAACCTAAAGAGTCATACATATAAGAACAAGATGATAGCTTAAGGCATTTGCAAAGTGGTGTTCACAAGGCTTGAGAATTCTTGTAGATGAGGCTTGAGGAGTTTCATGATAAATTGAATTTGGTTGCAATTAGATTAGATCAAATTGAAATGATTTATTCCTCGTTATGTTTTCTAGTTATGAGATCATTAATTAGAAGCATGATAGGCCTTTAATTTAATTAATGAAATTAATTAAATTAAAGAGACAAAGTACAAGAAAATTATTTTGTACCTATTATTTTTGTTAATAATGGGGATTATTGATTGGAAACATAATAGGCCTTTAATTTAATTAAAAGGATTAATTAAATTGAAGAAAATAATTCAAATAGGCTTTGATTATTATTTTGATTAATAACTAAATGTGGATGGGTTTGAACTAATTTAAGGTCCATGTGAAATCCCATTAAGTCTATTTTACAAACCTTAGGTATCATAGTATATAAATAGTATTGTTTCTTGAAAATAAATCATTAGAAGAGTTTTAAAAAAGACACTATTCACATGAACAGTACCAGCAGCACTATTCATGAAGCTCTTTTTCCAGTCACCACTTGCATGTGAAAGAAAATTAATTACTAGCCTCCCTCAATGTTCTTTCAAAAAATTTTCCAAATGCAAGAATTGCGGGTTTTCACAAAGAAGTTCTTGAAGTTTTGTTAAAGATTCATAGCCAAAGACTTATTATTGTGAACAAATTAGAGGTTTGGACTTTATTACGACTTGTGAATCATATATAGAAATTAAAGGATTTGTTTCCAAGCAGCCATCTATGCAACCATTCTAAAATTTATTTTAATACATTTTATACGATGAGAAGAGGAATGAGTTGAGATTTTATTTATTCCGCTACATTCTCTAATTATTTTGTGATTAAAATTTGTAAAATTGGTGAAACCTAACAACTAACAGTCCACTTGATGCTATAGTTATAATTAAAGAATTCATGCTTCAATTGCTCCCAACTGTTGATAGACCAATCGAAGGCATCCCCTTTCAATGGCCACAGAAATTGCTTAAAAATGTGATATTCATAAGTTCTAACATCATTTCACGCTGTGATGCAATGGGCTACATGCTGTTTTAGATTCTCTTTACCATCAAACTTCTGAAACTTTAGGGGGTTGGTAGCCTATTAGCATCTTTAGGTTATCAATCTTTGCACTATATGGCTTGGCATATGTAAAAGATGACTTGACACCTCCATCAACCTTGTCTTAATAGTCCATTCAATGAAGTCTTTCAACTAGTTAATGGGGATCAAACTATAAGAGGAAAAGTTGAAGCTTCTTGATTGCAAATATCTTTCGATCATTAGACAGTTGCTTGGTAGACATTTCAACTTTGTTATGGACTTCAAACGCCTTTTCAACAACCTAGCTAGCAGTAGCATTGTCTATCTTGTCAATCAACCTTAAAATCCATGAGTCTCAACCTTGGACATGCTTAATGAGCCCTTAAATAACTTTAGGAAGTGTAGTGATTCGTTTCCCGAACTTTGAAGCATTGGTCATAATGAATGAGGCAATGTTAGATGTGGATGAGGCACTGGAATGAGGGCCAGAAAGTGCAAAACCATTTTTACAAACTTCATCTTCCTTACTTGTGTAGAGTGGGTTGTCCATGGCCTCGAGAATGGTAGTTAGCTCAGAGTGTGCTAACTTCCTTGCCACGCTATGAGTGACAATGCCAACACCTTTGGCAACAAGCTCTAAAGAACTTAAGGTAGCAATCTTTAATGACTTAACTTTGCTTACAGCTATTATGACTTGTTTCAAATTTGATGGAGGAAGAGATAAGAGATAGAGAGTTCTCACTTGGCATGCCAAAAATTTCTGGACAAAATTTCATTAGATTCTAATCCAATAATTTTTCCTTCAACTTAAGAATTTGAAAGGATTTAACAATTTTCTTAAAAAGTCTGTTGACTTGATCTTCCTTAAAACTGACTTGACTATTAGAATACATTAATTTGTAGAGTTTGACATAGCACATATAAATCAAATGTTGAATTTAAAGAAGTATCATGATGAACGCCCTACCTTTCACCAAAAATACTATAAAACTCCTTAAAATTTGTAGAGAGAATTTGAACTTCTTCACTTGAATGCTTTGAACTTGTCTTCAAGTTATCGTGTTCTCTCAATTGATTTTAGGATTATGAGAAGATCATCCATATTTATAGTGATGGAAAAGTCAGCGTTGCCATATTCATCTAACAATATAATGCAATTTGATTAGTTGAGAATATTTAACTTGGCATTTTTTTCTTTGACTGCCAAGTTTACTTTGATACGATTTTACTTTCAAAGTACTAATATTTGTCTATTTGTCTTTTATAATTAAGGAAGATTTAATTTGACTATTAAATTGGCAAAACTTGACACTGGGCATGATTTAATTGGTCAAGATTATTTTTATTAGAATATCAATTATTTATGTAGAAATTTTTGTCTAAATTCCCAATTTATTTGTGCATAATAAAGAAAGTAATCATATGTTCAAATATAAATATTACATTATTTATAAAATGAAAAAGAACAAATAAAATTGAAGAAATTAAATTAAATTTCGAACACAGTGAAATAATCGAACTTTAAGGAAGTAAAATGATTATATATATATATATATATATAAAGAATCAAATATATTTTAATAATTGCACATTTCTTGACTATGACATGTAATATAAAAATAATCCTGTCAAATGTTAAAAACCGTCAGTCTTAAAGTTGAATCTAAAATAAGCTAAGCATCTTCTGTTTTTTTCCCCTTAAAATCAAGTTTCAAAAGATACGCTCATCCTATTTTCTAAACTTTAACTGTATGGTTGATACACAAGAGGGAATGAGCTGGTTCGTATAAAATCTATAATTTTGTCATTGGTATAATTATTGACAATGATTTCACATTTCCCAGTGAAATATTACCGGCCCTTACTTTGTCTATTCTTATTAGATTGGGAATGAATTTTTTATACTATTAAAATAATATTATTTAATTTTTATATTTATAAAATACGTATCAAAAAATATATTATATAATTAAATAAATTAAATATTTGAAAGATTATGTGTAAAGGCATACCAATATATGTAAATTACATAACTACGCATAAAGCTAAATATTTAAATACATTTTGTGAACATACATATAATATCTTATTTTATTCATAATATTGCTAGAATATTTTTCCAAATATGCACAAAACAAATCTAATATTTTGTTTTATGTGCATTGTTACTAGAATCATTATTAAATATATACAATATTTATTCATATATATGTCGGGTTTTGTCGGACTTGTAATGCAAAATCACGATTTAAAATTTGATAAACTATACAAGTGAATTGGAATAATTAATCCTAAGCTAGGTGTGCTTTTCTTCCTATAATATGTATAAAATAATTTGTTGGCGACTGAGGCAAGTCTCACCTCAAAATCGCACTTTCAAAATTTCCCTCGTGATTTCACAGTCACAAGGCTTGAGTTATGGCCTCTACTTCGTCCATACAAACAAGTGCATGCAAGATTTTCCTAATTCCACATAAAGCTTTTAAATGTAAAATATGAAAGAACAAATTAAGAGAGGAAAATCAAGAAGGGAGATTAGAAAATTCTCTCTACTTTCCTTGGGGATGAGTGGCTGATTTAATTTTCTTGTATGGTCGGAATAGTTTCCACCTTTGTTCTAGTATACAATCTTTGAATTATGGTAAGAACTTTTGCTTTCATAATTATCAAATATGCCTTATGGAAAGGGCCAAAACAGCCTTCTACATTAACCTTAATCTTAATTTACACTCAAACAATCTTTAATCATTAATCTTAATGTTTAAAGTTTGATTGTGTCTTGATTTATAATTTTAATTTCTTCCATTAATTAAATTAAAAGTTCAAAAGTTCAATGTGTTTCCAATTAACAATCCTATTATTAACAAATTCACTCAAGAATAAATAAATCCCTTTTGGCCCAATCTTATTGTGGCCTATAAAATTTGATAATTAGACTTCTTAAGTTTTAATCAAATTGTTCACAACAAATTACTATATTGCCTTTGCATTGCACTTGTGTATATAATTCTCTAAATTCATCTTTAATTGACAATGAGCATTACTTAAAAAATAGGAATAATACCTAATTTGCAGCCCTATCAAATCCCAACCAAAGAGAAGTGATTCAAGCACAAGAACCCTTCCCGTCTTGAATAGCATGTGATACTAATCTTATGTCTTGTTATGTCCTGATCAAGTGAGAATTATGAATTTAGTCAAATTTAAAAATTTAATCATATATCAATGTTTCTCATGAGATAATGCTTATTATAAACTCATTTCTGATTATACATTATATTAACTAAGGATTTTCATCTTATAAAACATCGATTACTTAAGACATACACCTTGCTAACTTACGAACAGACGACTCCCTTAAGAAGATTGAAAGAATTGAACCATGCATTATCACTAAAAAGTGGTTTTAATTTATAGTACAAAACTAATATAAAGATAGGAAAAACAAATACAAACTTAACACAGTTCTTATACGTAAGGAAATAGATCACACTACTCCTATAAAATATGAAACATAATATACTTAGGGTACATACGAGTTAACAATATATCTGAAATATTAATCAAAATATTTCCCTTCAACAGTTCCACTCAAGCAGAACATGGACAACTTTTAAAACGTTTAACCTAAATTATTTCAACCAAACACCGATGAAGAAGTCACACTTCGACAACAATGGAGAAGCTGCGCTTTATGTAATACTTGATAGGTAAGATCAAATGTGATCTCTGATGCACTAATGGGGAAGCCACATTTCACACATCATAATTATTGATAAATGACATCTTTAGTTGATCATGTTACTACTACTTTCTTCATTTGCACTACAAGGAACAAGCTTGGCTTACATGCTTCATTAATGACACCAAACACTTGAACTTAAAAAAATGTTTTTCACAATACCTATATGGGCATCACACACTTAAAAAGACACAAGCCTTACTACACAACATGGACATAACAATTGTAATAATACAAATAACAATAACAATATCACAAATATCTGTAACAATAATGGCCAGCCACACAAATCACTGACATATAATGGCCAACCACATAAGTCACTAAAATATACCACACGGTACAAAATGTACTTTTGTCAACATTGAAACTAAACAATACTAGGGTTTTAAACACAAAAGTACCCAAACTAAACAAACTCATAAACTAACCCATATAAGCCGAACTATAGAAAATTAACCCACAAAATCCAACCCATTAACTCGCGCATATTTTAATCAAGTACTAAAAAGACCAATAATAATCCCACAAACATAGCCAATATAAAATTCCTAAACCCACACTTATAACCCAATAGAAACAATACTCCAGCACACAGGATTACAAAACACTAGCCCAAAACATACCAAAAAAACCTATTTAGTACAAACTAAACCAAGCAAAATAGGGTTGGGAGTACTATTAGTTTTTGGCCATTCACAGCGTCCACAGTATTGGTGACAACATGGTGAAAATGATTTGAGCTTTGTGTGATGAAGTAGTGTGGCCTAAAGGACAGAGATGCTAAGATTTTGTTTCTTTAGGCATAGATTGGGTTGCCACAATGTAATGAATTTCACAAAAGGTGGGCAAAAGGTGGGCAACGCGGGGTGGACATGCTATTAGGGCTTCACACGAATGAAAGCATACAACGGTTGTGTTACATCACAATGAGCTAAGCAAGGAATGTGTACTTTATGCGCAATGACAGCAGTATGTATTGTGGTGCTCGACTTGGAGCGTCTTGAGTAGCGGGTAGCAATGTGGCACAACACTTCGTGATGGGTGAGCACCACTTACAATGGCTAATTTAGGAGGTTTTTGGGATAAGGGCAAGTTTGGGAGCACCAATTTATGAAATTTTTTATTTGTGACAAATTTTTTCTCAACCTAGGATAAAACATAAAGAAACAGGACCGTACTCACCCTGGTACCACGTTGAGAAGATTGAAATAATTGAACCATACTTTACCGCTAAAGAGAGGTTCTAATTTATAATATCAGACTACTACAAAGTTACTGAAAACAAATATAAACTTAATATAATATAATTCCTATATACAAGAAAACAAATCGTACTCATCCTATAAAATAAAAAATGAAATATACCTAGGGCATAACCTAGGTAGCAATATATGTGAAATATTAAGTGTTCAAGTAATGTTTTAATACATCATTTTTCAATGACGTATTTATACACATGTATATTCAATATCTCATACAAAAAAAACATGACATTCACCATATAAATACATGGTGTACAAGTCTTGAGCATTAGAAATCCTGCAACTCGTGAATTGGTTTTAATGATCTTATATTGAAAAGTTTTGTATGAATATTCATAACTTTTATAAATAAAACTCTTTAACATAATCATATAAGAACATGCGGTACTTTACGTCGATCAAAATTTACATGCATGAAAAAAATATTATATATTATAAAATAACATATCAATGTTTTATCAATGAGAAACAACATTTCTAATAATATTTCTACAATGCATCAATACTTGGCGTTAAAGGGTATTCTACTGTATAACCATACACACATATATACACATGTCTAGGAGAAAATATATAATTTAACATAAGTTTGATATAGATCTTTCACAGTATTAAAAAATGACGGCATATAAAGATATCCTTAAAAAAATATATAATATAGCATACATTCATATATATATATATATATTATAATAAGTTCTTATATATTATTTTTACAGACAAATCAAATAATTACATCAAGTTATGTATCTACTTTTGATATAAAAAATATCAATATAAAGTTAAAAATAAATATTATATGAATCTAATATATATTTATAATAAACACGTTAAATATTTCACATATGTCATATAGGATGATATCAATTCATCATATATGCCATAATAAATATTTATCCATAAATACAAAAAATATACAGATATATATTATTTAACATTATCAATTATCATATGATACTCTACACGAGTATGGGTGATATATTATAAGTATACTAATTTCATAAGAAAAATAAAAAATATTATATGATATTATTATATTAACATAAAACATTTAAAACATATAAAAAGATTTCCTTGATTTCATATTTTGAAATATCATTCTTTAATTCATGCATATAAATTATTATTACTTATATACATGTAAATATATATTTGTTGGATTCCTTCCTTAGTTCTTAGACACAACAGGTACACGAACTTTTTTAATTAGATTCTTTTCCGTTTTCATTTCATCTCTAATTTTATTCTTTTCTTCCAATTCATTCATGCATGCTAACCACATTGTAAGAGTCAAAACAACAGTATTAAAATCATCACATTTAGAAATAAATTTAAAAATAGCAAAAAAATTAATAATAATATGGGAAAATTGTTCAGCGATTAACAACTTAATATAAGCACATGGCACTTAACAATTACATAGCAATTTATGAAAATTAATGAATATGTGCAATGTACTTGGAAAATAGCAGTGCTCCAAATTAAATAATTTCCTCCACCCCAAAGAAATCGTCGCAATATTTGTTTTCATATTTTCACTTCTAAAAACACACGTTATAACTATTACATTTTTTAAATTTTATTTCAATTTTTTTATTATTTGCACACACTTCTCCCAAAATAAACTCGTCAAACAAATCAAAACACGTTACATGTGCTGTCAGAGTTTGGCTTCAGAAGTGCACTAATATTTAATACTTACTAGGTAGTCCTATTTTTAAAGAGAAGGCTCGTTTTGTTCCATTTCTGAGTTCAAAATTCCGATGTTTCTTTTGTCTAAGGTACATAAAATAAACTTTTGGTTGATCATGAAAATTAAACAATAAATTGTTTACCATGAATCTACAATTGTGAATGTTACGGAGATAATTTGTTGTTTCTCTTTTGTGATTGCATTTCATTACGTAACTCCTGCTCCAAATGGGCCGAGGTGGTGTACTGAGAAGGATCCTGGATTTTTTAAACTGTTCGAAATATAAAAGGCATGTCTTAATTTTCAAGTTTCATATGATTTTTATTTTTGGTATTGATTTTAAAATTGATTTTTAGATTAATTTATGTGATAGTTTATTTCATTCATTATTAATTTATTTTATTCATTATTCTTACAACAATTCCAAGATACGTAGTAAGGCTAAAAATATGAAAGATAAAAAAAAAAAAAAAAAAGACAAACGTGTTTGGTTGAAAATATTAAAAATATAATGGGGTTGTTTCCTACAACAGAGGTTCATGAAAGAGAAAAGGGATGAAGGATATGGATGCAAATGCAACCAATGTCACCTATACGTTTGTAGAGCTTGCAATGTTGGGACAACATAAAAATGCCAACCAAGCTTCCTCTGTGTTTTTGCCTGGTGGTTCTAGCAAAATGGAATACCAAGTTGGTGATGTAAACTTAACTAAAAGATTAGTACTCACTGAACGTCTCTATGCCTCCGCCTTTGAATTTAACCTTGTATCAACTGACCAAAGATGGACTATGATAAGACTTATTCTCTTTCCTACCCAATGCATTATACAGGAACTGCAGACTAAAGGCCTATTAGCAATTGGGAGGGGGAGGTTGATGAAGGGGCCATGTGTATTGGATCACACATCATTTGCCACTGAAAACTTAAAGACCTACAATATTCAAAGATCAGAAGAGCACTCTCCTCAGGCGCTGGACATGTGTCTCATCAAGTGATTGATAAGAGCAGTTGTGAAGACAAAGGTTCTGATATTTCAGGATTCTTATGGCACTGTAGGCTAGGAAATTTCAGTTGTGAGGAACCGAATCATCTGCCCATTGTACCTGACTCATCATCAAGTTGGAAAGAGAGAGTTTGTGATACATGTCCAAACAACACAGTGCCTTTTTCTGTTAGCAGCAACCATACCACACACATCTTTTAATTGTTGCATGTAGACCATAGGGACCCTACAGATTGACATCCACCCCACCTCAGGTGCACACTATGTATTGACTTGTGCAGACAGGCTTTAGTAGAAGCACTTGGACCATTTTAATGGAAACAAATAAACCAGGCAGCCCATATTTTGGAAACCTTCTTTCAAATGATTAGGAATCAATTTAAGGATTTTGTGCTAGCAGTAACATTAGATACATGAGAGCTCACTTCACTACCGAAACATAATATGGCAATAGGATGCAAATCGGTGTATGAGGTTATGCTAGCAAAAGGATATAACTAGGTGGAAGGGATAGATTATTTTGAAATCTTCTCACCGGTGGCCAAGATTGCAACTATTAGAATACAACTTGCTGTTGCAACTCCTAACTATTGGCCAATTCACCAACTGGATATTAATATAGCCTTGCAGCATGCTTTCAGTGATGACGAGGTCTATATAACACCATAAAAGAGATGTGACCAAGTCAGGTATGAAAGTTGAAGACGTCCTTGTATGGACTTAAGGAAACCTCCAGGCAATGGAATCATGAATTGACTACGCAACGTCAGTCCTATGAGATGGTTCAATCACCAAGTGATAATTTCTCAGTCACTAGAAGTGACAATAATGGTTTCTTGGCTGTATTGGTGTACGTTGATAATGTCTTGATCACTTGAACCTTGGGGAAAATGATCAAAGACATGAAAACTTTTCTGCACAAGTTCATAATTAAAGACCTTAGATATGCAGGATATTTCCTAAGAGTGGAAATGGCTAGATTAGAATCAGGGATATATATCAACAACAGGAAATATATCCTTAACATCGCGTCTGACATGGGCCTTCTTGATATAAAGCCAACAGCAACACCATTTCCTAAATCCCTTTGGCTACAAGCTGAAGCAGGACCTCAATTGTTGTACTTAGACTTTTCTAGACCTGATATTACTTTCGGTGTACAACAGTTGAGCATTTTCTTACAATCCCCTTTGTCAACAACATTCGAAGGCTGCAGTTGACACAGTCAGATGTCTCAATAGGACTCCTTCAAAAGGTTCGTTCTTTCACGTTGGCAATGGTAGCACTTTGGAGGCTTTCTGTGATGATGATTGGGTATCATGCACAGAAACCAGAAGATTCACAAGCAATCCATTGTTTCCAGGTCATCAGTAACGGCAGTGAGTGAGTTACAATGGATGCATCTCTTAAAGGATTTCCAAGTCACAACCACAGTTTGTATTTCCCTTTGGTGTGATAACCATGCAGCTTTACACATCATGGCCAATCCAGTATTCCATTAATGCACAAAACATTGGGAGATAGATTGTCATGTTGTGAGAGATAAGTCCAAGGAAGGGCTCATATTCCCACAACATATATGAACTCTTATTTTAAATGGTAGACATGTTTACTAAACTACTTGAGGTACTATTATTCAATAGATTCATTTCCTAGTTGAGCTTGTGGTTGACTTCCACTAGGCACCAACATGAGGAGATATGCAGAAGTGACTTGAAGCAGGAGATGAAAATCGATCACCACTGGTTAGTTAGTGCCTTAGCTGGAAATGGTGGGTAGTGGCAATTAGCATCAGATCATTAAGTTAGCATAGCAATAGTTATTTTAGTTAGTATAGGTGACGATGTCACTATCTGTTCAACATACAACAAAAGTTGACCTACTTCAACAAGTCTGCGCGTGAGATATTCTGCATCTAATGTTCGTTCAACAGTATCCACAGCCCCATAAATCTTGAAATTGTGGCAGTTGGTGGAGTAGTTAAGGACTATTGATATAAATATAAGCAGCCGATTTGTACATTTCACAGTAAGAGAAATAATACACATTTTTCTCTCACTGTATTCCTCTTATACTACTAAAACCGTGAATGAGAGCTGTTCATATAGGCATGGACTGCTTATCTTGTTGAATATGCAGTTTAGAGACTTGTTTATTCTTTTGTTGTCACTCTTTTGTGATAGAATTTAATTAAACAGCTCTTGCGCTTAATGTGTTCAGGTGGCATACTCTTGAAAGGATACTAAATTTTTACATTGACAGAAATATAAAGAGCATGTTTGCGATTATCTTTATTATCATTCTGTAAAATTCAATTTTTCATATGATTCTATTTTGTCATTGATTTTTGTTTGCAAATAAAAATGTCTTTAAAATAATTGATATAATAGTCTACTTTATTGATTATTTTAACAGTTGTAGGATCTTTTGTATGGTCGAAAATATGCAAAATAAGAAAATATTTTTGGTTGAAAATATATATATTATAATGAAACATGCTTGGATGTCAATATACTTGAGCTAGTTTGAAAATGTTAGAAAAAAACCATATACTTTATGTTAGAGATATCTTGAACAAACCCACTAAAGGTATGGTGTATTTTTATGTAGAGAAGCAGAAATTTTAATCTCGTTACTTTCAACAATATACTTTTTCAACTATTTTTTTGTTTTTGAACGGAGCAATCACCATACTTAAATATTTTTTTTATTGGATTGTTCATGAAGCCCAAAAAAAAATATTCCAGAGGATTCTTAAAGTGAATTTTCCCTATGTGTAACTCTAATTTTTACTTGGTTCATTTAGTGTATTTTCACTAATATGAGTTTTCAAAGAATACATTATCAGTGAAAAGTGGAAAATTCGAATTTCTTTCGTAAATTTGCAAACATGTGTTTGTTATTGCTTTTGCTTTGTTGTTTTGTTTTTTAGTTAAAATCTAAAAAAGGGCAAGTTATCTCTTATGGGTCGAAATTTTATTTGATGGATGAATGTTTGTGAATTGATTTTAGCATAAGCAAAAACAATTTTTTTTTAATCTTTTGGAAAATCGTCCACCACTTGTATAGCTCCTTTTGTAACCATTTGGGACCAACACTATGATAACTTACGTTTGAAAATTTTATTCAACTTTATGATAAAAATATCTCTCGATATGGATTGCCATTCTAATATTGGGTACGTATTGTATATTATTGTGATTTGTTTTATTTGATGGTCTGTGCTTGCTAGATAAAATTGCATGTGATAGATAATGATATATGTGATATTTAATTTCAATATTAAATATTTGAGGTGCTAATGTTTATTGATTCCCTGTTGAAGAGAATTGGTGACGAATAATAAATCAATGACGTGAGTAGTTTTACGTAGTATTCAAGAACGATATGGAGTAGAAGTGACGAGAGAGATTATCATAGCTAGTCATATATGACCCATGTGGCACATAATAATTCTTGTTAATTTTTTAGATTTATATGGACATTAGCAAATTTGGCAGTACAAGACCATAATTATTTTTAATCTTAATAATTTATTAAAGTTGTAGATGCCTCATTTTTTTTTTAAATTATACACTTACACACACACACGCTCCTAAAAAGATTCACCCCCTCTCGTATCTTTTCTCTACCCTCAAACTTCTTTCTTTTCTCTTATCATTTTATATAAATCTTCTAACGTAATTTTAATTTTTAAATAACATATTATTACTCTCAAAATTATTAAAGACACAATTTCATATTTCGCCATAATTAATAAAGTTAAATATATTTTTTTATAATCATATATGCAGATTAAATGTGTGGCTTTGATTATTTCAAAATTGAGATCTGTACAA
Organism: Avicennia marina; assembly: GCA_019155195.1. Classification (NCBI taxonomy): domain Eukaryota; kingdom Viridiplantae; phylum Streptophyta; class Magnoliopsida; order Lamiales; family Acanthaceae; genus Avicennia; species Avicennia marina. The sequence continues at coordinate 5,962,357 of CM032766.1, read as the reverse complement.
TCCAATGGGCTTTGAAATCAACAACACTAAAGTAAAAATTTTTAGAACCAAATTTCTGTAAATTGTGGAAAAGAATACACGAAGCACCATAAATATTTATACCTCATATAATAAGGTGTTGTAATATGAGTAAGATACTCTCTCTATGTTAAATTTGTGAATTGTAGTCTTTCTAAATGTTTTAGACACTACAAGAAATGGGGAAAAACAATTTTTTTGGGACAACTTTGTAAAAGAAAAAAATTGTCCCAAAGCCATCCAAAATTGAATTTCAAAATTTTGAAAAAGAAATAAGAGAAAAATATCCCAAGTTTTGGTATGTATAAATTATTCCTCTCAAAGCTGCTCGAATTCGTGAGGAACTCTAGAAGCAATGTTGATATTGTCTGAAATTTTGGAATGACTTCCTAGAGGCATGCTAAAAATTAGGACAACTTCACCTCCCAAAATCTATGATAGCAAAAGCTTCCTTCGTAGACTTTGAATGGGATGGCTTCAGAATGCATCCCAAAGCGTGAGATAGCTAATAAAAACCATGTGAAAGTTTGAGATGGTTTTGGAATAGCCTTTTAAGTTATGGTAATTTGTGAAATATAATGACCATCTCTGATAAACCTCTATCAATTTATTTTATTTCAATTCAAAATTTTGTGCCACCAAACACTAGAGCGCAAAGAACATCTTTTAAGGCATGCTTCTTATTACTTAAGCCTTTGTTGTTATGATCATAATTAATCATATTGTTTGGTTTGTTGAAATGTATTATTTAGAAGTTTAACTAGGTCATTAGACGTTGTATAGAATGCATGTTTTCTCTCTCTTATATTATAGTTACTTTACCACATATAGTATGGATTTAAACTTTTTGCTGCGTATGTAATAGGATTGCTTGCATGTGTAATTGTGTATATGTAGGATTTTGTTTTTAGAATTTATATATTATGATACTACCCTTAGTGTTCCAAATTCATCCTTTTTCAATATGCAAATGTGTTTTTATATGTTCTTCAATTAATTTATATATATATATTATTTTATTACAAATTTTAAGTACTATGTGAGATTTTTGTTTTTTCTATATTTTTATTAGTGAAAATGTTGAGACATCTTAAAATATGAATGTATTATAAGAACCTATTAAGTCATTGAGATCTAAGACTAGAATTCAAGAATGAGGTTACTACATTTGTTCGATGGACCATTATGTGGTATAGTTTTATGGTTGGTAATAAGATTGTAGGCCCATGTTTTTTATTTAAGAACAACATATTTTTAAATTACGATGAAATTGGAGTACATTTATTTAAAAAAGATTTGTGAGTATGGCCTTAAGTTGACCAATCATTGTAAAAGTGAGTATTTTGATACTAATTGCAATGAAGTGAAGGTGTTACAATTCCAACATATGAAATTTAACAAAAATACACAAAAACACCATCTATCATCACTAAAAGTGACATATGGGTTATGCTTTCCCTAACTTTTTTGGAGGATAGGGTAACAAGGAAGTTAAGATGAATACTAAATCTGTTAAAGGGAGACATGCTGTTATTGATGATATAGAGGGATTGTTGGATAAATTTTTTGATGCTTTACATATTGCAGACCTACCCTTATGTAGTGGATCAAAGAAGTTCTCACAACTCCAGGCAGTTATATGACTAGTAAACATAAAGACTAGACATAATATGTCAAAAAGCTATTATGATGATATCTCTAGATTAATTGATGAAATCTCACCCCTTGATCATCAAATGCCACTAAACTACTTTAGTACTAAATGACTTATAATGGATTTGAGATTGCTTGTAATGAAGATTGATTGTTGGAAGAAAGAATGTATGTCATTTTGGTAAGATAAAGAACACTTGAAAAATTGCAAATTTTGTAGATAGTTAAGATACAAGTTAAGAATGGATCATAATCATTACTATAAAGCCCTATACACAAGATTGCATTACCTACCTTTAATTCCTAGGTAATAGTAGTTATATATGTCGAATGTAACAGTAAAACATGTGACATGACATGACTGACAAGTCACATCACAAAAGGGTCCATGTGTCATCCCTCTGATTTTAAAGTTTGGAAACACTTTGACAGGGCATATCTTGATTTTGCTACAAAAATTTTAAATATATGACTTAACTTTTATACTAATCGATTTTCTCCACACGAATCATATAGTAAGATTTATTTTTGACAATCTGTTCTCATGACACCGTACAGTTTTTCTCTTGATATGTGAATGTTGAATCTATTTATGTTAATAACTTTAGTGATTCTAAGCCAATTAAATCCTAAACTACTTATCGATGAATACCTCTTACTAGTAATCAAAGAAATAGCACAGTAATGGGATGTTGATGTAATAACATATGATGTATCTAAATAGAATTATTTAAGGATGGGACCAGTTCTATTGTGGATAACCAATGACTTGCTTACTTATATAATGTTATTTGACAGATTAAATAGGAGTGAAGGGATGTCCAAAATGCATGGATTACACAAAAGAATGTTATTTATAACATGGTAAAAGGTGTCTTATTTTGATTCTAATTGTAAATACCTTTTTCCAAACCAGCTCTACAATAATAATAAAAAATTCATCAAAGAATGCGTCGAGAAACGTCTTATACCTCCAAGAGAGTCTAGTGAAGAAATGTGACAACGTATATGACACCTAGCTCAAGTTATTAATGATCCCATGGTGAGGCACTTTGCTATGAAAACAAGCACATAAGAAATATATTTTTGGAATTTTACCTATTGGAGAACGAACTTGATCTATCACAATCTTGATGTAATGCATATAGAAAAAAATGTGGTTAATAATTTATTTATTACAATTATGGAGGTGAATGGGAAAACCAAATATAATCTCAGTGTTGAAAAAGATGTTATTATATGTGATTATCCTAAAATTGTTGTGCCTCTTGAAAAGTGAAAGTTTCAAACCAAAACAGCTTATACCCAAATTTGGGATGAAAAAAAGTGAAAGATATATGAATGATCAAAGGGATTGAAGTTTCCAAACAAGTATGCTTCCAACTTTAACATGTGTGTTGATATGAATGACTAAAGACTTATTGGGATGTGGAGTCATGACTATCGTGTATTCATGGAAAGGCTCATGCCAATAACTTTCAGAAGGATACTATTTGAATTTGTTTAGAATACATATGATATACCGCTATTATTTCAGCAAATTTACTTGTCTATGTTGAACTTAAATCAACTAAAGGAATTAGAGGACAAGGTGGAACTTCAAGTTTGTAATTTGGAAATGATAATTTCACCTACATTTTTTTTATTCTATGGAAAACTTGTTTGATCATTTACCATATGAGACTATTGTTGGGGCTTCAGTTTAGTATAGATAGATGTATCCATTTGAGAGGTTTGTAAGTAATTTTTAGTGTTTATAATTAAAAATGAATTGTTAAGTTTTAATTATTTATATTTGTAAGTTTATGCACACCCTAAAGAAAAAAGTTAAGGAAAAAGTTCACATGGCTTTAATTGCTATACTATTTCAAGATATACGTTGTATACGTTGGTTCAAGGAGAATTAGATCAATGCGAAATGATATGCAATCTAATCCTGAGGCTATCCCTCCTTTTCTATTTTCAATCACAATAATTGTCCCACTCATAAATAGAGTTTGAGGCCACTGAGTGGTATGTTGCAGAAATGTATGCTGAACTATTATAAAGTAAAGCCATTGTATAAGTTAGAATTTAGTTGTTTTGTTGATTTGTTATAGGACAATACACAATCTACTATTACTCAACCATTATGGCTTATATGAGTAGATTATTTGTGGAGTAGTATGATGAAGGTGATTCATAGGTTAATTACATCATTTCTGGACAATTTTTACCATGGTCAAAATCATATGTAAGGTTACTATTTGACCCCCACCATCAATCTTTATTACTATTTTTTGCAATTGTTAATAATATTTTGAACTGGTCTTAAATCTAAATCTCAATATCAATGATTCATTGTGGTAAAGCTTGGCTTGAGAAACAAGTAATCAAGTAACGAGCTTCTCTAAATATTTTATAAATGAGCACAAATTCCAAACCATCTATTATGGGTTTAGGAAATGACAATAAACTACACTGCATGTGTAGGACATCTTACTACAAAAATTCAAAATATGAATTACATGGTTTCATTGGAGATATACTGCAACCCAACTATTTAGATCTACATAATATGCATGTTACACTATTCAAGTGTAGGCTAGTTGATCCTATTAGAGGTTAGGAGTATCTAAGATACCAACTTGTGGATGTTCTCCATTCTATAATTTAAAAGACACATGAACCATTTATTTTAGCCCGTCAAGCCATTCAGGTTTATTTCTCTAAATATTTGAGTATGAAACATTATTAAAATAAATAGAGTGAGGGTTTGCAAAATGAAAGCTCATCATCACTTAAGACACAATGGACAAATATCCTGTACCAACTAAAAGGAGAATATATCAACGTTCAATGGACAACCTTGTTAAATATTTCACTTTTACATGATCCTAATGAATTATCTTTCTTTTTCAATCTTGACAAGGCTAAAAATCGGACCATGGGCAACCTAAGTTCTAATAGGGATGTGGAAGACAATTTTGAGGAGTACAAGACATCAAAGGAAAAAAGGAAAATGATGAGAATGATATCAATAAAGTGAGTGACAATGATTTATGATGACGACATGAGTTTTTCTACTTTATTGATAAGTACATATATATTTGATGCATCTAGTGTATTTTTATATTTATTTTGCATTCTAAAATATATGCGGTGTTAATTAATTGTACTTTTAAAGGTTTAAAACTTTGTCATTTTAGGCAGGATATGTTAAATAAACATAGATAACATGTACAAGCAAAAACATAACCAAGTGACATCATGACTAGCACAAAAAAATGCTCCACATAAAAGGAAACATCCATTCCAATATCAAAAAGAGCAACTACAAACTTCATTAGGTCACGAGCATCCTTTTGGTCCATTTTATTCATTCTCAATGATTCATCTTCAACAAAATGGAGTAGGCACAAATAAGTGGGAAAGTTTTGGAACCTTTCTTATCCATTGGCATGGCTCTAGATGTCTTTATTCAAGGCTTTAGCTCATTTAGCTATGTATATCATAAGCTCACATAACTAGTCCCAATAATGCTAAGTATGTCTGCATTTCAATTACATGTCAATTCTAAGTTGTTGATGTTTTGTCCAATGCTTGTCCCGTAATTGTTCAAATTGTTGTTGTAATAAAGCAATTTGTCTTACTAGTGTCGATTACGCCTTCTTTGCTAGTGGATCCTGTATAGCATATGGACATGGCACTGATGTCAATATATCTCATAATGTGTGATCAGTGTCTCCTTAGATCAATGGCAACTCCTTTATCTTAAATAAGAGTTGTGATTATGTGTGGATGCTATAGCATCACTCATGGAGTTTCAACACATCATATGATGTCATTATTAATAATGCCTCCTACATTGAAATATAGGCCCTCCCTGATGCTATGTAGAATGACTGTCCATTCTCATTTAGTAGTGGAAGGATTATTAATAGTTTGAATCTTATCGGCTATAAAATATCACCATAAGCTCAATGTGTGGTCTATCTCACATGAGTTGAAAGAATTAATGCAATTTTTTATTTCCTATAACATTTTCTACCTCTTTTCACACCCTTTGATTTGAAGCAACTATAGAAATAGAGTATCATAAGGGTCATTAGAAAACCTAAGCAACCTATTGATCTTTTTGTATTGAACTTAACCTCCTTACCTCACATCCACACCTCACCATCTATAGCATTTGTTAGGTTCATGTAGAACTTTCTCATAAGGGGAATGACTACATTCTACTTCAATTGCAAGACAAAGGTAATCAAATTCCTCTTTGTGATGTTTGAACTGTAGTGTAGACTTCTTTTTATTTCTTTAGCAAGGCCTTGCTCAGAGTAAGAGTCTGCCTCAAGGTGACCTTGCCAAAATGATCTTATACTTTCAATGCAATTTTTTTCACAAAATACGAAGCACTTACACATTTCATCCTTGGACACATCCTTCATATACAAGATAAAATCAAACAATGTCTTTACCTCAAAACGACATCTTATCAAACACATTCTTTGCGTATAATGTAGTTGATGTACAAGAAATTATAGTGTAGTTGATTTACAATGAATTATGTAAATGCAATCCATCCATTAATTTGTGAACTAATAAACCAACCCTTAATTTATGCTCAATATTAAACTCTTTTAGGGAAAGATTAGCCAAAAAGTCGTTAATTGATTGCATATAAACTAAAAAAAAACATTATCCTAAAAAAGTAAACTAAGACCATAACCACAAAGTTCAAATAAATATGTAAAAATTCATACTTGATTAATAAGAGAATTCTTAAGATTTAAACAATGAAACACAAGTGATCCTTTGAATTGCAAATTAGTGGGAGAGAATCTTTGTTTTAGGTGAAGTTATAATGAGATGATTTCTCTGTCTTATAGAGGATGGTGTAGCTATTATCCACATCAGCAAGATAGTGGAGATGACGATTCCAATGAATTTGACAAGTGCGTTGTCTCAGTGTCAAACATGACAAAATTCTCTAGAGTTGGTGTTGTTTTCATTGTCGAGATGACAATAGAGAAGCCAACCTAGAAAACATTGTTAGGTTCCATTTTCCTTCCTGAAGACAACATGCCCAACAAAATATTTTAAAGTTGCTGTCTTCTTTTCCCATGGAGATGAGTAGAAAGATATAAAAACTCTAGAATATTTTGCAAGTTTCTAGATTCCTTTTTGAGCATGTTGTCAAGATAATGTGCTCAACAAAAATATAAAGTTAGCATCATCTTCTATCATCGAGACAAGTAAGAATACCTAATGCACAAAAGTTTTTGCAAGCTATGCAAACTATTTTTGTCATTTCATCAGCAAGACAACGACGAAGACGACAACACTAAACACGAAGGGAGATTTACAACCATTATCCCTCACCATTAATGAAATTATAAATATCCTTCCATTTTTAATAAATTATCATTACTCAACTAATTCCTGAAAACATTAAAATTGAGCACAAAAAGTGAACAAAATGATTACAAATATTCCCCTAATTTTGTTCTACATTGTAATGTTTTTTAAGAATTAATGCGGTAATGGCAATTCATTAAAAAATGAGGAAGATATTACTAATTTCAGTAAAAGTAAAGGATAACAGATATAAATTTTCCCAAAACAAATTAAGTTCCAAGATTCTACATTGAGCATGTTGTTATGTGATGTGCTCCATGATAGAATTTGTCCCAAACACAATTATATAGTAAAGGACTTAAAAATTTTCTTATTTTGTTTCCTCCTCCCCCCATAGACGCTAAACATCCTACATTAAATTTCTATCAAATTTACCCAAAAGAACATGGGCTTTATTTGTTTTTAAATTTTAGAGTGTGTTTTTAGGTGTTTTTACCTCGAGAATTGTATAAAAATAAGATAAAGAAGAGATAAAAAAAAAAGAGAATAATTAAGTCTGTATTTTTGAATGGTGGATAATTGTAAAACAAACGTGGCCATGGTTTTCTAGCTGTTGAAGCCCAAATTTTTGGTTTGGGTCTAAACTACAAATAATCTTTGTGTTTGGTGCATTCTCTTTTTTTCTGGTAAAAGAGTTTCATCTAATCTATACACTTTATTTTTCAAAATTTTTAATTTTAATATTCTTGTATCAAGATAAATTAGATTTCACCTAGTCTATACATCTTATTTTTTGAATTTTTTTATTTACTCTTTTTGTATGTTTCATCATGCAAAGGGATTTGGGATATTAATTTAATTTTTGTTGCTTTCATGTATATATAAATGCAACACTTTAGTTCAAACTAGGTTATTTATGTATGTTTAAATTATAAAAATGATCCTAGTATTTTTAATCATTTATGGTTTATCATTTTTTCATGTTCGGCTTATGGTGTTATTTGTAATCAATGAGGTTTACAAATTGTAAAAAGAAAACTATGCGTATTCATTGAAATATGACTTTTGGTTTTAATTTGTATCTATTAATTTTTTGGGTCTAAACTTAATGTATATTTCCTATGTTCAATAGAATTTTGGATATTGATTTATTGTTGCTAAATTATTTGAATAAATGCTGTTTAATTTTTCAAAGTTATTTATGAAAGTTCTCAAATGGAGTTGCTAAAGGTCAGCATCTATTTAATTGGTTTAGGATTTTTATGTGTGTGTGTATATATATATGTAATATGTAATTTGGACAATGACGCTAAAGAATGACTTTTACTATTTATTATGTATTTCTTAAATATTGCTTGACGAACTTTTTTGAGCTCGAGATTTTCTAAGAGAAGGGGTGGACAAAGGGATGTGGGTTTAGGATGGGATACCATGCTAACACTGACAACGAATCCCTCTCCTATGATATGGATATTTCACATATGTCAAATTTATCATTTGACTATTTATCTACTTTGACATATCATCATAACAAATTGTAGATATCCATAGAGGAGTCACATTGGTAGCCAAGGGTTCTACTTTACTTGACTCCATGTTCTCTATAGTAAGTTTTATGTACTAACACTATGAATTTTTGAATTAAATTAATCAAACCTCTATATTATATGTTCATCATAACTCACAACTTTAAACATAATATATTTCAGTGCCACAAAACATGTCACAAATGCCACTAAGTAATCACTAATGACTACAATGGTTTTAGATCCATTACACTAGTAACTCCTTAAAGAGTAGCAATTTTGGTTCAAATAGTTCGGAGTTAGTAATGAGCCATGCACTTTTGCTTGTCTAATTTTTATTAGTAAAATATTATCATACATTGGTAGATGTAGATGAAATGGGAATTTAAATGTGATATACAAAATGATGTTTTTGCTTCAATTGCTACAACTTGGAGATGCTTCAATATATGTTGAATTATTATTTACTAGCAATTTCATATTGGTGCAAAGTAATTTTTTGGTTAATGATGGAAATTTTTAATTATGTTTTATTTAACCAATTCACATGGAATAAGAATACAAGTAATTCTAAAAAAATTTACACAAAGCAAGGGCTTTAGAGAAAAAGGCTGAATGGATTCCACAAAAGAAGTGGGATGAGACTTCTGCCTTGTGGGTCCTTGATACCTTAGCGATTATGAATAAGAAAAATAGAGCAAATTGAGTTGTTGACCCTGCTTCTACATTGACCATCAAGGTGGTTCTATTTCAATGACCACCAACAGCAAACAATTGATAAATATATATATTGTAGGTTAACTTTAATTACTACAGTACTTACGACTTTCGTGTCAAGTAATTAAATATATTTTATGTTAAACCAGGAAGACCACAAACTCCACTTGAATTATACGAGTTTGGATGAATGCAATCTGAGAGTGGATTAGTTCTCATGCACAATTACTAGTAAGTATGTAATTTCAATATTAGTTAACTTTCAATATAAGTTTTTAAAATAGAGTAATTATTTGTCTATTTATATTATTTTTTGATGGAAATGCAAAAGCTTGAATGAGATTATAGTGTCATGTGCCTAGATGCAACCGATTCAAAAAGAAGGAACGCTTCTAGTCCCAACAGCAAAAACGTCATCCTGTCAACACTCATTGATTTAAAGATTGAAGCATTGCTAAGTATGAGGTCATAGGCCAAATTGCTCTGGCAGATTTCTCAGTCTTTTTGTTGTTCATCACCCACTAAACTCCACACCTAAACATTTTGGAGCAAAAATTATAGAACACCAAAGTAGAGTTACAAGACACAAAATCAAGACTATTATCAACCATGGCCATATTAGATCATATCATGCAATTGGTCACAATGAAAGTTAGCCTTGACTCAATGGATCTTGTTGGGCCTTCACAAAAAGAAGAGCATGATGGCAACAATGATATGGATAGATTGAACATGGATGATGAGTTCTTTCCATTTTTTTCACCTTTGATTTTTCTCTATTGTGAAGTTATTTGTATACACAATACAAACAATTGAAATTCCAATTTATATCAATGTTTAATCTTTCAAATGTTATGTAAAATTTATTTTATTTATGCATATTGTGCTAATTATAAATAATCTAGAATACATAATTTTTTATAGAATTAAAAAATAAATGTTAAGCCAAAGTTGCCTTAAAGTTGTAACAAAGTCATTTTCAAATCGTCATGTCAAAACCATCTCAAAAACTCATATTAAAGCTACCTCAAATGATTCATTCCATATTGTCATCCCAAATACAATATGAGGAAGTTGTGCCAAAATTATTCCAAATTAAGTTGCCTCAAACATATTTCGGAAAATTCATCCTCGATCCATTTTAAATTTATTATAAAAAGCGCCTCAAAATACAATCCCTAAAAATGCCATAAAAAAAACTGTTTTAAAGTAATTTTAAAGTTTTGTCTCAAATCAATTCCAAGCAACATCTCCTTTCCATCAATTGGAACAGTTTTGGGGAAAACTACCTAGAATTGTCTTAGTGTTGCCTCAAAATTTTTGTAATAGTTAGAGACAACAAAAGAGTTGCCCCTAATAAATTAGGAATGACTTTCTAAGAAGATTAACCTCAAAAGGCAGCCCCAAAATTGAATTCCTCTTTTAATGAACGTGGGGTAGTTTCAAAAATGAACATTTGTTTTAAAAAATGTATATCACAAAAATAATCTCTTGCTCATAATAGGATAGTTAAATATAAGTAACTACTTTTGAGGATACAATATAAGCTTGTACAAAATTCTCTCTCTCTTGTCACCTTGGGTAAAAGTAATTGGATTAATTTCACAAATCATCTCAAGTTATTAGTTCCTTATTTCTCAATTTTTAATATTTAATTCCAAATCTTGACCAACATGTTCATAAATTTTTCTATGCATAATAATTTTTAAAATTCATATAAATCAAATACCAATCTACATAATCAATCTAGATTGTTTTAAATTGTGAGAAATTTTAAACCATACAAACAAAATATTTCTTTTCAACTTGATTGTTTTTTCTTTTTTTCACGAATCGCAGGGTATTTAGAGTCACTGCAAAACTTATCATAATTTTGTCATTTGTATTGATATATTGAATCATTATTGTCCAATTAAAAATTTATTTGATAATTTATATTTTGTGTTGATGATTTTGCACTAAAATTTTTATGAGAATTCGACCGAAAGACCAACAAACGTAATGGAATCCACTTCGTTGGTCCATCCAAGAACTGCATTGAAGGAAAGATGCATGATAACTTAGCAATTTTAGCAGGGTTCAAAGCAGTTGAATGTTGTTCCATTGAGTGTAGCCTACATAACAAGCAGATGTCAAGTATTGAACTTATTTGAAGAAAACCATGCTAGAGATGAAATCAATTCACCTACTTATTGCAACGAAATTCAGAAGTCCAACGGTTAAACCAGTCGTCTGCCAAAGCCCCATGAGAACAAAAGTATCTTTGCTTATGCTAAACCAAAAGCAACGTAGAGTTCAAACTTACAAGTCATAACATTTTTGGCATTCCTACAAATGTAAAAAGCACAGAAATTTCCAATTCTTCTGGAGTAAACCTTGCAACCTGAGAAATGTGTTACGTTTCAATCCGTCCCTTTTGAGCTGCATTACATACATGGACATTTTTTCACATGATGCTGGATCTTTGACTCTATGTAAACAACTTGCATGGTTTCTTCATAGCCAAAGAATCTTAGAATGTTTGAATTTAATGATAACCAGATGGACAGAAAAAGAAATATTGCCACGTTTGAGATCATGCTCAATTGCCAAGTCATGAAAATAGATTTTCAGGTAACCATTGCCGCCAACAGATACTGGTTAAAAGTGCAGGAGAGCTCTATATCATTTTCGTGGGGCCATGTCACGAGGAGTTGAGATTTCAGCATGCCTGTGTTGAAGACCACCTGTGACAAGAACAACTGACAATGAAAACTTTAACAGGGAATGAGTGTAGCAATTCGGGTGTGTGCATATTACAGCTCCACAGATATGAGTTGCAGAATACTTGATTGCAAATAAAGACAGCAAGATTGAGGAAAAAAGTTGTAAGACTTGAAATAAACTTGAAATGATAAGCATATATCTCACTCATCTCAATTTAGTTATATTAGAGAAGGTGCCTGAGAGAAACACTGGCTTAAGAGTTAATGCAGTAAACCCATGTCGAAGTAGCCCCGTTTGTTCAGCTTCTACTGCTTGCTTCAAGCATGCAAAACCATCTAAACGACAACTTAGAAGTTTCCTCTTACACTGTCTGTTGAACAGAAACCTCAAGTTCGCACTCCACCATATTGATGGCTGGCTTAGCTGAAGTTACCCCATGCTGCCGCCATACTGTATGCATTAACTGGGAACTGAGATTAGCATTCTTCATGTTTCCAATAGAAGTTTACGGTCAGAAGTACCGAAGTTGACAGAATTTACCTCAGCCATTCCTTTCCATTATTTGGATTCACCAAAAAACATGCGAAGTATCAAAGTTGACAGAATTCACCTCAGCCATTCCTTTCCATTATTTGGATTCACCAAAAAACATGTGAAGTATCAAAGTTGACAGAATTCACCTCAGCCATTCCTTTACGTTACTTTGGATTCACCAAAAAACATGCACATGGACACCCTTTGATTCTCTGAATATGGGAATAGATATCAACAGATAACCCAATAATGTCTGGTAAGTCTAGAAACATGAAATAGGATGATCAATCCATTCTCATTACACTCAAATCCCCACCAAAAGTAACATTAAAAAAAGAATAGTTCCAATCTTTCCATACTCTGAACTTGCAGTGAGCTGCCACCTACAAACACACCATTTTGACCAAGTATCTGGTAAACCACCATTTCCATCATGCCAAACCCTGAAATGCTTGACCTTGTCAACGTTTACTTCGTCTCATAAATAATCTTGTTCTCCGAAATCTGAAGTAAGTGGTTGAAAATAGGTGAAACTCTTAACACAACAGCTACCCCAATATATCTTAATCACCACACCCACAATACTTGTGTGCAATGATGCATGACCTGCATTCATGGTAATCTGTTTGTGTTTGTACAGTCTGATTATTTCCATTTTGGAATGTCCACAGACGATATTTTATCTCTTAATATAGAATTTTTCTCTTCCAAAGTGCACTTTCAGTTTAAGTAATGTGTGATTTCACTTATGGCAACACATATGTTGATTGCTTTTCCAATCCTTTTAACTTCTTCTCCAGACACACATGAGATGTTATCAGTTGATGTACACACGCACAAGAAGAATCAATAGTAAGTTATCATATTGGATATTCAGGTAAAGATTTGGTTTAATTTATTTTGCTTCATAGATTAACTAGTTTCTTGAAAACAACAATTTTATCCAATCCAGACTCTCTGCTTTGTGCAGTAACCCTACCAGCCAACACCCACAGCTAAGCTTCCCACAATCACTCGCCCACCCTCCTTTCAGTTCCTTACCAACCAGTGTTTACCCCTGACCACCCTCCAGAAGGCAACTTTCTGAAGAGTTGCTCTTCCACAGTCCGCCTACCTAGCCCATCAACCCCTTGCAGTGCTGCCCCTTCTCTTTGAAGCCCTGTGCCCTGCCCCCAACCCTAAAAGGTAACAAGTAGCTTGGACCATAATTTGCAAAATCTTCTCTAACACTGTTGTCATTTGTTTCCTCCAACTCAAAATCATCTTTAAAATTAAAACTAAAACATTGCAAAACACCTGTGCTTGGATGCAAATTTAAGGTAATTTTGCATCATACAACATACTTACTTTCAAACATACTTCCTATTAAAATAACCTTTTTTATTTCTTTCTATCTCCTACTTTTATCCTATTCTTAAATTTTCACACTAACTTTCCTCCCCAACAAAATTTGCATCGAAACAAAGCCCAAATTTTTTCTTTCTCATGTATATATAAAGCAATATTTAAAATACAAATCATTATCTATTTACACACACACATATATTTATATTTAACTATTTATACTATTTCAAAAGCATATTTAACAAACTAACCTGAAATAAATTTTTTTGGCAAAATAGCCTTAGTTGCCACAAGACAGTAGTTCAGGGTTCAAGGCATAGGATTTTAGAAACAGTCATCTTAAACAGTAAAATTACAAAAACTGTAAGTGTGTGTGTGTGTGTATGCGTGTGTATACAGATGGCGGTTTAGGGTTCAAGGCATATGATCTAATAATTTACCTGGTCTTGAAATCAGGTGAATGCGAGATCGAGGTCCGTCAAACATCCAGCTATCTTCATCAAGGGACTTAACCTCTTTGTTGAGTTTGGCCATTAAATCAGACTTGAGAACTGAAAAAAAGGAGGAAGTTATTCACGTCTCCTGTTTTAGAATTATCAAGAAACAAAGAAGGATTGATCACATCACAGTTTTCCACTGTTTGACAATTTAAAATTGTGATTGTTGAATGTCTTGTAAAGGATCTAATTTCAGCACAAACTCCTGTAGAACATGCTTAGTGTCTTACCATTTATTCCATATATTAGTGTCATGAGAGTTAGGAATTTATACAGACAATTGAACCATCTTGGCTACAGAAAAGAAAAGAGATATTGGCCATTTGGAGAACCTTTTGGTATGGGGCATGTCGCCTTTGCAGCTTTACAGGTAGCCTGCCCTTAAAGCAAAAAGTTTCTTACCATCAAAATATAAAATTTCTACCCATGGTATGGAGTTTCCGTGTTTCCTCTTATTTTGATACATATATACAAAAATATACTCAGTATGGCTTATTTCATTCATGCCAAAAAATTGTCATTCTTCTGCACGAAATGAACTAACTTTGGAGCTGGTGAAGCTAAAATAAAGATCATACATCGGCCTTACTCTGATAGAGAAAAATAGGTTAGTGTCAACAAGGTGAATTTGAAGGATCACAGTTTATAAAGTGAAAGTGGAATAAACAACCATGTACTGCTGATTCCAAAGTTTTTTATGAATGTTTCCTGAGTCAGTCGTCCATCAACATGGAATAAATGGAGTTGAATCTATTAGTCTCATCAACATCCATTAGCATCTAATTCTGTTTTCTAGTTAATTACAGCATTTAGGTAGAGTATGTAGGAGTGCAGCGTAGTCTAAAAAATTAATGTATATACTGGTTACTGCGTTATAATACTGCGTCATGTTGGAAATTGAATCTTTTAGTTGCATCAACATCCATTAGCATCTAATTCTGTTATCTTGTAAATTACAGTATTATGGTAGAGCACATAGGAGTGCAAATTAGTCTAAAAAATTAATGTATATCTTGGTTACAGCATTATAATACTGCGTAAAGTTGGAACTTGAATTATCAAATTAAGTGCAAAAAAACTGTTCACTCGTGGGGGATAGCAACAGACAAGTTTTGGCATCGGCAGTTAAAAGGCACCAGTCGGGTCCGGGTGTTACAATCACATACTTGTATTACGTGTACACATGAATGGGGGTCTAAATTTGGAGAGCAAGACCAACTCGACGTTAGAAAATAAATAGAAAGGGAAACAAGAAATGAAAAACAGTTGCATGTATGCCCCTAATCGAATCACTGAGAACCGAAAAAGATAATACACGTAGAGCAAAAGCGGTACAGATTATCAATGCGTCCTTTTGTAACCAAAAATTAATTAATGACCTACCAAGAAGAGCTTGATCCCTGCGATCTTGAAGGGTGGTTAAATTAACGTCCGCCGCCGCCGACGCCGGTTCATGATGTATATGATGATCATCATCCACCGTCGACAACGACGCCACCGCCACTCCGGCCGCCGACAAGCCCCCGCTGCTCATTGTCTCAGCCAAATGCAATACCAAAACTCCAAAACTTCATGTGGTGTTTGTGTGTGTGAATATATTATATAATAAATTTAAATTAGGGCACCATTGGGGTTTTAATTCTGAACCGTTGATTTCTTAACCTTAGTCACGTGGCGCTCTTAGATATTGCTATTTTCAGACCGATCTCAGGGCCATTGCTATATCCCCGGGTGAAACTCGTATAACCAGTTTCTTCATTACTTGATGAACCGGGTTTGTGTTTTTTTCGTCCTACTTCTGGCATTTCTTCGTGGGATCTTCAATTTATTATCTGATCTTGCATTAACGTTAATTATCAGCATCTATAGTTAGAATATTTGATTCATAGTAACTGATATTCTTGATTTCTGTTTCCAAAACTCAATAATGCATCCCGAATTAATTTTCCCGACTGGCCTTGTTTAGGTTTTGGGTGCCAAATTGGGTTTTGTTTAATCTGATTCACGGGATTCATGACATGTGTCCTAGAGTTTAGCAATTGATTTTTGCTATCGTTCAATTACATTCCCTTGCCCTTTATCCAATCTCAGATGTGCAGATGGAAGCTCAACTATACCCTGCGCAAAAGTATTCGATGACGCAATCTGCAGTGCTGTTTCTTATGGTGGTCGGATCTTATGTGCAGGCTTCCAGTTATGTGAGGGAACCACTGAACCTCTTTCTTGCTACATTGTTGAAATGTAGACGATGTGATTTGTGCCTGAATCTTGGTTGTTTCATCTTATCATTGGGTTCATAATATATTCCCAAATTGAATGCAGTGCGTGTGATTTCTTGTTCTAGTAGTATGATTTGTATTCTGGTGAGGTTTTGTTGATTTCTACATTTTGCTTTTGCAGGGGCAGACAGGTTACATGGAGAAATACATTACAAAAACTTATTTTGAGAAATATGATAGTTTGATGAATTTGGAATTCGACAATTTTATAGCAAATGAAATCCGACATCATTTGTGCAAAGTAGTCGAACGAGAGAACTTTGTTACGCCCAAACTGTCCCATCTACGTCGAAGTATTATTGGTGAAGGTTCTCATCGTCGCCTATCTTCATCTATTGTCTTTAAGCTGCAGCCTGAACTCAAATCCTGGTTGACCGCACATGCTTGTGAAATCATAATCATTGAAAGCCTGCCTCCTGGAGTCTTTGCTGATCCTTTTGAGCTGCAGCATCTTGTCCAGCGTGGTGGTATATTATCTTTACAGTAAGGAATTTTTGCAATTGCTTTTCCTAGATTTAGGTTTATTTGCTCTTTGTTTTTTGTTGCAGTGTTCTCCAGTGCAGCCGTCTTTGGTGATACAAATTTAGAACTACCCTCTTTCCGCTCAAACCTATCGGCTGTTGAAATAATTATTAGCATTGCTTCTAAAGTGATGTCAAGATACACAGACGATTTGGCAGTCTACCTTGAGGTTCCATTACATGCTCGATATCAAGTACGTTTATTAGGAACTGAATTTTTATCAACTAAAAGCAGCATCCATGTAATAGTGTTTCTCTTTTAGATATTAGTATTTGATAATCCGTTGGTGATAATATGTGATTGAACACCTTATTAAACAACCTGTTTCAGCTCTCTTTACCGTATTTCATTTTCATGATTGTATGTCTGTGATAAAGACTTCACCTTTTTCTTCCATGCTCATTAATAGGTGTTTTCTGGATCTCTGAATTCATATATTTATTTCTTCTTGTTTTACATTTTCCTTTCTCATGAGTCTCTCTCTTGATTTGATAGCCTTTAGGACATGATTTTTCAAGAGTTGAGTTTGGGCAACCTCATATACTTATAGGCTGCAGCCTTGAAGGAAATGTACTTAATAGAACTTGCGTATTCATGCCCACTGGCTATATTTCGGACAACAAAACTAGTCCCGCGACATGGGAAATACCTTGTGGAATCAAGGAGCATACAGGAGTTGTATCGGCTGTTACTTTTGGCTTTGCTATTGTCTGCACTTTGCTTATTGTACTGACATCTGTTTTGTATTCAGATTGCGGAGTGTCTAGCAAACTCAAAAATCAATGATATGTTTCTGTACATCTTCTGAGTAACGGACATTCTGTAAATCTTTAGCTACGGTGGAAAACTGCTCTCTCTCTCTCCTCTCTCTCTCTGCATCCCACCATCTTGGGTCCATGCTAAACGTGCTCTCCTCTGTTTATGGTTAACTTTTTGTCAATAATGAGGATATAGTTAGTGTATTAAGCCTAAAGCATGTTTTCTTCTTGATGATGAAACTTCTAGTCCATAATGAGAACGTTATCCACCTTTCCCAAGTTTGGGGTTGATGTGCGAGATCTGTAATATGATGTCTGGCAACTGATCCAATGTAATGCCAAAGAAAGGACTGGCCTCTTTAAGATAAGACGAAGAATGGACAACTCGGCAACTCTATTTTAGACACGTAATTTTTTGTTCAAATTTTTGATTCAAAAATTGTTTGGAGTCCCAAGATTTGGTCTGTCAAACTAGAATCATTAAGTAGGAGCAAGTTAGATATTTTTATTTCTTTTCTTGGCATAAATTTAGTTTTAATCCACCTCCTTGATTTTGGTCCAAACTCAACTAATCCTTTCAAGTCTCTTATGTGGCAGACACTTTTTCCCACATTCCATAAGAACACACGCTCTATGTATACAGTATCCTCATTCGAAAGTGACAACTGACATTATGCACTTGCTGTTAAAAAAGCCTCATGTTTGCTGGCACTATTGCCAAAACACACAAGTCACAGTTTTCACAACCTCTATTGAGTTTTTCAACAACACATAAGATGAGATTGAATTAGAATCAGAACACTGGTCAAGCCACTTATCAATGCTACAATTTGTGGTTTTGATCCAATTCTTGATTGCCTTTGTAACTTTGTTACAATAAACAAAATGTTGCAAGTTTGTTTGTAGTTCAAGCTTCAAGGAATTTCTGATGATTCCTTTTAGTTTGAAATAATTATAGCATCTTGTCTAGAGAATTAGTTTAATTACGAAATGACCCTCTGTGACTTGAGAAATTGCACTTGCCTCTTTGGAGGAATATGTGTAGTTAACTATTAGAGCCAATCAAAGACCAAATCATTGAAAATTGACGATATCATCCGAAAAATGGCGTGAACATCCAAATATGCCCCTTGCTTGATTTATTCGGGGTTTGACTAATTTTGTTGTATTAAAATTCCCTTGCACATGTGACATGAATGTGAGGGTTGTCTATTAGTAATCGAAATAAAGTACAAGTTATTTTCTATAACAGATTTAATAAATTACTAAACTATTTGTTGGAAATTAAGAAAATGTCGAAAGAATTGATTTTAATAAAGCTTGAATTAACTCTATTAATTGGAAGTTTAATAACAAAATATCAAAATACAATTTTAAAATATCTTAGCAATTCATAACTTTGGCACCAACTGTTAGATTTTAGTATGTAAAACATAACTTATTCAATATGAAAATCTTACAAAACAATCAGATAGCATAAACAACATAACAAATTTCTTTGTCAATTTAAAAATAACATGAGAATTATATTGTAGCCATATTTTTATTCACACAATAAAATTAGTCTGACAATGACTCGATAAAACAACATGAAAAAAAAATATATATATATATATATATATATATATATTCAAATCATTCATTAACTTGTAAGAGCCCAAATTCAGTATATGAGAAATGGATCAAACCTAAGTTCAATTTAATGAAGAAAAAATCAATATCAAAACCTGACCAAAACTAGTCTTAAAAACATATAAATTTTAACTATCTTGAATCACTGTTAATAGCTTCTTGTAATATCAATTATACTATTAAAATTAAATTAGCAAAACTAACTTCACAATGTAAACTAGTTTCCCACAGCGTCAGCTTTACCACCAACACATGGACTAGCACCAAAGCAAGTCCAACAAAGTTAGTTCACAAATAAGACCTCTAGCCACACCATTTCCAACAGCATACTGAGAAATTAAAGATGTTAAACTGAAAAAAGCATGTGTTCTACAAAACTTCCATCAAATACATTACTAAAAGCTAAATATGAGGTTAAAGAACTGAATAATCCATTAAAATCAATGAATGTCAAAAATAAATTTATCAAACTTCAAGCATATTCAGAAAGGTCCTATGTTTAAAAATTTAAGAGGCATGAAATTTCTCTCGTGTAATGAAAAGATAGTAGTACATCCAATGATGTTCTTCCTTGTCTATCAAACAAGAAGGAACAACTTCACCACAATTTCAATGCTTTCCTTCAACACGAATCAATAAAGAACTCCAAATGCCACAAGATACTTTTATTTTCTAGGTCTAACCACAGCCCACTAAAGCCAAGAGTTGTGTTTGTTTTTATCCTTAAATGTGCATTTTTAGGTTTATTTTTCACTAATTATATAAAAATATGAAAGAAAAAAAGAATATTTAAAAACATAGTGATTAAAATGTGTGCTTTTATTTACCAGAAAGTAAACGAACAAGGCATAGAATTCTTCAAGAGATTATCAAAACTTCAAGATTCAACGCTAACTTCTCTTCTTACTAAAAAAGAGGGAAAAATTAACTCAATAAATTAAGAACAACCTATAGCCCAATGTGAATTTCTTTCTTTATACACTCCTAAATGTTTCTTTCTATCCTCTTGAAAAAGTATTCAGTTCTATTTCAATCTCATTTATTCTCCATCACAAAATGCAACTTTTAACCATTCTATTTCTTAACTCATTAATAAACACTAGAGAGGAAAATAGGGAAAAAGAAAAAACACACGATGATGCATGTCCATCATCGTCATTGTTTCTTGTAGTATATAATAAATGGGACTACCTATTGCAACTAATTGTTGACTCTTGGTTTACTTAGTGTGAGAAAATAAGGTTTTGCATTGCCCTTAATTGGATTCGAAGACAAGAGATATAAGCGTTTTTAGATGTATAAATACATTTATGTTTGTGTATATTATTTGTAGTATGCAAGTGCTTCCTATGTCCAACTTCTCATTGAATTTTATTAATTAAAGTAAAATAGAAATTGTTATGAATCAAAAAGTGTGTATAGCATCTCCTTCTTGTTGGTTTATTTATTATGCATTGTAGCATTATTACTATCCATTGGTTTAATGTTATTTGCAGTTTTATTTGCATTCTTACTTCGTTAGTAAAAGAAGACAAACAACACCATCTCTTGCGAAGAAATCAAACTGTAAAGATATTAAGGTATGATTTAACTATTTGATAAAATTAAATATTGTTTTACTTTATTGTGTTGTCTTTGTTGTATTTTTGTACTTAAAAATATGTACATATGAAAGTTATTCAGGTTACATAAATTTAAGTTGCATGTTATGTTTAATTATCTTAAAGATATTCATATGTTCATGTTCATGTTTAAATTATGCTATGAATGATAGGCACACGCGCGCGCGGGCACACACACACACACATATGTGTATGTGTGTATGTATATGTTATGTACGTCTGTTCTCTTGCACTGTTTTTTAACTTATTTATGCTTTATTTAGTCCAATTGATTTAAAATATTGTGAGTTAATTGTTATATTATTTGAATTAATTTGGTAGCAGCTTTTTTTCTAGTTTTGTATAAATAATAAATAATAGTAACAATTAATAGAAGATAAAAGAATTTTGAATTTTGTAATTAATTATTAGCTATAAATAATTATATGTAGACTATAAATCAAGCATTAATAATGAATGAGTAAAAATTGTTATGCATAAGTAAATAATTACTAGATATAATTAAATATCAACAATAGGTTTTTTACAGAAAATAATTATTCAAAAATTAACTATACATTAAATATTTTTATTATATATTAAATAATCTCTTTATCATTAAGAAATAGAAATGAAAAAAATAATTTTTTTTAGGAAGACTAAAATATATTCAAAATATTTTAGACAAATTTTTAATGTGCAAGTATTAATTATTAATTAATAGTTACATGTAACCAATAAGTATAACTAATATATAACGTGTATTGTAAAATATAAGTAATTATTTTATGTAATTAAATATTATTAATAGTTTGATTTTGTAATTAATAATTAGTAATTATAAATATAAATATAAATATCATTTATTCGTATATTTATTCAATCAAATTTTATCATAAATAAGAAATAATAACAATATCTAGTAGGAAGTAAAAGGAAAAAAATGTATAAAAATATTTATAAAAATTGTATAGAAATTTTATCCATGCTTATCAAAAAATAATTAACATACATAATTATAAATAATATTACATTAAATTATATATTTAAATTATACTTATGTGTATGTTTGGATGCAATTTATTCAACAACATAATTTTTTATTATGTCAAAAATAAGAGTACTAGTAAGGTAATTTTTTTGAGCTCATAATTATACTATTTGTAATGATAAATATTTTGGTCAACTACAAAACTTTAGTTGATAATTCTTTGTAAAGATATGTCAATTAGAATAAACTACACAAAGATCATATTATATTAGGGTGGTCATATCTTGCAAGATGGGAATTATGTTAGGTATGATTGACAATCACGGGCAGTGGATATTATTAGTAGCGACATTAGTCTACCGCAACTATTTGCAAGAGCGTATCAACTGAGTGGTATTGATTGTTAAGGGTATGAACTAATAGTGTATATTCTATTTGTACTTAATCACCGACATAGGCCTTAGAGAACGACTTTAATAAAGCTTGATTCAAATGATAATTTGAGGTTTTGTTTAAACTCCACTAATCAATTACACTTCTTCAAGCTGTTTGTGAAGTTTGAAGCCTTGATATTAAACAAGGGGCATCGAAGTCCTCTAAATTTGGAAGATGAAAATTAGAACGAGAATGTCAATAAATTACCTGCAATAACAAAAAACACTTGTGGTAATGGGGGTTGAGGACATATAAGGGCTAGGAATACAATGTGGGACCTATTTACCATACTTAGTAGACCATAGGAGATGAGGAAGAGGATGCAAACACAAAGAAACAATTTGAGCTGTCAATATAGGTTGACCCATTGAATGCATATAACAATAGTTTTGAATAAGATTAGAAAGCCAAAAATGCCTCATTGGACAATGATGCTGGAGATGGTAATGAGGTTAAGGATGAGTATACGATTGTCATAGTACTATCGGGGTCATGTGCAAAGCAAGATGAAACTAGCCCTATCTAGTCAACCTCATATGCAGAGTGATACATTAGCATCATGATACTTGTCGATTGAGTTCTTATAGTATGTACCTATTGATTGTAACCAAGATACTATAGATATTCCAACAGGTGAACGGGGTCAAGTCTATGTAGAGGATAGTGGGGAGTTAATTGTGGAGATGAACTTTAAGAACAAACAACATGTTATTGTGGCTATTAAGGGGTACTTATTTAGCATGCCACAACGTGAATATAAAATTGTGAAAAGCACCCCGAAAACATGTAAAGTGAAGTGTAAGCATAACATGAGTAACAAGCATTACAAGTGGGGATTACATACTCCATTGAAACCATTTTTGAGAAACTGAATGATTACCAAGTATAAGGGTCCACACAATTATTTCCCACAATATTAATGAATTACAGAAATCTGTACAAGAACACTATAGCATGGCTACTTATAGGGATACTGTAGTGAAACCAATCATATGAGATCAAATTTATAATGCAGACAATAAAAGATAGATATGGATTTGAAATTACCAATGCTAAGACTTAGCATGGGATGAGGTGAGATTTGGAGATGGTTTGCGGAACATGGGAGAGTTCAATTCAGAAGTTGTTTACATAAATAATTCATTTTCCAAAATATAACTTGGGGATGATTATTGGGTGACATAATGGCGAAATTGGCGCATGCACCCAGTACACATTAGGATATTCATTTTGGGCCTTTAAACTGCGCATGGATCAATTTTAGCAATGCTATAATGTCATTAGCATTGATGGGACCCATTCATATGCAAAATATCAGCATAAGATGCTCATTGCAGTGGCCTTAGATGCAAACCATAAGGTATTGCACCTGATGTTTGCCATTGTTAATAAGAAGAGCTCAAACTCCTAGCATTGATTTCTTACTTTATTGAGCTAGTACATGGTGCGAAAAAAGACCCCCACTTTTGATATCTGACTGTCATGTTAGTTTATTAGCTATTATAAAACAAGTTCCTAATTTTCAACCACTTGACAGAGTTAACCGAACTCTGTGATGTTCGAGGCACATGTGTGCCAACTTTAAGAATGTCTTTAACAGCCAATCTTTAAAGGACTTATGTTGGAGGTCAGGCTCTAAGCATGAAATCATCTAATTTGATAGATGCATGGTCAAGATAAATAGAATAAATCTTGATGCATATAATTGGCTGATAGCAGTTAACCATTTAAAGTGAGCTTTTGCACATAATAGGGATGGCGAGGCCACATACTGATGACCAACATTGCAAAGTTCCTGAATGGAGTGGTAAAAGGTGCATAGCAACTCCTTATTATATTTATTGTGCAGCTTACATTTGAGCATATTGTTATATTCTTTCTGAATAGGTTGACCGCTAACACAAGCATGCAGGCAAAGGGCCGTGATTGACCCACATGGCCACCTAAGATGTACAAGAATGTAGAATAAGAGTCTGTTAGACACACTTCACAATTGATTAACTAATGAATCTTGTTAGCAGTGCGTGCACTATGTTCCAGTGCAGTCGTCATGAGACTAACTATTCTATGAGTACTTGGCAGTAGGAGTGCAATTATAGAAAATGGGGTGCATATGGAATTCCATGTTTTCATGTAATGCATATTTCTCAAATATATCATGTGAATCCTAAGGAACTTGTGAGCCACTATTCCTCTTTTAACCAATGGCTGGCCACATATGTAGAACAGTTTAAAGCCACGTGGAGAAAAGAGTATTAGGACCTTCCACTATTTGCACTAGTGCAAAATGCAAAGCATTGGTAGGTTTGACAAGGATGGGACCTGACGACATATATGCATAATGAGATAGATCATGGTCGAGTGCGAGCCAAGTAGAGAATGCATCGTGGAGAGGCCAATCTTAGCACATCAAGTTCACGGCATTGATCATAACATTTTTTGTATTTATATAAAAAGTATTTATTTATTTTTGATAGAGGCCGTGTGTGATGTTCGAATCATTTTTTCATTTGTGATTTTTTTTTTTTTTTTTGCATTTACTCGTGATATGTCTTTGCATGTATGATATTTCATGCATGTGCGCTAAGATTATTCCATTTGATGCATGTAAGTTAGCATTATTTTCTATTTGCTATCCACTATTTATATGATGGTTACATAATTTAACATAGGAATTCCTTCAAGCCTAAATAACAATAATTCCTACAGATAACAATAAACTGAATGGATAATTTACTTTTGCTATAATTTCTACATATAACAATAATTCCTTCAAGACTAAATAACAATAATTCCTACAGATAACAATAATCCTTCAAGCCAGTAAGCTAGGACTATTGACGATTGAATGGACAATTTACTCTTGCTATAAATTTGGCAAATATTCAACTAGTTTACTATATTTTCTAACCTAAATAAACATTATTCAACTATCAAGATGTCCACTAATCCCTATATGCACCCCAGCCTGATTGATGGATAATTACTTCACTTGCAGTCGAAGCATCGCTCAAAGGATGTGTGTGTAGGATATATTGATGTTACAGTGGAGCCGATTGCACCCAATAGCTAATAGACAGGGTGTGGAGTGGTTCGCCATTATGTATTACACATTTTGCTCTACATCAGCTTGTATAATGTCTATAGATGTGGCACCATACTATTAGATCATCATCCTCATTATAGCTTTTATTGAGGGATGGCGTTGGGAGATGAACACATTCCATTTCGTGCTAGGTGAGACAACTATTACTCTTGCGAATGTAGCACTTATATGGTATTGGCCGATCACTAGGAAGCCTTTAACAGACTCACAATTAAGAAGGCACACACATGGAGTGGTAGGATATGTGCGAGGAGGTCTTAAGGTGACAACTAGATATTAAGCACTTCAAAGGTGCCACTATAAGCTTAAGGAGGATTTATTTACATGTTCGTGATCGCCCTCTAGGCACAGCTAGCTCACAGTAGAGGTGAAGCAATAGGTAGTTGGGTTTACGATACTTATATTGAGTGTCACTGTATTCTTCGATTCATCATAGAATCAGGTCAAGTTGTTGTACTTATGCCATCTTATGCATTAGAGTTGCATACCATTGTAGAGTTGGAGGAGTACATCCTTAATATGTCTTTACTGAGAGCTATATGTTACATGCATGTGAGAGACATCTACAGTTATGAGGCCAGATTTACTATTACAAGTAGATGTCTGAATGATCATGCACATATTGTCATTACTTTTATCCTCACTTATGAGAATATATTGGAATTCTACATGTAAATTTGTATGTAGATATGGGTTTGGTCATGCATCCTAGGCTTAAGCCCACATCTATCAGGATAGCAGTTCCACATAGGACCTTTAGTGTTGTATGGAGGCATTGCAGTACCAGCCACACCTTACAGCTCTGTGTACATTACTTTATGCATATGTTTTATCCATTAATTTAATTTTAATCATTTTGATGCATTTGTGTTAATAACTGCACTATTTGTGTATCGTTAAGTAAACAAGCCCTAAGCTGTAATTGATTGAGACTAGGAGCAACAACATACACATAATCTTAGAGAATTTAGACTTTGAGCTTAGGTCCAGGTATGTTAGTAATTTGGATTAACTATCATTCGACATTGCATATGGCACATTCATCTAACATTTTCACATTCTACAATTACCCAGTTTATGTGGCACTCCTACACACTTGAACTCTATGCATTGTTACTACCATTTATTAGGCATGCAATGCAGATGTACTGAGGTTCATTGATATATTACAATGTGGTTAAGATACATCACAGAAATCAGGCGTTACTCTAGTTCGAGATGCAGTAGACTATCCCAAATGAACCCCAAATTTAAGAAGATAGTCTCCACACAATTAACTGTAGGGATAGTCGAGGTAAGGATAGGGAGAAATATCCCCTGACTACATTGTTATATAGAGGGGTTGAGTGAGGATTATTGAGGAGGTCCCTTACGACAATCATCTGTCCTACATCGTTCACGAATACCCTAGGTGGTATCACCCTGTCACTCCATACATCATTAGTCCTACTACGATGTTTGTTGAAACTAGGTTTTAGCAAGAAGATCAGGGTTAGATTGAATACATGTCACATGCCTATTCATTCCATTACTCATTTTATTCCGTCTATATAATAGTAAGCAATGGTTTTTGACACTTTACTATTACTGTAGGTCTGTAAATTGCAAGAGTTATGGCTGTCGCAAGACATGAACATAGTAGACAATGTCATCAGACTTAGTGAGGACCGTATGACAAGATCGTTCGATTGGTATGCCCAATGGATGTTCCGCCCTTTGACTCAGCCTTGCATGTGCATAAGCAGACATCAATGAACATGCCTGTGCCATTGTCGCTTACACAAGACATGCCATCCTCCTTGCACCATTCAGCTCCTCCCCCTAACATGTTACGACTTCCAGACAACGTCTACATTTTTGCGCCTCCAAACCCACACTCATACTCACCACTTACCATCATATTTATATAATGCAAAGTACATGCCAAAAGAGATATAGTGTGGCCTTGCCAATATGGCATTAGGGTATGCAGAATGCTATACACGGGCCTTTAATATATTGCTTGTTCCATAGGAATATAAGGAATCAAACTCAAGGATGCAAGACAAGGGCCCATCTTCACAATTTTAGGCACCTCATCAGGATGTAGATAACAGGCATGCAAGTGACCAAGCTCCTCTAAGACGTCGTCAAGTAGTGCACCCCCTTGCATATGGGACAGGGGATCAACACCACTAAACCCTGCATTTTGCCATGTATAGTTGTCGTCAGGTTTTTTAGTATTTTTAGAAGTTCTTATCAATTTTTTATTGTGTAACACAAAACTTCAATGTTAATATATTTCACAAAATTGATTACTCATAATAAATGTATTATATATATTGCTCATGGCAATAAATGAGAAAATACAAGTGTGAAGAACTTATAGAGATAACTAATACTATCATGCATAAAATACATATTGCAATGCATATGTTTGTCGATGATAACATTTTCATTGAAATGGATCACAACCTAATAGGAGGCATACATGACCAACATCAGATGAGAGTAATTTATTCATTTTCATCAGACGTGTAATAGTCTAACTTATACTCTAAACAAGATAGAACGTTCCAAATTCTATGGCATGCTAGTCTATGACCTTGGGTGAATGTAACTTCTTCAGCTAACCTAAGCATTTGATAGCTATAGCAAAGCGCTAGCATTTAATTGTTTTTGTCTTATCAGTCAAACAACAAGTTCATATGTTCACACCAAATTTCTAAGGTCTTAGAGATAGTGGACCAATAACTCGAACTTCTCTACCCTATATTTCCATTCTCTCCTTAGACTATAATAGTACTCAATCAGGTCATCATTAACAAGAAGTATATGATGGTCATCTCTTTGTGTAATCAACCACACCCCTCTCACCTTGGAATTTAGATAATCACCTATACCTAACAACAAAACACAATAAGTTCTAAGTGAGGATGTATGTCATTTATACATGATAGGATGTCCATACTTATAGCAACATGTAAGATGATGAAGGCAATACAAATAATTTGGAACTATGGAAATGCCAATGGCATTGATTTGCCTATACCTTTTCAATTTTAGACTATATGGAGCAATGTAATAGAATTGCATATGACAATGTGAAAGTATGATGCACATGATTAATGTGGCAAGTTAATCAGTGCATGATGTCTTCTATGCACCACAATTGTATTAAAAGTCACATGCTATGTTCAATAAAGCTCTACTAAGATCAACTACCTCCAGAAACCAATTGTCATAAGGGTGGCACGTAGTCGAGAACTACTGCTATTGATGGAATAACATAAGTTAAAAATTGGGTTCACCATTGAATGTACTCTAAGCCTTTGTAAGATAGTTGATTGGTCGTTTTCTTACTTGAAATTAATGTGTAGCAAAATCTAGCAAGTTGCATATGACCTTTAATGTAGTTGTTATGCACAATAGCAACAAGTGATTGATGTGTCACGTCAAATATGTTTATTAAAATAATTATTTATAACCCCATATCTTCTAATACATACTGCTCCATGGATAGTCATTTTATTTTATTTTTTAGTAGATTGTATATTAAATTCCTAACACAAAATATACAAAATTACAACGAAAAGCCCTAACATAAAACGCTAGAATAATAGACATGACACATGCAATTGCACAACACTATCCTAGGAGTTTTAACCACATGCACATTAGTTTTTATAAGAGCAGTAAATTGTCTTCAAATACCTCACTCTTGCAATAATTTCAACTCACATGTATGTGTTGTCCAAGCGATGTGCGGATGATTGGACATTCGGTGACTCATCAAATCATTATACTTAATTATTATTATTATTATTATTTGATATTACATTAAATTTAAAAAATATAAAATTTCTTGTACAAAAAATATAATTACATATAACTCTAGACCACTATATAAAATACTCTAAGTAACTAAATTCTAAAAACCCTACATCACTATATAATCACCATAAAACCCTAACACACATAGAGAACCCTAAAATGCACTCACACAAAACCCTAACTGCACTTTTTTTTTTCTATTTTCTTTGCCTCAAATCCAAAATCTGGGATTTCAGGTTCTGTCATGCTCAAATTCAGAATCTTAGATTTTGGATTTAAGCCATTTTTGGCTTTTTCTTATTATTGCAGCTCAATTTCATTAACCTAGGTTTTCAAAATTGGAGCCACCCCTATTTCTGAAATTTGAGATTTCCGAAAATATGTCGAATGGTTGAAAAACCCATCAAGTGAGACAAATTTTTTAAAAATGTAAAAAAATGAAAGATAATCAATTAAATAACTCTATGAGTGTATGGGGTCAAAAGCAACTCTCCAGGTATACAAATGCAAAAAGATACTTTTATCTTTTTATTTCTAAGATATTTTTAACCTTTTTTAAAGGAGAAAAGTAAATAGTCATTTCATTAAAATTTGTCAAAATTTTAACCAATCAAATGCAATTTATTAAGCCATGAAAAGTTTTGTTATACTTAAACAAAACCTAAAAGGACACTGTAAATATCCCTTCATTCCAAATTAAGGGAAACCCACAAACTAGTAACTTAATTGTTTAATGACATAGCACTCGCACGTGTTGTACAAGAATTTTTCTAGTGTTCGTTGAGAGCTTAAGTTCTGCTTCGTAAGATTCTTTATTGAAAATGGAAAAATTTTCAGGCACCCACACTCCCATTCCCATAGCTAAAAAGCCAAATCGTTGATTAATTAGGTTGACTCTCAGAGCTAAAACGTCTGACCAAACTCTTTTTTAATAATTTTGTAAAATTATATAACTTATAAAATGTTATTAGAATTATAAATTCATAGATTTAATTTCAAAAACAAGCTTAAAGATGTTTGAATAAAAATAAATCGTCTTATAACATTTTATTGAACTTTATAATAATAGATAATTTCATGCATTTTTTATAATAATAATAAAAATAAATTAAATATTATTAATATGATATAATTAAAAATATTTATATTTTTTTATATACAAAATAAAATATCTGTATCGAATGTGAAAAAAACTAATTTATTTTCAAAATAACTATAAGTTATAAACAACTTATTTTTAAAACTTGCAAGATCTTTTGACCAAAAACATACCAAATATTCTTTTAAAAACTTATAAGCCCACCAGAGATCATCTAGTTTAGACATAGCCACAAAGTTATTAGGCGTTTGGCCTTCGAAATGCTTTAAATTTGCAGGCCATCAAGAGAAGGTGCCAGATTCCATTGAAACTCAACAGGCTTTTGGCTATCTGCTGCCGTCCAAGGTCAATCACTTTCTGAATTAGCTGTCAAGTAGTTGCTGTATGACAATACTAGACCTCATACTGATGGATAAACAATTGGTCCAAGACAATGGACACTTAACAAACTGGAAGAAATCAGCCAATCCACGACAAGCTACACGAGAAAACCAGAGAGCAGAATTTAGACGATGAAAACAATAGCACCAGACTTCAGCCATAACAAATCTGTATTCAACTATGTAAGTTTGACAGACTTCAATTAAAGCAACACATTTCAGAAAGCCACCGCGCCTTGCAGATAGATATTGCAAAAGAACTTAAACAACACAGATCAGCAAATGACACTTCTCCTCTTAAGCCATATTCTTGTATTTTCCCAATTTTCAGACCCTGATCAGGCAGCAAGTACTATAATCACTATGAGAAGCGCGATGCCGAAGATCACAAGTAGTAGACAAGTCTGCAGAAAGGAAAGCAGAAAAATGAGGACAAGTAATGCCACCGTATTCTGCTCAATAAGACACAACACCAAGAATCGGCCTACTTAAGTTTAGAAGAATGACTGGCACTGTGGGCACATTTGCAACTATTATAACATGACCAAAGTTGGAGGCACGGTTAATTCAATTTTTTATCTAATTATTAACAAGAAAATAATCTGAAATCAAATATTGAAATCACATCTAAATGGTTGCTAGAATAACAAAAGAAACCAAGTGTAATTGTACTAGGGTGGAATTTTGCGGGAGAGCAAGTTTTCAGCCTTAGAAACACAGGTAGATACATCTACAACTCACCAATGATGAATTTGACTTCTGGGTCTTAGCTGCTTTGACAAGTTGGGATTTCCCTTGAGCCGTTGCTGCATGGGCACCCTCAATGTTGGAGCCAATATCATCTGGGTAGAGAGAAAGATACCTATGTTAGGTCCATCGAACAGGATAACTAAATTTAATGCGGCAAAAATCATTTTACCGATCATAGTTCCTTGCTCATGAACCAGTACAGCAAGGTCTTTGAAAATCTCGTTCACTTCACCAATTTGTTGCTGTACTTCTTGTATTCCCTGCTCTCTTTCCTCTATGATAGCCTCATTGAAAGCAATCTCATTGTCCAACAGCAAAACTTCCTGCCTACAGCATATGCACTAAGATATCAGCAGACAATTTTTATGAAAATGCTATCCAGATAACAAATTTCCCGCAAACAAGGGATATCAGAGTTGTTCAAAGTTTCTAAGTCATTAAATGATAATGTGTGATAGAAAAAAGGGAAATGCCCATGATTTGCAAAGCTATTGAGCAACATCAATCAACCAATTTAAATTTAAAAAGTTCTACTGATCATAGATCAGGCAGTGGAATTTACAGAAGATTGAAGACTGGAAGAAGAAAAATAAAGACTTGCATGCTTTTTCACCATCTGTTCTTCACATACTCCCTGACAATTCAGTATTCTCTTTTAACTGAGTTTTTGATAACACGTAAGATAGCATTTGTTTCTTATCAATTTCTTTTTAAGAATCTTTTCTGCATCATGAATCCACATTTCTGAAAGCATGAATTACCCTCAGAATGCAGTTCAAAATATTAAGGACTACGCATCAATTCATAAACATGGATACTTTCTATAAAAAGTAAAATCACAAACAATACACAAAAAAGAGTGAATATCAACCAAGCTAAGCTAGGCCACCAGATATCTAGCTATTGTTCATTCATGGAATGAAGTTGCTCATGCAATTGATAAGGTCCAACAATGTCCTGACATTTGTCAATGAGACATTCTGTTTGGGACATATGTTAAAGGTTATTCAACAGTCATGGGAAAACAGCAGCTCATGTTTCATGATTTTCAAATTTGAAAAATTACAATTAAGTACTCCAACAAAATTAAAGGAGGCATAAGACAAAGGAGTTGCACATGTAAGGAGTACCTTAAAAACAAAGTATGCATAATGACAAGCAAATATGGACTTGTAAAATATGACTAGTTTTAAAAAGGTAAAACCGTCGCACAGACAGCAAATAGTACTGCAAACACAAATCTCGATGTACATGCCGCAGACATATTTAAATTGAATGAAAAACAGTCAAATTTTCAAAATGGCCTATCTTGAGGACTTGAACACTTGGATGTACATATCTCTTCGTCTTCTGCCAATTACAATGGCAACCAATGCTAAATTCCAAAATTGATTTACCTTTTATTTTCCAAAAGATGAGCTCGTTGTTCTAGACCGTTGCCTGCACTTCCATCTACATCGCCAGCCAAGTAGCTGCAAGAGATAGCAATTTTGAAAGATAAATCCCAGAAAAAAAAAAGTTAAAAAAAAACTCAAAGTATAAGTAAACCGTGTATAATAATATATTGTTAGATTCAAAAAATGGTCTGCCACTCATCACATGACCAATCACTGTCCAATTTTGCAAATGATGTGGTCTACGGTTGGTTATTAACTGCTTGAAACCAAAATTAGTTAAATGCTGCTGGATTGAACCTCTTTATATCCTATTAACTATGTTACCTAGAATGTTACCTAGAAGGAAGTGTCTCTTGTGGAACAGAAGGAGTATAAGCTGTCTCCCTCTCAGCAGCAAGCCGCTGGGCTTTCTGAAACTCCTTTAATACTGCTTGAAAGTCTTTTGCAAGTTTAGCATCAGCAATTTTCTTGTTTGCCTGCAGGGATCATGAGGTAATCATGGTCACCTAGCATGCAGTAAAGACAGCAACAAGATTTCAAACATCAACATGTACCACTTCATAAATTTTAAACAATTACAGGCTACAGATAATGTAAATGTAAATTTACATTGTTTTAGTTTGAAGTAAAACTACAATGTATTCTTACTGACAGACCAGAATTCCAGGCAATCATGACGGATGACACAAGTGCCAAAAAAAGAGTTAAGCAAGGAATCAAACTTACACCAACTTCAGCATGATGGTCTGTTTCACTAGCTTGCTTAAGTTTAGCTGAAGTATCCTTCACTAACTGTCCTACATGTAGCCGAGTTTTATGCCTGCAGTTGAGTGAAACCAGTATAAAACCACCAAGAATTTTTATTATATTATAACATAAGTGTTCAACTGCATATAGAAATCTCATAATAAATTAAAAATAAAGAACAACCTCAAATAGCTTGTAATTTAATACAAGTGGATAAAAAACACATAAAAAAATAGGAAATTAGATGAACAGAGTTCAAGGTGGCCCACTGACTGTATCACGTTAAAGTTCTGGATTACAATTACAGAAACAGGGTTTCCCACAAATAAAGGCCTCCTAAGAAAATATATTTGTTGGATATAGTTTTTTTTTTTCTTTTTCAAGGAATCAAGCCAAAAAAACTCACTCAGGAAACCAATTATAATGTGCCTCAGTGTTGCCTAATTACTAGTCCACCTCTAATTACCTCGATGAATGACACTTTGTGCTTGACAAATTGAATTATGTCTAAATGGATGAAATTAACATCCACGTCGGACCTACTATATCTTAGCAGTATCCAACCCAACAACCTTGTATCATTAAAGAGTTAGACAATGCACTGATTGAGTTTCTTTCTTGCTAAGCTGTATCTATTGTTAGTTAGTTAATGCACCCATGGGGTTCCCAACTTGCTGAGTGGCTACTCTTGTCCCAATATAAGACATTGGTGGCCCCTGGTACCTTGTGGTTTACGATCCCCTCCATTTAAACAGTGTAACTGTTCCCCCTTAGACTTTACAGAATTTAGAGTTTCATAATACAATAGCCACCTCTCATCCTATCATCTAAGGAGATATCTGGGGCTATAGCATCAACCTTGCTTCTGAAATTGACACCCACACACCTTTACAAGAGACACTGAGACGGTGATATTGACTACCTTCTTAGATTATCCAAGATTCCTTTTAAAGGCAGGGAAGTACTCCAGTAGATATAGAAAGCCATTTGAATGCACTGGACTGATTAGTTTGAACATTTTAGCCTTCAACATCTGAAAGAGTAGATGAGTCTTATTGAAGGATCACCTCTGTATGAGCTGAGCTTGTAATCAAGGGAATCCTCCTCCTTAATTGCCCCAGTTGGCTCTGGAGTAAATGAGGGGAACCTATGCTCAGAATCTCATTGTCTCTAGTTATTTGCAAGACATCTTTCTTGGTGTCTTACGAAATACCAGATGTTATGAGTGCCTTCAAAACAGTATTTTGAGTAAAAAATATAGCAGTATGAAAGAGAAAATGCATTGTAAATCAATTTATCGGCGTCAGTTCGTATTCTTAACAATCAAGAACTTTTGTCCCCACTTTTTCAGTCAGAAGTTTAGCAGTATTATATTTTGCTCAAAGCCTCCTTCCTGAAAGTTTGGACTATGTTGCTATATGGATGCATATATAAGATTATAATCGGAGGCAATCAAGGTAATCTGATCATAAGAGGGCCAATTGAGATATTACCTTACAATGGTTAATTTAAGCCCACAAAGAGAATAAACCTACATCTAACATGGCATGGTTTGAGAGTAGATCAAGAAGCTGCAATTTAAGCCAAATCGTCCAGCTCTTACATTCAAATCATTAATTGTACGAAAAGTTTCATTAGGTCCATCATTGGTTTACTATTAGAATGTCAACCCACTCTTCCAGAACTCAAAATTCAGACTCAGTGGCATCTACCCTGTCTCTACTAGTAATCAAAAGTCAGACAGCACTCAGATCAGCATGTCTGAATATATATACCAGCTCTACTTACAGAGCTAAATTCGATGAAAAATATTGCTACATACAAACAAAATCTACAGAAGTCAACCTCGGAATTCAAAAAAGCAAACAGAAAATAAGAAACAGAAATAAATAAAAAAACTAACAGCTTCTCGCGGAGTTCGGGCGAGTCCTTAGGGGTACCCAGGGTGTTGACAAGGCGCTGGAATGTAGAAACGGCCGTGTTGATCTGGAATATTCCGGAAGCCACGGCCTGCGTGGGATCCTGCTTCCCATTTGCGAGACCCCGTCGTGGCCCTACTCCACGACCCGATTCAAGGTCTTGAAAACTCATATATTCTCTGTTTCTATATCCACGAAAAAATATATTTCCTTCCCAAACCGTGAAATCAAAACTTCCGAAACCTTCAGCAATATAATCACAGCGAACAAACAACTATCGATATTTTAGTCAAAAATTGAGGACTTAAGATGAAGGAAAAAATAAATAAAACCCTAAATTCGGGTTCGGGAATTTCTTCAGAAATTATGAGGCTGCAGAGCAAACGGAGAGAACAAAGAAACAGAATATAATAACAACGGAATAATTAGGGTTAAAACTAAACAGAAATCAAGGATTAACTAGAAATGGATGAATTGATGAAGTCGAAAAGGAGAAGTTTGTTTGGTTTTCTGTTTCTTTCTTATTTGGAAGCGACTGATGACCATTATAATTTTTTATGATTTCCAAACACGACACAACGATTGGCGACCACGAGAATGTGGCGGGAGCAACGTACGGGTGGAAGCCGGCGGCAAACTCTAAACGACACGTGGCTCGCGGCAGGTGGTTGACGCGACAATAGTCAGTTCGCATCAAAATTGACGTCTTATTGAATAGTAGTGAGAGATTGGATCAAGTCATTCCCCACTTTTCTTTTCCCTCTACCTCTTTATTTATATATATTACCACCTATCACAAATCTTGGTTTATTTGGAGCTATGGATATTTTGTAAATAATTTAAAAATTATAAAGAAATGCTTTGTTTAATTATTTTGGCTGTCTTGGAGAAGCTTTATAAGAAAAATTATATTACATAAGGGCCCATTGAAGAATTTGATAAAGGGGCTTTTAAATCCATAAGTAGTTTAAATTTTCAAATTTTTTAACTTTTATCTTGAACTATAATTTTAATAATGGATAAATCTAACTTTTATCTTGAACTATAATTTTAATAATGGATAAATCTAAAATTCATCTTACATTAAAAGTTATTTGACATCCTCTTCTGAAATCCCTTTTTTTTTTTAATCCAAAATTTCCAATCTAAATAAGGCCTAAGAGAATTTGACACGTTGAAAATGTGCAATTATATTTTCCTTATGCAGATTATGATGCTTTCCGAATAACCTACTTATTCTGAGGAAGACTCGGATATTTTCAATTATATAATATAAGTAAATCATCCATGGGTTGGTTATAAAAGAACAAATCGTAAATGTAGAATTATCTTTCGATAGCTTGACCAAGTTAAATGATATCTTAGGCCCATTTAGATTGATAAATTTACATTTGAAGAAATGATTTGGAGGGGTGATTTTGAAATCACTCTAATGTAAGATTAAATCTATTTTATTTATAAAAATTATAATTAAAATTAAAAACTTAAAAATTTGAAATAATTTATCATCCAAATAACAACAAATGATTCATTGTTATAGATTTAAAATCTATTCTCTTAAATCCTTCAAGCCAAACATATCCTTGTTGAATTTATTGGCCCCTCAAATTATCATTTAACATAGAAGTTCACACGCATCTTACCAAAATAAACAAGGTTATAAAATCCAAATTTATTTTACACTCTTTCAAAAAAAAAATGTTAAATTATTTTTAAAACTTTATAAACTTTTGCCAACAAAAAATAGATTCTCCTTTGAAATATTTAAAAATTGTATAATTTTATATAGTAAAGTATTATATTATTTTTAATGACGTTGTATTAATGTCGCTTAACAACATCTTGAACGGTATCCAATATTATTTTATCAAAATATTTAATTATTTTTTAGTATTACATTAAAAAATTATAATTATTTATATTTACGTCACTTGACATCTTGCATGCTATTGAGCATTACTGACACTATGTCTTTAACTTTTTGTTAAAATAAAATTTAAGAATTTATAATCTTCAAATTTATATTATAAACTACAGGAGGAATTTACAAACTATTACAAATATGCTTACCAAACAGTCTCCTAGCTTATTATGCCATTTAGATCATATTTACTTGGGATAATTAGGCTTGATTAATTAAGTTGTCCATGACAATCAACTGTTTAGTTTGATGAATAAAAATTCATGATAAAATATAAGTCTAATACTAAATTGGCAAAATCATGAATAAATAATCTAGCCCACACTCAGGGTGATACAAAAATTCAATTGCTTGGCATTTTTGATATTTTATTTAAAAGATATTTTTATCTCTCAATATGATTATCACTTACATTTTTATAACATTTAAAATTGAATATAATTTTGTGATATTAATAAGTTTGGAAAGAATGAATATAATTTACAATAATTTAGTTTTTTTGA
Source organism: Avicennia marina (assembly GCA_019155195.1). Lineage (NCBI taxonomy): Eukaryota > Viridiplantae > Streptophyta > Magnoliopsida > Lamiales > Acanthaceae > Avicennia > Avicennia marina. Next base: position 5,924,172 of record CM032766.1, on the reverse strand, counting down.
ATAAATATCAAATGAAATTATATATTAAATAGTATGATATTAATTTGTGAAGAGGTGTAATTAATATATAAAAAATATATAGTTTTTTAAAAATTTTTGAAGTAATGGTATTTTAAAAAAAAAATAAAAACAGTCATATTAAATAATTCAACTTAGTGAACATATCATTAAATTATCCTATAATTAATTTGTCTTTCAAAATAATTCATAGGACTTTAATTCTATTAAATAAAGTAAACATGTCCTTAGTGAATATGTAGGCAGATTTTATTTCTCAAAATGTAAATATATTTGCAATTGCAACTCAAATATATAATACTTTATTTGTTTTTATTGCTGTCCTTTTCATTTGATAAATCAAATTATACGGCTTTAAATCCAAAATTGGATTTTCATGATTTGGCATTGAAAAGTACTTTTTTATTTTTTAAAATTTCGGAAAATCTAATCATGGAAAAGTTGAATTCAAAACTGGATTTCCAATGTTTAGAATTAATAATAGATTTCTATAATCCAGTTTTTCAAAAGGTTTCTTCTTTTATTCTGGAAAATTATATTATGGAAATTTAGTTTTTCAATTCTTTATTTTTAATGTATATGTGCATTCTTATTTTTCTTGTAATAATTAAAATCAAAATTTTAATATTTCTTTTAAATATTTATTAGACACTAACTAAAATATACATAGTTTAGTTTATTATCCAATAGCCATACTGCGTATATATCATAATACATCAAAATAAATTAAATGCATATCTTTAATCATATTATATTAATCTGATAGAGTATTTTTTATTTTTTTATAATAAAAATAATAATTAATTATATTTATAAAATTCAACAATATGGTATAAATTGTTGAATTTTTTTTTTATGAACACTTTGATGGCTTATGTTTGAAATAAGATATCTAAACTTATAAGTTTTTAAAATACCTTATAAATTTTAGGGCTTGGATAAACATGCTCTTAGACTTATAAGATTTTATAAATCTTGGAATGAACTTAGCTAAAACTAAGATTTGAAAAATAAATTTAGCTAAACACACTCTTAGAATGAGTGGCAATGATAAATGATGAGTGGATTATAACCAAAATGAAATGAATTTTGAAAAAGAATAAAAATGATAAAAGAATGAGGTAATTTTTGAAATCCCATATTTGGCATATGGAAAAGCTATATCAGAAATGTGAAATGAATAAAATTGTCATTTTATTATTTTTATATTTATGATTGGTAATTAAAAATAAATATTATGAATAAATAATAAATATTTTAAATCAAAAGAACATTATTTGAACTTGTTAAATTAGTTATTATATTTTTTGTTTTATATGTTTATATATATATTTAAATATTTAAAACATATTTAATATTAACACAATGATATCCCATAATAATATTTATATGTTATATAAAAAAATTATATATTTATCTAAATATCAAATATCTGAACAACATAGATAATTAATATTTCTAATTGTTAGAGTAGTTGATATTTTCCTTGTTTATTGTAATAATAATATTTATACGTCTAGAATTTATAACTATATATTGAAAATACCAAATTATGTAAAATTATATATTACGTGTGTGTGGATACCTATGTATGATTACATACTTATCATATAACAAAATTAATGTATAATTTATCTAATAATAACATATAAGATGAGTTGATGGATATCTTGTAAATCTCAAAATTAATAAGATTATTTTAATAGTGTAAAAAATTTTCATTCTCAATTTATTGAGAATAGTTGAAGGCACGTGGTGAAGTGAAAAAGATATTTTTATTTTTTAAAATATTAATTTTGAAAGAATATACATTTCTTTGAATTAATTATATCAATTGTAGAAACAAGAACGAACATGGGAATAATTGTTCCATTTCCATCTCATTTCTTCATATTATGGTGTGGCTCCATTTCTATCCCTATAATTGGTATAATCGGTTATAAGAAATTATCATTCCTTCAAATAACTTCTTTTAAAAATAATGAAAAATATTCTTTCAACCTTACTTTCGTGATTTCACTCTCAAAAAAGTCTAATTTGGTATGACTAATTTGGGAGAGTCCCAAATGAGAGCGACTTTGGGATGACCTTTGAAAATTCATTTTAAAGCCATTCTAAAATCGTTCCAAAAATGCTTTTTTTTTTTAAGAAAAAATACCATTCCAAACTCATACTAAATTGGGGTGGTTTTGGAACTGCTTCAACCTTCAGTCTTTAAATTCGTCTTAAATAATTTTTTTCACCGAATTAAATAAGTGCCATCCCAAAACTATTGCAAATTTGAGACGGTTTTTCAATACGAACTCTAAAAGTCATCCATAAATTGTCCCAAATTGATGTATTATAAATTAAAACAACACCGTCCCAAAGTCATCCCAATTTCTGGAATGGCTTTGGGATGGAATTACATTTGGTCCAAACAATTCGTTTTAGAGCCATCCCAAATTAAGGTTTCTACGCTAAAACTAGAACCGTCCCAAAACCCTCCCAACTATCCATCCTAAAGCCCTACCAACTATCCATCCCAAAGTCCTCCCAAATTAAGGTTTCTACACTAAAATTAGAACCGTCCCAAAACCCTCCCAAAATTATTTGACTATACTAAAACTAAGGCCATGCAAAACCGTTCCAAAACTATTTGACTACATTAACACTAAAACCATTTCAAAATCGTCCCAAAACTATTTGACTACACTAAAATTAAAACCGTCCTAAAATCATTCTAAAACTATTTGAATACACTAACACTAAAACCGTCCCAAAGCTATTTGTGATTTGAAACAGCTTTGACATGACTTTGGGACAGTTTAAATTCAAAATCGTCCTGAAGCAGTCCTAGAATTATGAAAAAAAATTATAAAACTACTGTGTGGTGATTTGGGACGACTTTGGCACAGATTTCTCTACTATCCCAAAGCCGTCCCAGATGACCCGTCCCAAAGCCATCCCAGATCACAAAATAAAATCAAACAATTCCTAACATTTCATTCATTTGAAAAAAGCAAACACTCACCCATTTCCTCACCATTCAAATGCTGGGAGAAAATCTTTTTCAGGTGAGGATTGATTTTATTGATACCATTCCATGGATTGTGGTTTTATTATTTGATTTTACAAAAGTTATGGTGTGTGTGTGTGTGTGTGTGTGTCTATATATATATTCAAGTTTCGAAAAATACCATTAAAGATGTTCAAAATAATAAGAGTGAGTTTATCAAAGCCATTCATGATCAATTTTTCAAATTAGGAGTCTTTATTAGTGACTCCAATATTACTCTTGAAACTCTAACCTCCACTGAAAAATCTCCAGTTATAAATACTCTTCCCCAAAAGTCAAATATCAAGAAGGCCACTAAGCAATTTCAGAATCCCTAAATAAATTTTCTACCTTCACAAATGCCAATCATCCCAATGCTTGATATTATTCCAGCTAAACCAATTTCTCAATTCCGTTTTAATACTTCTTCTATTTATGAGTGGAATGTTGATAATTTTTCTGAATGTTAAATTCTTTCTACTCTTCAATAAATGACTATGGTAGCAAATGCTCACAAAATAAAATCCTAAATTCTTATAAGGCAGATAAAGAAGGAAACTTCATTTTCGATGAAGAACGAAATCCTTAACAAGATGCCATTTCCACATTCATTATTGCGATCTCCCTTCATTTCATTGGAGATCCATCTCAGATCAAAGATAAAAATGCTGAACTTTTTCCAAACCTTCAATGTAGGAAACTCAGCCATTTCCAGTCCTATAAAAATATCTTACCTACTAGAGTCGTGTTACGGGAAGACTCTAGTCAACCATTTAGGAAAGAAAAATTTCTTGTCGGTCTTCCAACACTCCTTGGTGAAAAGGTTCCTAATCGAATTGAATTCGTGAATCTCAGGGACAAGGAATAAACTAAGAAGGAATTATCACAGAATACTTAAATGAGGCAATTAATATTCGGTAATTAATTGAAATTAAATGCAGAAATTAGATCAGACGGTTATGCCGACTATATGCATAAAATATATTTGAATTAGGCGACTATGTCAACCATATGCATGGAATATACTTGAATTAGGTGGCTATGCCAATCATATACGTGAAAGAGTAAATAGGCAAGTATTTAAGCATAAATATAACATAAATATTTGTACATAAAAATTTTATTTGGTACGTGGCGTTATCACATCTATTAAACCCAAAGGGATCAGCAAGGTTTTCAACCTATATACCAAACAATTACAAAATATTTGTAAAAAATCAGGTTATTGCTGATACAAACATTTTGAAACTAAATATTTTTGAAATTTTTGGCAATCTAGAATACCTCTAAGGTATCTTCTACCTTTTCTTCTATAAGGAAAAATTTTGGGAAAGTGTTTGGGAGATAAGAAAGATAGGGGTGACTCCTATCTAACCTATCTATCATAGGGCTATTTTTGCTGAGAACTTTAGATCTTAAGGAACCTTTGGGGCTAGAATTACTCAAGTGAAGTTTGCTAAAGAAAGGCCTGCCTCTTCAAATGGGCCTGCACATTCTTTTATGGATTCCTAAAGGGTATCTTTGGAAGGTTGAATAGTGATGCACAGTGATTTGAACAGTAGTTACACAGTGATTTTTGTCAGTCGACGTATCTTTCAATAATGGTTTTGTCAGTGGACATATCTTTGAACAATATTTGTTATATCTTTGAACAGTATCTATGAATAGTACCTCTCTCTCTCTCTCTTCAAAATCCTGAATTTTCAAATATTACGAAATCAAGAGTAGCATCATCTTCCTGGGCAATTGAGGAATGAGAGTCTTCAGGGTTTTTTGATGATCCAGCTTTTTCTTTAGGTGTGAACTAAGCTAAGATTTTTGTAACTTCTTCTGGTATTTTTGCTGTCGCAATCATAGACTGCATCTTTGATTTTTGTGTAAGAAATTCTGCTTGCTTTGTATTTTACTGGGAGCTAATTCCAAGGAAAGTCTTCTTCTCTTTGGGTAAGAGGTGACCTGTTGGGTGGACATATGTATTTTGAAATTTCTTTTGAGGAAAAAAAATGTCATTTTGTTTGTGGATAACAAAATAACATCAGAGTATTAATGGCAGATTTTTTTGGAGCAAAGGGTTGCCAGAGGTGGAAACCTTTCTTCTTCAGGTATCGGCATATGATGGGTTTTGAAGATTTTGTAAGCTTAAAGGAGTGGTCTATCAATAATATCCTGAATTAACCTAAAATAGGCCCACAAAGAATTCCACCAGTTTAGAAAAGAAGCTATGGGCTCACTTTTTGTAAAAAAGATGAGTCAGGTATGAGAGTATTTTGGATTTTGAATAAGAAAGACATTGTACTACGCCTGTTGATAGTCCTAGTAACTGAAGGCAATTTCACATGGTTCATTTTTCTCATCTTGGTATTGGACCGTAATTGGTCTAATAAGGTATTCACAAGTCCATACTGAGAGGGAAATGACCTTATGGATTTTTGCAAGGGAGTATGAAGGGATTTGTTACCCCGATATTTTATTGTGATAAATGATAGTGACAGACTATGTTACTTCTAGAATGGTTTGGCAAATTTAGTTGTCTTTGCGGGATCAAATGGGATAAAGAGAAAATTTCTAAAATATTTTTGAGCACAATCAAATGCATTTTTGGTAGATTGATTTGATAAAATATTTAGCACCTTGGGATTTCTGGGAAAAACTGGAACTAGAAATCTTAGTTTCAAGTTCATCTTTGGCAAATGGTTTGAAGGTATTTGAGATGGTGACCGGGTTATTATGCTTGTCAGAAGTCTCATCGAAGTCACTCTTCTTTGAGAGGGCCTTTTGTATATCAGAAGATTAGCAAAAGGCAATGAAAAGCTTTTGTAACTCTGGATTGAAGGACTCAGATTGAGTAATGTCCTTCAATTCTTCTTCTTCTTTAACTACAACATCATACTAGGTTAAAAGGTTCTGTACCTATTTGTTTTGAGCCAAAATACTCTTGTTTAACAACGTGTTTATCTTTAGAGATTGGTTTCTGTGGTAATTTGGGCGGGATCGCTCTTGTTTTGTAAGAATTCTTGAGTTACAAAATTAGGGATGGAATTTGTATCACTAATAATAAAAACAATATCAAATTCAAAAATAGATAGAATTTTTTGCCATCTTGCAAAAATTTGTTTTGATGCAAGGTTTTTAATATCCTTTTTCAAAACTTCTTTTGTAGATTTACAATCAATGGCAATAAAAACCTTTGGTTTAGTAAATTACTTTAAAATTTCTGTATACATAAAATAATGCTCAAAATTTCTTTTTAAATATTATAGTAGATTTCTGTGTTGAATTCCAGTGACCTGAAGTATGTTGAACAATACACTCTCTTCCTTCTTGAATTTAGAGAAGGATACCTCCATAACTTAATTCAGAACCATCTGTTTGTACTACCTTAGGAAGGTTTAGGTTTGCTATGTGTAAACACAGAATATCATTAGATTACTAAAGCCATCTATTTAAGGCGATCATGAAGTGGCTTTACTAATCTAATAATGTTTGGAAAGAAATCTAACACATAGTTTGGTTATCCTAAAAATCTCTGAAGTTGTTTTTTATCTAGAATTTGATCAAGAAATTTTGAACCAAATTGTAAACATCTTTCAATAGGAGTAATCATGCCTTGTGTGATATAATATCCTAAAAATCTAACTTTTGTTTGAAAAAGAGATATTTTGATTTTGAAACAACAATGCCATTTTTCTTAGAAACATAAAGAAATGTTTTTAAATGTTTGAAATGTTCATCAATAGTTTTTGAAAAAATAAGTACATCATCAATGTAGACAAAATAAAATTTTGAATAAGTAGAAAAAATATCATTCATTATTCTTTGGAATTCAGAAGGTGCATTTTTAAGATCAAAAGGCATGACATTCCATTTGAATTGTTCAAATGGAATAGTAAAGGCAGTCTTATATTGTTCCTGAGGAGAGATTTGAATCAAATCTACCAAAATCCAGAGTTCATGTCTAATTTTGAGAAGACAAAAGAATCAAATAATGTTTGGAATAAATCTTTTTTTTTTAATTTGGAATATGATATCAAATCCATTTGAGAGCATAATTGAAAGGTTTATAATTAGTGAGGAGCCTGGAGGCTCCTCTTTCATTTTCAAAAGCTTTGTTGACATAGAAAGCTGCACAACTCCAAAGGGAGTGAGATTTTGAAATAAGCTTTTTATTAAGAAGATCCTGTATCTCTTTTCAGCAGTGTTCTTCAAGTTCACAATTCATTTGGATAGGATAAGCTTTTGTAGGGATTTGTTTTTCATTAAAAGAATCTGTATAAAGAAGATCAACAAGATGTTGTTTCTGATTCTAGAAAGCATTTGGCAAGTTAGCACAAATTTCTTTTTCAATTGTCCTTTGGAGTTTTTTGATTTCATTGTGAATAAAAGAAGTATTCAATTGATTTTGAATTCCTTCTAGAGAACTACTTTTGTGAAGCTCTTGAAGTTGAGAGTCTTTAGCCTGAATAAGATTTTACAAAGTATTTTTGTGTATGGAAAAGGCTTTTAGGAAACCAAGAATTCTAGTTTTGGGCATTTCAAGAAAAGGAAATGAAAATGTTTTTTGATTTATTTTGAAAGAGATAGAATCAAATTTAACCTTATATGGTGTGATAATATTAATAAAAGGAGTTCCAATAATAAATGAATAGCGTATGTCTTGGACAATGACAAAGACTGTTTTTAGGGAAATATTGTTGTTAAAGATATTTGCAAAGGTTCTCAATTTTATGCTAAGTTTGACATTGTTTGCAGCTGAGAGTTTCTCTTGAGATTTTATAAAAAAAATCTCTTTGAAACCATGCCTGACTTAATGTAGTTCAGTTCTGCACCTGTATCAAAAAGGGCAATAGTATCCATTCGGAAATCATGAGAGAATTCAAGAGTGATTTTCATTATGTTTTTTCTTATCTCTTTGAGGATAAAAAGAAAATCATTTGGGATTTCATGAAGAGTTTGAATTTTTGTATTAATAGATTCATTCCCTTCTTCATCAATGGATGATGATTCTTCATTGGATTGTATTTTGAAGAGAATAAGCTGGATGGCTTCCTCATCTTGTTTTTGTTTATGTTTTTGTTTGAGGTCTCGTAGTTCTTGGTTAACAATTCCAATCCGTCGTTGGAGATCCTGGATTATTATTTCTTTGGATTTATGTTTTTGGTTTTTAAGAATATTAGTAAGATTATAAGTATTTTTTGTTGTCACATGTCGGAGGACCTGTTTCGGCTCTTTTTCGTGGTAAGAAAAGGTTTTAAGGAGCCTTTCAAGGCATTCCTTTCTGAGTTCAGGACGTTGACTTGATTGATAATGTCAAGAATAGGCTGTTGTTCTGTAGTATGAACATGAATAGAACAATAGTTTTCATCAGAAGAAGAAGATTTTTGGGAGGAATTTTGATGACTGGATGAAGCAAGTTCATCAATCTGAAGAGATTTTTGATTTTCTTTTGAAACAGATGACACACACATATATATGTCTATGTTCTTGTTTGATATTGCTACCTTTGGTTTAACAATTGTTTTCCTTTGGTTGAATGTGAAGAACAGACAAGCAATTATTTTAATGATTTTATGGTGGTATTGATTCCCATGTGCTTGATTTTTAATATTCATCCCAATAAATAAGGTAATGAAAAATTATGAGATAATGTTGGAATGCAGCTATGTTATGTTATGAAAAATGTTGGTTAACATGTTGTGTCGAGTTGGTTTCAAATGATTTGCCCAAGGTTTGAGTGCAAAAAAAAACTTGTTGGTAACTTCTATTTGTAATTGAGGTATATAGGTAGCATGTATTGCTATTGACCTATCATGAAAAAATAAAATCCTTTTTTTGGTATTCAGGTAATATGTTGTACAATATTTGATCATGGATGTATAATAAAAACTTGTCTAGACGTAGGGATTTGATGCCAAAATTTGAAAACGGGGTGAATGATTTCATTAACTAAGCAATGCACCAGCATGAGCATATAAATGAGGCCAAAATTAGATGTCTATGTTCTTGTTGTAAGAACACAAAGTTCCTTGACATTGATGAAGTTAATTTTCACCTATTCAGGAAGGGATTTCTTTCAAATTATTATCATTAGATCAGTCATAATGAGACCCAATACAATGAAGCAGTGGAAAATGCAGAATCGAGTACCATACAACTGCCTTCGACCTCAAAGTACATGATGCGGGCGTCCAACATGATAAAGGGGACCCATTGGCAACTCTAGCTGGACCGGTAACTAGGGCACGGCAAAAAGACTTAAGGAAGCCATCAACGCCTTGGTGCATGAAATTCGAGAGGATGTCACGCATGGATGTAAATTCGAGGAACCTAGGGAGGAGTGCAAGGTAAATATTCTGAGTTAGGTAGAAGATCTGGAGGCAGAGGAGCAAAGAGGACTAATTTAATTTAATTAGTTATTTCTCCTTAATTTATTTTAATTCTGGGCCCAATCAGAATAAGCCCAATAGGGGCGTTAAACTCAAAGAGGCTAGGGTTTCTGATATGCCTATAAATTCATTATTTTCTATCATTAGACAAGATAAGACAGAGTTTTTAATCAATTCAGGTTTCTTCGCAATTCTCTAAAATTGTGCTTTTCAATTTCTCGTAAATTCCTATCCCAAATCGAGTCATTCTGGAGTGGTCTGTGTGATTCGTAACATATCAATCAGTAGTCGGTGTGTTGATTGTGGTCGTTTACATCGAGTTCAATCCAATCCTACCATGTTGGGTTGGCATTCTTTGCTCGGTTTGCGTCCCTGGGATTTTCGAATTCGGGTTTGATTACACCGTCACTATCCTGCTGTTTTGATGTGAGTCTGATCGCGTCAGTACACTAAATCAATAAAAGACTGTGGTTGGGAGCGCCGTATGGCATATGATGCAATTAGGTATTGTAGCGACACTGCCGAAATTGGGCTGGCTAGTCCATCCTCATGCATTGGCGAGCAGCGTGGTGGCCCTAGCCGCTCAAGTGAATAATATGACGAGGGTATTGGCGGTAGCACAAATGATGTTGATGGACTAGTAGGTAAGTTTTATGATGTATTGCATGCGGCAGACCAGCCATGATACAGTGGTTGTGATAATTTCTCACAATTGTCTATATTTGAACAATTAATAAATATTAAAACGGATCATAATATGTCGCAAAGTTGTTATGATGATATTTGTAAATTTATTAATGAGATACTCCTAAGTGATCATCGAATTCCAGATAATTTCTATAATACGAAGAAGCTGATATGAGATTTAGGTCTTCCAGTAATGAGAATTGATTGTTGTGAATTTGATTGTTTGTTGTTTTAGAGAGAGGATGAAGTGTTAAAGCATTGCAAATTCTATGGAGAGGTAAGGTTTAAAGCGAGAGGACAACCCATTTCACAGGCGAAGCGAGTTCCACGCAAGCAGTTATGCTACCTACCACTGATTGCAAGGCTACAAAGGTTGTGTGCGTCGTAGATGACAGTTGAGTATATGACTTGGCATGCTCATCACAAGACAAACAATGGTTGCATATGTCATCCATCAGATGCTGAGGCATGGAAGCACTTTAATTCTAACTATCCTGAATTCGCAGTGGAACCTCGTAATTTATATCTTGGTTTATGTGCAAATGGATTTGCTCCACATGGGTCTTTTAGGAAGGCATATTCGTGTTGGCCTGTTGTGATGACACCGTGTAACTACCACTGGGGATGTGCATGAAGTATCCATACATGTTTCTGAAAATTGTGATTCCAGATTTATCTAATCCAAAGAAATGTATATATGTGTATATGCAACCATTGTTAGAGGAGTTACTACAATTGTAGACGGTGGGTGTACTCATGTATGATGCCCATTGAAGAACTTTTTTCAATATGCGAGTTGTACTCCTATGGACTATTAATGACTTGCCTGCATATTCTATGCTCTTTAGGTGAAGTGCAGCTGGAGTCATAGGTTGTCCGATCTGTCTTGATTTGACTAGAGCTTTTTACTTACGCTATCGTAGAAAGGCCTATTACTTCGACTGTCACCGCCAATAGCTCCCACCCAGTGATCCATATCGGATGAACAAAAAGCACTTCACGAGAGGTCGGGTTAAGACACACATTATGCCACCAAGGGGATTGCGTGAGCAAATATAGGACAGGGTCAGAAACCTGCCACGAGTGGTCGATGATCCACTAAGCACCACCCTAGGCTTTGAGAATGAACACAAGTAGACTAAAAGAAACATATTTTGAGACTTACCATATTGGGAGACAAACATACTACCTAATAATTTGGATGTTATGCACATAGACAAGAATGTGTTTGATAACATTATCAACACAATTATGGATGTTAAAGGAAAATTGAAGGACAATCTAAATGGACAAAAGGACATGGGAATCATATATGACCATCTTGAGATTGTAGTGCCGTTGGACAATATGGACCTGAAGCCAAAAGCCATATGCACCCTATCCCGACAACAAAAAGAAATGCTTTATTAGTGGTTGAAAAGACTTAAGTTTCCAAATAGGTATGCTTCCAACATAGGTTAGTGTGTTGACACGACAGAGTTAAAATTACATGGATTGAAGTCTCATAACTGTTATGTTTTTATGGAGAGGCTGATCCCTATAGCATTGAAAGATTCTTTGATTCTATGGAGCACCTGATAATAGATTTACCATTAGAGGCAAGGGTTAGTGGCCCGGTTCAATACAAATGGGTATAGCCTCTTGAGAGGTTTGTTGGTGATACACATCATATGGTAATTGATGCCTTTAAACAAGGTCAATGTCTCACTTAATGTTGTGTCGTATAGATTCTTGCATAGTTTGAAAAAGAAGGTAAAGAATAAGGCCCATGTCGAGGCATCAATAGTGGAGGCGTATATAGTAGAGGAAATTGGCACATTCGCATCATATTATTTTGAGTCAAATGTGCCATCAAGGCGGACGAGACCACCGAGAAATAACATGGGAGACACGTCCTCAGGTGGCCCCCTTGTCTCCATATTTAACCATCCTGGTCGCCTTTCCAGCCGACAAGTACCAAGATATATGAGCATGCACGAACGACAAGCAACAATCACCTATGTGCTCTTAAATTATCCGAAGGTTAAGCCACTGTACAAGTAAGACATCTATGAGTAAAATTCTCAGTAATGATTGCAAAACACGTTTTTTATGAACTATACTGACGGTTTGTAATCCCGAGGTGTTGACAGGCTATTTCTGGAACACCTAGGAGTCGAACATGTCAATGTTGATGTAGTAGTTGCAAACATATTTAGAGAATGGTTTAAAAAATATGTAAGTATACCTTCTCACTACCTACCCTCGGCTTGTCTTCTTACCATTTATGAATGTTCACGCATTGTTCGTAGGTTGACAACCCATCCAACAACATATTGGACCTATTGTTACGTAGCCTATCATGTGGGCCCTGCAATCGCGTTATCACATACTCATCCTACTTCATTAATAGTTTCAAGTTTCATACAACAAGCCATGCACAAAGCCTTTAAACGTAGAATTATAGGGTTTGTGTCCGTACTGCATGTTATGATAACTTAGAGTATGACTTCTATGGAATAGTTAAGGATGTAATCTGTCTTGATTACATGCTTATACCGAACATGCGTGTGGTCTTGTTTAAGTATCGTTGGATGGATCCAGTTCGAGAACAAAATGTGCACCCCAGATATAAGCTAGTAGAGGTAAATATGTCACACATTTATAAGCCAAGTCAATCATTGAAAAGCAGTGAAAGGATGTGCCTTACTAACCAGATGAGAAACTCACTTACCCTTAATTGGGCAATATGTTTGATGTGTCTATACTACATGATCACGATGTTCTACAGTTGCATGTGGACAACCTTCTAGCGGTAGAACCCTCCGAAGTCCACTCGTTTAGTGATTGGTTAAATGCAACATCTACATGAGGTGAATCCCTAGTAGATGATGTTGATGCAAGGACAAACTCTAACGAAGATAATATGTTTTAATTCTACTTCACGTGCATCTCTTGTGAACGATGTTTTGATTGTATATTAGGAACATGTCATACGGTGTTTTGATTGTGAATTAAGAATATACTATGTCATTTGGACAGCATTAGACCTCATATGACATCTTTATTTACATAAGGGTATTAGAACATGTCAAAGCTTTAATTAAAGATGAAACATAATACATTGCTCAAACATAATTACAATAATGTACAAGCTTACTTGTTCAAACCAATGTGCTACCCAACATTTCTAAACAAACATAAGTAGTAATTGATGTCAGCTTCTTCATGGTTGATGGATACATCAAGCCTAAGCCTCATCATTAGCCCCCCCCCCAATCATGCTGCATGGCGTCTCTCTCACCAAATGACCCTATGTGATCGAGCGGGCACTCCTTTAAGAACGGAGTAGGAGTCCAGCTCGATGGATGCATAAGTGGCCCTCTCGATGTAGATGGTCCAACTGATATTCCAAACTGTGAAGACATGAATGTCATGAAATCATGTAATTAGCTCAGAGCATGTGCTTTCCAATACTCCATAAGGTCCATCTGAATACGCATGCTATACAACTCAACTATAACATTAGCTTCCAACTGGTGCAGCTGGGCGTCAAATTGGGACGGTGCTTCGAACTATTGTTCTGGAGGGTTTAGTAACTCAAATTCTTTTTCAAGAGCTCCTTAAAGCTCAGGAATATCAACATCTAGTATGAGGTTTTGAAGAACAAAGTATATGGTAGTCGAGGGGGGTCTACGCTCCTCAATTAACATAACTAGTACCCCAGCTGCAACACATAGCTTCGTGATAAGATGCGAATGCTATAAAGACTCACGCTGGGCTTGTGTACACCTACATAGCCCCTAGTTGATCACCTCACCAATGTTGAAGAAGTGTCCCTTTAGAATGTAATATAGGATAGCTGCACGCTCGGCTGTGATGCTACTGTGATGGTTGACCGGCTAGATCCTTGCAGTAATGAAGTACCATTATGCCTTGCACAAATCATCCAAGCCTGCTATCTTAAAGAAATTGATGAAATGGGTAATTGTAGAGACTTTTCAGTGGGCCCTATTATGGCACACTACATCAACTACTAACTCAAGTGCCTGTTCATGATTATTGAGCTCTTGAAACTTGTCACTTTGGGGTTTATCAAGCGTGTTTAAATGTCTGTTAATTGCCCCAGGGCTAACATTAGCGTACTTGCTGCAAACAAAAACTGTATGCTGTTGATGCTCGAGCAAGTTGGCATGGAACTCCCTCACCACTAGCACGTTGGCATCGACTTCTAGTCGTTGGGTGAACCGGGTCCATTGTCATCGTGCTATTGTAGGGGATAAGACTAGTCCATTCTTCATTGCATTAGCTATACCCCTCTCAAATACAAGACCCCAATGTTTGATGTATTCCTCAGCACACTCACCAGCTTCATGGGATACATACTTCGCACAATCCCAAGATGGGGTAGGTCTCTTCATTTTTGGGCCCATTTCCCTAAAGAGATTGCATATCAAACATGCAAATACACTTACTGCATATTGTAAAGAATTATGAATAGCAATAGGCGTTGCAAGCACTATTATAAAAAGCCTTCAACATTGTAAACAATATTTGCAAAGAATGAGTCATTTACAATAGCAATCTCATCTCAAAGGCACATCAACAAAAAAGGCCTTCCATATCAAGCAATAGTAAGAAACCGAGCATGCAAGATAAGCGTGTTTAACAAATTATACATGCGTCAAGCATTGAAGAGGTGGCTCATATACAAAATATTGAAAGATTAAGTTATGCATGCATATCAAGCATTGAAGAGATGCTTATAGACAAAATTATACTTCCCTTAAAAAACCGAGCATGCAAGATATGCTCATGTATATACATATAAAACAACAAAATAGGTCTGCGCTCATAGAGGCATCTCATCGAGCAACTTATATGCATACCTAAAACCAATGGTGGATTTTACATGATTCGTTGAATATGTGCCCAAATACAACAACTAGTTAAGTCACTGTGTTATGAATATGTATTCTAGAGTTTAATTACTGTAATGCCATTGACAAATTAAGGCCTAATCGGATACAATCTCACGCAAATAAGTTAATGTGAAATCATATAGTTCATTAAACAAAATCCTAGCAAATAGGCAACATGTTGACCAATCCTTTAATGGAATAGCCGTAGATTGTCTAAAATAACATAATGAAAATGTTCTTGCCTTGGACAAAGGTTTAAATTCAAGAACTTCGCCATTAACCAAGTGTAAATACATAACCCAATGGAGATTAAGTTTTCATAAAAAATCAACTGATCAAATGTAAGGTGTTTAGATATATAAAGGCTTATCGGTTGTTTTCTTCTAACAATTGAAAAGTTAGCATGGAGATGGCGCAAAGACAGGGAGTTGCGATGAGTGAGATAAATAAATTACTCAGGTTATTTGTAAACTCAGAGTAGTGGTGTCGCGACGTGGAGCGTGACGTCGCTACCTGAGAATGCAAGTCCCACATGGCGTCACGACGATGCGGGCGATGTGTAGACTAGGGTTATGTGTCCCATGAGGTGTCACGATGCCGCATCGGATGCCAGCCGCAGTCTACACATTGCCCACGTTGTCACGAACTGGGGGCGACGCCAATTCCTATCTGTAGGCCATGCGCGATGTCGCAACTTCAAGGGCAACGTGCAAATTGCAATGTACGTCCCTCTACGCGTCACGG
Organism: Avicennia marina; assembly: GCA_019155195.1. NCBI lineage: Eukaryota > Viridiplantae > Streptophyta > Magnoliopsida > Lamiales > Acanthaceae > Avicennia > Avicennia marina. The sequence continues at coordinate 5,908,402 of CM032766.1, read as the reverse complement.
CGTTGGGCGTGACATCCGCCCCGTTCAATTTGAAAGCACTCGATCTAGTTTAAAATTTTTCATTTCCGACCACCAAACACCTTTGCCTCTTTGTCTAGTGCATATTCCGTTAGATACAGCCCCGCCTTCTTCAACACTATCATCTGGAGTGAACCCTACTTTATCTAAGACATCAAACCCACACTATCATTGGTAAGCTCACATTCGTCCTATTGCCTCAGATTTTTGTTTCATAGTTGAATCTTGGGAGGATTTTTTGGGCAATTGGTGTTGCAATGACAATCTAAATATATGTTAACGATTATTTTGTTAGTTGATGAATTGATTGGTGTGTCTTGTCCTTAAACTTATAATTGTAGTTATGAATTTGGGGTTTTACTGACAAGTGCCATTTTCCGTGAAATTTGTTGAAATTGATAATAAAATTTCTGAGGGAATGAGATAATTTGTCCGTATTCATGCTTGGTGGAGTTTTTTTAGATGGATGTTATGCCCCAAAATTATATGCAGTTAGGTTAACAAAAAGTGTCTATAAAGTGTTCGATAAAATGTCACATAGGAACGCAATAAGGAAAACACGAAATGGAGATGCACTAATTCATGAGAAGTAAATGTGCTCTTGATAGGATTAATGCTCATGGGATCTTGGTTGATTGATATTGATGGGATAAAATTTTGATCTATCTGTAAATGTAGTTTGAGAAATAATGTGTTTGAAGAAGTGCGCTTTGACTAGATGGAATTTGATCAAGATTGGAAATTATAGGTGTGCCAAGTCACCTATTTAGGATACAATATTCTTAATATGTGAGAAGACGTACATCGGATACAAATGTGGCATACTATGAGCTACATATGAGGGTAAATCTAACCCCCAAAGTTGTCATGCTTGTTTGGATAATTTTTGGTTACAAGAATAGCTAATATTAAGCAAACTAAACGATTAACTAAAGGGTACACCACTAATTTTCTTGCCTTGTTTAATTGTTGATATAACTTAAAACTTGTTGACAAATGATTCATCTCCAAATGATAAGGCACATTGAGATTGTAATGTTACGCTTGTACACTCAAAAATAATAAATCTGACTATGTGGAATCAGATGAATAAAACTTAAATGCTAACTCATAAATGTGAACAAATTAAGCAACCTTAAATCATCCATTAAATCACATGTTGAGCAAAGGATAACAAGTTGGGGACTCTTTTTATTGAGCCTACTATTCTACTTTTGTTGTCGAGTATCAATAGTGGCAAATTCTTAGGAAATGAGATAATCTTTTGGTTGCTTGTTCTTTGTAACCATATACTTATTAACAGTCCATGTTTTTGGATTTGTGTGTTTGAGATGACTCGAGGAGCATACTCTAGGGGTAGAGTTGGATATAGCGGTAACACCCCACGTGGAAGGGGAGGTAAACAAAGCGTTAATACTCTATATTTTGCACTTATATTATCTTCTTCTCTAATTGATGATGATGAGACCCAATCACTAACGGAATTCCAACATGTAGCTAGTCCTTCTACATCGATGCATAGCTCCAATCAACTGACCAAACACAACCCCATTGTACCTACTACTTTGGATGCTGAGCCATCTAGATCATCCATTCCCCAGGCAGTCGAGCCAAAACATGTCACACCTTACCTATTTTAGTGAGCATAGTTTCAATTCGACATGTACAAGTTGTATTTATCTTTTCACCCATAAGCACACAATGAATGAGTAATGGAACACAATCTTAATTTGGTATCGTTACAGTGCCTGGAAAAAAGTGACAGGCTCAATTAAATCCATTCTTTTGGGACATTATAATGGACCATGGATCCGTTATATCGATGTCCCGTTAGAACAAAAATAGGAATGATTTTGACTCTTCAAAGTAGAATATATCCACCATCTCTACGACTGTGCCAACTATTACAGTGCTATTTAGTTTCTTAGCTTGCTTAGTATATGCACGAGTTCTACTACTTTCGTTCTATACTATAACTTTCACGATATGAGCATGTTATTATTCCTTTTCATAGAATGTTGGCATTTCTATCCACAAAATGAATTCAGCTGGGACGCGGGTGATAACATAGCTATATAACGCGCTTTCAAGAAAAAATCCGTTGAGATAATATGGAAACATTTGCACTAGGCAAAAATTTCCAACATAAAAGCTGAGGGGATCCCATAGGAAAAGTGGAATGAGATGTTGGACAAATGAGTGTAGGATACATATCACGCAGTATGCAAAAAAATCAGGCCAACTAGGTAGTTGACAATGCATCTGCATCCACCATCTACTGTGGTAGATCGATCTTAGTCACTGCACACATTGAGAGATTGGTAAGCTAAAATTTTATTTATATTTTTACAGCTATATTTTTGTCACCTATTTTTTACATATACGACTAACATTTATCCAAATAATCCAAGAAATACAGCTTGGAAGGCGGCCAACTCCACCTGAAGTTTATTCTAAAATTTAGAAAAATGCAGCCGGCGAATGGGCGAGGCCTTGTGCACAATCTTAGGGGGTAAGTACAGTTACTAAAATATTTACATATGTGACTCTGATAGTGTATGTAACTTCTAAATGATATTGTATGTCTATAGAAGATGATGGAAAAATTGCAACATTCCCAAAATGTCGCTAAGGACCTAGAGGCACATGATCTAGAGGGTGGTGGGCTTTCGTCTAGCTCAACCAATAGCAACATGTCCGTCCTCAATGCGCTTGGTGGTTTTAAAAAGGGTTGACTTCTAGGAAAAGGTTTAGAGTCTCAATCTCATAGGTAGTTGAGCCGTGCAACAACTAGCTCCACATCCTCACCGAACTTTGAGCTGCAAACGATGCAAGAAACATTGGAACTCACACAACAGTAGCTACGGGAGCGAAATGCAAAGATGGATGATTACAAAATTAGATTGGCCCAAACAGAGCTAAAATTAAATAAATTTATACTACTTGCTTCAAACTAATTGAGCTTGGACTCCCTCCATGACGGTGACAATCATGAAGATCATGAGGAGCTTGTCAGCTAGATGTATAGGTTGTTTGCCCAACACTTCCTTGTTGTTAAATAAATTTATACTACTTGCTTCAAACTAATTGAGCTTAGACTCCCTCCATGACGGTGACGATCATGAAGATCATGAGGAACTTGACAGCTAGATGTATAGGTTGTTTGCCCAACACTTCCTTGTTGTTATTATAGCTTCTCTTTGAAATTATTATTTTATATTTAAAACTCGATATGTAAAGTTGTTTACAAATAATTTTATCCTTTTATGATGGTTGCAAGTATAATTTCTTAAATATTTATGTGTTTCTCTATTTCGTTTGGGAATTTGTATTTTTTTGATTTTGCCATTTACTGTACAGAAAAAACAGATTTTTTTAATAATTAAATCGTATTATGCAATACAAATGCCATCCTAAAGCTATCCCAAAAATCCGTCCCAGAACTGTCCCGGATATGCCATTCCAAAACTGTCTTGAAAAATTCATCCCAGAGCCCTCTCAAAGCCGTCCCAAAAATCCATCCCAAAGCCCTCACAAAATAAATCATCCCAAACTTGTCCTAAAAAAATTATCTCAAAGCCGTTCTAAAAAAAGTGGTCCCAAAACAAAACCAATCCCAAAGTCATCCTAAAGTTATCCCAAAAATGTCGTCCAAAAAAAGCCATCCCAAAACAATCATTCCAAAGTTATCCCAAAAAAACCTTTTCAAAGCCATCCCAAAAAAAACCGTTCTAAACCTGTTCTAAAAATGTTATCCCAAAAAAGGTTGTCTCGACACCATTCTAGATTTGAGATGGCTATTTAAAAGTTGTCCCAAATATTTATGACGAATGAATTGGGACAGAAATGAATCTGTTCTAACAAAATTTAGAATGATTTTTTTTGATAAAATCAATCCCAAAAAGCCGTCATAAACAAATAATTTTTTGATTGTGTTTTACTTGTCCTTAATATATTGGAACAAATAGTTTTTATGCTATTAAGATAATCTTATTAATATAAATTTATAAGATATATATCAAAAGATATTAATGTTATCATAAATAAATTAAATATTGAAAATATTATATATAAAAATATGAATACACATAAATTATATAAATACACATAATTATAATATGTATACACACAGGCACGCACGCGTTGCCAGTATATATAATATCTTATTTTAATCTAATAATACCGCAACATTTGCTCACTATGTAAACTATTTATTGGCATATACGCATCTTCATACACATACCTAAAACATCAATATATAATTTAACATAATCACATATATTTAACATACGAAAGTATTAAATTAATTTTTAATAATAATATACATGTTTCCAAAGATAGTAGATATTAATATAATTGATATTTTTAAATATTTTATTGTTACAAACAGCTAATATGGTTACATTAATTTATATTTTCGCCTTTGATATGATGAATATCAATACAAAGTTCAAAATAACAACAATATATTATATATTAATTAATTTAGCATTCGTTAATATTAATTGTACATGCCACTCAAGCATTTGTTATGTATATAATCATATGAATTTTGTATATGATATAAATATTATTATATAATATTGTTACATTTATATTAAATATTTATTGAATATCCATATACGAAAATATGTAAACATAAATATTAGAATAATGAATTTAATATTTTAAATATTTTTCTTTTAATTAAAATATTCATTTTTTATTCATACCAGTAATTTTTTGTGACTAACCTTAGATATAAAACAAAATAAAAATGTCAATTTTATCCATTTCTTATTCATTTTACCATTCTTTGCACATATTAACTGTGGGTGTATGTATCTTATTTATTTTTACTTTTATTCCATTTAAATTTTTTTTTCATTTAATCCCATTTTTGCATGTTAAATATGACGCTAAGCAAGCATATCATTGCATTTTTGTTACTTATTATGCATAATACATTTCACTTGTGGTCCATATTTCATAAAGTTAATTATGGTTCCCATTTTCAAAATTTTGCTGCTGTTGAGACTAGACATGCATACAAAGACAATTAAATAATAAATGTACAATAGATTTAAAAAACATTAAAATTTTGGTAAAAATTATTACATATTGATCAACAAAATTATTATTAAACTAAAAAATGTCTCTAGTTTGAGGAAAGGAGAAAAAATTAGAGAGATTGGAAATCATAAAAGAAAATATGAACTCAACCAAATCGCATATTTAAAATATAGAGTACTCAACATGTTTAAATTGAGTTTGGATAGCTGAAAAATACCACGTAGAACTATTAATTAAAATTTTGAATGCTTGAAAAATAATCAAACTCTTTTTGAATGTTTGAAAAATAATCAAACTCAAACTACCTGATTTTGTGCCTAAGCTTAGCTTTAAGGTATAAGAGATCACGAAGTTGTTCATTTAAAGTAGGGATAACATAGGGGTATAAATGGGATGGGTGTCGGGCTAGGACAGGTGCGGGAGTGGGGAGGATTTTTCCTTTTTCTTGCTTTAAGTGGGTGAGCATGGAAAACCTCCCCCAGCCCAAGTGTCGTCTTAATTAAATAAATATAATATATATATATATATATATATATATTACTCTTAATTATACTTGTATTTTTTAGAAAATAAATTATTCAATATAAAGTTATGAAATTAATTTAATTTTAAATTTAATTTTTTAATATTTTTGTTTTTCTTCTCATTTAATTGATTTTTATTTATTTTTTATCTTAAGTTTTCACTCTTTAGAAACTCGTTTGATATTTCTTTATTATTATACTTTTAATATTAAATGATGTTATTTTTATTATTTAACACACAATATCATCATAATTTGTAAATAATTTTGTGCTTATAAAAAATGTGTAAAATTTGTTAGTTAGAATAAATTGAAAGCTGGTGCTTAGTTATGTATAATGTTAAATATTTAATTTTATATATTATTTTATGTATGATTAATTTGAAAATTAGTTAATCTAAATTATTGCTTAATCTTTATAATATAAAAAAATTTATTGGTTATTATATTTTAATGTTTTTTTATATTAGTTATGAAAGACACTTTTTGTGTTTATTATTTTTGTAGAATTATTTGATATTTTTAAAATTTTGATAATAAAAACAAGTAGCATCAAAAAAAATTAGAATTTAATTTTTCAAATAAAATTAAATATTTTTCATCATTTAACAGGCTCACAAGCACAAGGGATTGGGGTAGAGATGACGCAGGGGCAAGGGATGGGACGGAGTGAAGAAAAATATTTGGTCACGAGGCAGGGGTAGGGTGGCAATCCCTGACCCCATTGTCATCCCTAGTTAGAGGCATAGAAGAAATGCAATTTTTGTCACGCAGCAAAAACAATTTTTAATTTTTATAGTTTGTAAAAATGTTCAAATTTTGAAAAAATTTAACAATTTTAGGATTACGAGTCCTAATTTGACTGAAAATTGACACATATATTACACGTGACCTTTAAAATTGGAACTTTCTAAAATATATCAACGTTGGCAACAATGACTATAGGTGAAATGATGATAAAAAGAATAAATCCACCTAACATATTGGCAGTGACATGGTGGGATGATTGAGATAAATAATACATAATTGAATTTTAAAAAAATAAAAAAAACATTTCATATTTTTAAAAATTATAAAAATAAGAAAAAACTAAAAAATACATAAAAAAAAGTTTCAAATATTTTTAAAAATATATATTATAAATATAGTCCCTACAAATATAACATATATGTTTTTATTTATATTATAAATATATTCTTTACAAATTCTATCATGTCAGTGCTAATATGTTCGGTGGCTTTATTTTTACCAATTATTAGTCTACGTGTAGTCATCACCGTTAGTGTATCAATATATATCAGAAAGCCCAAATTCTACAGGTCATGTGCGATACATGTGCCAATTTCTAGTCAAATTTAGAGATGGAGTCTTGATATTGCCAATTTTTCCCAAAATCTAAATATTTTTACTAGTTGTGAAAATTAAAAGGCATGTCGTCAAATTGTAATATATATATAGGATAAAATTGTATTTTTTCCTTAAAAACATTGTTACATTTTGAGACGGTTCTTGGACGTCAGAAAAAAAATTGAAGATAAATTAAAAAAAATAAAAATGTCCCCTATTTGAATTATAAAAATGGAGCAAATTAATCATGAGATTGACCCAACACAATGGGGGAGTCAGTAGGTTTATTTGAATCGAGGCATGGTTTCCTAACTGCAAATGTGATTCTATATAATTTACTTAGTCAACATACAAATATTGACCTCCATATTTTAAAAGATATGATTTAGTTATCACATCGTAGTATTGCACTTGGCATCTCCATAAATAATCTTTATTCAATATCTATCATGAATATCACATTATTGAGTTAAAGATGCCTTAATTCAAAATATGTACATGAAACCATTGTTGATTATGACTCTTTGGCCCATTGTTGAGTTTAAGTTTGAGGTCAAGTTGTGAATTCTACTATAAGAAGATTAATAAATTTTTTGGTCTTGTCAATTCTAAATTTCTTGGCATATATCTACTGAATAATAAATATAAATTAAAAGTTAGAAGAAGAAAGAAGAATGTTATAGAAAGAAAAAAATTATTCAATATAAAGGTAATTGTGTAAATTCACTTTATAAAACTAAAAATTCTTATTAAAATAAAATTATAGTACATATATGTATATATATATATATTCATATATTAATAAACAGTATGATATTAAAACTATAATATTCTTATATTATGAAATCAAAAGTGCTATTTTCTTAAAATTCAAGCTTCAAACCCGAAACATGACGGGGTGATTGCAAGTAGTTAGGATGATATTATGTGTGTGTAGACATGGGTACATTAGGATGAGAAGATTTGAAAAACAAACTTCCAATTCTTAATAACAAATCAATAATAAATTTATTATATTTGTTTGGATGATTAACCATTTCAAATCTTTTAATTTTTATTTTAAATTATATTTTTTTACAATTGTGATGAATTTTAAATTTTTTCTATTTAGAGTTAGTTGAAATTCCTATCTTTCAGTTCTTTCTCCAAATCCAAATACTTCAATCCAAATGTGGCCTAAGGTTTTAAAAATCAAATAGGGTAACTGAAAATCCGTTAATCTTTAGTCTAACAAAATAAAAAAAATTGAGTTCCTGAAAAATCAACGCAGATTGGTCAAAAATGGTATGAGTTTTTAAGCTGATTAAAACCCTGTAAAAGCCAATTTTTAATATATTTTCCAATTTTATCCGTTTTTGTTAAAACATGAAAAATAACTTTTTTATATTTTGATACAATTTCAAACATATTACTTCCTAAATATTGATTAGTATATATAATTTTTATTACTTATTTTTTTTATTTTGACATTTACATATTAAATTGTTTTTATTAGTACATTATTTTAATCAAGTTATAAAAATTTATATATTGCTTTCTAAAATTAATTTTTTTTTCTTATTAATCAATTTTTTCTTTTATTTTATGAAGCTAACTTTTGATATTTATACATTTATTTTTGATATGAATTTAATTATGTTTGTTTTAGATTCATGCGGTTGAATTGTTATATTTTAAAATTTTATATTTGAAATTTATCCTTTGAGATATTTATAAATTGACTTGAATGTATTTTGAAAAATAATTTTATATTATATATGTATATACAAAGTATAATATGTAATATAATTTCATAAAGTTTTTAAAAACACATTTCAATTGATAAAAAGAAACCACTCAATGACTCAATCAATTTTTGGGTAATTTAATTATTACCCTAATTTTATAACATATGTATGTCGTTGAGATCTTAACGGATAAGTTTGAGTAGAAATTCAAAGTTAATAATTTCCTGGATTAATTTTATAAAGATTGGATTCAAGTTTAAATATAATTAAATAATAAGATTGTGCTAAAAAATATTTTAAGGTTCAAATAACATTTTTAAAATAAACAACAAACAAGGCCGGGCCACGCCCCAGACATCCGAACCGCGTGTTTGTCATAAGAAAATGTAAAAAAAACATAAATTTCGCAATCGGTTTGCATATTCGAGAGACCCGCGCCGGTGTCGTCACCCTTTCCTTGCTTCAAACTCTGCATTCATATTGATTTTTCTTGTTTAATTCTTGAGAAAGCAGCTCCATGTCGGTGAGTGGATGTCAAAGCTTCGTCTCGCCCCTTTCTGTCTCTCTGTGTTTTTTTTTTTATTGGTTGTTTGCTTTTGCTGGCACGAACAATTTTGTTTTTGTTTTTGAGTTTTTTGTTTCACTGATATTGGGTGAGTTTTGATTGATCTATCGATCGGATTGTAGGCTTCTGTGATTCTTACTGGGTTAGGTCGATTGATTTATATATTTGTTACTTGGAATGCGGGATTTGATTTTTCTCATTTAAAGTCTGTTGATAGGATTGTCACTTTATATCTTGGCTGGGATTATCTGATTGACTATCTGATTCACAAATACTAACTCACGCTTGCAAGGAAACAAAGAATTTGTAGGATCAAGGTGTAATTTTAAAATCTGTTATGTTTTCCTCTAGGTCGGATATTCGAATAACTGAAAATCTGTTACATTTTAATTCTTCTAATTTCTAACAATTTAAAAACAAGTACCCACATCAAACATTAGATAAGGGTTTGTGGATAGAATTTTTTGAGTGATGAGTCGTTGGTGTGAGATCTGTATTAAATGTATGCCGAAGGATAAATTCCCCTCCATGGTTTCTGAGCAGTCCTATTTTACAATTAAATAATGCCTATGATGTATAAAATATACCATAATTATGTCTTAATATGGTAAAGAACTAGGTGACTCTCGTGTTATCTTCACGCATGGTAGGGTAGGTCCCTTTGTTATATTAATATCCCCTGTTCTGGAAGGCAAAATATTTCTTAATAAACAAAACCTAATGATGCCTGTTTGGATGTCCTAGATAAGAACTGTGAAGGTCAGCAATCTATCTTTGGAGGCATCCGAGCGAGATATCAAAGAATTCTTTTCCTTTTCTGGTGATATTGAATACATTGAGATGAAAAGGTTAGTTGAAGCAGTTTTAGCTTTCGGCCCCCCTACTTACATATATAATATGTCTGTGAGAGTGTGTGAGTATATATGTGTGAGGGGTGTGTGTTAATCATTGTGCACATCCACATACTCACTCTAAATTTCTAATGCTTATGTAGTGATACTGAACAGTCTCAAGTTGCGTTTGTTACCTTCAAGGATGCAGAGGGCGCAGAAACTGCAGTTCTTCTTTCGGTGATTCTCTTTCCTCTGATTCCTTTAATCTGCCTCACCTTTGTTCTGCTGTCCTTGTTACTATTCTTTTTTGTTTCATTGTTCTTGTCAATTTTTTCTTGTTCTTCCAACTTTATGACTCCCACTAGTTGTTCTTTTTATTCAAGTTTTGCTACTTTCCTTTTATTTTGTTGCTTTCTGCTGTTATTCTTGATTGTTTTTGAAATTGATAGTGATTCTTAATTCTTTGAAATAATGGATAGATGAAATGCCTTGACTGGACCAAGTAGTTTGTTTGTTCCTTAGGCTATGGCCCATTCAACAAATTTTCTTATGATGATTGTATCAAGAATTCTTGTAGGAAAAATGACACTGAGAATAGGAAATATATTATTAACTTATAAATGGCAATCTCTTGTTAAATTCTAAACTGAAGGTTAGGTTATATAGTGACACAATGTCCAAAAGATTCTTAGATGATCTTCAATCCAATTATTGTTATATTTCTCTTGCATAGAAAATTGCCTTTGAAAAGCACCTCACATTTTATGGAAGCTTAATATCCTGAAAAGAAAACATGCAATTTTTTTTTTTTGTTTTTCACCATGCGCCCACACAATGATGTAGGCTTTAAACCCTTGACCTCCCTCTTGAGGTAAACGGGCACACACCCATGAAATGAAACATGCAGTTTTTTGATATTTTACTGAACTTGAAAATTAGGATGACATGGATACTCAGATAATATGTCAATTGGCTGAAGCTCAAAATTTGTAGTGTAAGTAGACATAATTCAGTGAATTCATATTGAAGTCTCTGTTCTTGTTCAGACAACAGTTGTATCTGTTATCAAATAAATACTTCTCAAATCAATTTCTCCAGCATAAGCTATGCATTTGAGCTCAGAAAACTAAGCTTGACAAGCTTGAGCCTTTTTAGCATACCTGAGATTGAGCTCTGAAAAATTAGGCCTGTTCGATTTGAGCTTTGCCTGTTAGCAGCCATAAGCCTTATTCCCTGAAACTGTGATTTACTGTCAAATTGGTGTTGGATTGTTTTTACCCAATGCTTCTGTGGACAACTCATTGACTCAACATCCGAACAGTTACATCATTCTTGGACATTGCCGTGTATTTGTGGATTGCCAGTAATGTTTTACCTTCATATATTCAAAGTACAGTTCTATATAATTTAAAATTCAATCCATTTTAATGTTCAGGAATGCATTTGTGTCCATTCATTTGAAGTTTCTTCTTTTTATAAATTTCTAGAACATTGCAATCATATAACTCTAATTTATTAGACTTTTTGGTATCAAATTTCAGGGTGCTAGAATAGTGGACAAGACTGTGGACATCACTCTGTACCCTGAGTATGAGCTTCCTCCAGGTGCACGAACATCACCCCTGGTAATCAGTTCTTTAAGCACTTCATGTTTTTTCACTCTTTTCCCTAAACTATGATGAGGTTTTTTTTTACCTGAATGCCACTGAACATTAGCAGTCATCAGACAAGAAAGAAGGAGGGGGTGAATCTGCTTTCCAAAAGGCGGAGGATGTTGTTAGCACTATGCTTGCGAGGGGTTTTGTCTTGGGCAAAGATGCTGTTAACAAAGCAAGGTCTTTGGATGAGAAGCACCAATTAACTTCCACTGCAAGTGCTAAAGTGGCGTCATTTGACAAGACAATCGGACTTACTGAGAAGATAACCACCGGCACTTCAATCGTGAATGATAAAGTGCGTGAAATGGATGAGAAACTCCATGTTTCTGAGAAAGCAAAATCAGCATTTGCTGCTGCTGAACAAACTGTTAGTGATGCCGGATCTGCCATTATGAAGAACAGATATATACTTACCGGGACTACGTGGGTAACTGGTGCTTTCAACAAAGTCACCCAGGCAGCTGGGGAAGTTGGCCAAAGGACGAAGGAGAAAGTTGCAACCAATGAAGACGAGCAGAGAAGAAAAATGGTGGATGACTTCTGTCAAGTTCATTTATCAGAATCTCCTAAAGCATCTGATTCAGGAGAGCAGCATTCTTCCAAGCCTGCTCCAGAACATGGTCTGATTCTCTGATTTGTTGCTTCATCAAACGATGTCAAGATACTAAAGTCGTTGGGTCCTCCTTTTTTAATCCACTTATGAAAGTGGTAGATATGGAAAAATGCGTATTGTTATGTGTTTTTAAAGTGGCTTGCTTGTAGCTTGACAAATATGTTTGAAGTCAAAACTCAGATCCATGACAGGTTGCCGGGTGTACCATTTCTTGGTTCTGAAATTGGATTGTGGGTTTTTTTTCTCTGGCTTGCAGAATTGATTTTTAAATAATTACCCATTTTTCTGTGCAGTTGGATCTCGAACCCATGAATGGAGATTTTTCTAAAATTTACACAGAAAAAAGGAAGTGAGTTAGACAAAAAGATATGAAATTGATAAACAATTTTTGCGTTTTTTGTTAATAACCCTAAATTTTGAAATTAATCTATGCTGGACAGGGAAAGTTTGGAAATAGAACAATTCTTTCTGTTGAGAAGATGCAACCTCAATTGCTATGCTTCAATTTTCAATTCTAGTATTGAACAAAATATTTATATATTCTTTCGAGACTGTCGTTTGTAGCAGTATTTTTTACATGTTCAAAGTATATATCTATTGACAAATATAATTGTATTGTTGAGAATACAAGTCAATATCTATTGTGCAATTTATTTATTTTTGGGCAAACTAGAAAAAAATATTCGATTTTAATTGCTATCCCTCCTTTGGAGGACACACACTAATTGTAGCTTGATTTCCAACCCATCATCCTTTGAAGTATTGAATTTGAATTCATTCAAGAACATGTATAGTAGGTCAAACAAAACAAATTGATGAGTGATGGCATTGAGTAGGAGAAGTTAGACTTGCAACTTTCCATTAGCGAGTTTAGCGGATCTTACTCTAAAAAGTAGTACTCCTGCAGGATGACAGAGTGAGAAGTGCGAACTCATTTAATTTTTGTTCTATTTTTTTATTCTTTCTTTCCCTTTCTCTATTATTTTTCTTCTTCTATATCTTTTTTCTTTCCATTTTTTAATTGCCCATGTTCTGTATATACATTTTCTCTCTACTTATTTGAATTAATTTTTAATTTATATTTGTGTTTTTATTTAATTTTTCCTTGCTTTATTTTTTGTTTACTTTCTTCCTCTATTTATCTCTTTTAATTTTTGCCTTTTTTCCTTTTCATGTTTTCTATTATGTTTTACATTTTTCCTATTATTTTAATTATTTCTTAATTTTTTAAAGTTTGTTGTTTCAAGAAATTAATAATCAAAGCAACCACAAAAAAAAATGAATAAAACTCAAAAATTACACTCCATTTTTGATATGGATATCTGTACATTTATATAGTCAATAAGAATTCATGAAAGAAGAGAGAGAATGAAAGAAAAATTTAAGAAATAACATGACCTCTGAAGAAGAGCATATTGATCAATAATTTAAAGAATTTGACAGGAAATGTTGAAACAAAAGCAAATATAAATTAAAAATAATTTAAAGAAGCAGTGTAAAAATACAAATATAAAAATAAAAATAAAAAATAAAAAAAATATAAATTAAAATTGTTTTGAAGAAGTAGAGAAAAAAATACAAATGTAGAAAACAAATAAAGAACAAAAGAAAAAATGAACGAGAAAAAGAGATAGGAAGGAAAACAACAATCAAAGGGAAAGAAAAAATGAAAAATGGAAAGGATAGATGAGTGGACATTTGTCACAACCTCATTTTGCAAGAGCACTACTCTTGAAGATCGCGCCATGGTAGAACAATGTTTGGGGCGTAACAAATGGTGAGAAGTGTCGCAGTTTTATTAAGTTTTAAACTAAACTGTACCATTAATTAGATATAATACAATATTAACTTATTAATTACAATCAATAATAATTTTGAAAATAACAAAATAAACAAAATTTTTAAATAAATATGTAATACTTTATATTTTATTATAATTAATATTAATTGGTATAATTAAAAAGAGAAAAAAATGAAATAGAAATTAAAATATTTGATTTGTATAATTGATAAAAAATAAAAATAAAAAACATAACTACAAATTATAATAAAATATAAAATATTACAAATTTATATTAAGATTCTATTTATTTATTATTTTTAAATTGTTATTAATTATAAATAATTATATCTATTATTTAAGCTTCAGAACAAGTTTCAATTTTCTTTAGTTATATTATAACTTAACAAGTAATATGCATGATTTATAACAATAAAAAACAGAATTTAAAATTAATTTTTTTGATTAACTTTAATTAATAACTGATTAAAATATATAAATACAAAATAATTTATAATAAAGCTGTATAAATATGTAAGAATAAATTATAACACAATACAAATTAAAGCACATGTATATTAAAATTTTATTTATTTTATTACTTTTAAATTGCTGTTAAGTGCAGTTAGTTAGTTGGAAATGGTATAGTTAATTAGTAGCGTAGTTTGGCAAATAAATAGCCCCTAGTCACCTGCTGCTACACTTGGAATACTGTTTTGAGATGTAGCTTCAATTGGATTGCTCTTTGAGTGCAGTACCTATGAACCCCATTTGACAGTACTTGTTTTAGTCGCATTGACGATTTTAGTTTCGAATTGGACGCTAGAAAATCATTGTTGAGACCAAACAAGTCATGCCAGACAGATTTGAACTTGAGGGGTCAACTGTCCTTATATTGACCAAAGCTATCCTTGGATTTCGAGGTTCATATGGTAAGGTCAAATATAAGAGATTCTTTTTCTCCGATTCAGATCATTTAGGCTTTTGTTCAGTTTTATATTGCATTTCCCCAATTAAGATCCCTCTAAGCTTTTGTTTAATAAGTGGGTGAGGCTAGGATGCTGTGAGATTTTGTTTTTTGAATTATTTTTTTATGAGAAAATAAAGTACCATTACAAGAAAAGGCATTTAAGATTGTGAAGGTAGAATTGCGAATCATCTGATTTCTAAAAAATCTAAAGTATAGTTGCAGATTGATTGTGATTGGATTTGCTCAAACAAATTCAACTACAAACTAATATAATTGGTGATAAAACGTGTGTACATACTTATATAAATTAAATTAATAATGTTCCTAAATACAAATTTTTTTAGTTGGGTTAGGTGTGTTATGGCACTCACGCAATATACAAATATATTTTGTAGCACTCACAATACGAATGCATGTAAAAGTAAATGAGTCCACATGATATATTAATGCTTTTCAATGACAATACATTTATGTTTATAGGATCTTATTAAAAAAAAATGAAAGACAAAAACAATTTCGCTGTCACAATAGTAAGTTTGCAACTTTACACAAATATTGAACCACTCTTGAAAAACAATCAACCTAAGCAAAACATCCTTTTGATTCAACTAGTTGATGCATCTCCATAGAAAATTTCACTAGCTTTATACCTTGACGAAACTCTCCTTCGGCATCATCCTTAAGTGATATGGATCTTTCTTCTCTAAAGATTAACCTGAGAAGGACATTCCTACTCACAACACTCAATACTTAATAAGTGATATTTAGGTGATAAGAACTCCTAAAGCACAATTATACTTCTTATAATCTTGCCCACAAAACTCTTAGGTGAGCTTTATGTTGTGGTGCACGTGCCAAATTTGGTCCAAATCTCAACTATCCATTTTCTTAATCGATATTGTAACATTCAAAATCAAAATCTTTTCTTTGTCGGGATTCTTATCCAAATATATATCATGCACATTTCTATAAATATGGCAGCAGATATTTTCAACATGATTTCATCTATTTTTAATCTCCCACGAAATTCTTTCCCAACTAGTGTAATGTTACATGATGAGTATGGATTCACTATTTCTTGATAAATTTAAAAACTAAATAAATGCAAGATATTTGATGACTTGAACAATTTTTATACGATGTATTGCCAACTAAGCATCACATGCAGCCAACAATCGTCCAATTTGGTAGTTGCGTGTCACAACCTCTTCTAGCATTCATTGTCTGTTAGTTCATTTAACAACTAATGAAAAACGCTAAACAAGTAGGAAACTTGACTCTTAACAAACAACCAAATTAGTAGAAAAAAAAATTGATAGAAAATCTCCAAATTGTCCTTGAATATAACACCCACAAATACTTGACTATTTTGATGTTATAACATCCAAACGTCATCCTTATGAGAACAATAGAAAAATAATCTAAACTACAATATATTAGCTAAAACATGTTGAAATAATATGGTTATAATCATCATCAAGAGTAGCAAAAAGACAACTCTGGCAACCATAATGGAATGTTGGAAAAATAAAAAAAAACCATAGAATAACCATAAAATTCTAGAAACTCAATCAATCGACAATTGCCAAACTAGACTTGTAGTAGAAAAATTCAAAGATGATTATACTCCCCCTTGCAACACAAAATGGTAAGAATGATAACAATTGAAGTGAAGTAAACTGTAGGTAATCAACCTTGCTCATCATGTTGTCTAGTCTTAGTTGAAGCACTATTAGTTTTATTAGATGAAAGAGAGCCCAGAGTTTGTGGTGTAGAAATTTGAAGTTAAGATTACGCTTTTGAGTTTGTAACTAATTAATTTGAGCTCCCATTGAATGAGACAAAGATAGAAATGAATAATTGAGGCATAAGTAACCCAAGGTACCACCTCCTTTTGATGTTGCAACATAAGTTATGTCATTAAATTTTCCTAAATAAGCCAATGTTGCTCTGGACCTCATAATTCAACCCCTATGGTAATTTTAACTCATCAACTAATAAGCCTTGTCAGTTTGGATAATAAATGATAAACATAGGCGTGATAAAGCTAATTTGATATTTTTCAAATTTTACACGTTCTACAATATTGTTGAATACATGATGACCAAGGTTAACATCCTTTTTAATCCCAAGGCTATACAATAAAGATCACCATGTCCATTATAACCTAAGTAGAATTAGCAATGGGTACCATGTTGTAAATTGAAACGTTGAACATTGAAAAGTACTTTAAGTTCATGGAGGAAGAATGAATGGCATCGTTATTTGGCCATGTATTTAACTTGTGTCCAATTAATACAATTGTTACTTCATCATAATTAGGGGAAAAGGAATTTGAGTATATAGAGGTTGGTTTAGAATATCCTCTCTGACCATTTGATAACCTTTTTAGGAGAGAAATTTATCATTCTTCTTGAACATAAACTTCATGGAACTATTTAAAATTTTTGTTACCAAGATGTTTTAACAAGTAAAATAAAATTTATGAGCCAATTAGACATTATATCATTCAATTTTTATGACACATTTGAACAAACCAATATCAAAAAAATTAATTGCAAATCCTATTTCTTTTTGCTACTTAACATGGATTCCCCTTTCAAGAGTAAAGGATCGAGAAATGACGTACATTGATAGTTTCTTGCACCTTTTTTTTTGAAGAACTCATTGTTGCAAGTATCTTTTCTTAGTACTTTAGTATTTTTATGGTTCCTTACTTTTTTCTTCTTTTTGAGGATTCACTCTTGATAGTTTCTTGCACCTTTTTTTTTTGAAGAATTCATTGCTGCAAGTATCTTTACTTGATACTTTAGTATTTTTATGGTTCCTTATTCACTTTTTTTTTTCTTTTTGAGGATTCACTCTCAATTGTCAGGTGGGGGTTTCCGTTGCCTTACTTTTATATTCATGGAGTCTAGTAACAAACATAGGAATAAGGTATTTTCAGTCTATTCTTCCACAACTAATGCCGTGACATTATGTTATTTCTAACCACAAATTAAAACACATAGCAAACCCTTCATGTCTAAAAAGGGTTACCAACAGTAGCAATCGCATTTGGAATAGGTGTTTGTCCTTGAGCTTTAGAGTTTCCCTTTCCCATCAAATTTTGAGCTACAACCCTAGATCCATACTCTTCTTCAAAGGCCAAGAAATATTACTATAATAGAGATGACATCCACTAATCCTTCATAGGGAATGATGGCCCAAGAGGATGGGTCAGTCAACTGTGGAATTGATGGTGATGGCATGGTAGCAAAAGATTCACCTCATTAAGCTGTAGGGAATTCATGGGCATAATTGAATTGAAAGGAAGAAACTAGGCTACCTATCTTTGTGTGTTGAGCATAAGGTTGGAATATAACTATAACATGCCTTAAGAGAAGCTCTGATATTTGTTTCGGAGATCAGAGAGTAGCTTATATTGTATATGAGAGATGAAAACTTTTAGATAAAGTGGTAAAAATAGATCAAAAAATAATCAATTTTTTTGGGGGAAAAAAGATGATTTTAACTTTTAATAGAACATCAAGAAAATAGTAAACTTAAAATTTTTGAAAATTTCCATTGAATGCTATCCCTTAATGTGGTTGTTCCTCTAGGTTTGATAAAATCAAAATTTTAAGAAAATATTAAATCAAGCTCAAGCCTTATTTTTGCCTTAAATATTCAAATCTTTTGGCATTAAGTGCCTTGGTCAAAATATTTGCAGTTATTTGTTGCAACATAATCCTAATAACAATTTTCTTTTCAAAATGAGAAAATGAGAATTCAAGTTCTTTAAATAACATATGACTCATACACAATTAGAATTTTGCTTTTGTTGTTCTACTAAATTTTGTTTTCTTGCTTGTTTATGCTAATTCAAGAATTTCACATTTGTTATTCTTCCCAAATTAGGAGATGAATTTAAGCGTGATGAAGAGTTAGAAAACGCTAAGTGCAAAAATAAGAAGAATAAAGACAAAGATTATCAATTAAAAAATTCCAAATTCTTACATTCAATCATGCAATTACAAGTTTCAATAAATAATTAAATTAGCCATGCATCATATTTAAAATAACACAAGGGCACATTTTTATTCATAATAAATACGAATTCAAGAATACAAAAATAAGGGAGAAGGAAATCTTATTCCCAAATAATGCACCTTTAATGTTTGTTATCTTGACAATACTTCAATTCCCAATTTCTAGCTTTGAAATTCTAGTAAAATTTTCTAGAGATAAAAACTAAAAAAAGGTAGCTGCTAAGTCTTACCTCTGGAAACCCTACATGTAAATATTTATATCTAGTGAGAAAAGGGCAAAAAAGGCAAATTACAAATTGGGTTTATGCATGTGTCCACCATTGTTTTGGTCGGGTGCATAATGTAACTTTTTCATTTGGTGTATGATTGACTTGCCATTTGAAAGCCAATTCATTCTTTTTTTTTATTTGCTAAAATTACAACTCAATTGAATATTCTATTAGAATGTGACAACCTTTCAAATTTGCTCCTGAAACTTTCCTTTTCCACTGCTGCACCTTTCAAGTTTGCTTCTCTTATTCATTTCTACTTATTTAAAGATTTTTGAAACCTACATCTAAATTACAAAAATAAAAAAAAAATCTACATTAACCATAATTATGCAAGAATTAAATAAATTAAGTTCAATTTCTGTTAATCACAAATCATATATGAGTAATCTCACAAAGTGCCCAAAAAGTGGAGGATTCTTGTCTAAATCACACAAATTTCATAAGATAAAAGGCTCATTTTGTGAAGTTATCACACCCTTGCACCTAAAAGTTTGCTTGTCCTTAGGTAAACAAAACAATGAAACCAAACAAGGCAAATGCAACCATCATTATCATTCTTTCAAAGCACAAATAAATCCATTTTCACCTTATCTCACTTCAAATAGTAACATGGTAAAGTCAAGGTCTCAAATATCATAATCACAATACAATTCAAGTAATAAATCAATGACACACTCACTCGCCCAAAAATCACCAATATGTCTCCTTTATGCATCAAACTCTCTATGTGTGCGTGAATAGCTAGTCGTATATGTCAAAGTGCCCTCTAATAAGGTTAATATAAACAATCAACTCTTGGAAACCTCTACACATAATATGATTGTGGTTGAAGAATTACTACTCCGTAGGTATAGATGTCATATTGTTCTCCACTAATATAAGTGAGTGCATCAATAGAGATAAATAGGATTCTATCAACCTTGTAATGTCAGGTTGGGGTAATGGTTAAGAAAAGAAGGATAGGAATAAACAAAATAAGAACTTGACAGAATAATGCACGCTCATTCAAACTTTTTTTTTCCCCTCCACATTTTCCTTTTTTCACTTCCCCACACTTCTTCTTTTGTACATTCTTTCTTCTTCTTTGTTTTTTTTCAGCCCTTCTTTCTTTTAAGTTTTTCCTACTATTTTTTAAAGCGTTTTATGCCTTTTACATAAGCATAAACTTTGGTGACGTTTACCCTTGATTATTTAAAATAAAGCAACCTTCAAGATGCTAAGTATACTCATGGCCCTTGTTGCCATTTTACGCGACTGTGAAAATTAGCTATATGCACCTTCAATTACTAGCTAATTAAAACTAGTTAAGTGGTTACAATTTTCACAGGTTCAATTTTTTCTTCTCTTCTTGTTTTTTTTTCAATCCTTATCCATCAATCACAAATATTTTCAACTTTTTTCTTCTATTTTTTTTCCCATCTCATGTGCAATCAAGTTCTTATATAATGGGGTAGGTTAGGTGTGGTAGGGTTTATCACGAAGTGGTTTAACATGGGTTATGAAGAAAAAAATTGTATTGAAGGATAACACCTTCCCTTTTATGCATTTAGGCTCAACGAGGGACAAAAGGGACAAATTTCAATCTTTAGGTGGTTTAAAAGACTCATTTGTTGGCTTTTAGAAAGATGACCAAAATCATTTCTATCTCAACACCTTACCTAGAATTTTGCCTTTGACAATAATGAACCTAATTTTTGGAGTTGGTAATATCATCTAGAAGTCTAATGATCTACATAAACTTTCTTTAGTGTGGCTACTCTACTGCACGTTCAAGGCTAGGTGCTCACAAATATAATGAATCTAATACACTCAAGATTCATAATCGACAATCTAAGGGCAAGCTCATGTGATTACTAATGTTTCAACTAAGCATATTATTTTTGATAATCTATTATCATTGGCCCATCAACTTAACCATGTCAATAATCAAGTACAAAAATAGACAAGAATACCACAATTTCACAATTAGAAAAATTTCAACACTTGCAACATAACATGATACAGCAAGAGATAAAGCATGCAACTTTAATTTGACATCCATGTCGTAATATAGCAGTGCATGCTAATATCATATTATCAAAATCCAAAACAAAAAAAGCAAGCTTAAATCCCTTTCACACCTAGATTAATCATGGTCTCCTATTATGTGTACAAAAACATGAAATGATAAAGAAAAAGGGAGCATAGTCTGAAAAGCAACTAAAGACCAAGCGACGTCCTCATTAGGATTGTTATTAGAAGTAGGGATAGTGTGAGGTAAAAGAATGAATGGTGGGGGGAAGTTAGGTGTTGCATCAAGATAATAACGGAGCATAGCCTCACGATTGGCTACCATATAGTCAAAGAATTTGACCATGGCCTCCTCTAAAATGTATTTTTTAGTGATACAACAAGGAGGAGCACTAGTGGATGCTCAGTCATGTCCTCACTTTGTTCATCCCTTCTTTAATAAAATTCACAAATTAGCTTCAAGCCAAGGGATGAACTTAAGATGATCACACACACACACAGAGTCCCAACGGCAACTTAAGCTAAGTTGTTGAGGCATATCACCACCATAAGTACAAAAACATAATCCACCTCTTCCCAAGCATGCTCTCACTCACCAATTTACAAAGTAACCCAGGGAATTCATTAACTAATAAGGGACACATCAAGAACCGTTTCATGAACTTAATTTGGAGTCTTGTTCGATTTTGGAAACATATTTGAGCATTCAAAACATAGTTCAACATCACACACAACCTAAACATTAAAACTTTGAATATCCATTATCTTAGCATCCAAAATCAAGTTTAGCCTTTTAGGCGAGAGAAAGAATGTATTACACACAATGAAACATATAGGTTAGGATGTTGCAATGCCATATAAAGGCCTTGGTGTTCAACTGATAGTAGAAGGGATCAGCTAGAATCTTCCCATTTCATCGACCATTAGAAAGTAAAACTTGTAAACTTATAATGGGGGCTCCCAGTCAGAAAATTTCCAACACTCAAAAACAACAAACATTATTCAATCACTACCAAAAGTATGGTGCGGTAGCAATTCAATCCAAAAAAGAGATGTTAAATAGTTCGTCATATTACGGGAGCAACTTGTTGCACACACACAAAGGAAAAACTTAATTAGGCATTTGATTGAATAAGTGGCAGGCAAAATCATAGTATGTGGTTTATGCCACAAATTCAAGCATGTCACCCCCATTCAAACTATCACATGTAGTCACTTAATCATTCACATGTAAATAAGCAATCAATTTTTACCATAGCAAATGCAGAATTCATAGCACTAGAGGGTGTTGAGCAAGGTGTACAAAACAAAGTCATTGAGGCTTCATTCACATGGGAGAAGGGGAGATGAGATCATGCATTGTAGGTTCTGAAACTTCATCACACAAAAATAAGAGAATTGGCGGAAATTATTTACCTTACATTGCTAGATGAAGAAGAAAGAAACTAGGTGGTAGAAAGTGGGGTTCAAACCCCACGAATTGGTCATGAGCCACCTAAAAATAGGGCTCTAGATGTCAGGTAACTGTTCATGGCGGAGTGCATGTGTGTGTAGGAGAGATTTAGGGAGGAGTTGGCAAAGAGAAAATGAAGAGAGAGAGTATAAGGGATCAACCAACTGGGGAAAGAAACAAAAAGGAAAAATGCAATTGTTTTATTATTATTAATATTATTATTATTATTACCCTGTATGCCTTGAAATGTTATTGTTGGCTTGACTTATATTTGTCGCATGTGATTCCCTACAAATGTTACATACATGCACAAAAGATGGTGCGACATTCAGCTTATTTATTCAACTACTGTTTTATATAATATATTTTCCTATTAAAATCACTTAAAGGACCACTTTCATTATTTAAGGTGTTGTTAGTGGAGTCATATCTTTCATATGACCAATTATAATGATAAGAAGCCATGAAAAAATTAGAAAAGCAATAAGAAAAATATGGTGCACTAAGTGATGAGAGGTAGAATTCAAATACTCAATCAAAATAACTCATGCACCTATAAGTAATAAGCAATTATCTAAAGTGATAATTCAAGTTTTTTGAATAACATGTGACTCGTACACAAAAGCATTTTGCTTTTGATATTCTCTTAACTTATATTTCTTTTTTGTTTGTTCTAATTTAGGAATGTTATTTTCATTATCAATCCCAAATCAATTGATCAATTTAAGCATGATCAAGACTTAAAAAGTATAAAATGCAAAAACAAGAAGAATAAAGACAGAGAATATCAATTGAAAGATTTCAAATAGTTATAGTCAATCACATAATTACAAGTCCTCAGAAATAATTAATTCAGCCATGCATCATATTTGAAATAACACAAGGCACAATTTTATCCATCATAAATATGAATTCAAGAACACAAATATAAGGGAAAAGGAAATCTTGTTCCAAAATAATGCATCTTGAATACTTGTTGTCTTGACAATACTTCAATCTTCAATTCCTAGCTTTAAAATTCTTGTTAAAAAAAAAAAAGAAATTTTCTAAGGAGAAAAGTAGAAAAGGGCAGATGCTAAGTTTTCCCTCTTAAAAACCCTACATGCAAATATTTATATCCACCAAGAAAAGGGCAAAAAAGTTAATTTTTTATTTAGTTGCAATTCGATTAAATAAATTGCCATGGATTTAATTAATCTCATTAGGGCTAAAGAATTGTATTTTGAACTCTTCAAAACTCTTTAAATAGTTTGAGACATTAGGGTTTGGAGTATGGGCTTCGTGGCCCTTCCTACATGAACCCTTTTAATTAACATAGCCATAGATTTTTATTTATTAATCTCATTAATCAATCAGCTCATAAATTTATTAATTATTAATCTCCATTAATAATTAAACTTGAAATGTGTTCAACTAATTTAATTTAATTAATCTTATTAATTATATAAATTCCTCATTGTACTTCTAATTAATGATCTTATCATTAACAAGTATCATGATAATTTATTTAATTCAATTGCAATTAAATAAATTACGCAACCGTTCGATTTAACACTTACAATACAAGCCAGCCTTATATGTGTGACTCTTTAGGTTTATTCTTAATTAGCATCGGGCATAATTTGAAGAATATGGGTAATGTCTAGCCTATGCCTATATCATAGGCTAATTGAGAAGAAGTAAATCATATCACAATAAACCTTTTCAATTGTGATGTCGTATGGATGTTTTGTCTTACTTTGTTCCAATTAAGCAAGAGTCATAAATTTAGTCAAGCTCAAAAATTTAGCCATATGACCAATCGATATTTCCTCATAAAACAAATATTTCTATCGAAAACTCCTTTTCAATCATATATTACTTTGACTAAGAGCTTCTATCTCATGGAATACCAATTGACCACTAATTTTGATGCCGCATTTTGCAAGCACTTGACCACAGGTTGTCTCCCAACTCTCCCACACTCGAGCATTTTTTATTTCTGTAACTAGAGAGTATTAATATCTAACTTTTCAATTAAAAAATTTACTTACATGCTCCTTTACCTTTGCTAACAAAAGCCTTCGAGGATAAGAATTCAGTTTATACGGTGCTAGCTTAAGTTCTTCCTTCTTCTCCTCTTCCATAGCTATGGGTTGCACGTCTTCCTCCTTTTTTTCCATTGCTGGTGCAGGCACTTCTTTATCCTCTACCATCTACACACTTTTTACATGCTTAATAGGATTAGTCTCAGTGGTGCTAGGTAGTGCACTTGTAGGTCTATTAGCCATCTTCTTTGCTAATTGCCCCACTTGCTACTCTAAATTTCTGATAAAAAAATAACTAGTTCTGCAAGAGAATATCAGTCATATTCATACAATCTTGCGTAGTCTTAGTAAGATTACCCATCATCTCATTTGTTGACTTCATAAGATTACACACAATTTCGTCCTATTACTGGCTCTTCTCTTGTTGTTGTTGGTAAGGTGCCTAAAAGTCTGGTAGATTTTGAAGGTGTGGTTCCAACAGTCTGGGTTGTAAGTAATTGTATATAAATTGTTATCTAGTACTTCTGTATTACCTACGTAATTCACTTTCTCCTTTGTGCCATCACTTATGCCTTCACCTCTACACTTGTGTGTAGGATATTACCTTGTATACATATCACAAGTGTGACTCATAGAAACTAGAGAAGGTTGAGATCTACTTATTAGGATACTATCAGTCTTTTTGGGCAAAAGCTCCACTTTAGCTGCAAGTGCCATCACTATACCTACTTCGAGCATGCCGACAACCCTACGTGTTGTGGACCTCTTAGATGGCTATTGGTAAATATTGGATGCTATCTCCTCTATTAGCTCCCATGCATTCTCCAGTAATTTATTCATAAATGTGTCCCCCGTAGCCGTATAAAACATAGTTTGTAATTATCTGGATATATCACCATAAAATATTTGCACCTGCATCCAGAGTGGATATCCTTACTATGAGAATTTTTTGAAGAGCTCTTAATCTTTCCAATACTCCAAGTAGTGTCTCAAATTCCAACTGTTTAAAAGTCCCAATCTCCAGTCGCAATTGGGCAGTCTTGGCAGGTGGAAAGTATTTCGCTATGAATTTGTTCACCATATTTTGCCAAGTGACGATGTACCTATGTGGTAGTGATTACAGAAGCTATATAGCTAGATCCCTAAGAGAAAAGAGAAAGAATCTTAATTTAATAGCATCATCTGACACTCTATTAAATTTTACGGTGTCACAGGGCTCAAGAGGGGCCAAATGAGTGTTTGGATCTTTGTGTGGAACTCCACCAAATTGATTTAACTGCATCATGTTAGTGAGTGCAAGTTTTAATTCAAATTTATTGGCATTCACCAGTAGTTTAACAATTCCAATCGTATACAAGTTCATTACCAATTGAACATAGCCCTTAATAGTCCATTAGTTTAGTTGAGAAGGCAATTCTTGTAGCTGTGGTGGTGGTGGGTGTTTTTTCCGTCTCTTCTTGTTCGCGCCTAAAAAGAGCTCTACGTTAGTGAAGAGTATGTTCAATTACTAAATGAAAATCTAAATCAATGCTCTTACTCCTGGGCATACAATTATGTCCAAAAAAAGGAATTCAACCCATAAAGTAGTAATATATCCACAAAGATAGATAGAAAATCAGAAAGAAAAGAAATAAGGAGAGCAATGAAGAAAACATATAAAAAAAATTATAAATTAGCCTAATCTAGCTATCCCCTAGAGTATTTGATAGCATTTGTCGCTCTCCTCCACAACGATGTCAAAATTTGATGCGTGTCGTCACCACATCAAAATTAATTCAATGTAAACTAGTACTATAGTGAATATGGGTGTTGTGTACATGAAGAAAAGTTATGTGTTTATCAATTTAATTAGAGTTCTATTAGTTAGGCTGCAATTATGTAGTAAAAGTAAAATAACTAGATAAAGAAACAAGTACATAGAAAATAGCAACGCAAAATTGAGGTGTGAAGTACCAATAGTCAAAGCGTTTAGGATGCCTTGGTTTCCCATGCATACCAATTACATTATTTATCACTTAGTTGCACGGTCACTGATTATTAATCCTGAAGTTTACAAAATATTTTTTCGTACTCTCTTGTAATTTTGACTCCAAATTCTTACGGGTTCCCCCAAGCTAAATTGAGTCAAAGGCTCAAGTTTGGTAATTAACAATAATTACCCACACTAACTCTACAGTTTCACTCCTGTTATTTTCATAAAATTAGTGTTCATAATTATATATTTAACACGTGAGTCTCACTTCTGTTATTCTTCATACGGCCATGAATTAATTAGTAAATTGGCTAATTTTCCTAATTATTATCTAATTCAACAATTGTTAATAATTTAAGCAAAGAAATTAACCAAAACTCATGCATGCATATTTCATTAATTACAAATACAAGTGATTAGAAAGGAACTTAAAAACCTATGATAAATTCAATTAAAATCATAACTAAGTTGTTCTGCAATCCTAAACAACATAAAAGTGATAGTAAACGTTAGAAAAACTTAGTTTAAAAGTCTGGCGTGATGTGAGTGATGAATGTGCCCCAAGCTTTAGTGTAGATTCCTCATCCTTCAACACTTCAATTTTGTATTCCTAGGTTTTCTAAGTGTTTGGAAGATAAAAACTAGCTTAAGGTACTCTAAAAACCATGTAGAAGGTATATAAATTTATATATGTGTATAGGAGAGAGGGCTCGGTAGGGCATGGAAAAAGACCAAATAGCCCTTAACATCAAATTTCGTAGATTGTTACTTTGTGTTGCGCAGTCACAAACATCTACTCCGTTGCTACAACTACTCTTTCTGTTCAAGCAAACTTGGATAGCAACCATCACATAACTCTTGCTTTGTGATTCCCTCTACCGCAAGAGCCACCCTCGCAGTCGCAACTCTTTCTTTCGTTGCCGCAACTAACAACAACAAAATTTTTCAAAATGCAATACTTTTTATCTCGCTTTTGCTAAACCACTTCCTGCGACCACGGCTTCCTTCCTCATGGCCACAAAACTTGAAATTCAAACAAAAATAATATTTAAGTGTAGATAATATTGAAATTCATCAAATTATCACTAACTCTATACTTAACACTCACATTTATTATACTTAACAACTTTTCATTCATGAACATTTAATATAACTATTTTAAGTCATCATGCAAGCAAAAATTAAATACAAATGAGGTATATCTATACTATAAAATCACGTGTTATCATTTGCTTAATTATTACAATTCTATTTATGACGAGGCATTCGATAGTTTTAAAATTTATGGGATTATTTTATCAAATCCTTTCAATGGGATTGTTTTATAATCATGAGTTACCATTTAATTAAAAAATTGATTATTCTTTTCATTAAAGTACTATTAATTTTAATAATTTTTTGATGATTATTAATTATGAAGTAAATTATGTTTATTAACGGGAGAGGAAAAAAATATACATTTCATAAGGAATATATTATATCTATACTATATTATTAAACTTTTGGACTCCTATTGGTTAAGTAAAATGACATATATACCCCTATTCAATTTAATTTACATTATATTTATATTTATATTATTAGGAGTTTAGTTTTGATATAGATACATCAAGTAAGTTTATAAATGTATCCTCATTTAACTTCGTGATGACAAAATTGTCTTTTATTATTATTATTATTATTATTATTTGTTCTTTTTATATTTTTAATTATAAATATTTAACAGAAGTACAAAATAAAAATTTAAACAAAGTACTTTATACTATAAATAAAATAAAATAAGTAATTATTTTTATTTTTATATTATATCAATTTAAGCACACACATATTGTGTGCCAAAATAATTGGTGATGTTTTGTTTTGCTTCATACCTCAAAAAATACACGCTTTAATTATTACATTTTCAAATTTTAACTTTTTCTCTTCTTTTCTTTTATACAAATTTTGAACAAAGTATACTTGAAAGCACACATCTAAAAATCAAAACAAACATAACCACTAGTTTTTATATTTTTTGATTAAAAGCATGATTACCATGTTACTACGTATATAACTAAGGAGGCAAATCATTATTTAACCTAACACTAATATATATAGTTAACGACTAAGGAGGCAAATCATTATTTAACCTAACACTAATATATATAGTTAACGACGTAGTTTTCAAAACTAGATCAGTTGGTTCAATTAGAAACCAGCCAGTTTACTAGTTTGACCCAGGCATGAAAATTGTTAGTTTTCGAAATTAGCATGAATTGATCAAAATCGACTTAAAATTGAACAAACTAGTTTTGACCCAGAAATTAAAAAAAATAAAAATAAAAATTGGCACTTTTTTTTGAAAATTACAAAATAATTTTTTTTTCAAAATTCTCTTGCTTTTATAACTCCTCAATATTAATTAGAATATATAATTTTTTTATAAATTTTTATCTATTTGTTTATTTAATCAAGTATTTGAAAATCTAGTTATTGTATCTTAAAATTAAAATTGTCATATTAATTGATGTGTTTTTATTTTGCAAAATTATTTTTAATTATTTTGAATTTAACAAGTTTTAAAAATTTATATAATAATTTTTATTCTATTTGAATTATTAAATTTTTAACATTACATCTAAAACTAATCATTGAGTATATTATTAAATTGAATTACATTTATTTTGTAAAATTAATTTAATTATATATTTATGCGCATGTATAATGTTATTAATTTAAAATAATTATTTTTTAAAAATGATTCGATCGATCAAATTAATAATTCAATTAAATTTTCAATTCAATCGTCGATTGGATTTCCGAAACATTGGTTAACTGGGCAGAGTGCGCCTTGACAAAAACCTTTTCAGGGGCTGAAATACACTTTTTTCTTTTGTGAGGATTATTTGTTGAACAAGAATATTTTAGTGGGTTATATGTAATTTATCCGAAAATGAACGGGCATTTTGCAAACGCACCCCGAGGCCTCTTAAATAACGGTCCTATTCCAGCTGGTTTTCCACAAGTCCAGCCACTTTTCCCGATATTAATTATTATTTAGTACTTCCAATTTCTTTATATGCAATTTTGCTATTTTTATTTTTTAATATAAAAAATATATCGATTAAAAATTAAAAATTTAACCAAAAAGAGGGAGGGGAGCTTCATAATAATATAATAATAGTAGTAAAAATGACGCACTTTAAAAATAAATAGAAGTAGTAAATTAAAAAATATAAAAAGAAAATGATATATAAAATAATAAATTAACAAAGAATAGTTGAATAATTAAATAATATATAATTAAAAGTCTTAATTCCATAATAATATAAAAGAAAGTAAAAGAACATTAATAATTATATTTAAATGTATTTGATTTTATTCATTAATTAAGGTTAATAGTGTAAAATTATTAATTAAAAATAATATTGTCAATTCAAAATGTTTAACATAATTAATCTTAAATTCTAAATAACATAGCACAGGTGTGCTCAAGTTATACTATTTTATTTATTGTAAATAATTACAATAAAAGTAATATGAATTTAAAATTAAGAGTACGTGAAAATTTAAAGAAGAGAGAGATAGAATGAGTGAACTTAAACTATGCTTTTTGTTTATTTTGTAATTAAAATTTTTTTAAAAAATACAATTAATTATTATCTTTTATTTTTTTATATTTTTCTCTCTTTTATTTTTATGTTTTACTTTTATGTATTTATTGAGAGAAAAACACTTAAAAACAGATAAAATAATTACAAAATAAACAAAGTTATAAAAATTATAAGACAAAAAATAGAGTAATTTTAAAAGAAATAAAAATAAAATACATTTAAATAAAAATATTATAGTAATTCA
The DNA here is from genome assembly GCA_019155195.1 of Avicennia marina. Lineage (NCBI taxonomy): Eukaryota > Viridiplantae > Streptophyta > Magnoliopsida > Lamiales > Acanthaceae > Avicennia > Avicennia marina. The sequence continues at coordinate 5,877,714 of CM032766.1, read as the reverse complement.
ACATTATATTATACCTCATCTTAATGTATACTATAAAAAATAAAATAGATAAAGGAATTAAAAAATTGAAGAATTACAACAAATGAAAACTAAAAAAAAAAATTTTATGAATACAAATTGAAAGAATATAAAAATTTTAATAAATAAAAAATTAAAAAATATTTAAATAATTAAACATTGTACAACTAAATTTTCTGACTAACTTAAAATATATATTACATTACTACGATAATAAAGATTTTTAATCGTCAAATTACATATATGCTTTTATTTTTTTTTTATTCTCTTCTTTTTACTTTTTATTTCTATTAATGTTATATCTCAAATTTTCTCTTTCTTCCAAATTATTTTGGTAATTCTTTATTTTATTACTTTAAACATTTTTATTTTTTTAATTCAAATAATTGTATTTTATTATTTTTAAAAAAGCAGGCGTAAGTGGCTGATAGCTTAAATTTTCACCTGTTCACAAAAGAAATAAATAATAAAAATAAAAATAAATAAAACTTGCCCCGTTTGGGTGATCGGCCGGAGTTCCACCGACAGAAAGGAAAAGCGGAGTGTCGAGAAATAGTCCAATGGAGAAACAGGAAAATTCTATAGATGAAATTATAAAAATCGAGTCATGAAGAAATAAATATTATTAACGATTTGTAAGTTAAAGAAAAAAAACAACCAGGAATGATGGAAAATGAGCAGAGAATGCGGACTAAGCACGAGCCATTTTGCGGTGGCGACGCCGAAGTCTGGCCGTCTCCGCCTCCTGCTCTAAGTTTTTCAGGCTCCTTATGGCCAAGATATCGTCTTTTCTGATCTCCACTACGCGTTGCAATTCAGAAACATTTCCCTCTGAATCAGCAAGAACGAGAGAAACCCAGGAAAAAAGAAATCTTTATCAAGTGCCCCTCAACATCAAAGGGAAAAATCAAGATGAAGAAGAGTACCTGCAAGACTGGAAGAAGTCTTGAAGCCATTGAACTGAGCCAAATCTGAAAAAGACCAGGAAACAAAACGTGTCAAAAACTAAGGTGAATTAGCTTCAAAAGAAGTAGAAAAAAGCGAAAAGGTACCAATCGGAGAAGGATCGTGGGAAGAAAGGTAAAGAACGAGAAAGCAAAGGAGAGTAAGCGTAGGGATAAGATGAATGTAGCTTTCAGGTACAGCAGTCCTGGGGTTGAGCTTCATAAGCTTCTTCAGCCCTTCTTCTTCTTCTTCCTTGCATTCCTTTTCTCCGTACAATAACCCACCAACACTGGGGCTTGTTGATGATAACGATGAAGACGAGGCGAGTTGCTTCTGATTTTCAGCAGTAAACTGCTCGTCTCTCACGAGCTTTGACGAGGGCGAGCCCATTGACTGCCGCTGCATATTTCCCAGAGAGAGGTTTCTGTTTAGTTAACAGCTGTTTCAGTGTGTCTTACTGTTCTATATATCAGGGACTCAGACAAGTTGTCGATGGTTGGTGGGTTTCATTATCTTTTTCTTTTACTGTTTCCCTGTCATGGGTCTTCGAGATATTGCACATATATATTAGGTGAGGTTGTAATGAATATTAAAATTTTAATATATTTTATATATTTGTTAAGAAAATAAGATATTAATATATGATAGAAAATTCGAATTGTTAGATTTGATCTTCAGACTAGTTTTTTTGTTTTTTAACTTTCTTTCTTTTTCTGGGCACTGTATTAATTAATTTAGTAAATAAGAAGCACGTGTTTGGACCCTGTGTAGCTTAGGGTCGAAGCCACAATTGAGTCTTTAATTGCTTTATACAATAGCAGAAAGTAAAAAAAGTTCAGCAAGTGGACGATTCTTGTGACGGTGACAAAATGTGAGAAATTTTTAAAATTTAATTTAAATAAAATTTGTAATATAAGATGTTTAATTTATACAATTTTGAACGAGTGTGAATAAGAAAATACATCAACAAAATAGCTAAAATATTTTGAGTATAATTGAACTTCAAATCGAATTTCAAAATTTTTAAACTAACACTTCACTTAGATACAAACTTAAATTCTATGTTAATAATTAAGTCGAGGCAAATTAAATAGTGATCAAATCTTTGTCATAGTTAAAATATGGAATCAGTATATTATGAAAATTGAAAAATTGACCAATTTAAATGAATCTTGACAAATTTGAAAAATACAATTGCATGGAAAGCCTTTGGATGGACTTTTACAAATGTTACAAAATCGAGAAATGGCTGATTGAGCCCAGAGAGTGTGTGCATGATTAGGTGAAGCCCTAAAAGGTTTTTACTTATGTGTTTTTGAAAAGAATCTTTTATATATTATTATGTATTAGAAATTGAGTCCAAAACTCTATACCTCAAAAGGAGTGTTAATTTCGAAGGAATGACTGAGGCGTAATAAAGTTAGGGCTATATTTTAGTAAGGACTTGCTCTAAAATTTTATCGAGTCGAGAATCTAGATTATGGAAAAAAGCAATAGCTCAAGTAAAGTTGAAATCTAGTTGTAAGAGTTTTTGATGTATTTCAACTTGGCATAGCCCTGCAAGTATAGGTGTGTTCACAATAAATTATATAAATATTTCTAATGTTCATCTCATTATTATTATCTTATTTGTTGTGTGAACGGGCCTTTGAAGTTTAAGTGAACATAAATATTATATAAATTATCTCTTGCATGTTCTAGTGTTGTTTCCATATTACAACATAGATACAACACAAAGTGTTGTTTCTCAAATACTTGAACCTGTCGATATCAACAAGTGGCATTAGAGCCACGTTACCACTTTTAAATTGGTTGACCAAGTAGGTGATGGTCTAGTTTACATAGTTAGACAATGAATCCTATAGAGGGTACATTGGTGACATGCCCCCATTGCTAGCCAACACAAACTGCTCATATTAGAATGCTGTGGTGCTTTTATTAAATGACTTGATAAGAAGACATGACTCTCCATCACCATCGGATGGTGACCATCGATAATTGAAGATGACAATGGCAAGATGGTAATCAAGGAATCAAGCAAATAGACAATGGACGGGGAAAAGTAGGTCTTGGAAACTCCAAGGCTATTAACACAATATTAACAAGTGCGGACAAGGAACAATTCAAACTAATTTCCATTTATGAATTGGCAAAGGAAGCTTTGGTCATCCTATTGAATGTCCATTCTCTGTCCTCATTAGGTTGCTATTAGTTGGATCGAAAAATTAAAGTAGAGATAGGCTTAAACACCCCATCAAATTCCCATATCTACTGGACTTAACAGTTCAATAAAATATGTGCATGCTGCTTTTGTGTTGCAACATAGTCAACAGCCATAGTTTTGTTTCTAGCCCACTTTCAAGAAACATGGCGCCTTTTTAAATGTTGGAATCATATTGCTTTCTTCTTGGCTTAGATTTTCAAATGATGGTAAAAATGGCAAGATTGAAATACCAAGTCGAAGTAGAACTAAATGTTAACCTATAGTAGATCTGAACTAAGAGCGTAGTTAGCCATAATACAAATTTTAAAACATCAACTAATGACAAAAACTAGAGTTAAACACTTCCAAGAGCTCCTCCAAGTTTCCACACTCTTCTTAAGTTTCTCCCCACTTATTTCTCTTATGCAAAGAAATCTAGGAGACAAAAGTACGAACTAGCCTAAGGGCTAGAAGGACCAACCTTAGTCAATGTTATATCATCATCATTATCAAGAAAAGTCATTGTGACATTTTGCATTTCTTCAATAGGCCTTATTAGATTTATATGAACAAGCTTAAGTAATCTATTGTTGCTTTGGTGTTGTAATATTAGTTGAACATTCCTTTGTTATTTGGCTTGTTAACATAGCTTGCACATTCCATCTTTTAAAGATGTGTGGATTTCAAAGTTGTAAATGCTAGCTTTACTATTTGAGAGCCAGTGAATAGAAGGGGATGAAATAATCTCATTCTTTAATGGGAAATTGTATGATATTGCAAACTAAGCCTACTAACTTGATAAAAAGCACTCAACGTCGAAGCTTGTGAGGAATACTCTAAGATCATTCCTAGAGAGATTTGCTATAAAGGTTATAGCCATTGAAGAAGTACGTGATGTGGATAGTGTGAGATTAGATGAGCTTACGGGATCTTTTTAAACATCCAAAATGAACAAGAAACAAGCTAATCATGGAAAAGAGGTAGCCTTGAGAATGGAAACATACACATGAAGAAGAATGTTGTAACATGGATGAGGTTGATGTTGCACTTGCGAAGGAATTAAAGAACCTATGGAGAAAGGATAAGAAATTAGGTTTCAACAAACAAGGAGCCACATACAAAAAGATCTAAAGGTGTTGGCTACAAAAATTTTAAGAAAAATCAAAAGTTTGACACCTAAAAGAGAGAAGTCTAATGCTTTGAATGTGGCAGCTTTGGACTCGCGATGATTGAGTGGGCAAGTACTAGAAAGAAACAAGGGATGTCCATAGCCACCACATGGAACGAAGAGTACACTGACAATTTGAAGGAAGAGAAGGAAATTAGCAGTCATGTTGCCTGCAATACTACAAGTTGAAAGAAAATGTGATAGCTATAACATCGAAAGAACATGAAGATATTTTTGATGTAGCAGCTATAGTGATGAGGGAATCTCGCATAAGGATCTAGTGGAGGCTTTTTAGCTAATGAATGACCGATGTATGAATATTTATGGTGAAGTAAAATCCTTGAAACTGAAAATGAATGTCATGGAAGGTGAAATTGTGGAACTAAAGAAGAGTTGCAACAATCTAAAAGATAAAAAGTTAGAATCGAAAGAAGTTGTTGTGGAACTAGAGATAAAAGTGTCAGAACAAAAAAACGAAAATGTAAAGTTGAATAAGTTGTACTGTAATACCCCTTTAAAATCTAATCAAGCTGAAGATACCCTTAGTAAGTAAAAGAAGGGTAAGGCAAATTTGAATAACTTGTTGCTAATTGAGAAGCATACCAAGGATTATCATAAGATTGGCTACATAGGAGATACAAGCTATATACAACCTGCAAACAATGAAAGAAAGTTTGTCAAAAGAATAATGAATAGTGTTTACAATGACGTTGCAACATTGAAAGTGCCACCCAAATATTTTTTCCCTATTATAACAACATTGCTTGCAAACGACAAAAAGAAGCGAAGTCATCAGATTTGGCTTATATTTGCTTGAGAAATGGACACCCTATACCTAAAGATTGTACTTTGTTGCAACATCTCATGAGGAGAAGGACAATGGTGATGCACAAAAAAAACACCTGCAACAAACCTAAGAAGATTTGGGTTAAAAAGGAAAACTTAAAGTGCAATTCCTCATATGTCTCTTAACATGAATACCATAAAAATTTGGATTGTTGTGATATAGGATGATAAGGAATATAACGGGAAATAATGTGAATCCAAAGAAGAAAAAAGATGAAATGTGCAACCCATGTCAACAAGTCAAAAGAAATATACATTGTCATTTTTGTACCATACCCCATAATTTTTATTTATTTCATTACTTCTCTAAATTTATATTTATTCTATATTTTTAATTTCTAATTTTTTCCTTTTTATCATCTTATAAATAATATAAATGGTATAAAATTTAAATGTAAAATTATTATTATTATATTTATATGTATTGACATTAAGTGTCTTTACAATTTATTTTATTATATTTTTCGTCAATACTCTCCTTTAATTTTAATTTATTCTAGTTTTTCCTATTTTTAATTCTATTTTTTTTGTCTTTTTTGGCTGTTTTATGTCAACTTTTTTTGTAAAAAAATTGAAACTCTTTGTCTTGAGGAAAAAATGATGATGCTTTTGAATTAGTAAATAAATGATTTTTTTTATGAGAAAGTCTTTTTTTAATTGGACGATTTTAATTTTCAACCAATTTAAGTGTTAAAAAAATACAAGTATCATTTAAATTTTTAATGCACAATCATATAAAAAATTATCATTTGAGGATAATTTTGTCATTATAAGTAGTATTTATTTATTTATTTCTAGTTGCCAATTATAGAAATGAAATTTTGAATAATAATTGTGTTTCTTTTTCGTTCTTTGTACATACTAGTCATTTGATAATTTATACAATGTTCATTCCATTCTTATATTTACTCCATTCTTATCTTATTTCATTCCCTTATTATTCTATTTATGCATACCAATTACACTCATTAAAGTTTGATTTTTATTGAGGCAAATATGAAAGTGAGTCCGATTCATTAAAAAAATAAACAAATATGTTTAAAATCATGTTGTTGCAATTCAATTAAAACAATGATCAAATAAACCTCAAACATAATATGTTCAATTTAAAAGCTGAAACAAGCTGATTATTATCTTTATACTTATGTATGTATGTATGTATGTATAATCAATTCACTTACATCCTGAAGGCTATGTTCGGGAGATAGGCTTTAGTTAGAGATAATGTTTGATACAGGTTACGTTGGTATGAGTAATATGTTTGAAAAGAATATTTTGATAAAATGAATAGTATAATTTGTTTGAATATATGCAAAAAATATATAATAATGATTAGATGATGTGATAGTATGTATAGATAATTATTACATTTTAGAATGTAAATAAAAAAATGTAAGTATATGTGTGATATGCATAAGTATTAATTTGATGTAAATAAATGTAATGATTGAAAAATATTTAGTCAATTATGTATAAGAGAGGACAATTTTTAATTTGAATTTGGATGGATATTTTATTGAATTGTATATTTGGTAGTGTGAAAGATGAGGTAATGATTTTGAATTGAAAATTAGGTTTCAAACATAACCTAAAAAATGAACATTAAATAATAAAATGTGAAAAATAAAGCGCAAAATTACATGCAAGAGTCACTACAAACTTCCCATAAGGTTTGCCCAGTATAATAAATATTTCTGGAGCTATGTCCAAATTTAATTGCTCAATCTTGCTTCTTTTTATTTGGAGAATTGTCCAGTAAAAGATCTACAATAATAACACAAATTACAGTAAAAAATAAGAAACAACTAATACTAATTTATTGTATATATTAAGTGTAAATGATTAGCTTTTAATTTTATATGTGAAAAAATAAATTAACTTCATTAAAAAATGGTGAGAGGTAGATTACATATTTGTCCCCCAGCTCGGCTCTCGCATGTTTCCTGTATATTGTTTTTAATAATATCAGTATTTCTTATTATTTTATATCATTCTTTATTTTGTCCGTGATTGAAAAATATTATTAACAGGAAAAAATATTGAACATATAAAATTTAATAATTTAAATATTTTCACATATGCATGGCAACATAACTATTGTTTCTTTGCAAAGCTCAACATTAATAATTTAGTTGCATAACGTATCATTACTGATTTATCCTAATTGTTTAGATATTTTCTTTTCTCTTTTATTCCTTCAAATTTCACATGTTTCATTTGCTTCACCCAATTTTAATTTATTATTCTTTTCAATTTTTTTTATCCTTTTATAAATTTATGAATAATACAAATTTATAGTCAAACTGGTATTATCATATTTATTATGTTTGTTTTTATAATTTTTCACTATAAAAACATATATTTATTCGTTACACTTTTTAAATTTTATTATTATTTTTCTCACTTACTTTTACATCATTCTTGAGACAGAAATACTTAAAAATACACTCCCAAATTTAAAAACAAACATAATTGTTTATATGTGCAAGCATTTGTTTGTCATTTTTTAATCTCTTTTTAATAAATAATATGATTTATTTATTTGTCCACATATATCGAATATCGAATGTGCTCTTTACCGCTAAGAATATATATTAAGAATAAGAGGCTAATTTCCAAAATTAGCCCCAACTAAAAAAGCCCGTACTTTCTCGCAGCATCTTCGTCTAACTTGCGATGAACGAAATCGCTTGAAAAATTGCTTCTGCTATTGAATCGAGAGAGAGCGAGGGAGAGAGCGTTGAAGCTGTGTGGAGCTGTGGCAAGAATGGTGCTGTGGGAGATCACATTGGGGACGGCGTATTTTCTGGGTCTGAAGCGAACCTACAAGCTTGCTCTCAAAATTCAAAGAAAGCTCATCAGCCCTAAACATCCTAAGATTCGTCAATTTGTTCGAAGGTATTGTTGTGTATTTGCGAGTTTGATTGATTTTTTTTTTAATCATGTTAGTTTTCTCTAGCCTTGATCTTTTGGGCTGTTTTCGGTAGTTAATCAGTGTTTTAGTTGTTTGAGCATCAGCTTTCCATTCTTGTGATATTGGACGGAGTTTTCTTTTGTAATTTTCTGTGTATGGTACTGGATATCCGATGAAATGTTCAAAGGTGGATTGATGGACTGGTTTCTTCATTACAGACATTCTGGGTTTATGAATATGTTTGAAACCGAGGGAGGACTGAAAGAAAAATAATTGGGAAAATAGGTTAAAGCTAACAGACATTGGTGACGGGTGCGAGGGAAGTGAAAAATTTTGGCTTCCCGCATCGTAAAGGCATAAATGTGGGTCGGATTCATTTATTTATAAGCAAGTCGTTTCTTCTGATGTTTCTTTCGTTTTCCTTTCTTCTTGTGAGAGTTGTCTCCTGGTTAACGAACAAATTGCTACTCATGGAGTGGCTTCAGATATTATAGATGCGTCAATAGCATTATCCAGACTCAGACTTAACAATTTAGAAACAGGTTTTGAATTAGCTTAGCATCTCTTGTTTATTTCACTTGTGGATTATGCTAGTAAACCACTAATTAATTAGCTTTGTCTTTTTGTTTGCATTCTATCCCTGGAGTTTTCACGCTCTATAGCAATTTGCAACTACTAACTCCTTGAGTAGCTAGCGAAGACAAAAGTAAATTAACTGGAAATAAGTGAAGTTAACAAGAGGTTCACTCTAGATGAAAATCTCACAAATTCATTGCCTTATGAGGAAATGGATATTTTAGGGGATCTGATGTTTGAGATAAGGAGAATCTTGCAATTGAGCTTGAGTTGATTACAGCAAAACTATATTTGATGGAATAATGCTCAACTGAGTGCATTGTTGTTCACCACCATCATATATCTATCTACTCAATACTGCAAAGTTAGTAATTATTTACCCTGATAAATGCCAATGTTTCACCAATATTTTTCTCTTTAGAGTAGCCTTTAGTAATTGTTTTACCTCATAAATGGTAATGTTTCACCAAAATTTTTCTTTTAGAGTTATCCATGTGATCAAAAAACCTACGCTTTCTGTGCCTGCAGCATCCTTCGATCTGAATCATGTGGGAAAGTCACAATCATGATTTATTGGTCAATCTGCTGAGATTTAAATACTCTTTCTGCACAAACTTCAAAATTAGATTCATGAGTTTCATATGCAAACATGAGACCCAAATTGTGCTGTTTATACTCGTTTTTTCTGGTCCTAAGTATGGATTTGTAGTCATTGGATATACAGTCGTCGCTCCACCTCTCTCCCCCTCTTTCTCACCCCCCGCCCCCTCCTTTGCGGATCTCTCTCTCTCTCTCTCTCTCTCTCTCTGAAGAGATTAAATTTTACTATTGGTAATATAACAGAACTTTTTAAAGAGGCAATAGGATTTAGTGATCCATGAATTCATGAAGCAAACAGTGGTTGAACTCTTGCTCCCTGTCTCTTGAATAGAACGGTAAGTGTTGTAATATAAACTTTGAGGTGGCTTCCTGGATAGGGATAATAACATCCATTCCTTGTTTGTCCAGTTAACATCTCAATGTGTGCAAGTAGTTATAATTTGACACTTTGCTGCTATCGAACTGGACTTGAAATGACTGATAGCTGTTTATGGAACATATGTGCCAGTGATAATTGTAACTCATAATGATATATAATCTCTGAAAGTGGCAATGAAGCTGATCTTAAGATTAGCCACTGAACTGCTAGTTTATCTCAGAAATCATCCACCTGGGCATAATCTATATCTGGAAAATTATTCTTTTGCTTAATGTTTCGATGGAGCTTCCATTTGTTAGAATTATTTATTTATTTATTTATTTTTCAGTGTGCAATATTTTACACATTGGTGCAGGAGTGGTGTATCTTCAGTTTGTTGTGCTTTGGAAATTACTTAGATAATCAGCCTTGTTTGGTAATTGGTATAAGGGGTAAAAATGAAGGTTTGTTTGTTTTGCTATATTAGCCTCCAAAAACACACTCAATTATCACACTTTTTAAATTTTATCTCTTTCTGTCCCGCATTTTTATATAATTTTCGAGACAAACACACCTAAAACACACATCCAAATTCAAAAACGAACCTTGCAGAAAATCTTTGCCTTCAAATTTAAGAAGAGTTTTTAGTAGAGAACTTTGGCTATGCTTGGGGGAGGGGTTTTGTTGGGGGATGATGTTTGATGAGAGTTGTGTTAAGATAAATAATATATTTTGAAGGAAGGTCTTGATAGTATGAAATATATGATTTATTTGAATTTTTGAGTTTATATATGCATAAAATATAATAATGGTTAGATGATATAATTGTATGAAATATATGATTTATTTGAATTTTTGAGTTTATATGTGCATAAAATATAATAATGGTTAGATGATATAATTGTATATAGAGATAATGATTAGTTTTAGAATATAAATATATATTAATGTGAGTGTATGTGTGTGTGTGTATAGTTATTGACTACATTGTGAATAGGTGTAATGGGTGATGAATAATTAATTAGTTAAATATTTAAAGGAGAGAAAATTTGAATTTGAATTTAAATGAAATTTTGTTGAATAGTATGTTGGGTAGTGTAAAGTGTGATGAGATGTATGGAGACTAAAACCCCTCCGCCAAACATAGCCTTTGTCTTTTGCTTGTTTGTGGCGGTAATGCACCTGTTGAAATTCAATTCATCTTGTTTTTTTTTTCTTTTCTCCATCTTTAGATTAAATATTGATTCACTTATTAAATGAGTTTCCACTGCTGTGCATGTCCTTTTTATTTTAGTTCTGATTGTTATTTAAGTTTTTCATATTCCATATAACAACCACAATTACTGATTTGATCAATAGAAGAGAGAGTTTAGGATGACACTTTTAAAAAAAATTACAAGGGTTGCTTTCCTTTACCCTTATAATGATGGTGTTTCTTCATTGTCAATGGAGAAACCTCACTAAATATTTCTATAGGAAACTGAAGGCCGTAATTGCTTTGATCATGTGGGGAGTTCTTTTACCAAGTATAGACAAAAGAATGCCTTCTTTTTATCTGTGATACTGTAATGTTGATGATGAAGTGTGCAATGTTTGGCTTTGGCTAGTTATGAGTTGGTGACCTGTTCATTCATGACAGAGCATAGTCCACATTTAAATTATTGTTATTATTAATTTTAACCTTGAAAGTTAAATCTTGTTCTGCTGGGTAACTATAACTGGCCTCAGCATCATTGTCTGCTTCCTTTCTCTGACCAAAAATAATAAAAGCTATGTCAATAATATTCATGTCCACATTCCCATCTAATGGATTGCAGAAATGGGGAATTCTTGAATTTAAATACAAGGTGTGGCTCGTCCTTGTGAGTGAACCTTCATTGAAAATCCGTACAAAGTTACTATGTCATCATCATCAACATTGCAATAAGTATATAAAGACTTGAAAAAACTATTATAAGGAGACGGCATCTACATTGATTAATGAAATATTGTGGATGATATTGTTTTTCACGACTTATAAGTAATCCGTTTAACCTTTGAAAAACTGGCTTCCTTTCTTTCTTTGCTTCCTGCTCCATTTCATATCTAAGTTCGTGTGTCTGAGAATGGACAAATAGTATCCAATACGCTATTTAAGACAAGCCAATCTCGGGCCAGTAAAAGATATCACTAACTTTTAGATGAATTGTTAGGCAATCTTGAAAGAGGAAAGGAAACAGTCAACAAAAGAAGTGAAGACAAATTAGGCCAAGGTGTCACATTGCATATCAAATTACATAGAAAAACAAGTTTTAACTTAAAAAATTTTTCAGTTGTGTATACATATTTCAGAAGATGGATAGAGTTTTTAGTTGTCAGATTTTTGTTTGCTTTCTGCTATATGTTCTGCTATATGTTCAGTAGGATTTCTCTAGTCACAATGGTTATGCTACATTGCATTTCAGACGAACCAGAAATATATTTGATCTGGCACTCAAAGTTCATCTTAAGATACAAGAAAGGGATATTGCAGTCGGACGGAACCTTGGCAACTGGATACTTAGATGGCTCGACAGAATGAAACCTGATGCTCAGATCAGAGGACCACCTCCCTCACACACTAATGCAAACACCAAAATGACAAAGCAGTCTAACAACCCATCACAACTTAACAAGCTGGAGCAGGAAGTCTTCCCAAAACACAACGGAAAAAGTATGGATAGGGAATCAGATAGACATCTTTTTAGTGCTGCCCAAAGTGTCTGGTCCTCACCTTTCCCTTCCATTGCCAAGATCATGAGGCCGAGGACAGCAGATCCAAATATCCAGCATAGGCAATACAGCAATGGCTGCGCTGAGCTTTTCACTGTGAGATATGAGAGATTGGGCTTTAGGGAAGTGACTAGGAATGACATAAGGCTGTGGCTTCTGCATCGCTAATCCACCAGTTAGTTCTGGCTGCTATTGGTATTTTGTTCAGGAGATAGCCGCATATACAGAGATCTCGATGATTTGAGTTTGAAAAATTAAAAATAGAACTTGTGCATAGCCAGGAAAGCTAGGACTCAAAATAGTCCTTGTTATTGCTCACCCTACAAGGAATTCTGATTCTATTTCGTGAACTGGTATGCTTTCCATCAACCCATTTTTCTGCCCCTTGTTTGTTATTGTTTAATACTTTTGAAACTGGTGAATCTTGTTATACTTGAACTTCTTGTTTCTTCATTCTCGAACATGTGCATGCTTTCTGGCATTGCTTTTTGGTCGAACAATTTTGCAGAGGTGAAGTTCTGAAATGCTGAAACATGTTTCTTTCTTTTTTTTTTTTGTGGAGATTGATATTCCTCATGCCTGTAGAGAGAGGGCAAATTTAAAATTATTTGGATTGGAGTATTCTTTTATATGTATATATGTGATAATATGTTGGTTTATGGGATATAAATGTATGACTACCGGCGCGCGTGTGTGTTTATATATATGTATAATAATTGAAAAATAATTAGTTAGTTAAATATGTAAAATTTGAGTTTAGATTTAGATGAAAATTTTGTAGTGTAAGATATTTAGTTAAAAAAATTTGAACGAGTTGGAACAGCAGGAATTAAGTAAACAAACAAAGCCTATGTCTCTAAGTACTTTTTTTTCCCTTTTTTTTATTTTATCATTTTAATCTTTATCTTAGGGTTTATATTAGCTAAAGAAAAACTTCCATTTCCTTTAGCAATACTACTGATAATGTTTTGAATCAGAATTATTTGTTGGTATGTTTTAATAATGTTTTTTTAGGATGGACAAAAGAAATTGACAAAGGAAAAAATATAAATTGTTGTCATCATTTATTTATTTATTATTATTTTTAAAGAGAAGCCTTTTCATTAGGTTGATTATGCAGTAATTTAATAGGAAAAACAAAAGATTCTAAATTAATTTAAATTTTTACAACTATATTAAAATTATATTTTTATTTAATATACTTAAGCTCAGCTCTACCTTGAAAATGATTTATTTATTTATTATTTTTTTTCTGGAGTGTTCAATTCAAGCTCAATTCAGTTGTCTGTGACTAGTATTCCTAATTTACCTACGTGGCATACAGGTATAACTATTTAAATTTATGACTTTCTTGTAAATTCCATTTTTCAAAACACAACTTTAATGGACTTTTGCATTTATATCTTTAACTAGCCTAAAACCTGTGGTATACATGATAATATAGTTTTTTAAAAAAATTAAAATTGAAAAATTTATATTATTTATTTTTTTAAAAATAATTCCTTTGACTTGGTGACAAATTTATTAATGAATTTAATTATAAAAATAACGAAAATTGGAACTGATTGAATACTTACAATTTTTTTGATTCCCGAGTCATGTCTTTTTTCGTTTTTGTCTTTTGATCTTTTCTGCTGATAAATTAATTATTTTCTAATTTATTGTAGTTTAATGACAACAAAAATAATGAATTTAATTACCTAAATTAAATTTATATTAAATGAAAATTATTTTTAAAGATTTTAAAGATAAATTTTTTATAATTACGGTTTTCTCAAAAAGTAGAATAAATAGAATTTGTTATTACACTTTTAATCTAATTTGTTTAATTAATCAAATAGACAAAATTGACGCTAATTGACGATAGAACATTGTGTTCTAGCTTGAAACCGTATTTTTTTTATTATTTTTGTTTTTTCTTTATCTTAACTTTTGTGATTTTTAAAATCATGTTGGATTAATGATATTTAAAATTAATGAATTTAATTAGTTAACAATAGTATGATAAATCAATTATAACATTTTTAGAAATTTTAAAAAGCCTCAAAATTTTGAGAATTCTTAGTATTGTTTTCAAAAAGTCTATATTACAAAGACAATATATTCCCCTTTCATTATGTTTCTTGCTTTTGAAAATATCAAATTATCGTATATTAATGATAAATTTAATATAATTAAAAGAATTAATGAATGTAATTTGGTACTTTAATGAAAAATATATTTTTATTAAATTTTTTAATTCATTTTTAACTCTTCTCTTCATTGCCTTGAGATTTTTGTCTCATATTCAATCTAATTTTATGACAATTAATATTTTTGTATTTAATTTGCTAAATTTAATATTATAAATTATATACATCAACAGTCAATTTAAAAAATTCTAAAACTTTGAAATTCAGAAATTTGGTTTAATTGATAATTGGGGGTCAACAAACCCAAATACACATAACTTTATAATAATATACATGACCGATATTGAACTCTTAGAGAACGATGAATGCAAATTTATTCATCCGCTGCCATAATCGTTCACTTTTAATGTTTATCAATTATAATTTTCTTTTCAATTATCAAATTTAATTATATTCACATTTATTTATAATAAATGTATGGTTTACATGCAATGCAAAAGAAATAAACAATTTGTTTATTAAGTGGTTTTTAGTGCGATCTTATCTATAAAAAAAAATTAGTGACATCTATAAATCTTATACTATCATGAATAAAAAACTAAAACTAAAAATGGAAATATAGAATATTATCAGGCACGTTTAATAAAAATTAGAATTATGTTTAATTTAATTACTCTAGTGCAATACAATGTGCTATGTTATTCTATATAGCTAACTCAATCCTGATGCATCCTAAACATGTGAAGATTGCTCATCTCAGATCTCAAACCAAATAAAAGAATTGGTGATAAAACAAAAAACATAAGAGTAGCATGAAAGTATAGTAAATCATACAAAAAATAATTGAAAGAAAAGTATCAAACGCTTATGTATTCAAAATTAATTATAGCGTTTGCTTAAAAATAAAATGATAATTAATTAAAGTAAATGTTGTATAAGAAGATGAAAGAAAAACATATTATATAAAAATGTTTAAAAATAGAAATAAAAAAGGTTTTTTTTTGTTTTTTTCATAAAACTATACCTGGAACATAAAATGGTTATTATTGAAAAACACTATAAACCACAATAAAAATGTAGAAATAAGGAGCATTACATAATTTTAAAATTCAAGAAAATGGCTTTCATGATTTTGGATAGTTGAACAATGAAAATTATGAAAGGAGGAATTGGAGGAGTGAAATGCATATTTATGAGTACGATTGGTTGGTTTTATTAAAATTATTTTTTGTATATCAAAACAATTTCCATAATCTATAAGAAATACATACAAATGCTAAGGAATGAAAAATTTATTTATTTATTAGGTGTTTCTTATCTGGGTCTTACTTACAGAAAATTAGTTATAAATCTTATACTACTATGGGAAGAAACTATAAATAAAAAGAATACGAACATTTTCAATATCATAAAAAAGTCCAGATAAAAATATTATACTTATATTGAATTTTAGTTTTTCACTCGAATGTAATGTTATGCAACGTCCTACGTTATCCTATGTAGTGATTATAATCACAATGTCCCTGCTAAATATATAAAGATTATTAATATTGAATCTCGTATCAAATTACTTAAATAGAAAATTGCATGAGTAAAATAGAATTGGTGATGAAACAGAAAAAAATATCAAATTAAAATATTAAGAATTAAGGATTAAGTAAAAACAAATATGATTAGATATTCCAATATTACACTATAAAAGCATCTATTAATGTGCACTGAAAAGAGGTATAAACTCATTAAATACTGTTATATAGTGTCATGTAATTTAACAAACTTTAATTTAAATATATATCACAACATTAAATGATACATGAAAAAGGATCAAACAAATAGATCACCTTAGACAGGTAGCCATAGAAGCAAAACCCTTGAAAGCACGTCCTCAGATAAACAAAACATGTTCCAACACAATAGAAGAAAAAACAAGTCAACAGGAACTTCAATGCAAATATACCTTGAATTTGTTGTGCTCAACTGCACTGCTATTATCATGCAAGCAAAAGTACATTATCGTGCTTGTCTTCTGTCTGACTTTGGACGTTTACGACTCTTTAGCTTCAACTCCGTGGAGGCTTTTTGCTCATTCAGTTGAGGGCCTTCAGGAAGAGTAGTAAGCAGAAATTTCTTGCTAGATCCAACATGGTTACATATTTGCTTCAGCATACTTCTACCCCTCATCCATTTGAGCATCAGTTTCATGTGAGTTTTGCTGCTTAATCCACTTATGCCACCATCCTGCAAGGTTCAACAAATCATAATTCGTCTACACCCGACTTTCATTAACAGAATTACAAAGTGGAACAATACAATTAAAAGAAAATTCAAACATATAACAGTGTTACTTAGCTTGATTTCATTAAGGTGAAGCATGAGACAGACATGGAAAAACAGAAGGCATTCATGTATACTACATGCCAGGAGATATTATTTAATTTTTGGCAGGGTGCACCACCTTGTAGTGTATTTGGCAAAAACATGCCACAGTATAACAACGTGCATTTTGTATTGGTCTTTGGAGGACAATTTTTAAAAACACTAACCTAATTATGCAAGTGAAATTCTGGAGCATCCAATTGTCTAATCTCAAGATCACTCTGTTGAGATGAGAATAATAGGATATCAGTCAATAAGATTTGCACGTGTACACTCTACAATTTAAGAGCATCATCACTGTATGTAAATAAAGCTGAAGGAAAAGAGCTAATCACAAGATCAACTGGTTATTAGCACAAATATTCAACAATAGGTGAACGAGTTGAGGAAATCAAATTTTGACTGATTTAAGCTTCGGAAATACAGCTGAGATTGGGTCACTCAACAACGTATAAAAACAGGCAATAGCACCAAAAGAATCCCACTTCAGCTCGATCACCTGTCACATAAAAGCCGGACTCCGAGGTTATGATAAATATTAGGAATTTTGGTGTGAATTTGGGTCAGAGACACAGGAATTCAAACTGCTGAAAAAGTATTTTCTTCTAGAACGTTAACCTTTCCATCTAGTAATGAGCCTTAGTGCAGCAGGACTACTTTGCGATGCTAAACTCTGAAGCAGAACTTTATCAAACACGAGAACTTCAACCGTGCGCTTCTTCCATTGCCACAAAAAGAAGGTTATGGTTACGACTTCAGAGTATTCCAAACGTGTTTTATCAAATCAATTTAAGATAACATTTGTCCTCGATCCATTCGGAGCCCCTAAAATATACCTTGATTTTCAGCCTAGATTCTGAGTTTCATCCAATACCAGTTTCAATCCAACTCATTTATTCCCATAAAAAATTTTGAACTGAATTAAAGACCGAGGAAACAAACTCACCTTAGCGTAGTTCCAAGTACCGCCGATGGTGAGAGGGCCACGGCTCTTGATGACGCCATAAATACCTTCAGCAATGTGGGCGGCTTCCTCAAATGGAACCCTAGGGTTTGTTTTCCTCAAATTGGGGGCGCGCTTCCTTGAGCTTGAAGAGAAAAACCTCGTCGTCATTGTCACCATCCTCACGATCGCATTCCCGTTGCTGTTCCACATTTTCAATCTTCAAAAAACCCAACAAAGCTGACTGCTGTTGAGTTCACCACCACAACGTAAAACCCTGCTTAACGCAATATGACAATAATCGACAACATTCTCGATACGTGGACCCAATCACCCAAATGAGATGAAGCCCAAGAGCATTTTGATTTCCATTTTCAAGCCAGCCCAATGTACCATCCATGGCCGAAGGTCGAGTTTCCCGGGCCGAGCTCAATACAGAAAAGCCATCGGGCAACGAGGGTTCGGCATCCTGAATTCTTCTATAATTTAACTGTATTATTAGCTTTTATTAGTGTTTTTAAGAATTAGACCGATCACCAAATTAGAAAATTTATCCACTTAAAAGTTATTGATTCAACTGGTAATTCAACTATGGTCGAACTAATGATATAATATTTATATAATAAATATTAATTAATATACTATAAATACATAAAATAATGAATATTAAGAAAACAAATACTTGAACTTAATTTTACACATTTTAAATTACTATTAATAATTAAATATATTGCTCTTGTACAATAAAAATACACAAAAATAGAAATAATAAATATTAATTCAATGTATCTCTAAGCAATATATTCAATATGTGTTTAAGTAAAAATTATTAGATATTTTGAAAGACAATTCATTTGATTTATTAAAATTTTTTTATGAATAAGAAGAAATCAAAGATGAATTACAATAAAAGAAACAAAATTTTGATTAAGAGAAAGAAAATTAGGATTCAAAAGTTTTTTCGTCTATCAATTTGGATTATTCCATTTTTATGAACTGTGACTTGTTCATTTAGTTTAGCAGTTTAACTGTTGTTTTACTCAATTTTATTCAATTTTATTACAATTTCAGTTTTCAGGTTCGAACAATTCAACCGCCAGGTTTGGGATGTTTTTAAGAATGCTGGCTTCTATAACTATCATTATTTTTGTAGCAATGTTATAATTGAAAATTGAAGTTTAAAATGCTTGAGGTATGGTTGGTTAATTTTTTTCAAGAGTTTTTTAGTTGAGATTATTTTTTGAGGATGTTGCTTTAGAGTTCATACTTTTGTGGTTTCTGGCTAGTGCTATATCATTTATTTTTTCTGTTTTTTGAGAATTTTAATATTTGGTGTAATTGTTTTGATTAATTTAAGGGAGATAAATTCTAGTGTTAATGTGAAGTTGATGTATTTTTTTTTATTTTAATTGAAGGAAATAATTAATATTTTCTAGGTTACCTCTCGATTGATCAAGCCCAACATGTTCCGAGCACTACCATGTTATTTAAAGATAGAAACCCACAAAAGAATAGAGATAAATTACCTGAATGTTTGATGAAAATTCAACTCAAAATTTCTGCTTAAATTAATAGTATTGAAATTTCATTCTTGGTAAATTAAATAAGGTGCGTTTGGTTCTCACCTTATAATTAGATTTACAACAAGACTGGTATACAAGAGTAGGATAAAATATGAATGAAAAGAATTTAAGAATAGAACAAAATTGGGGAAGGAATGAGATGTTTTAACATATCCTATATTTGTTATGTACAAGAAATTGAATTGGAAATAAGAAATAAATGAAATGTTATTTTATTATTTTATTTTATATTTGTGATGGCAATTGAATAAATAGTATGAATTAAAAATGAATTTTTTTAAACCAAAACGACATTGTTTCAAAATATTAACTTAATCATTATATTTTTGTTATATGATTATATATATATATATATATATATTAAGATAGATAATAAATATCTAATATTGTTACAACAACAACATATTGTTTTTTGTGTTCAAAAAATATATATTTATATGTATAGCAGATACTTTCATAATTCATATTAATGTGTTTATTGCAAAATAAATATTTAAATATTTTTTATTTTTAACTTAATATTGATATTTATTTTAAGAAAGTAAATATTCAGTTGATATAACTACATTAATTACCTTTACGAGTAATACTCTAAACATTTATGATAATATATATACATATATTATATTTATTTATTAAGTAAACCAAAATATATTTTGTTAGAAAACATTTTTATTACTAATAAAATTTAATCTAATATCGATTTTGATAAATTTTATATTGATGTTTTCCAGTATTTATGTACATGGATGCCTAAATATGAATAAATATCTTATATATTTAGCATATGTTTTAGTTATATTACAAATAAGGGTAAGATAATATATATATTGGTAATACATATGTATGTATTTAATTTTATGTGTACTTGTGTAATCTATATATATTCATATTTTTACATATGATATTTTTAACATTTAATTTATTTAATAATAATAACAATAATATAATATTTGTTGATTTATAAAAATATAGACATTATAAATATAAAAATTCTAAAAAGTATTTTAATAATTTAAAATATAATATTTTTAAGATATGGTAACAAGTTTTAAAACCTTGCCAATTAGTTATATTATATTTTATTAAATTTAGTACAAAAATATAACAAAAATGGAAAAATTTTTATTCCTAATACATTAAGAATATTTAAACCCATGATTTTGGAAGGAATCACTAATCTCATGATTTTAAGAATGGTGATTCCTAATGAAATGGTAATATACCAATCATATGTCTAGAATGAAATTAGGAATGCTCATTCTATTCTCTTTTCATTCCACTGTACCAATAAGACCTTAGATTTAGAATCATTCACCTTGAGTTTGGAATGGAATCATTTAATCAGATATATTTATTTGGTTAAAGATATGAAGTGTGCATCATACTTTAATTGATGTTACGTTTGCTAGCTCTTTCAAATTGGGATATGAGAAATTTTCAAGTTTAACTTTAACTTTTATAAAGATAAAAAGATAAACAATTGAAAATAAACCTAACATGTGTAAGTTATTTATAAATTTATATTTTTTATTATAATATATTATAAAATTGTAATATTTTAAATAATAAAAAAATAAAATTATTCAAAATTAAAGAATATTAGAAAATAAAAATAAATATAAAAATGACTCGGAACAAAATAAAAAATCAAAGAAAAATAAATGTATGTTAATTGAAAAGGATAAAAAATAAAAGAATTGGTTAGTTTAAAGCCCTTGAGCATAATATAATAGTGTAGATAATTTGGATGAAAAAGATGGCAGAGGAAAAAAGAAAAAAGAAAAAATCGAATTCGGGTTTCGTATAAAACACTTCAACTTACTTGGAATTCGGTAAATCTCAAATTTTTTGATCTAAATTCTAAATGTTATTTTCTACGGTACTAATCCAATTGAGTATGGGATTCATTTCCATTCCCAATACCCAACCCTCTTGCCAAATGCTATCTAAATTATCGTGAACATATATATGCTCTTATCATCAATGCCCATTATATATATATATATATATATATATTATAACTATATGTAACTAAATAATCATCCCTACTTATTTTATTTATAACATGATTAATGTAATGAAGTATGCATCGTCAAGAAGTGTGCATCATGTTATTATTGATCATTAGGCTTAAAGTTGATCATCAAACAATGTGGCATACACTTCACAACCCAAACAAGCAATATCGAGAACCAAATAAGATGAGAAATACCTCTATCATCCTCTAAGCAAGATGCGCCAATGTGATATTTAGTAAGAATTCTTTGCACAAGCTCAAAATGACCCAAATCTCAAATATCAATGCTATAAAATATTTCCTTTGTATAAGAAGGAAAGAAATAAAAGAAATTGAAAATTAAATTGCAACTGAGGGTGGTGATTGGGTTGTGTTGTGGGTTGAGACACAAATATTCCATTCAAAGCATCAACCTAAGGTCTAGAACTCAACCTATTCATTTGTACTAGTGATATGTCATCTAACGTCAATAGAAAATCAGCGACACTAAAAAGGCATTTAATTGTATATGTATGTATCACTCTAATTGATAAAATATTGGTTTCTATATTAGTATTGTGGCAAGTTTTCATGCATATAAATCTTGATTAGTATAAAGTATTGCATACGCCTATGTGTTTGATTTAAAAAATCTTATTCATAAAAAGTTATGAATATGAATATAAGGTTTTCTTGTTACTTAGTCACTAAAACTTGTACGTAAGCCATAGTATTTTAAGAAGTATTAGAAAGTCGGTATGGCTTGCACATCTTATATTTGTACGATGAGTGCCACAATGTTCAGAATGATATACTAAGAATACATATGTGTGGATGCGCCATTAGGAATGGAGCATTCAGGCAATGACTCGAAGAATAAAGTTGACACATGGAGTTTGTTCTTAGCTATTAATGTTTTACTTTATGATTGTATTAAGTGTTTGTAAACTTTAGACCTTAGACGACATGATTGTCTTATATGTATGACGGTAAACATGTCATTAGGGCATTAAGGACCAAAATCTATTATAATGTAGGATAGGATCATGAGCCCAACTTGTTTATTGTCCAGGTGTTGGTGACATATGTGTGTACAATAAGGGATTTGTCTTCTTACAAGTGAACAAGACAATTGTTCTATGCAATTGGTGTTTTATGAGATAAAAGCCCTTGGTCAAGACAATGTATGGAAAAGAGTTTTAGTTGCGAACAATTGTCTCATGAGTAAATGCTGATTGGTCATATAATTGAATTTGTGAGTTTGACTGAAATCATGACTCTCACTCGGTTGGAAAAAAATAAGACAAAATATTTGTACAACATGGTAGTTACGATCGAAAAGTTTCATTGTGATTCTAATCACTTCACTTGATTGGACTATAGGCTGTAGGTTAGATGTTACTTATGTCCTTCGAGCTATACTCATTGCCAATTAAGAATGAACTTATAGAATCACACACGTAAGATTAAGATGTGTTGAGAGTATTAAATTAGTGAATTGTATAATTTATTTAGTTGCATTTAGATTGGACTAAATAAATAGTTATAATATTTATTAATGATGAGATCATCAATTAGAAGTATAACGAAAATTTAATTTAATTAATGAGATTAATTAAATTAAATTATTTGGATTCAAATGGGTTTTATTATTAATAAGATTAATAATTAAAGGACATATGGGCTGATTTATTAATTGGATTAATAAATAAGACTTCACGAATTATTTAATTAAGAGGGGTCATGTAACAGTGCCCATGGAGCCCATGCACTTAACCTTAGTGTGTTGACTATTTATATGGATTTTAAAGGGTTCAAGACATATAGGAAAATCTGCAAAATTCATGCCCTCTCCAAGCAAGGGAGATAACAACCCCTAGCCAATCTTTTCTATCTCTCTTTTGTCGAAAATTCCTCCCAACTTAAAGGTATTTGTGTTATGACTTCACAAAAGGAGTTTTGTAAAGTGTAGTAAGAGCTCTCAAGCATCCTACTCGTATAGAAAATCTAGAGGTCAAGATTTGATAACCATGACTCCAAGGATCACATGTGAGACTATTGCAAATATTGCAAAGGTAGCTTTTTAAAGCTTGGTCTTGTTTATTTAATATCTTGCGTGTTTTGTGACAAAATAGATGGGGCTTGTTCTATTATATTCTGCTGCATGTGTATGGTATTTTTATTTGCTAAAATTTTAATTTTTATGGTCAAACCCCAACAAAATCCAACAGTGGTACCAGAGCGACCATTTCTCTTGCAAAACCATATAGTTCAATAATTTATCCATGTTCAACGTTAGTTTTCATGTTTAAATTCCTTTAACTATGTATATGATGCATGAAAAATTTTTAAAAAGTGTTTTGGAGGTGATTGGAATCAAAACAATTTGAAAAGAATCGAGTTTGAAACTAAAAAGCAAAACTATAAAAAGTCTACAGCGATTCGTGACTAGTACTTGTAGTCATGAGAAGTGTTCTTGCGATCTTAATGTCTAGTCGTGGAAGTGCAATGCTTATCACAGAGTTACATGAACTCTACGGTCTAATGTGCAATTGCAAGAACTTCTCCCACTATCGTGATGACCTGTCTCACGATAACTAGAGGCACTACGATAAAACCCTAAGGTTCTTATCATGGTTAGCCTCCGTGATTGTTGATTGGTGGCTTGCAACCACAATAGCCACTCTCGTGATCACGAGCAAATAGTGTATAGTTTGTTCTTTTTCAATGTTATTTTTTAAAAATTATTTTTCAAGAGACGAAAACTAATGTATGAGATGAGTAGGCTATGGAAATAGTCATTGAATGGAACTTGGGACTCTTGTGGATAAATGCATTTAATTTTGTTTTGGTTTTTATGGGTTGTATAATTAATTTTTAAAGGGTTGTAATGGCATAAGCCAAGTTTTATTTTTATATTACGTAAAATAGGATTCTCTATGGTATGCCACATGTATTTGTAAATTAATTTGGAAGACATAAAGAATTGGAATTTATGTGGAGGCCAAAAGTTGGTGCCGTTCTAAATTCCAAGATATGGTGGGTATCAGGGTCTTCATGAAACATAACACAACTCAAAACATTATGATCATATCATGGAGGTAAGTATATAAGTCTTGGAGAATGGTATTATATCATAATTAACATCACTGAAAACTCTTCAATTGAATGGTGTAGCAGAACCTAGAAATCAAACTTTGTTGGACATGGTTTGATTTATGATGAGCTTCACTAATCTACTCATATCTTTATGGGAGCATGCTCTACTTATCGTAGCATATATTTTGAATAGGACTTCTTCTTAGTTCATTCCCTCCACTCTGTATGAGATGTGGCATGGAAAGAAGCCAAACCTTAAGCACTCAAGGATCTGGCGATGTCAGGCTTATCTTAAGAAGACTACAACGGATGAGCTTGAGTCGAGGGCTGTTATAGGCTACTTTGTATGACATCCTTAAGATTTTATGGGATATGAGTTCTATATACTTGAAGATAATAGGATTGTCATCGATTATCATGCACATTTTCTTAGGGAAGAGTTCGTTGGAGAAAGTGATGCTGGTAGAACCATAATGATCAATGAAGTTGAACATGAGGAGCAATGCACTCAACTTATAATGCACGTTCCTATTCAAAGGAATTCTGAGACACAATTGTTGTGATGATCGAGTAGGACCATTTAGGTACCAGAAAGATATGGTTATAGCCTAGAGAATGGACAAAAGTTAGTTGTAATGGGAGATAATGATCACAGAGATGATTCTTCTGCCCATGATCAAGCAACGACCCAAGTGGCTGAAGGCCATCTAAGATAGATTCAATGCATGCAAATTAGGTATGGACTCTATTGTATCCACTTAAGGGAATTCTTTCTATTAGATGTAAGAGGGTTTATAAGAGAAAGATTGGCTCAACTAGCGAGACAGAGTCTTATAAGGTAAGGTTGGTGGTGAAAAGCTATAGTCAAGAGAAGAGAATTGACTATGAAGAAATCTTCTCACTCGTAACCACGTTGAAGTCTATTCAAATAGTCCTTGCAATAGCCACTTACTTGAATTATGAGATTTGGCAGATGGATGCTAAAACTACTTCCCTCAATAGAATGCTTGAGGAGGACATTTATATAGTGCAGCCATGCAGTTTTGAAGTTCAAGACGAGTCTTATAAAGTATGGAAGTTTAAAAGATCCATTCATGGCCTTAAGCAAGCATTAAGGAGTTAGAAATTTTATTTTGATGGTCCAGTCAAATCATTTGACTTCATTAAGAACGAAAATGAGCCATGCGTTTATAAAAAGGTTAGAGGGAGTGTAATGACATTTCTTGTACTATATGTGGATGACATACTACTAAGAGAGAATGATGTTGGCATGTTAATCTTAGTCAAGACATGGTTGTCCGATACCTTCTCTATGAAAGACATGGGAGAAGTGAGCTACACTTTTAGCATTCGCAACTATAGAGATAGCAAAAAAGATTGTTAGGTTTCTCCTAAACCTTGTACATAGGCAAAATACTGAAGAGAATCAGTATAGACGCCTCTAAGAGAGGATTGTTACGATTCAGGCATGACATCCATCTTTTAAAATCTATGCACCAAAAGACGGATGACGAGAGGAGAAGTGTGAAAGTTATTCCATATCCTTTAGCTGTAAGGAGCCTAATGTATGTGATGCTATGTTCAAAATAAGATATTACTTATGTCATAAGTGCTGTGACCAAGTTTCAGGCGAATCCTAATAGAAAGCATTGAAATGCCATCAAGTGTATCTTTAAGTACTTGAGAAGGATTAAGGATATGGTACTTATTTATGGAGATGATGATTTAATAGTGGATGGATATATTGATTTTGACTACCAGTCAAATGTGGATGATAAACATTCTATCTATAGATTCATATTCATTCTTAATGGAAGAGTAGTTAGTTGGAAAAGTTCCAAATAGATTACGACTATAGACTCCACCATCAAAGTTGAGTATATCACTATAAATGATGCCATGAAGGAGTCTGTTTGGATAAAGAAGTTCATGATAGAACTTTCGGTGGTTCTAGAAGTGGATTAGCTGTGATCGCACTGGTGGAGGAACTAATGTCTCATTAGAAATCCAAACATATAGAAAGGCATTACCACATTATTTAGAAAATCATTGGAAGGGCTGATGTAACCATGCAGAAAATAGTTTCAACTAATAATGTAGTTGACCCACTCACCAAGTCAATGACTCAAGTACAACTGGATTGCCATTTTAAGAAGATGGGTATTTGATACTATAATGACTGGCATTAGTAGTATTGCTATTAGAGTGCAATTAGAATATTATAAGTGATATGCGCTATAACACTAATAGAAAATGAAGGATAGTAGAAAGACATTTGGTTGAATATGCACTTTTCACACTAATTAATAAAATATTTATTTTGATATTAGCATTGTGGCAAGTTTTTACGCATATAAGTCTTGATTAGCATAAAATATTATATGAGCCCATGTGTTTGAGTTAAAAAGTCTTATTCATAAAGAGTTGTAAATATGAATACAAGGCTCTCTTGGTATTTAATTATTAAAACCTGTCTACGAGTCATAAATACTATAAAGGGTATTAGAGAGTCGGTATAAGTTGCACATTTTGTATTTATGTGGTGAGTACCATGCCGTTCGATATGAGATATTGATACTGAGAACACATGTGTATGGATACAACATTGGGGAATAACTTGTAGAATAAAGTACACAGATGAAGTTTGCTCTTGGCTATCAATGCCCTGCTTCGTGATTATATTAAGTGTTCGCGGATCTTAGACCTGAGACATCATGATTATCTTATGCGCATGACAATTAACGTGTCATTAGGGCATTAAGGACCAATATCTATACTAGTGTGGGATAGGGTCATGAGTCTAATTGCCATTGCTCAAGTGTGTATGGAGCCATGTATGTATTCACTAAGGGATTTGTCTCCTTGTAAGTGAGCAAAGTGTTTGTCCTATTTATTAGGTGTTTTACAAGACAGAAGCCATTAGCCAAGGCAATATGTGATCAAAAAGAAAATTTTGATAGGAACACTAGTCTCATGAGGAAATGCTAATTTGTCATATGACCAAATTTATGAGTTTGACTAAATCCATGGTTCTTACTTGCTTAGAAGAAAATAAGACAAAAGGTCTATATGGCATGGTAATTACAATCGGAAAAGTTTGTTGTGCTCCTAATTATTTTATCTTGATTGGGCTACGATATGGGCCGTAAGTTAATTGTTAACCATGTCCTTCTAGCCATGCTTGTTTCTAATTAAAAATGAACCTAAAGAGTGACACACGCAATATTGGGATGTGTTGTGAATATTAAATTGGTGGGTTGTATAATTTATTTAATTGTAATTGGATTAGACTAAATAAATTGTCATGGTGCTTGTTAATGATGAGATCATTAATTAGAAGTATAATGAAAATATTCTTTAATTAATGAAATAAATTAAATTAAATTAGTTGGACACAAATGAGCTTTAATTATTAATGAGATTAATAATTACAGGACATATAGACTAATTTGTTAATGAGATTAATAATAAGAGTTTATGAACTATTTAATTTAAAAGGGTCTATGTAAGAGGGCTTATGGAGCCCATGCACTAAATTCTAGTGTCTTAACTATTTATATGGATCTTGTAAGGTTTAAGAAACACAAGACAATATGCAAAATTCGTGCACCTACAAGCAGGGGGAGAGAACAACTCCTAGCCACCCTCTTCCATCTCACTTTTGTCGAAAATTCCTCCTAACCCAAAGATGTTTGCATTCAAACTTCACAAAAAGGGTTTTGTGGAGTGTAGGAAGAGCTCACAAGTATCCTAATCATTTACACAATTTAGAGGTCAAGGTTTTAGGGCTATGGCTCTAAGGATCACATATGAGACTGCTGCAAATGTTGCAAAGGTAGATTCTTTATGTTTGGTCTTGTTTATTTAATATTTAGTGTGTTTTGCAACAAAACGGATAGGGTTTGTTCTGTTATATTCTGTTGTATATGTATGGTGTTTCTATACGCTAAAGTTTTGATTTTTATGGCCAAATCATAACGAAATCCAACAATTTATATAGGTTAGTTTTTTTGACCCAAACTTAATCCACAATTTTCATGAATCACTAAAATTGGACTTGCCAACTATTAAGGAGAGAGAGAGAGAGAGGTTAGGCTGTTTTGATGGGTGAACTTGCACAAGGAGAAAAGTAAAGGTGGGAGGACTATTAAAGTGGATAAAATTAAACCATAAATTGATATTTGAGACACTTGAAGAGACAACAGCGGCTAATGGCTGGCCCCTATCATTAAGAGTAGAAGAAAACTGTCAATTATAAAGTGTAAAAGGGGGGTAATGTGTGTGGTAGTAGTGAGTGTTGGAAGTTTCACTACTTTAGAAATATTTTAAGAAGATCAAAAGGTAAAAAATAAAATAATTTATAAAATAATAAATTAACTAAAACATTTTTATATTTATTAAATTATTTTAAATTTGTAAATAGGTTCACATGTCATACTATAATTAACTTAAATTCAACTTATCTTCTCTTTCAAGGATTCATAGAGTTCGGTCCAATTTCAACCTATGTCCTTAAAGGTTCAACTCAAACTTATAAATTTTGTGTTAGATACTCGTCCAGTTTTGTGACTGTGTTGAAAATTTTCTCCCCAATTACAATACTGATAATAGGGAGAAGGAATATGAAGACCTCTAGGCCATGAAATCCCATATATATTAAGTTGATACATGGTGGTCGAAATCAATAAATAGCAACTTGGACGTAGAGTGCCTTAAAAGGTCTATGATAATGTCGTCCATATGTCGATGACATGTTAAATACCTTTCCAAGATATTTATTTAGATGTAATATGAATAAGATTAGAAGACTTGGTCCAATTTTGGGTGAGTTGACTAATTCTATTGGACATGGGATAGGCAACCTTATTATCTCCCAATTGGCAGACATTTAAGGTTCTCATAATTCTCTTAAATTGGACTGTCAATTTCATATTACTTCATTTATAGTTAAATTTTTACATTTGAAAATCTAAATATTTTAGATGACTATAAAAAAATGAGAATTGCCTCTATTTGGATTGATGAATTTGAGAGAATAGATTTTAAATCCATAATAATAAATCCATTATATTTGTTTGGATGGCTTAGTATTTCAAATCCATAAGTTTTCATTTTGAACTATAATTTAAATAAGTAAGGTGAATTTGAAATTTTTCTTATGTTAAAATCATTTCAAATTCTCTCTCCAAATCCTTTCTTTAAATTTAAATTCATCAATCCAAATGGGGCCTTAAGGTCTTTTTTGCTTCTACGTTGGCAAGTTCTCATGGCAGTTTGATATTGGTCACCTCAAATTTCATTGGGACTTACATATAAAAATTATAACTTTAAAAATATGAAACACTATAAACACGTAGCGAAAACAAAAAGCGATAAATTTCATCTATTTTCGTTGCAAAACACACAAGATATCACATAAAAAAGTATACATAAAATCATACCACTTGAAAATGTTTTCCATTGAGTAAATTAGCTATCCTTGAGTCTTAGCCCTCAAGTTCCGACTTCTAGTTTGTCCACAAGATTGAAATGACAATGAGCACCTTCTGCATTTTGCAAAATTCTTTTTGTAAGGCTCTTGTGCAAACATTTTAGGGTAAAAGGTTTTTGTTGACAAGAAAAGAAGGGAAAAGAGTAGCTAAGAACGTTTTTCTTTTCTTGTTTAGTAGATGTACAAAGATAATGCTATTATACGTGTTTAGAAACTCTTCTAATCGCACTCATATACTTAGAACACTAGGGTTACTTGGGATGGGCTGCATGGGTGGCACTCTTACATGGACCTTCATTAAATCTTAGCCTATAGACTACTTATTATTAATCACAGTAATAATTTGTAGCCCATATGTCTCTCTTTATTATTAATTTTCATTAATAATTAAGGCCCATTTATGTCTATTTATTAAATTTAATTAATCCTTATTAAATAAAATAAATCCCACTTGTGCTTTTAATTAATAAACTTATCATTAAAAAACATTATGACAATTTATTTAATTTAATCTAATTACAACTAAATAAATTATTTCATGAGCCTTTTCAAGCCTCATTTGCAACCCACCAATTTAACTCTCATCATGTGTTCCAAACTTTTGTGTGTGTATCTTTAGGTTCATTTATAATTTACAATGAATATAACTCGAAAGATATAGGTAACGTCTAGCTTCTAGCCCATATTATAGACCAATTAAAATGGAGTGAAATGGATCACAATGAACCTTTATGATTGTAAATGCTACAGCGTATAGACTTTTTATCTTACTTTGTCTTAACTAAGTGAAAGTTATAGATTTAGTTAAACTTACAAACTTAATAATTTGACTAGTCGATGTTACCTCATGAGATAAATGCTTCTATCAAAAACTTCTTTTCGATTACTCATTAACTTGACAAAGAGCTACCGTATCATAGAACATCAACTACATAGGACAAATGCTTTCCTCATGTGCAAGGACACAAATACTTTACTGAATGCATACATGCCTCCATACGTACTCAGGCAACGGCATGTTAGGCTTATGATCCTATTCCATACCAAGACAAATATTAGGCCTTAATATCCTAATGACATGTTAACTATCATGCACATAAAGAAATCATATCGTCTCAAGTTTAAAGTCCACGCACACTTAATACAATTACGAAGCAAGACATTAATAGCTAAGTGTGAATTCTGTGTGTTTGCTTCATTTTGGGAGTCATTATTCAAATTCCCATTTTTTA
This sequence comes from Avicennia marina, assembly GCA_019155195.1. Lineage (NCBI taxonomy): Eukaryota > Viridiplantae > Streptophyta > Magnoliopsida > Lamiales > Acanthaceae > Avicennia > Avicennia marina. Next base: position 5,846,480 of record CM032766.1, on the reverse strand, counting down.
ATGATGCATTCACATACATGTATTCTTAATATCTTATAATGAATGGCATGGCATTCATCATACAAATATATAGAGTGCAAGTCCTGCCAAATCTCTAATACCCTTTAGAGCGTCTGTGACTTGTGAATTAGTTTTAGCAATTGAGTACTAAACAACCTTGTGTCCATATTCATCATTCCTTATGAATAAGGCATTTTTAACTTAATCACATGGGCATATCTAATACTTTATACCTATCAAGATTTATATACATGAACAAACTTTCCAGAACATTGATATAAAAAATCAATATTTTATTAATAATTGTGAAAAAGGACATATGCTGCCTCAATGTCCTCTAGTATCATTTATTGACTATATGCGTTAGAGGACATATCACTTACAATCTCTTACTTGCACTCTAAAGCCAATAGTGTGAATACAAATTGCTATGGTATCTAATATCCATCTTCTCAATATTGCAATCCAGTTGCACTTGAGTCATCAACTTGGTAAGTGAGCCTGTCACATTATTGGCTGAAGCTATTTTGTGCATGGCTAAATCACTCCTTCTAATGATTTTTTGAATAATATGGTAATGCCTCTCTATGTGTTTGGACTTTTGATTTGACCATGGTGAGACCATGGTTTCTTCACCTATTTGATCATGCCATTGTTGTCACAATAAAGTGGTAATGACTAATCCACATTTGGAACCACTTGAAATTTTGTCACGAACTTCCTTATCTAAATTGCGTCCTTCGCAGCGTTACATGTTATGTGATGTGCTCGGCTTCGGTAGTAGAGTCTACAGTCGTACTCTATTTAAAACTCTTCCTTCTTACAGCTCATCTATTAAAAGTGAATATAAACCTAGTGACAAACTTTCTATTATCCATATCCAACTAGAATTTGGAATTAATATATCCATCTACTCTTAGATCACCATCTCCGTATACAAGTACAACATTCTTAGTCTTTCTCAAGCACTTAAGGACATACTTAATAATATTCCCATGCTTTTTGCTAAGATATGCCTAAAACTTTCTCATAACACTTACTGTATAAGCAATATCTCACCTTACACATAGCATTGCATACATGATGCTTCTTATAGCCAAAGCATATGGAATGGCTTTCATGCTCCTCCTTTCATCATCTGTCTTTAGCACATGGATTTTAAGAGATGGATATCGTGCCTGAATGGTAGCAATCCTTTCCTAGAGGCTTCCATTCTAAACCTTTTTAGTGTAATGTCTATGTACAAGGTATGGGAGAGACCTAACAATCTCTTTCCTCTAACTCTATAGATGTGAATGCCCAAGATGTTGGTTACTTTTCCTAAGTCTTTCATGGAGAAGGTATTGGATAACTAGGTCTTGATTGAGATTAGCATCTTAACATCATTCCTAAGTAGTAGTATGTCATCCACATAAAACACTAGGAATGCGATTGTGCTCCTACTAACCTATAACTCATCTTTATTTTTGATGAAGCCAAACAATTTGACTGCTCTATTAAAATGAATAATCTAACTCCTCGATGCTTGCTTAAGGCCATAAATAGACCTCTTAAGCTTTCAGACTTTATCAAATTCCTTTTGGACTTCAAAATTGCATTATTGCACTATATAAATATCCTCTTTAAGATCTCATTAAGGAAAACAGTTTTAACATCCATTTTCCAAATCTCATGATCTAAGTGCGTGACTATCGCAAGTAAGATCTAAATGAATTTGAGCATCACAACTGGCAAAAAATGTTTTCTTATAGTTAATATTTACATGTTGACTATAGCTCTTCACCACTAGCTTAGCCTAGTAGGTCTTTACCTCACCAGTTAAACTAATTTTCTTCTTGTAGATCTACTTACATCTGATGGGAACAATTCCCCTAAGTGGATCCATTAAAGTCTACATTTGGTTCACATGAATTGAATTTATCTCAAATTTCAAGTCTCCAACCACTTGATGGAGTCTTTATCTGCCATTGCTTGATTAAAGGTAGAAGGATCAGATCATCCTCAAGATCATCATCTTCCATTATGAACAACTCTTATCATAACTATATCTCTTTGGTGCTCATGAGATTCTACACAATCGTTGTAATGGTTGCACTTTAAAAGGTTGCTTTCAAACAGGAACTTGCCTTATCATAATGATCAGAAGGTGACTTTAGTACTACATAACAGATAATGATTAAAGGTGACTCTAGTACTACCTATTCCAAAGGAAGTGCAAGAACATCAACATTATTTGCAACAACAATTTGAGTTGGATTTAGAGAGGAAAAAGAAGAAGAAATAGAGTGATAAAGAGCTATCGAGTGGACAATTAGGTTGGAAGAAAGACAAGAGAGAATAAAAGGGAGGAAAAGAGTGTATGTTAGTTAGAGTGAGAGATGTGAGGATAGATGTAGGAAGTGACAGAAGAATTGTATTACTTACGTATAGAGAGTTCAGCTATTTATTAAAAGAGGTCACATCTTCCCTCATCGAAGCTGTCGTATCTATTTTACAAGATTTCCAAGGTATGTTACTAGAGGAACTACCCAATAGATTGCCACCAATTAGATTGGTTGAGCATCAAATTAACTTTGTGCGAGGAGCAACCATCCCAAATTGACTAGCCTATCAAACAAATCCAAAAGAGACTAAAGAGATTCAAAGGTAAGTAAAGGAGTTGATTAGCAAAATATAAGTCTACGAAAGCATGAGCCCATGCGCAGTTCTAGTGTCATGCTAAAGAAAGATGAATCTTGAAGTATATGCATGGATTATAGAGCAGTAAGCACCATAGGGTAAAGTATTGCTATCTTATTCCTATGCTAGATTATATGTTTAATGAGCAACAAGGTGCTAGTGTTTTCTCACAAATTGATCTTAAAAGTGGTTACCATTAAATACACATGAAGAAAGCAGATGAGTAGAAAAATGCCTTTAAAGACTAAATATGGACTATATGAATGGTTGATTATACCATTTGGGTTATGAGGTTTATGAATCATATTTTATATGCTTTCATAGGAAAATTTTTAGTGGTATATTTTGATGTTATCCATGAGTATAGTAGGTTTATCGATGAGTATACTTAACACCTTAGGAATGTATTTGAGGCTTTGTGTAAAGAACAATTATATGTGACTCCTAAGAACTGTGCATTTTGTATAGACTATTGTGTGTTTCTTGGATATATTGTTAATGCACAAGGTATCAGAGTAGATGTGAACAAAGTAAAGGCAATAAAAGAATGACCAACCCCAATGAATGTGTTTGAGGTATGGAGCTTTCATAGGCTTGCAAGTTTCTATAGGAGGTTTGTGTGAGATTTTAACACAATCATACGACCATTGATAGCAATTATCAAAAAGAATGAGAAGTTCTAGTGAGGAAAAGCTTAGCAAAAGGCACTCGAAGCATTAAAGAAGAAGCTTACTCATGCTTCGGTATTATCTCTACTTGATTTTTTTAAAAATTTTGAAATTGAATGTGATGCTTCAGGTATAGGAGTTGGAGAACTGCTAATGCAAGAGAAAGGGCCAATAGTGTACTTCAGTGATAAGTTGAATGAAGTGAAGTTGAGTTACCCAACATATGATATAGAGTTGTGTGCATTGGTAAGAGCTTTGGAAACTTGACAGCATTATTTGCAACCCAAGGAATTCATCACCCATATGAATCATGAGTCTTTGAAGCATCTCAAGAGCTAAGGTAAGTTGATCTATAGGCATGTGAAATGGGTATCCTTTATTGATACTTTTCCTTATGTCATCAAATATAAAAAGGCATAGAAAATGTGGTAATGGATGCATTATCTTGGAGATATTTATTCTTTACTACGCTGAATGCTAGATTATTAAGATTTGAGCATGTTGAGAGATTGTATGTAAATGATGAAAATTTTGGGCATGTGTATGAATTGATTAAGAGGGAATACATGATAAATATTACCAACATGATGGCTATTTATTTATGTAGATAGGTTGCATATTCCAAGGCGCTCCTTGTGAGAATTACTAATCTAAGAGGCTAGGGATGGAGGCTGAATGGGACCCTATGGTGTCACTAAGATATTTGCTATCATGCAAGAACATTTCTATCAACCGCACTTGTGAAGGGATGTGGAGAGAATCATTGATTGGTGTCTCAAGTGCAAGGAAAATAAATCAAGGGTTCAACCACATGGGATGCACATGCCGTTACTAGTTTTGGATATGCCATGGACAGATAGTTCAATGGATTTTGTGTTAAGCTTATTACATACATAGATAGGTTGGCATATTGGGGGTTGTTGATAGGTTTTCTAAAACATCACATTTCATCACATGCAATAAAATTGATGATGCCACGCACATAGCTAATTTATTCTTTAAAGAGGTCGTTAGGTTGTATGGTGTGCCGAAAACAATAGTGTTTGATGGGGATGTTAAATTTTTGAGTTACCTCTAGAAGGCATTTGTAGTGTAAGTTGGGTACAAATTATTATTTTCTACCGTTAGTCATCCACAAATTGATGGCCTAACAGTAGTAGTGAATAACGCTTTGATTGCTTTATTATGAGCATTGATTAAGAGGAATACAAAAATTGGGAAGATTGCTTACCACATGTTAAGTTTGCTTATAATAGAAGCGTGCACTCTACCACACAAATGTCGCTATTTGAAGTTGTTTATGAGTTTAATTCGCTAACTCCATTAAATTTATTTCCCTTACCACGTAGTGAGTAAGTTAGTACAAATGGAGAGTATAAAGCAAAGGTTGTGAAGCAGTTGCCTGAGTGTACGCATCAAAATAGAGGAGAAATGAACAATATGCACAACAAGCAAACAAGGGCCATAAGAAGGTTGCTTTAAGCCTAGAGATTGGATCTGGATTCATATGCTTAAGGAAAGATTTCCAGATTAAAGAAAATCTAAGTTAATGCCACGAGAAGATAGTTCATTTCAAGTTGTGGAGTGCATAAATGATAATGCCTATAAAGTGCAATTGCTAAGTGAGCTCGTCTTTAGTGCTACTTTTAATGTTGCTGATTCGAGTCCTTTTAATCTAAGGGATGAAAAGAACTTGGAATTGAGGTTAATTCCATCTTAAAGAGGAGGGGGATGATGAGAGAGTCAAAGCCAAGCTTAAGTATCTAAGGATATCGGAAGGACTAACGATGCAAGTTAGGGCTAAAAGACTTAAGGAAACTATATTGATGCTCATGAAAGAGTTTAGAGAAGCTTTAGAACAACTGGAAGGTCTCAAAGTGAAAGAAGAGCATTCGTTGGTACATTTGGCATGAAATCCTAACCTAGCTAATAGGTTGATCCCATTAATAGTTAGATCAATCTCAAATGTGGGAAAGGCTAAATTTAGCTAGGAATTTATCTTTTCGATGCTTCCTTTATTTTTGGCAATGACTTACCCGGATTTTAAGGTTTAAAGGGCTCTTTGGACACTATAAATAGAGCCTTAATTATTTTGTAGAAAAATACCTTTGTTTCGACTCTTTGGCATTGAAATACAATATTTATTTTCTTAAAAAAATTGAGTGATTCAATTTTCTTGTCAATTCTTAAATCAAATTATTCCAAATTTTCTTAGTTAAGTTTGAGACATATCAACTAACCCTGTGTGCTAGTTGTGGTTGTCAATCGCTCGAGTTCTTTGTCAATTGTTGTGTTTTAGGTCATTTCTTCACAGTTCGTACAAGCAAGTTGTCATTGGGTTCGGGAATATGCCAAAATTTTGTATCTTTATGCATCTGCTCATGCATTAATGATGTTTCCTAGTGCTTGTTTTGTTGTAATAAAGGTAGGCAAAGGTAATTGCTAGTGGAGAAAAATTAGCTTGAGTGGCTGAATTGAGTGTGCATAAACCCACTAATCCAATCAATTTGTTTAAACCATCCATAAACCACCTATAAATCCTTGGTTTTAATTTTTTTAATAAGCATTAGTAGATTGTAAAGATTGAAGCCCTCCATATTTGGGTTGAGTGGCAAGTTTAATGTTTGCCAACTACCTAACTTGCAACCTAACTACTTACATACGCGCACACACACACACACAACGTAAATTTAAAGCACATTTAATTATATTTTATTTCCACATATTCATTTTAAATGTAATAAAACTTGTTTTTCAAATACTTATTTATTCTCATTATCTTTATTTTTTTCTATTAGTTGTAGTTCATGCTTATGAATAATTCTTTTAATTTTTAGTAATGACTTACATATTTGAATTGAAATTATTTATACATGATAGAAAAATTAATATTTATTGTTGGAATGGCACTGATGTGGTAGGTAATAAGGTGCTAACGTGGCAATTGACATGACAATGACGAGGCACTAGTGTGGCACATGAGTTGGCAATGTATTAGTGCCAACCAATTTTGGAAAATTGTATGGATGCCCATGCCATTTAGGAAATATTTCATGTAATCTCTTAGTGGATATGTTTGTTATTTGTTAAGTATTCATGTATGGACAAAAATCAAGTTTGTTAACCTAGAATATCTAGCATGATCAAAAGATTTTGTCAATACAAGATTTTGTGGTAACAAAATTTGCACAAGTTAGAAAGTATCTCACCCAATGTGGAAAGTTTAAGTGCCAATTCTTCAAATATTTTGAGGCAAATCCCTTGAAGGATGTCTTTAAGCCCAAGTGCATTCCTTGGATGCACATGTCAATTTTAGATGCCTTTAAGAGTCTCTTTCCAATTCAAATTTAAATGTTTCTAGCTGTTGATATAGTCAATGAATGCTTCGTCTTCCCATTGACGAGCATTTATAAGTTCGACTAGGTTTTGTAGAAGCAGCTTAGAAACTCTTATACCAGTTGTTTCTAACTCTGTGTACTAGTCAAAAGTATTTTCTTTTAGTAATCGAATGAAATACTTAACAAGGTAATCACTATAAGTGCCAACATCAATACATGTTTTGATGAAGGGAGCAACATGCTCCTTTGGAGTGTTTCTTGCCATCAAATTGCTAGAATTTTAGGGATTGATAGCTTTAATGCATCTTTAACTTGTTAATTCTTTTCGTATATGGCTTGCCATAAGTCGAAGATGACTTAGGAATGCTTTCAAATTTATCTGTAATAGTTCCCATGCTTTCAAATTTATCTGTAATAGTTTCCATGATGAACTCCTTTAATTGATCAATTGAGATCAAACCATCAAAAAGACTTGAAGGTCTTCAGGGGAAAACTTCTTTTCTTCAGTTGTTTATTGTTTGAGAGAAGTTTCAACTTCATCATGATGTTCAACTTTGTGTTTGCTCATGATATGACTAGCTTAAATGTCATCTACTTTACTCATGAGTTTCAATATTTTGGAAGCTTACTCTTGAACATGCTTGGTAAGAACCTCTTGGCCTTAGTCAGGTTTGCAATTTGTTCCTCCAAGTTTGTAGCATTTGTCATCATAATTGGTGCTATGCTAGAGATGGATAAGTGATTTGACACTGAGCAAGGGCTAGATGAGGTAAAATCATCCTTGCAACTTCCAACTTCTCCCATAGACTTCGTATGATAGAATGAATCATTCTTAATGATTTGAGGTGGAGGGATCATTGTAACGTTAGGTTTCACTAAGTATGGAATGCAAAATTTTTCAAATGTTAGTCATAAAATAATCAAAAATATAGTAGAATACAAAATCCAAACCTGATCCACTTTTCATTGCATAAAATGAGTAAATATAAATTGTAGGATAGTTATATAGATAATTACTTGAAAATAAATCCCGTAGTTTTTGTTTATGGTTCACAAGCTGCGATAAGGTCTTACCCTATAGTTTGTCCATAAAAACAAGGTGTTGGCTATGGCTCTTCAATAAATCTGCATGAATTCCTTTGTGAAATTACACAACTGAAATTTCATAACTCCTTGTACTTGGAGAATTTCTTAAGAGAAAATCTAATAAAGAGGCTAGCAATTATTTTCTCTCACATGTAAGTGGTGAAAGTCAATAGTACCATTGTGAATAGTAGTAGTGTCACTGTTACCGTGAAAAGTAATTTTCTTTTGGAACTCTTCCAAGTAATTTACTCTCAAAACATAATCTTATTTATACTAGGATACCTAAAGTTTGCAAAATGGGCCTTATGGGCTGTCACATGGACTTTAAAATTAATTCAAGTTCATTCACCTTTACTTATTAATCTAATTAATAATTAAAATCCATTTGAATTATTTACTTCAATTTAATTAATCCTATAATCTAAATTAAAAGCTTATTATATTTTTAATTATTAATCCCCATTATTAACAAACATAATAGGTGTAAAACAATTCTTTTGTGCCTTGTCTCTTTAATTTAATTAATAATTTAATTAATTTTTATTAATTAAATTAAAGACTCATCATGTTTCTAACTAATAATCTCATCACTAACAAACATAATAAGGAATAAATCATTTTATTTGTTCCAATCTAATTGTGGCCAAATTAATTTCACCATGAGACTTCTCAAGCCTTATAATCACCACTTGCTAATGCCTTAAACCATCACCTCGTTTTTATGTGTGACTCTTTAAGTTCGTCATTGGTTAGCAACAAGTATAACTTAAAGGATATGCGTAACACTTAGCATGTGGCCAATATCATAGCCCATCCAAGGTGAAGTGACTTGATCCAAATGAATCCTCCTAATCGTGAATACCATGCAGTATAAACCTTTTGTCTTGTTTTGTTCCAATCGAGCGATAGTCATAAATTTAGTCAAACTCACAAATTCGATCATTTGACTAGTTGACATTTCCTCAAAAGACTAGTGTTTCTATTAGAAACTCATTTCCAATTATACACCGCTTTAACTTAGGATTTCTGTCTCATAAAATATCAATTGCATAAGACAAACATGTTGCTCATTTGTAAAGAGGTAAATCTTCTATTGAATGTACACATGTCTCCATATGAACTCAGGCAATGGCACCTTAGGTTCATGGCCCTATTCCATAGCAGGATAGATTTTGGTCCTTTATGCCCTAATGACACCTTGATTGTCATGTGCACAAGACAACTTTATTATCTCAAGTCTAAGGTCCACACACTCTTAAGACAATTACGAAGCAAGATATTGATAGCAAAGAGCGAAGCCATGTTTCTGCTTCATTCTAAGAGTCATTGTCTGAGTGCTCATTCTCTAATAATGCATCCATGTGCATATGTTCTTAGTATCTCATATTCAATATCATGACACTGGTCATACAAATATAAGGTGTGCAAGTTATACTAAGTCTCTAATATCCTTTAAAGTATTTGAGACTCACAAAATAGTTTTAATAGTTGTGTACTAAGATAACCTTATGTCTATATTCATAACCCTTTATGAATAAGGCCTCTTACCACAATCACATAAGCATATGCAACACTTTATACCATTCAAAATTTGTATGTATGAAAATACTACCACATATTGATAAATTATCATCAATATTTTATTAATTAATGAGAATAACATTTACAACCAATATCCCTTTAGTATCACTCATTAATAATTTGGTATTAAAAAGCATATCGTTAACAATCTCCCACTTACACAATAACACCAATGACCATAATGTCAATTGCCATGGTATCTAATTCCTATCTTCTTAAGATGGCTATCTAGTTGTTCTTACATCATCGACTTGATGAGTGGGTCAGTAACATTATTTGCCAAAGCTATCTTATACATGCTAATATTGCCTCTTCCAATGATTTCTGATATAATATTGCCTCTCAATATGCTTGGATTTTTTTGAGGCCTTAGTTCCTTTACTTTTATGGTTACGGAGTTATTGTCACGATGAAGTGGCAGCAGCTGATCCATCTCTGGAACCATTTGAAGCTCAGTAATGAAATTCTTAATCCAAACAACCTCCTTTGTAGCACACATGCTGTGTTATACTCAACCTAAGTGGTGGAATGAGCAATGGTACTCTGTTTGGAACTCTTCAAACATACTGCTCCGCCATTGAGGGCAAAAATGTATCCAAAAGTAGATTTTTTATCATCGATGTTCAACTGAAAGTCAAAGTTAGTATAGCTATCTACTTTCAGTTCTCCATCTCGGTACACAAGTACTATATCCTTACTCCTTAATTACTTAAGCATACACTTAACAATATCTTAATGCTGTTTACTAGGATTTGCCTATAACTTGCTTATAATACTTACGTTGTAGCCAATAGGCATTGTATATAGCATTGCGTACATTAGGTTTCAAATTGCTAAAGCATATGGAATGACAACCATTGATCTCTTTTCATCATTTGTCTGTGGGCATACAGATTTTGAGAGATAGATGCCATGCCTAACCAGTAGCAATTCTCTCTTAGAGGCATCCATCCTCAACCTCTTTAGGATCTTATCTATGAATAAGGCTTAGGAGAGACCCATCACCCTTTTTGCTCTATATTTATAGACGTGAATCCTCAAGATATAAGTCACTTCTTGAAAGTATTTCATGGAGAATGTACTAGATAACCATGTTTTGACAGAGACCATCATCCCCACATCATTTCCAGTGAGAAGTAGGTTATCTACATACAATACTAGGAATATGATTGTACTCCTAATGACCTTCTTATAGACTTAGCGCTCAGCCTTTTTTCTAATGAACCCAAACGATTTGATTGCACCATCAAAGTAAAGATTCCATCTCTTTAATGCTTATTTAAGGTCATAAATGGACTTGTTAAACTTGCAAATTTTATGAGACTCACCTTAGACCTCAAAACCATATGGCTGCATATCCTTCTTACGTAACTTATTGAGGAAAGTGGTTTTTATGTCTATTTACCAAATCTCATAGTCCAATAGGGTAGTTATTACAAGAAGTATTTGAATGGATTTGATTATAACCATAGGCAAAAAGGTCTTCTAATAGTCAATACCCTCCTTTTGACTATTATCTTTCACCTTAAGCCTGGCTTTATAGGTGTCCACCTTACTAGTCAAACCAATTTTCCAGGCTCACTAGCATCCAATGGGAACTATTCTTCTAGGTGGATCCGCTAATATTCAAACTTAGTTTGAAAACATAGAATCCTTCTCAGATTGCTTAGCCTCCTATCACTTGGTGGAGTCTTTATCCATCATTGCTTGATCTTATATAGAAAGATCATCTCCATAATCATTATCTCTTATAACAAACAACTCTATCCATTCTTTAGGACATAACCATATCTCTTTGGTGCATGAGAGACTCTACTTGATCATCACAATGGTTGTGTCATATAAGGTGTTTCTTGAATAGTTAATTGCCGTGTAGATTCCTCACTTTGTCCTTCATGCTCAGCTTCCTAAAGCACAATAGTCCTACTAGTACCTCGTTTCTAGATAAACTCTTTCTCTAAAAAGTGTACTTGATAACCAACAACAATCCTTTAGTCATTAGGTAGGTAGAACTTATATCCTATGGAGTCCTTGAGATACCCTACAAAGTGACCTAAAATGGCCTTTGCTTCTAACTTATTTGCCTTACTCTTCTTAAGGTATGTTGGACATTCTCAAACCTTGATATGCTTCATGAGGGCGTATCCCTATAGAGAATTAGGTAAGTCAATGAAGCTCATCTTCAATCGAACTATGTCTAATAGAATCTAATTCCTACACTTGTCTACACCATTCAACTGAGGAGTTGCTAGTGGTGTAAATTATGATATAATACCATTTTCTTTAAGAAATTTCACAAACTTGGTGCTCATGTATTCAGCACCACAGTCCGATTGTAGTGCATGTATGTGCTTGCCAGCTAGTTTCTCCACTTTAACCTTAAATTCTGTGAACTTTTCGAAGGACTTGTGTTTGACTACATCAAGTATACATACCCATACCTAGAGAAATCATTAGTAAAGGTTATGAAGTAGTGATATCCTCCTTGCACCGTGTTACTAAATAGCCTACAAATGTCAGTGTAGACCAACTCTAACACTGGTGTGGCTCTCTCAACGTGCCCATTAAATAGATTCTTAGCTTGTCTAAGGTGCAAGATTCACCCAATGGGTCGATAAGCTTGTCTTTCTCTAACTTGCTAATCTTGGCCTTTACTGCATAGCCCAATCTAAGATGCTATGGTTACTTGAGATTTAAACCATGCCCAGTGCATTTGTTTGTTACGACATTCATTACTGGCTTATCATCCAAATTCAAGTAGTACAAGCTATTTACCAATGAGGTAGTGCTAACTAATTTATTACGATAATAAATTTGACAATTCTTGTCTCTAAAAGAAAATTCATAATTTTTTTTACCAATAATAGTATAGAGACAATATTCTTGAACCCATTTAGTAACAAATGATAATCTCGTAGGCCTAAAACATGGCTGGATGATAATAGCCTGATTACATTGTAAACTCTTTCCTCTTCAAACATGAGCATCGGACGCCACACCTTTCCTACTAGCCTTTGGAAATGACAGGTTTCCTTCTTTCGGCCTTGCCCTCCGTAGTCTCACTAATCGAGGCACTTGGCTCTTTAAGGACAATCTCTTTCCCAATGCTCAAGATAACAATGTCTAAGATGCCGACGATCCCTTGAGCAGTGAGAATTCTTCTCCAACCTTAAATCCAATTGGCTAGCTTATGGTCAACATGAAGGTCTCAACAATAATAATTATGAGAATGAATATTATCATTCAAGAATAGTGTAATTGCAAAAACTAAGCAACAATATTAGTTTAGTTGTTAATATTGTTACCAAATGATTATAGACTTTAAATCATATGGCCTCAAATTAGATTTTTGAAATCCCACACTTCCTTGGGTAGAAAATGGAAATCTCATTGGAAAAATTTTCTGGCGGGTGATTAGGGTCTTCAATAGGCATAGCATACCTCACACACATAGTTCTTGGTATGATAAGCCCAATGAGTGACAACTCTTGCCAAAGCATCTCATGCACAGTCCAATCTTATACTTTGGCCCATAGCCTAATGAAACCTCACAAATACAGTTCTCAGCGTCACGAATCCATTTAAGTCACACTCATTAACTAACAACTCACTAGATTTGTAACCCCACCTGTGGCTATTAAGCTCTTAAGGTGAAGTTTCCTTTGAATTTCATATTCAATGCAATTAAAGCTCTAAATGTGCTATCGCAATGTGACCCTATGAATGTAATGATATCACATGTTAAGACTACACCTCCAAGCTTAATAGAGGGCCACAAAAAAGAATTTTGCCATTACAACTTAACATTGATGAGAAAGTTTTCGGTTCACATGTTATTCTTTCACTTTGCACATTAGTCATTTTATATATACATATCTCACATATGAAGTGAAATATATGATAGAAATAACATAGATGAATATGAACTTTCTAGAATCAATTAGAGCCATCAATTGAATCATACACATGTGTGTGAACCCCTATACTATTATAAGGCTTTGATATGTTCTTCGTTGGTCTTGGACTCCTTCATGGGCTCATGAAACTTGGACCATCGAACGGATTCCAACTCTTGGTCCCGAACGACCACCAAATCCTTGGCTTCCAAGTGATCACCAAGTCTTGATCTTGGAATCACAATTACGTTGTAGTATATCACAAAAAAATAATTCCTATTCTAGTTTAAAAAAAACTTCGGCTTATACCCTTATAGCCCATGAACCCATGAGAAATAATTAATATATCTAGGAAAACCAAAATCAAAACAATAAAAATCCATCCATATTTGTCTTAAGTGCATAATTCATCTATAAATCTATACAACATCCATACATCGCATGTATGATACAACAAAATACTTTGAACAATCATTTTATAGCTTACGCATCTCCTGCCTTAGTTCTCATTTGTGGAAAATCCCTTTTCGAATGTTTTAAATTTGAAAAATCATGGAAACAACATCTGTAAGCCCTTGTGTGGCCATAGGAATAGATCTTGTGGTCGTGCATTGCCCTGCGTAGTTGCACAGCTTGATATGAAGAAAAGCAGTGGCTTTGTTACCTTTGTTGGATTTCATTAGGTATGAGATACAAAATTTTTAAATCTTAATCATAAAATAATCAAAGAACACAAAAAAATAAAAAATCTAAACTTGGTTCACTTTTTGTCGTATAAAATGCATAAATATAAATTTTAGTATAGTTCCATGGATGATTACCTAGAAATAAATTATATAGTTTATGTCTACGATCCATAAGCTACAATAAGGTCCTAGCTTTAGTTTATCCACACAAATAAGGTGTTGGCTATGGCTCTCTAATGAATCTCCATGAACTCCTTCATAAAATTCCATAACCCCTTGTGCTTGGAAAATTACATAAAAGAAAATCAAAGAGAGGGGCTAGCAACTATTTTCTCTCACATGCAAATGGTGAAAGTGAATAGCACTTGCATGAACAACAGTGGCAACACTGTTCACTTGAATAGTAATTTTCTTTTTGAACTCTTCCAAGTAATTCATTTTTAAGACAATTCTTTTTATACTAGGATACTTAAGGCTAGTGGAATGAGCTCTATGGGCTTTCACATGAACTTAAAAAGTAATTTAAGCACATCCACTTTTAATTATTAATCTAATTAGTAATTAAATCCCATTTGAATTATTTTATTCAATTTAATTAATCTCATTAAGTAAATTAAATATCTATTATGTTTCCAATTAATAATCTCCATGATTAAGAAACATAATAGGTACAACATAATTCTATTATGCCTTCTCTCTTTAGTTTAATTAATCCCTATTAATTAAATTAAAGACTCATCATGTTTCTAATTAATGATTGCATCTTTAGCAAATATAATGAGAAATAAATCATTTGATTTGGTCCAATCCAATTGCGACCAAATTAATTATACCATGAAACTTCTCAACCTTGTGATTGCTACTTTGCAAATACCTTAAACCATCATTTTGTTCTTATGCGTGTGACTCTCTAAGTTCATTATTGGCTAGTAATGAGCAAACTTTAAAGGATATGAGTAACAATTAACTTGTAACCCATGTCGTAACCCATCTAAGACAAAATGACCAAATCACAATGAACCATCTTGATTGTAAATACCATGTTGTATAAACCTTTCATCTTATCTTGTCGCAACTAAGCAAGAGTTATTAATTTAATCAAATTCACAAACTCAATCATATGACCAGTTCCTCATAAGACTAATGTTTCTATTAGAAACTCCTTTCTGATTATATACTATTTTGGCTTGGGATTTCTGTCTCATAGAACATCAATTGCATAAGACAGACATGTTGTTCACTTGCAAGGAGACAAATTCCTTATTCAACGCACACATGCCTCCATACATAATCCTAGCAATGGCACCTTTGGCTTATAACCCTATCCCATAACATGATAGATATTGATCATTAATGCCTTAATGACACACTGACTATCATGCGCCCTAGTCAACTATATCGTCTCAGGTTTAAGGTCCACATGTACTTAACTCGATCACTAAGCAAGACATTAAAAGTAAAAAGTTAACTTTATGTGTCTACTTCATTTTGCGAGTCATTGTCTAAAAGACATTAAAAGTAAAAAGTTAACTTTATGTGTCTACTTCATTCTGCGAGTCATTGTCTAAAAGACATTAAAAGTAAAAAGTTAACTTTATGTGTCTACTTCATTCTGCGAGTCATTGTCTAAATGCTTATTCTTTCATAATGCATTTTATTCTGCATGACATGCACTTATCATATGAATACAAGGTGTGTAAGTCGTCTTGACTCTCTAATATCATTTAGAATGTTTATGATTTGCAAATTGGTTTTAGTGATTGTGTACTGTTGTGTACTAAGACAGTCTTGTGTCCATATCCATAAGTTTTTATGAATAAGACCTCTTAACATAACCACAAGGGCATATGCAACACTTTACGTTGTTCAAGATTTACATGCATGAAAATATTACTAGAATATTGATAAAATCCCCGTCAATATTTTATTAATTAATGAGAATCACATTTAAAAACAACATCCTTCAAGAATCTCTCATTGATAATTTGGTGTTAGAAGGTATATCACTAAAACATAGGATGCACCTCTTGTGGCTTCTTTGACGTGCTCCTGGTAACAAAATCGACATTTCTAGCAATAGTGTTTAAAGAGCTTGAAGTAGCAACCTTGGATACTTCAAGCCATATAGAAACCATCATAGCACTTTGAATTTGTCAAAGGACTGAGATTAGAGGTAGGGCGGTTTCACTAAGCGTGTCATAAATTTGTAGGATAATTTCTGGTGTTTGAATTTATCAAACAAGAAAATTGATTCAAATTGAATTTCAATTGGATTAAACAAAATTTGTAGAAAAGAATCTTTAAATTTAAACATCTGATTCTTTCTTTAATAATAAAATTTAAAATTTGAATAATCTTCAAGTAGAAATTTGTACTTGGATCTTCCTTTGAAGCTTTTTGGATTTTCACTAACGTTGATTTACTAGCTAAGCACTATAATTTGGAGTCAAGTGTCAAATGTGGTAACTTTTCTTGAAGAATGTCTTGAATTTGGTAACTAACACTATGTATCTTTTTAAACTTTTAAAGAAAATTTGCGAAGAAAATTCAAGTCTCCAAAGAACTTCAGCTCTTTGTGAGACCTTAATTATTTTGCCTTCCATGGAAACCCCTCCCGTTTATAGGAATAGGAAAGAGAATTTTGCTGCATGAATATGTTGATATGGCACAACTCTATTGGATATTATAATTTGTAATTTATTCAAGAATTTAATTGATAAGCTTAGACTGGTTGGAATCATTAGCTTCCATACATTTGATGAGATTTCACTACTTGACACATTTGATTGGCCAATTATAACATCAATTATTTATTTAGTTATTTTAAAAATTATTTTTAATTTAAATTTCTGAAAAATAAATAGAAAATTTGTAATTGATATTTAATATTCTATTTTTGACATGTCACCATTTCATTGGTCACAACATTTTTGTGTGCCGACATTGATCAATTAAAAAAACAAGGAAAAATAGAATACTTTAGAATAATTTTAGTAATTTAGTTCTATTTTTAATAAAATATTTTATTAAATTTTTATAGTAGTTCTATTTCAAGAATATATATATTTTTTATTTTTTTCTTTTCTCGTGTGTATAATAAGTGGAACCAAACAATACGCAAGAAAAAAGAACACATTCTGAGTAAAATTATTTTTAATTTTTTGGTTTCAAATCAAAATTTAAAAGTATTATATATCAATTTCTTAGCATTTTTGCTCTTGATCAATTTTCATGATTTTGAATTGAACCTAAAGTATAAACCATGCAACTCCAACTTTGACAGGAAATTTATTATATTCTCTCCGGGAAAAGCGAGTCAATTGCTCGTACCGTTGAAACTCACCCTACGTTGACATGGTATCATATAGCAATGCACACCGTTGTTTTGTGTGAAACAACCGATTCAGTCAAATATTTTCCATATTAAAGCTTGTGAAAACAGAGACCCGGAAACAATGGTGGGTGGTTGTCTAAAGAGGGACATAGGGCGGGGAGATAATGGAGGCCCTTTTGTAGGGAAATTGATGTTTATATGATGCTCTCCACTCTTACGTTTTAAATATTTCACTCTTGCCCAACACCGTTTTTCTTTTCTATTAAGCTTTTCTTCCCTTTGTTCCGTACTCTTTTTGCATTTCCCTCTCGGGGTGGACAAAGATGGCTGCAGCCACGAGTTACCCTACGGTCTCTTACGATTAAAAAGTGTACGTATCGAGGGTCACTATGCACACAGTCGCACATCATGAGAAGTGGTATATATAAAAGAAAATAAGGGGGCATGCCATTGTCTTTATCACCCCATTTCTTGATTCTGCTTTAGTTTCTTTTCTTGAGGAAAGTCTCCCCTTTTTAATTATAAAACCAAAAGAACACCTTTTGTCACTGCTTTTCCTGATCATTCTTCCGTTTACTCTTTCTCTATTCTGGTGGGCAGATGGTGGTCTATTGATATATGTGCAGGTCAGCTGCTCCACTGGAGGGATTTCTCTTCCATTTTTATGTGCGCGAGCATTTGCTTGCCAAGGAACCTTTTTCAAACGGCTATATTCACGCAAGATTCATCACATCTCTGCTGGTACTAATTGTAATAGTTTGTGCTTACCTTTACCCTCTTTGATGATCGTCATTAGTTTTTGCTGCTGGGTGGTATCGGCAAAAGAAAAAGGAGCTTAAGTGATTGGAATAAATATCCTATCTGCACATGTTGAATGACCTTCTGTTGATTTCAGGGCAAAAAGGGTCGTCTTAGTCCGTTGATAACTTGTGTGATTCCTCCTTAGAGAAGCGAGGCTAAGCAAGTGCCTTGGTCCTGTTCCAAGTTTCTTTTCTATTGGCACCTAACCTTAAGGAGAGGGAACGGTAGGTCCACCATGAATTCGCACTCAGTGATTTAGGCTCGAATGTAATGGATGTTTAGGCCCTGCTGGTTCATTATCTGCTTCTTTTCACGACACACGCACCTAAGTGAACATGGGCAATTTTCTTGTTTCCACATTTATTCAAAAACAAGAATTGATAACGTAAAGCAACAAATGTCTCTCTCTCTCTTGTACACTCCTTTATGTTTTGATATAGGATGTAATGAGGCGATCAGAAGAGACTGTTCTTACAGATATACGCAAGTTCCATAACCAATCTTAGGATTTGCTGTGTTTTTTTCTTATTTAGGTTTCAGTTAGTGTGTACTTAATTCGGCTTCTGCTCACCATGTTTATGCGAAAACACTTTGTGATTTAATCAGAATTATATATCGAGACAGATACCATCAATACTCACACTGGTCCCTTGTTGCCTGTAAGAAATCAATTCTGTCTTGTTCATTGTGCTCATTGAGTCCTGAAATCTTTGTCCATATTGTTGGAGAAACGTCCCATTCCTTTGTGTATCTCATCTCTCCCTTGAGTCTTCTGTGACGAATGTAAAGTTTATGATTTTCATACTGCAATGCAGCATGTAGCATTACAAGGTTAAGCTTAATGGTCCATTCCTACAAGAGCTTATATTCCTATTACAGCTTGTGAATTCATAGTAGATCTTATTTGCTGAATTTTCTAAATATGAGCAGTTTTGTGTCCTATATATTAAAACAATAACTATAGTAATATCGAAAAATTGATATGACTTTCGTATTACTTTGTTGCATAAAATGACCCCAACTCATCTTACCAGCTCCAAAGAACACACCCAAGCTAACACTCTCTTGGTGTATCTATACTATGATCCTCCGAAGTAACCTTTCTTGAAGTTCTTTCCTCCTTAGAGTAAAATCCAAGAGAATTATATATTGATTTCAGGTTTAAATGGGGAAGGAGTATATCGGATCTCCAAAGCCTCATCAGCTGAATTTAAAGAGAAAGCGCCTCACTTGGATCCTAGCTGTTAGTGGCCTCTGTGTCTTGTTTTATGTTATTGGAGCTTGGCACGGTAGAGCCACCCCATCCAGCCAGTCGGAACTCTCTTCCAGAGTTGGATGCAATGTTGGCTCCGCTGAGAAGGGGAAATCTGATCTTCCCACATCATCAAACTCCACCATGTCTGATTCACTGGACTTTGAGAGCCATCACGCTTTAGCAGTAAACAGTTCTGAGGAATCCCAAAATTTTCCACCTTGTGACATCTCGTACAGTGAATACACTCCCTGCGAAGATCGAGACAGGGGTAGGAAGTACGATCGCGATATGTTGAAGTATAGAGAAAGACATTGCCCCAGTAAGGACGAGCTGCTACGCTGTCTCATACCTGCTCCGCCAAACTACAAGATCCCTTTCAAATGGCCTCAGAGCAGGGATTTTGCATGGTTCGCCAACATTCCACACAAGGAGCTTAGCATCGAGAAGGCTGTTCAGAACTGGATCCGAGTCGAAGGGGATCGATTCAGATTTCCTGGAGGAGGTACGATGTTTCCACGTGGAGCCGATGCTTATGTTGATGACATCAATGCCCTCATTCCCATGACGGATGGAACCATCCGAACTGCTGTTGATACAGGCTGCGGGGTAAGGAAATTAGCCTCTTCGTACCATATTAACTATTGCGCTGCACCGTCTTTACGAATTGGTTCTCGTTTCAGGTAGCCAGTTGGGGTGCTTACCTTCTGAAGAGAGATATCATAGCAATGTCTTTTGCTCCAAGAGATACACATGAAGCACAGGTATGGTTTGCATTGGAACGAGGTGTTCCTGCAATGCTTGGCGTCCTAGGTTCACGAAGGCTACCGTATCCTGCCAGGGCTTTCGATATGGCGCACTGTTCTCGTTGCCTCATCCCGTGGTTCAAATACGGTAAGGCGAGTGTGAATGTCGTAATTATCGACGCGAGTTATTACTGATAATGCATTTGGATATCTCGATAAAGTCAGTTATGAACTGAATTCCGGCAGATGGCTTGTATCTGATGGAAGTAGATAGGATTCTGAGGCCTGGCGGCTACTGGGCACTCTCTGGTCCTCCAATCCGCTGGAAAACATACTGGAAAGGTTGGGAGAGAACCCAAGAAGATTTAAAGCAGGAGCAAGATGCAATTGAGTACATAGCTAAAAGGCTCTGCTGGACAAAAGTAATCGAAAAGGGAGATTTGGCAATTTGGCAAAAACCTATCAACCACGTTGAATGTCTTAAGAACAAAGCAGTACATCCGGAGCCACCCTTCTGCAAATCGGATGAAGCTGATGCAGCTTGGTCGGCATCAAGCCTTTACGCGCGTTTTTATGTTTATTCTCACTATTTTAGGCTAACTCATCTGTTGAATAATGTAAGGTACAAAGAGTTGGAAGCCTGCATTAGCCCTCTGCCAGAGGTCAGCAATGCCACCCAAGTCGCGGGAGGTGCGCTAAAGAAATGGCCGGAGCGCGCGTTTGCAGTTCCACCGAGAATCAGCAGCGGCTCAGTCCCGGGCATCACTGATCAGAAATTCCAAGAGGATAACCAGCTGTGGAAGGAACGAGTGACGCATTTCGAGAGCCTCGTTTATCAACTAAAGCGAGGGCTGTGTCGAAACGTAATGGACATGAATGCCAAATTAGGGGGATTCGCGGCAGCCCTGTTGAAATACCCAGTTTGGGTTATGAACGCGGTTCCTGCGAATTCGAGTCCCGACACGCTGGGAGTGGTATACGAGCGAGGTCTGATCGGCACCTACGTGGACTGGTGTGAAGCCTTCTCAACGTATCCGAGGACGTACGACCTCATCCATGCAGATGGTGTCTTCACCATTTACCAGGACAGGTGATCTCATCATACCTGTGGTTTGTTTCTCAGAAGTTAAGACAAACGCGCGACTGACCTGTGAGTTCCTTGTTTGTGTAGGTGTGACATTACAGACATTCTCCTAGAGATGGATAGAATCCTAAGGCCCCAAGGGACGGTGATTTTTAGAGATAATGTGGAAGTCCTGGTGAAGGTTAAAAGCATAACGGAAAGAATGAGATGGGAGAGTCAAATAATCGACCACGAAACAGGACCAATGAACCCAGAGAAGATCATCATCTCCAAGAAGAGTTACTGGACTGCTGAACCGGAACAAGGACAGACGTGACAGTCTCAATTTTCTGTACAGTAGACATAGAACTCGCAGAGAAGATTTGAAAACCAAGACATTTTTAGATGCTCCAGCATCCTGCTGCTATAATTTTCACAAGTTTAGATTGAAATTTTTTGTCCGGATACACATTTTTGTCCACAGTATCGGAGAACTTGAAAATCACAACAATTGAAGACATACGCGGTTTCTGAGGAAGCCATGCGCAGCGCTGCTGTCTTGCTATTTATGATTTTGGTGCCAATGATGCACAGAGGACTCATAATTGCATAATTTGCATTAGAAAAATTTAGATGAATAAATATGATATATAATGCATAAGGAATATAATTACAGAAGTTGCATCGACATAGATATCATCGTATTAAATTGATATTTTAGTGCTATTTGGCAGATTTCTTGAATATGCAAATTTCCCGTTCTTAAGTAATCTGAAAGGTTCAATTTTACTTTGAAGTTTGATATTTCCACAATATTATAATAAAAAAAAATATAAATTTCATAAATACATTTATCTTTACATTACAAAATATTACTACTGTGTGCATATAGAATACGCATTTAAAAACTTGTGTTTTTAAAAAATAATATCTAAATATATTAACACTCAATTTTAATATTTATTGATTTAATTTTTTATTTATACAGCATAGCTATTTTTTAAATGTTTTATATTTGCTTTCTTCTGTGTATAATAATAATAATAATAATAATAATAATAATAATAATTTCAGTGCCTTACTTTTAAAAATAGTTTAAAAGTTAATAAAAAATTAGAATTTAGAATTTAACATCGAGAATTCTATTAATAATTGATTTCTAGTAGTAGATTTCACTTGAGTAAAATTAATGATTAAGACAATTAATTGATTTCTGGTAGTTGATGTCATTGAATTGCACTGGATCTACTTCCACTCTATGTCGAAAATGTAAATTGAGTGAGTTACCTTATTGTTTGGAATTGTGCTCATTAACTTATCACTAACTTTATCTTACCAGTTTGAGGATGACTCTTTGGAGGGTGATTTCAATGTGGTAGGATCCCTCCAAACCGGACAACATCTCCACACGTATACCATTCATTGACGAGGATGACAATGAGACAAAGACTCCTACCTAAACACAATATAATAAGCTCAACAACACATCAATCCAAGCAACATCCATCTTCATTGGCCAAAAGGAAGCACCGATTGTACTTGTTGTATCATAAGCCAATATGGGTGAACAAAATTAGCAACACGTGAGGGAACCCAAACACTCGACGCCACATACATGTCAGTGAATTTGAATTTTACTATTAAACCAATTGCATACATGCATGTTCATGTCCATACAGTCTACACTCATGTATTTTATGTACTGCAGTGTATGGAAAGAAGTATTGAATTCCATAAAGTTCGTTATAACTAGACATTATAATGGCTCGTGCATTAGTTATGGCAAAGTGCCATCAAGGTTCAAGCAAGATTGGTTTCAACTTTTCAAAGGTCTTTTATTATGTGCTTGTATACAAACATGTATTGTTTATAATCTTACCCTAATGTCCTTCAACTGTTTCATGTATTAACATAATGAATTTTCATAGGACCCAACCGACAACATAACCATGCAACGAGCTTTTAAGAAAAAAGTAGTAGAATTAATTAGAAAACATTTGCACCGTGCGAGGGTCACAAATACGAAGTCCGATTAGATCCCACTATGGTACGTGAGAGCATATATTGTCCAAGTGGGCTAAAGATTCATCCCAAGTAATGTGAGAGAAAATTTGGGCTAACTGAACCACTGGCAACGCCTCTGCATACACCAACTATCATTGGGGTTTGATTTCTATCACCTTACCTAATGAGCTAATGGTGAGGAAGAACAACTATGTGCATTGTATTATACGTTCGAGTTCAACCTCTATTAGTATGAAGGTGTTTTTATAGTAATCATGCATTAATTATTTTGTATTATTTTTGAATAGCATTGAACAACACAAGAGTTTACTATGAGACAGCTGCCAACCCCCCTTGAGCTTTACTTTAGAATTTGGAAAAAATGCTACTGGAGAATGGGTCGGAACTCATGCATAGTCACAAAGGGTAAGAACATAAGCCTTCCTAACTGTTTACGCAAATGTAGGATACAATGTGCTCACTTGTTTATCATCACATTATTTTGTCACAAATTTTTAGAAAATGATAGAAAAATACAACAAGACAACAATGCTAAGGATCCAGAGGGTGGGACTACATTTACCTCCAATAGTAGTAATATGATAGTCTTTAATGCACTTGATAGCTTTAAAAAGGATCAACTGCTAAGGATGGATTGGAGGCTATATCCTTTAAGCAATTGTCTAGATGATCTAGTAGTTCAACTTTTCACCTAAGTCCGCACTTAAAGCAATGTAGGAGAGATTGGAGCATACACAGTAGAAGCTAGCACAAACACAGGCAAAAATAAATAGATTGATGCCACTTATTCCTTGCAAGTTGGGCGTCAACTCGTTGGATGACGATGAGAGCGAGGGTGATGGTGAGGGCATTGATATGCTCGATGCCAAAGAGGTAGATTTATGTCTATAGTGCCATCATACAAGTTGTTGTCCCATGTTCTTTTGTTTTCTAAACTCTTTTTGAATAAACAAATTGCATATTTAGTTTGGGGATGCATGTGTGTATATATATTAATGTTAATTATTAGAGAGAATACCATTCATTATTAGATTCTTCACAAATAGGCTAATTTGATACTGGGATTTGTATAAATTATATTGGCAGGGGGTACAGAGTGCAACGTAATAATACGGGGCAATGTACATAGTGCAATATAATAATTTGACAAAAATTTTTAAACAATCCATCTCAAATTAGTACCAAAAATCTTCTGGCAAAACAACTGTGCCAAAGTCTTTCTAGAAAAGTCGTGCTAGAAAAGTCATCTTAACGTTGTGTCCGAAATGCCATACAAAAGCCCTGTCAAAATAGCTATTTCAAGATGTCCATTTCAAAATTATTTTAAAAGTTCCCATTCCCTGTCAAAATAGCTATTTCAAGATGTCCATTTCAAAGTTGTTTTAAAAGTTCCCATTCCAATATCATGCCTGTATGAATAGTCTTAAAACATTCCAAATTTGGGACAATTTTTTTGTTGGTCGTTCCAAATATTTTGTGATAGGGTCACTTGGAATGGTTACAAAGCCATCCCAAGTACCCATGCCAAATACATTTGAACTACCATTCCAAATGTCTATTCCAATTCGACAATTTTTTTGTAGTGATATTTATAAATTTTCAACATATTTATTCATTTTCTAGTTATTAAGGCAATATAGTTATGGAGTCACTATTCTCTAATGGTTCATTGTTTTTTTAAATTCGATTATTCAATTATAATTTAGTTTAAGTAGTTTAAATAATTTAAGAATTTATTAGTTTTCTAAATGTCACTTAATTTATAAATAATTAATTTAGATAGTTTAAAATTTTATAGCTTCCTCATATTAAAAGATTTCTATTTTAGACAATTTAAATTAACTATTTAAATAGTTTAGATATTTTGACACCCTAGTAATCTTCTACAACTAAATAAGTATTTAAATAAAACTTTTATTTTTATTTAAATAACCTTATTTACAATTAATAAATCTAAACATTTCAGTAAAGGTCGAGTTGTCATTTCACAATTAGTCACACACACACACACACATATATATGAAAGTGTCGATAGATAGATAACGTAAAATTTTAGGTATTTTCTATGTACTTTGTGAATTTTAGTGAGGAAAATATTTAGCTATGTACTTTGTGAATTTTAGTGAGGAAAATATTTAGCTGCCCCTTGCCTTCGAACTCGTTGAAGCTACTCTACTCATTTATTCAAGTTCTCTTTTTTAAATTCTTTGTTCACTTCATGGTTGGTATTAAAGTTTAATGGACTATTTTGTCATCATTGGATTGTTCTTCTTGGATAACAATTTCATTCAAAAAAGGCAAACGTCCTTTGTTATTCAGAATTAATTTTCCTTCATTTAATTATTTTTTACCAGACATGCTGTTTATGTCCTTTGTTGTTTGAAATTAATTATCCTTTATTTTGATTATTTTCTATTTAATTTGACATTTATTAAAGACTTGTATCATCATAAAAAATTTTATAAAATAATTTATCACAGTTAATTATTTAAAGTAAACATTACTAGACTTGAAGCGGCTAAGCCAGTTCAAGTTTTAAAGACGAGCTTAATCATCATGGTTCAGAATAGTATCTTCACATTTGCCAGAGCTGAGGGCAGTAGGTAGTCTGACGGGTCCGTACAAATTTTGCCACTTGAAACCTAGACTATGTTTGTTTTCATTTCACAAATTATTCTTTACCAATTACAGATTCAACAAATTAAATATGGTATTATACTATACAAATTTTATTATTTGAATCAAAAGTTCTCTCTCTTATTTTTTATAATTAATTAATAATTTTTTAATTATTTTACTTATTTATAAATAAATTTAATATCTATTTATATAATTTTTTTATTCACACTTTTTTTTATTAACTTATAACGATATATACTATTACATCATTTAATTGTTATTACATATTAAATATATATAAAAATAATTTTCTAATCCATCTAAATCTTAACAAACCAAATATAATTTTTATTTCTACTCAAATCACTTAAAATTTTCAACCCCCATCCTAGGAAACAAACACAACCCCAATATTTTCTTGAGTTCGATAAACATAGGAATCGTATGGACACTGTGGTCCTCAACTTGTAGCAGCATGTGGTGAGAATTAAACGCAAGACCATATGGTGAAGCTTGTTTGAGAGCAGTCACGTGCTAACACGCATAAACTCATCATGCTAAAACCAACTAGATTTTCAGCTGCCATAAATTCTACCACTGTCACAAAAATAACAGGAAATCTTGAGTACGAAAACACTCTGTAAGTTGTCGGTTGAGGTGAGTAAGGGATGCACCACGATGGTGCCTTCACAGTCGTAGGTGGAAGACGATGATCAATCTAGAGACAGGGGGACACGCAGAATGTACTCAAGCTAGAATACTTCTATTGTATGTTGCAAATTAGTGTGGAAAAATCACTCGGCCAAACTTTCCCAAAATGCTGTCCAAACCTGTTACAGTAAAAAGAAACAAGACGATTAATCGTTCAGATTGTACATTCTTGTCAAGTGCACGAGAAGATAAACAAGATGAAGTTGTCTCTCAAGGGAATATTTCAGTACAGTATGTCGATTCAATGCAAATTCTCGTCATACATGCCAACATGCTTGACCTTATGGTACGACGCAATAAGAGCGAGCAAATCAATTTCAGCAATAGAGACAGCACAGGTCAATTGTCCCAAATCAATTTCACTAACGCACGAGCAAATGCGAACGCTTGACTTCCAGAAAATGTCCCAAATGGCAAGGATAACTATTCGGGTGGACAAACAAGAGGGCATTCTACTCAAGTGTTGTCGGCTGAGAACCTCACAAGCTAAGCTACCCGAGGATCCAACATTGCTACTGTAACTAGAATTGTGATGACCCCTCAAACTATGAATGTTTTGAGGCCTACGTGCTACAACTGGCAGACATTTAAATGGATATTCCCAAGCCATTTGTAAACCCAGATTATGTGTTGAACGTTGCATCCTAAAACACAAAAGATTAGTGCATGGAAAGACGTAGCCAAATACTATGAGCGGATGTTAGAACCGCGAACGCTCGCGGTTCCGCAATCTTTCCTTCCGCCGGTAAAACACTTTTCTACAAGGTTTCCGCTATAGTCCTCTTCAATAGAGGACTGGGTCGATCTATGGGATTTTTGCACAGACTTCCATTCACCAAACAGACAAACAACCTAATCTCTAATGAATATATTGATACATCTCGAAACTTCTGGAAAGGGCTTGTAAGAATATCAAATCATACCTCATCAAGCCCAAGAATTGTCAAAGGCAGCAGAGGTAATCGCCTGCGAGAACTCCTGAAAACTGATCCTCCCGTCGCCATCCGTGTCGGCTTCCTTAATCATCCCGGTCAGCTCCTCAGCCGTCAACGCATGGCCGAGCTTGGCCATGGAGTGAGCCAGCTCGGCCGCCGTGATGAACCCATTCCCATCTCTGTCGAACATCTTGAACAGGTGCTTCAACTGCTCGTCCGTGTAGGGCGACTTTGCCGGAAGGAGCTCTGGTGCCACCAGCGCCACGAATTCGGAGAACTCCACCAAGCCGTTGCTGTTGGTGTCGGCTTTCTGGATAAGCGCTTCGACCTGCTCGGGGCTCGGCTTCAAGCCCAGAGAACGCAACAGCGAGCCGAGCTCCAGTTCCGTCAGGCTGCCGTCGTTGTTTCTGTCGAAAGATCGGAAGATTTCTCGCAGCTCAGCTAACTGCTCGTCGTCTAAATTCACGGCGGGCTCTCGATTGCTCATCCTTCAAGAAAACGGGAAACGGGAGCTCTCTTTATCCGCCAAAAACTCTGAAAAGTTCTATCGTTTTCCTTTACCCTTATAGTTCGGTGTATGACTGCGAGAAACCGGGCTCCCTTATTTTTTTCCTCCAAATTTTTTTTTTTTTAAAAAAAAACTCTGCAACTTCTGCTTCTCTTCTTCTGCTCTAAATATTCAGATAGAATTTTGAATTTCTCGATCTAAAAAATTCCCCAAACTCCGTTATCTTCTCCCCCTTTGACTCTGTCTTTTTGGTTGGGTTTCTGTTAATGATCCACGACTTTTGAGGGGTAATCCGAATCGCTTGCCAAACAACTTTGAACGGATCTAATGGTTCGGATCCAACTGAAAAGGAATAGGAACTGACAACGCCGCTTTGTCTGTACTTAGTCAAAGATAGACCTCATTCTTTGATTGTTTCAACTTTCGATGTTTCAACTTTCGATGATAATAGCTTAGGGAGCATAAGTTGATTTTGGGTGGGGACTAACAATATTTATTTATATCAATACTATATTATTAAAAATTTGAACATAATTTAACTTCAAATTATAAATTTATAAAATTACTCAAGTTAATAAATTTACTTTATTACACTTAACCATTCAAATATAATTATTAACATGTTATTATTTTTTTTATGCCGTAAATTTATATTTACGTTGTCATAATAGTTTTGCCTATTCTTGTTTTGATTTTTGAGTGTATTTATAAATATATTTTAAAAAAAATTGTGTAAAAATAAAAAAGAGAAGGAGAAAAAATATAAAAAATTTAATGATTAAGTACGTGTATTTTTTTTTTAAAAAATAAAACCAAACATAGCAGAAACTTTTTAATTGGAATTTGTAAAATTGTACAATTAATTTTAATTTCTATCATTTTATTTTCTCTGTTCTTTTAACTTATTATTTTTATTAATTTTTCTCTCATATCTTCTCTGTTTTCAATTTTGTTATCTTTAAATTTTCTTACTTTCAAAAACCTTTATATTTTAAAATTTAATAAATTTTATTCTTTAAAATATAATAATAATTTATAAATAATTTTACACATGCATAGAGTATGTCATATTTACTAGTTATATATAAAATGAATTTTCAATGTATTTTTTTAAAAAATTATTAATAATTATTTCTATTCAAGTCTAAGATTTTTTTTCCCCAATTTTTTATCTTGATTTGTCTATTTATTATACTATATATTAAGTGTAAGTTCATAATAATAACTAAATTTTTATCATTTAATGTATTTTCAAATATATTCATAGTAATTGTTTCTACTCATTCCAAGATTTTTCCTATTTTTCATCTTAATTAATAGTATTAAGTAAATTTAAAAAATAATTTTTATTTTTTCATAATTTAACTTTTCTGTCTTACCATATCTTTTCTTTTGTTCAAATTTCTTTCATTCGCGTACAAATATGGATGTACTAAATAAAAATATATGATGATAAAATTTTAATATATAACAATGAAATTTCATGATATAATTTTGTTCTAAAATTATTAAAAATAAATAAATAAATTCAATATTGTAAATTATCCATGATTAAATTATTTATAATTTTTTTATATTTAAAAAATAATTTGTTTAATTTTCCACTCACTTAGAGTGAGTAACTTTACTAGTCATATATTGAGTTCAAGACGTAGATAGTTCTCACCTTAAATTCTCAATTTTACTTTATTAAAATGTCATTCTCCTTTATTTTTATTTCATTTCACTTGTTTATATTTTATTTTTTATTTTTTATTTTGCTATTTCCTAATTTTTTTCTATTTCATTTTATGCGAATTAGTTAATATGATTATAATTTTAAATAACATTTTTTTATTATTGTAATTTTTCAAAATATAATATATTAACTCTTTAGTATTATAATTTTAATTTAATAATATACTTTTACATTTCCGTTATCACTCACTAAAAACTTTGTGCGCAAATAAAATTGTGATTTTTACTAAATGACAAAATTATAAAATAAAGTATGTGCTTAATATATTGCAGCACATTATATAACAAAATAGAGTTCTATACGTAATAAAAATATTATATTTTGAATTAAAATTGTACACGTCGTCATAATTAATTTTCATACTGTGGATCTTTGCTAACACTAACAAAATGGTAGAACTGAACCGACTTTTCGGTTCGTGGAATGACTCAAAATGGAACCCACAGAAGCGCATTTAATATTTTCCTGGCCGTGATTGAAGTCCCCCTTCTTTATTTTTCAGCTTTCTTTTATTATATCATACCATATTACACTTTATTTACATTTATTTTTTTTTGCGCAAATTCTATTGAAGTGTTGTAGATTTAAGTATGACCATTACTATTTTCAAGGAGGCTCTTATGCGATCAATACAAATGTGACAAAAAAATATTTTGAAATGTTAGTTGATTGGACATAATATTTACTTATAACAAAATAAAAAGAACAGTATTCACATACTACATGTATGAAATCTGAACCAAAGAACTTGATCATCGTTTTAGTAGAAAATTTAATTAACTTCTTCAAGAATATTTTGGGCAATGCATTCGAAGGGCCCATAGAAAAAGATAAAATTAATAAGATAAAGTAATCAAAACCTTTAATTTTGATTTTTCTCATTATAATAAATTAATTAAAAATATAAAAGAAGTGATAGTAAAAGGTAAAATAAGATAAAATGACAAAAAGGCTAAAAAAGGCGAGAGGACAAGAATGGTGGGAATTACGTGAAAGGTAGTTGCGCCGAAAGCTCCCGTTGAAGACTTTATCAACCATCGTATTTAAATTTGGATACCCTAACATGACATCTAGTTGACCCTCCACTTTTGGTCTTTTGATCCATTGAATATGATGGTGCTTTTAAGATTTATCATAGTTAAGCTCAAAACTAAATTTGTAACATAACAATATTAATCAGACTCATGCCTGATTTTAATATGTGTTGTTTAAGTTCAAATATAAATCTTGTCCATACCATACGAGACCTATAGATTATAAATATAAAAAGACTTATTAGTTATTACTCTACTCAATCCGATCGCAGTCCCATAAGAATTTATGGATTGTTTATGAATACATATTAATTCTTTAATATCAACTTCTAATATATATATCAGAGTGTGAAGTAATTGTTCTATTAATATTTCAAAACGGGGTTTCTCGGAATCAGGTTAAGGGGTCGAACAGTTCAATGCCAAGTGTTTGATCTGGTTACAAAAAAGAATCACTTCTAAGTAGAATCAGTAAAATTGATGACTCGGTTAAACTGGTTTGGGTTGGTTTTATTGTTTCATTTAAAAAAATAAATAAATACAAAAGAAAATAGGAGAAATTGGAAAGTAAGACAGAAGACAAAATCCTATTCTTCTCCATTCTTTCGCCTTGTTTTTATCCCTGATATCTCCATTTTAATTCTCAATTTCAATACTTAAAAACCCATGAAATTTCAATTAAAAATTTCCAATATCACCATCTATAGACAACAAGAACAAACCCTTCATGAGCAATTTCAAAAAGCATTCTGTCACACAAATAACAAGTTAAAACCAGTCAACAGCACTAACCAACACCACAGCAACAAAATCTAGCAGAAAATAAAGACGTCATTTAAATAAATTACAGTTGGCTCGCTAGGAGAGCCTTTGACCCTTTACAGTGGGGATCATAATTATACAATAAAAGGCGATTCAAAGCACTAAAATGAGATAATTATCAACACTAGCTAAGAAAGGAAAGGACCCGCATCAGATCTGGAAGTAGTTACTCCTCATTTGATTTTATTTTTATCTGTAATAGAGATGCATAGGCCAGAAAAAGCCATGCCAATGAATAATCAAATCGTTAGACAAAGAGGAGAATAATAAGCAATTGCTTATCTTCCATATTCTTCTCTCCTTTTTTCTGCTTCCCTCCTCTACCTTCATTCTGGTCACATTTTCTTCTCTTAGTTTCTATCTCTTATCATTACTACTTTGTTCCTCACCAGTTTAACTTAGAAGGTGTAATATCTGGGTTAAATCACATTCATCATCATTTCAGATACAGGCTCGGTGGAAGCAGTTCAGATTTATAGTTTTCTTGAGGAATAGGAAAGGAATTATGCTTCAATTAAAGGGTAGTACGCATCACAGTGGCTCAGAATACAGAAGGGTTGGGCAGGTTCAACCGCTAGCGGTTAGGAAAACCAAGCATCGTACCTCAGGCGAACGAAGAAGGGAAAGAAGAAAGCAATGGGTTGATGGCTTGTTTGACAGTTCCTCTTTTAGCTTGCCATTTATTACCCTTCAGAAAGTCACCTTCCCTACTTGTCCTTGATCTTTGAGTTAAAAAGACATCTTTGCCCTTCTAAGTCTTTCATCAGGGACCAAAAGCTTCTTAGCTTGGGCCATCGTAGATCAAGTTCTGAATAAATCTTACTGGCTATAGTATTAATACCTGCGCAAGCCCAAAGTAAGTCAAAATTCAGATTGAACCCATTAACTTTTGTTAGCCCATATCATTTCTATTACAAATGCCTATGACAATCTGATAGAGACAGGACAATAGGACATGATAGAAAAGAATGCCAAAAAAATGGATTCTAGAACTGGAAACAGGGTTAGAGGGGTGAATGGAGGAAAAATTGAAAGGGGTTGCTAACAGTTTCGACTCTCAAATCGGAGGGGTACAGCAACAATTAGAGGGTGCACACTCAGATACATCCTCATAGCCTGACATGTTGATAAATGCATTCCAATTGATGAGTCAAGCGCAGACTGTAGCTGAGGCACCAATTGGAGAGCTGTCTCCCTCAGCCCAAGGTGGTAAGAGTATTCTTCCCACACCCCCTTCATATGATACATCACTGGGGCATGTGTCAACCAGCCACACTACCACTAAACTATTGTCTTGAACCACACACGACAACAAGATCACTATAGACCCCTATTCCAACTAAAATGTAAAACAGACCTTACCCCTTTCGATGGAACAAATGCCTAATATTGGATTCAAAGTGCAATCACCACTTCTAATACTACAATACACCCAAAGAAGAGGAGCCACAGGCGGCAATGTTATATTTCAACGAAAAGGTGGAAAGATGGTTTCACGGCTATCTTACTATTAAGGATTTCATTAGAAGAGGAGCCACAGGCGGCAATGTTATATTTCAACGAAAAGGTGGAAAGATGGTTTCACAGCTATCTTTCTATTAAGGATTTCATTTGTTTGAATGAAATGTAGAATTCAATTATTAATAAATATGACAAGCAAGACTAAGGACATATTATTAGAGCTTTTAACAAGCTCCGATAGGGGTACAATGTTATAATATATTGAGAATTTTGAGGAGTTGAGGGCTAGTGAGGTTGAGTATAATCTTTACATGTCAAACAACATTTTGTGCATAGTTTTGTTAGTGGGTTGCAAGATGAGATTTGATATAGTATTCTTATGTTTAGACCACAAACACTGGGACTTGTCAATGAGTTGGCACAAAATGAGGAGAAGAAAATTGAGGCAATGAGGAAACATTGGGCTCCTTTCAAACCCACATCCTCAAGGACAAACCCTAACAACTTGATGATTCCACCTAAGACAATAATGAAAGAGAATTTTGATAGAAAATGTGGCGTGCGTTTGTGGAGACAAGGGAAGCCAGGCCACAAATGCAAGGAGAGAACAGTTCAGTTTATAAAAGACGAACAAGTTACACAAAGAGGCAAGGAAGATCTGGAAAAGCCAAGTAATGAGTAAATCATGTCAAACTAAGAGATAACTTTGAACACAGTTACCAGCAATGGCCCACCTAGCACACTTAGATTGAGACCTTGTGTGGAAATCCTTTTTTTCATCTTAGTTGATATAGGCAGCACACACAGCTTCGTTAATCCTAAGTTACTATTGGGTACTATAATTGAACTAATTAACGCCCACTCGTTGATCATCACCATAACTAACAGAAAAAATGCTTAACAGCCTGGAGTGCAGACACTTCCACTGGATAATGTAGGGTAGAGAATTTGAATTTGATATCAAATTACAAAAGCTTGGCATATGTGATTTGATTTTAGGGGTGGATTGGTCAAAAACAGTAAGTCTTATGACTTTTAATTTTAACTAGATGAAATTTTAGCTAGATTGCAAAGGGGACCCATTACTATTAAGGGGTTAAAATCTAGATCCTACTTTTAGAATTATTTGTCAAGAAATCATTGATACCCTTTCCAATCCGCAATTAGATGAATGGCACAATTACCTTATCAACCTCCAAATAGATCCACCAATCCCAAATACACCCACACCTATTAAAAAATTACTAGAAGATTATTCTATAATTTTTGTCTGCCCAACTACCTTCCTATTAAGCCCATGATTACATAATATCACATAAGCCTAACTTACAGGCTGTAAATTTAAGGACCCATAGAAACTTACACCATGAAAAATTTGAAGTGGAAAGACAGATTAAGGAGATTTTGGAACGGGGCATTATAAGGGGTCAAAGACCCTTTGCATCCCTTTTAATCTTGGTTAAAAAGAAAGATGGGACAATGTGTCTTTGCATTGATTACTGGCGATCGAACCAAATGATAGTCAAGGACAAGTACCCAATTTCAATAATTGAAGATTTGCTGGATGAAATGGTAGGTGCAACATGATTTTTTAAATTAGATTTGAGGTCCGAGTACCATTAAATTCGAATGCACCTGGATGATGTGTACAAATAGCCTTTCAGAGTTATCATATACACTTTGAGTTCCTAGTAATGCCCTTTGGGCTAACTAATGCACCCGCAACATTTCAAACCTTAATGATTGAGGTACTTTCTGAATACCTAAGAAAGTTTACTTTAGAATTTTTTTGACAACATTTTGGTGTAAGTAAAATTTTGTGGGAACACTTAGAACATTTACAGCTACTATTGAAAAAGTTATAGGAACATCAACTTTTTGTTAAACTTAAAAAAAAATGTTCTTTTGGCCAATAAAGGATAGAGTATTTAGGTCACATCATTTCTGTAGATGGAGTATCCACAAACATGGAGAAGATTAGTATTATAGTCATGTGGCTAACCCCAAAGAATGTTAAATCTCAAAGGAGATTTTTGGGCCTAACTGGATACTATAGTAGATTTATGAAGGACTATGGCAAAATTGAAAAGAAGTTCACCAACTTGCTGAAGAAAGATTGTTTTCAATGGGACTTGGAAGCCACCCAGGCTTTTGAAAGACTAAAGAAGGCCATGACTGAAGCACTCATTTTTGTAATGCTAAAATTTACCAAGACATTTGTCTTAGAAATTGATGCATGTGAATTAGGAATTGGTGTTGTTCTAATGCAAGATTCCAGGCCTGTAGCGTATTTGAGTGATGCGTTGGGACCCAAGAACTAGGGATTACGTGTATACGAGAAAGAATTTTTGGCACTTTTCATGGCCATCTCCAAGTGAAGGCATTACTTAGAATCATATCAATTCATTATTAGAATTGATCATGAGAGTTTGAAACACCTTTTGGACCATAGGATTACTAAACCATTACCAAAAAATAGGGACTCAACAAATTATTGGGGTTGGATTATGTTATCCAATACAGGAGGGATAAAGAAAATAGAGGAGTTGATGCTCTATTAAGAAGATGGGAGGAGAAAAATGGGGAAATTTTTACCACTTTAGTTATATCCCCAACTTGGTTGGATGGGGTTAAGAACAATTACATGGGAGATACCGAAACTAAACAGCATATACAACAGGTGCTTGTTCGTAGGGCTTCATCACCTAATTATGGTTAGAATAATGGGATTCTTAAATTCAAGAACAAAAAATATGAGGGCAATAGTAATCAAGTAAGAAAAATACTCATTAAAGAAATGCATGGAGATTTGGTTAAGGGATATTCTAGTGTTTTGGATACTTACAAAAGAATCATCGTGTAACGTCTGTCAAACAAAACAAAATTGAAAATCATCCAACCTTAACCCTTTACCCATTCTAGAAATGGCAGGGCAGGATATCAGCATGGATTTTATTAAGGGGCTACCAATATCAGCGAGCAAGGATGTGATCATAGTAATGATGAACAAGTTCACATGGTCATTTCATCTCCTTAAGCCTGTAATACTCAGGAATTTTGTATACTGGTTAGTCATAATTAATTTAAATATTTTTTCCTAGCGAATGTTTAAGGGATTTATTTCAGTTCATATTTTGTTATTTTTAAATTTTTATTATCGTCTGCAATTATTAGAAAATAAGGAAATTGAGTGGAAAGGGAGATATGTATAGTTATGGCAACCAAAATTTTGCCAAATAATATAGATATTGTGAGAAAAGTTTGCCTTGGTTGGGAAACTTAAAAATAGAGGATTTATACCAAAAAATTGGTGAAAATTTTGAAAAAATAGTTAAGGTTATGTGCTAAAAGTTTTGGAACCCTAGGAAACTAGGAATTTGATCTCTCTCATATTTCTCAATAAAACCCTAGGTATAAATAGGGTAGGAGGTGGAGAAAAATCAAACTTCTCTACCCCCAAAAAGCAGTAGCTATTTTGAGAATGCACAAAGAAAAAGAAAAGCAAAGAAGAAGAAAAAACTTTTCCAACTTCCGAACGTGATAATCAAAGGTAAATTCTTCGCCGAATTTTCCGTTTATCATGCACACGTTGGGGAAATATTAATACACATTTTATAGGAACTAGAAATATGAAGTTAAGTAGCCTAAACATGGATTGATTCATGAATAGGTTATCAAACTCGTGGGATGTGCGTAGATATTGATAGGAAGTGCATACTGACAAAGCATGTAAATTTTTGAAACTTGCCTTGAATGGTTCAAAAACTTTGGGAACATGATTTTTTGGATTTTTCATGGTTAGGATACATGAAAGAATGCTTCGGAACACTTAAAAAACATGTGAAAATGAATTTTGATGATTAAATTTGCATACAATCAGAAACATAACTAAACAGTGCTTTGCATGCATTCTAGCATCGCTTGGTGAGTGTCCCTTGGTGAAGAGGCAAGCACATGAGAATTGGAATCACGAGGCTAGGTAGAATGCCTCACAATTGGTGTCGTGGGTGTGAAGTTTCGATGTGCGGTTGCAGTGCTATACCTCAAGGGTTGTGATTCCTAAGTGCAGTACAAAATGGAACGTACCATGGTCCCTAGCATAGCCACAAATGGGCATTCTATGGGAGCAAGTCTTCTGCTCATGGTTGTGAGGAAGAACTGCGGAGTGAGACAGAACGACTTGCAGTTCATTTTGCTGGTATGAAGCTATTTTTTACTGTTGTAAGACTCATTTCCACGAGTGCGGAGTCTAGAAAGCAAACAGAAAGTTACTTTTATATAACTAAGCCTTAATTTTCTGAATTTGAGGCTAAAATAAGCTTGAATAAGCTATTCTAAGTCTAATAGGAAATAGAGAATATTAATTGAATAAATCCTGAATAGAAAAACCTACTCAATGGTTAACCAAAAATCTGAAAAGAACAATACGAAGGAACACGTAGGATATACATGAAATTATTTGAAAGAGTAGATTCAATTAAATGTGGAATTAGAAGAATAATTATTTGATTGAATTGAAAATCTAGAACTAGTACTCAGTGAACTTACTGAATACCAACAGAATTAGTGTTAGATAAGTGGTTATATCCTGTCAATTTTTATATCTCTTTCAAAATTGTTTTATGAAATAACTGAATTATTTACAACATGCCAAAACTATTTTCGAATATTATTCCTATTTATGAAAGCATGATTTGATATGTTAAACTTCTACAAACTGGAATTATTTATCATTTTCTTGAAAATTGGATATGAGTTTATTACAAAATAGAATGTTTTAAACTAAATATTCCAAAATCAAAATATACATAATAAATGTGAAAAGCCTCTAATATGAGGTCGACAATAGTGTGGAATGAGTTTTACCATACTAATCAAGTTATAAATAAAGATACTGTCCAGTCGGAGTTAAAGTACTGACATTCATGGAGGGCACTATAGCACATGATCCTCTTTTGTCAAGAGCGTAGACTAAGTTCCTGATTTGTGAAAAAGTTCACAAAGTACGTATAAGCAGACTAAGGAATGAAGATGTGAAATATATGAGTGATGAAATTTTTTGGAATTATTGTAAATTGTTATGACTTTTATGAACCATTTAAATGTGATTTATATTGCCTATTTTTTAAAATTTGTTTTATGTAACTACTAATTTTAACTCACATCCATTGAAAGACCTAAAAGGTAGGAGGTATAATTTATTGAACTATTCATCACTCACAATTTTCAAATGCCATTCTTGTATAGAAACTATGCAAGGAAGAATTAGTGTGGGGATGGTAGAATTGATAGAAAGGGCTCTTGTGTTATTTCATTCCTTTCATTTTAGTTTGTTAGCAAATAAGACAACCCTCATGTAATGGTTAGGAAATTTTACCTACCATTTGCAAAATAGTACTACGATTAGTATTTAGGATGCCACTTCATTACTTTGGACATTATTTGACGTTTAATGGATTTAGTTGTTATGATATTTATTGGCTTTGGTATTAGTTAAGGTTGTTCATGAGTATTGTCGTGTTATGTTCCTAATTTGCGGCGTGACAAAGCCACCCCACCCATACATAGTAGTTCTAGTGGCTCATGCATTTGTCAATCATATGTACATATTATATGGCTTGCCCAAAACTATCATCAGTAATCGAGACAAGGTATTTACAAGTGGGTTCTGGAGGAGTTTGGTCTAAGTAATAGGGGTTAATCTCAATTTCACTCCATCCTACCACCCCTAGACAAATGGGCAGACTGAGAGGGTCAATTAGTGTTTGGAGTGCTACTCAAGTGCATGACAAGAACTAAACCTAAGAGATGGACATATTGGTTAGCCTTAGCAAAATGGTGGTTCAATACTAATTACCACCATAGCCTAAAAACCACCCTCTTCCAAGCTCTTTACAAGACTAAACCTCCTCAATATGGGTTTGAAATAGCATTGGAAACACTAAATGCAGAGGCAACAAAATTCATCAAGGACTATGAGATTGCATTTAAGTTATTGAAAGACAAGTTATCAAAGTCTTAAGAGCAAATGAAGAAGAATGCGAACAAGGAAAGAACTAAAAGGCAATTTAATGTTGGTGACCATGTCTATTTAAGGCTGTAGCCCTAACATCAAATGACTGTGGCTACTCGTTCAAATTAAAAATTGACCTCAACCGTTTAGGATTATTGAAAGAATTAGTAAGGTAGCATATAGGCTCGAACTATTGAAGGGATCTGGCATACACCTGGTTTCTTATGATTCACAACCTAAACTAAGGATAAGGCCACATATTCATACAGATCTAGAACTACTTCATATAGATAGTCAAGGTGAGATATGATTAGAACCTTCTACAATCTTAGACCAAAGGCAAGTGAAGAAAGGAAGGGGAGCTACCACACAAGTCGTAGTGCATTGGTCTAACTTGCGCCTCATTGAGGCCACCTGGGAGGACCTAAAGACTCTCCATCAACATTTCCTGACAACCATCCTTAAAGGCAAAGACTAACTCAAAGGGGAGGGATTGTCACACAAATAACAAGTCAAAACTTGTCAACAGCACCAACCAACACTATAGTAGCAAAATCAGGTAGAAAGTAAAGGTAGTAGCTAGCTCGCAAGTGGAGTCCTTGACCATTTATAGCTAGTATAAAATTATACAGTAGAGGTAGATTCAAAGCAATAAAAGAGATTATTGTAAACTCGAGCCAAGATAGGAAAGGACTTGCATCAAATTTGGAAGTAGTTACTCATTTGATTTTATTTTTATCTGTAACAATAATGCATAGTTAGGACAAGATATGTAAATAAATAATCAAATCATCATACAAAAAGAAGAATGACAAGCAAATACTCATCTTCCATATTCGTCTCTACATCTTCCTCTTCCCTCTCCTTCTACCTCCATTTTGGCCTCATATTCTTCTCTTATTTTATGTCTCTGATCATTACTACTTTGTTCCTCACCAGTTTAACTCAGAAGGTGTAGTACATTGGTTAAGTCACCTTCATCATCATTTCAAATTTAGGCTCGTCAAAAGTAGTTCAAATTTATAGTTTTCTTAAGGAATAGAAAAGGAATTCTGCTTTGATTAAAGGATAATATGCCTCATAGTAGTTCAGAATATGGAAGGTTTGGATAGGTTTTGCCACTGGCAGTTAAAAAAACTGGGTAGTGTAACTCAAAAAAACATGACATGATATTTATATGGCAATCTCATTTTGGTTTTATGATTCGTATATAAGATTGAATGCTTCCAATTCCCCTCACTTCAAATTGCCATGATTATTTAGTTCTAGTATTTCCATGATCCATCGATTCAAGGTAACATAGATCAATCAGAAAAACATTAGGATTGGTCGCAGTACTGTAGTGAAGAGTAAGAAATTCTCAATTTAAAGGAATTTCTTTTCAAATCATATTAGGACTCTTCCTAAATTACTTTTACACATTTTTAGGGTTATTTTATCAAATTTAAGACTAAATAAGGGGAAGTGTTAGCCTT
Organism: Avicennia marina; assembly: GCA_019155195.1. Lineage (NCBI taxonomy): Eukaryota > Viridiplantae > Streptophyta > Magnoliopsida > Lamiales > Acanthaceae > Avicennia > Avicennia marina. The sequence goes on along the minus strand of CM032766.1, from coordinate 5,806,009 downwards.
GGGCAATCTTTTTGCTTATTGATTAATAAAATTACATTTCTTTTTGTTTTCCCTTGAAATTGAGTGCGTTCTCAATTCTCATGAAATCAATTCCAAATTCAGTTATTTCAAGTTGTCTCTAAATAATTCATTATGTATCAACCAACTTGGTGTGTTGGTTGTGGTTGTCTCAAGAGTTGGGTTCTTCAAGTTTGTTGCGTCTAAGTTGTGTCCAATGGTTCTTGCTTGCAGCATTCATTGGGGTTTAGGTAAACATCATGATCCCTATCACATGCTTCACTGATTATGTTAATTGGTATCAAAGCCAGCTGTATTAAATTTTAATTCGATACACGGTCTAGGTACCAATCATTTCTTTTCTTTTCTTTATTTTTTGTTCCTCCTTCGCTTCCTTTATCTTCCCCATCTTGCATCATTAAATTTCAAAAAGACAAAATATATCTTATTGGTTTATCATTTGTTGATCTTGTTGGTGTGGGTGTTTGAACTGTGTGGGAGATCAGAAAAAAAAGAAAAAAAAAAAAGAAAGAGTGACAAGAGTCCCAAAAGAGAGAAAAATGTGAAAGAGTAGAGAAGAAATATAAAAAAATGTTGGCTGAAGTCTTGTGGAGTTTGCTGTTCAAAGAATTGAATTTAATGAGGAAAATTTAATTTTTTGTTGAAGTCAACCCCATGATTGATAGCAAAACAAATTATATTGACATTGATTTGTTAAATGACCTTGAGATCAATCACAAGTTACCTCGATCGATTGCGTCCTAATCATCCTTCAACCTGAGCATAATCTTTCTTGGCAAGGTTAGGCTTGTTTAAATTAATTTATAGTAACACGATTGTCTAAGCCCTAGTTGGCCACTTCAATAACAATTGTTCATAGTTATTTTGAGGAAATTATATAGCATGAAAATAATTTAATTACATTAAAAACTTGTATTTAACTTCAAGTAGGCTAAATATATGTTTGAATGAAAGAGTATGAGCATGATATCAAGCTGCTCTAAAGGGGTCTCACTTGATAGCTATAAAAGGGATCATAAAATATATTAAAGGAATTGTGGAGTATGAGCTTTAGTATTCTTGATGTTGTAAATGAAATTGGTTAAATACAATGGTGCTAGATAGGCGGGTAGTGTAGATGACTGGATAAGCACCCCTGGCGGTTATTTTTTCATAGACAATAATTTGGTATAATGGTATAATGAAAATCAATACTGCATTGAATTAGCCATAAAAAAGCGAGTATACTGCAACTAAAAGCTACAGTTCACATGTACTATGGATATAGGATTGGACATATAACAATTGTTTCTTAAAGTTTTATACAATAATCCAAGTGTTGTCTCCATGTCTAAAAATTCTATGTAACATTCCCAAATGAAGTATATCAATATTAGACACCTTCTTATTTGAGATCTTATAAGGATAGTTGTTGTCAAGCATGTTACAACAAATGAGCAAGTCGCGGATGTTTTTACAAAATCACTGGATGCAACTAAATTTGAGAAATTGAGGAATGAGTTGGGTCATTACTTGATAAACTAATAAGATGCCATGATTTATCTCCTTGTAACATATGTGTTTGTACATAATTTTCCTATTTGGAAATTTTAAAAAATACAAAAAGGAAGAATGAAACCAATAGTGAAACCAGCAAGCAACATGTCATTTTGAGGGGAGACTATCCAGCTCTCAACTACCTTATTTATGAGAAAATTTCACTGTAAACCTTATTCACCTTCCTTTTTAAAGTAATTAGGGTTTTTTTGTTCCAAGAATATTTAAGATTTCAATATTTTTTGAGAGATATTGTTGAAAGTTACCCTCTATCAACATCTCTTGGAAAGTGCTTAATTATAAGTGAGTTTCTTGATTATTTCATCAAACACTAAAATTTCTTAAGGAGAATTTTGTTGAGTGCAACAAGAAGATGCCAAGTCCATTTTCTTTTGCTTTTTCTAGAATTGGAAGTCGTGGAAATTCACCTTACTCATCTCCTAGGAGTGAGCCAATAGCTATAGCATCATATAAAGGGCCAACTGAAGAACTACAAATGTTAAGGGCTGCCGCTGAAACTGTAGAATTAGTCGGTGGGAAAGGACAATTAGAGAGAGAGAAGCTGAAATTTCCCAACAAGCTGAGGAACAAAATGAAGAAAATCTTCTTGAAATCATTGTTCCTAAGGACCATGATGTTGACATAGCAAACCTAATTATCCCAAATCTAGTTGAAATAAGGGTTCGACTCTTTTTAGCCAGGAAAAAGGAATTCTGGACATTCCATCATCATCTTCTGGTTACTGTGGGACAAGAAGTGAGCTGGTTGAAACTTTGAGCTCTCTACATAAAAGCCGTGTTCGAAAGGGGACCACGTCAAAAATAAGAACCGTAGAATAGTGGAGTGATGGAGATAAGGTTGAATGATTTTAGGTTAATGAAGGGCTTTTTGACAAATTTTTCAAGGCTCAAGTCAAGAGGATGTGGAGCATTGTCACAGCATGTGCAATGATAGTGAAGAGGTTTATTAAAAAAGAAGGTTTCAAGAATGTTGGTCTTGTAACACGACTGAAGGAGTTAAATCTTTATAAATTTTCACAGGGACAAAAATGCTTTATAACTTAATTGATGCAAGAGTTCCACTTTAATCTCACATAGTCAATTAGTAAGTAAGATTCCGTTTATTATTTTTGAGTTTATATACAACGTAAAGTGTTGAAATTCTTACCATTCAACATCAACAAGGCAACAGGCTAGAATAATTCTAATTTACTTTGTATACCCAGATGGATTCGATTTCAACTTTGATGTTATAATGGATGCTTTAACTATTGGAAAGACAAATAAAATAGCTAAAAGGTTTCTAGATTTAATCTACTAATTAACTATAAATTCTTTCTGTTGAATTAGCTAGCCATTTATAATTTGTTTCCGACTGCTGATTCTACTATTGTGAGAGAAGAAATGCATGCCATATTGTATTGCTTGGAGACTTGCAAACTAATAAATTTGGAGCAACTTATGTTCAACAATGTTGTAGCACAAGTCAAGTTGCAGTAGACGAATTCCTATTTGCACCATCCGTGCTTTATCAGTTGGGTTTTGCAAACGGAATGGGTACAGGCTGACACCTCTAAAACAAATATGGGGTTTAATGCTTGGCTGTTGCATTCTAGAAAGGTTAATGATTTTCCCATTGTTGAGACAACAGCACAACTAACAACTAGTACCCCTCCCTCTATTCAAGATTCTCTACAACAATCATTGGATCATTTTAAGCAATTTTCTCATAAAATGGTTGAATCACTAAGCTCTAGATTGCCAAGCAAAGTATTGATGAACTGGTTGCTACTACTCATGCAGCATTGGATCATGTTAAGAATGTTGGAGAGAATATTCTAACAAATCCTAAGGTAGGAGGTGACATTGAGGGTGGGGGCAAGTATGGCATTTTGAGTCACAAAAGGGAAGTACAGAAGGGTGATTCCTAGTGATGCCTGATAGGATGGATGGCTACTGACCATGGATTTCTTGTACTTTGAGGGTGATATGGATTTCCTTATTTGGATTTCTTTGTTTTTCTTTTGTGTGTTTTCTGTTTTTGGTTTTGATTATAATGATTAGCTCAAATGAAGTTAAGTTCAAGTGTTAGGTTTTGTCTTTTTTCGACTATGCTTTAACACAATTGGAAATGTGAATGTAATACAAATCATGCGATAACATGAACTTAGACAAGGGTATAGATGGTACCTTGATTTTTGAATCTACACTACTGATAAATGAATCCAAACATTTTTTAAGAATGTTGGTTTGATGTGACAATCATTTTCCATCTTTAAACAGCACTAAGATTGTGTCCTACAATGTCAAAAGGAAAGATTGTTAGTGCCAAGAAGTTGAGTGTTGTCAGTATTTAGCACATGCCCTCAAGTGACATGGATACTTAATTTAGCCTTCGTTGGTATAAGTAACGTTCTGAGCGATAACCTGTGCATAGCTTATCATATATAAGAGTCCATGACTTGTAGGATTCTTGCTTTTTTTCAATATTGAATTGACTAAATAATTTAGAAAACTAGATACTCGATTTTTTCAAAGATTTATACTGAACCTAGTTCAGTTTATGAAAGTTAGAAGAAACTTATCATATTTAAGGGCTCTTCTTACCATGGTGGATGGATTTTTTGGAGATCTTTGAAGGCATTTTTTATTAAAAATATTGATGAATCTGGTGATAGTGGAAGAGTTTGAAGAAAGCCAAGCATTCCTTGTGAATAAAGATTATCAATGATACATAACTAGGTGGAAAAGGATGATATCTAGGACAAATTAGTATATTACTTTCCTAGGCCTAACCTCAAAGTGATAGGAGTGGTTTGCTCCAAAGTTGATTACCAATTAGTATTATAACATATCATACATCAATTTTGATATTATGACCTATTGCTATTTGTGATTCGGCTTTACTTTGTCCCTGTTTCTATTAATTTACTAGATTTTTCTCAACAAATTACCAGGAATTTGCGTCCCCTTAATTTGTTAGAAATTAAGTTTAATTTTCTAACATTTTTATCAAGAATAAATTAGTTTTGTTTTGAAAATTGTTTTCTTTAGGATGTGTATGTATGAAGATTAAAATAATGTCTAGATAGATAGAGTTGGTGAATTACTTAGACAATGTGTGTGTCCATATTTATATGGTTGATAAGTTAGGTAGGTATAGGTGAAATAGTTAGATGGTGATTAATTTGAACTATTTGATTTTCTTAATAACTGCCGTCTATTTTTGATAGAATCTAGTATAAATAGGAGAGTTTTACAAGTCATTTGTAATTAAAAAAAGAAGAAAAAAGAAAAATATAGAATTGAGAGAGTTGTAGAAGAGTGAATTTATAAAGTGCTGATTGAGTTGAGAAATATAAAAATTTTTAAACGTTCTTTTATTTGCACACCTTTTTTAACTTTTATTATTTTAAATTATTTTGTAAGCGCAACACTATAATATTGACATTGACATCAAATAGAATGGCATTATTATGAGGTTGACATTTCTTTGTCTATGTCAGCATCCAACCTAACATAGTATGCATATGCCTTTAAGAAAAAGTCTGCGGAAATCAAGCATACGAAGTCTGCTGTCTTTTTATTTCTCGCACGTACTCTTTCAGTTTTCTCCCAAATGCGGCGCATCTCATCCTCCGTACTGCGTGGCGTTCCAAAAAGCCTGTCCCATTCGACTGTGAAACGGCGAAGCTTCTTCCTCAGGCATCGTATTTTCGCCCTTTACTGCATGAGCAACTTCATGGTGAGGATCATTTCCCATGCAGAACACGAGTTCCTCATGTTTCTCGTCGTTTTCTTCATTAACAGCCACAGAAGCGACATTGGTACTGGTCTTTTCTACCATTTCTTTGAACAAGGAAGACCGGAGGAGGAGACCCAGCGCGGTTGGCGATGAGGCCCTGTGGGAAGGGCTGAGGGACATTTTCCTGTCAAGTATTTCATACTTCTGAGAAATTGCTGGATTCTTTACTGTAAAAGACTTGGCCATCGAGAAATCGGGTCCCTTGTTTAGGTTCATCATGCAGTTAGAGACCGGTTCTAGCATCGCGTTTTCTGCTGTTGCCGCTGGATTCTCTCCGGGCCTTAACCATCCGATATACGTGCTCAAGTTAAAATTGGTTACTGCATTGATTCCTCTGTATTCAATTGCTGTAATGTCATATGCATGTGCTGCTTCTTCCTGAGTACCTGTTATAAGATGAACGAAAGAAAGGTTTCAGTTTACCGTTAGGTGCGTTTGGATGGGATGATTTGAAAGATTGGATTTCAAGTCCATAACAACAAATCTATCACCCTTGTTTAGATAATTAAGTATTTTAAGTTCTTTAGTTTTTCTTTTAAACTACATGTTTTGCAATTGTGGTGAATTTCAAAATCCATTTTATTGAAGTCATTGAAATCCTTCTCTTCAAATTCTTTCTCCAAATTTGATCCTTTAAGAGCTCAAACTTTTAGAATATAAGATGGATTGATGGAAGATTAAATGAGAAAACCAAGATTCGTGACCAAATGTTGTGGTCAAAGTTGTCACAACGTTACGCACATATACAGATTGGAAGGAATTAAAAACAATGTATTTTTGTTTTATCTATATAGTGATGCATTCAAATTGATCAATGATAGTTATTGTGTCAAAATGAGTGTTTCAAAAACTAGGCCAGTCATTAAATTGAAAATTTTATCAGTTCAAGGTTATTGATTCAACTGGTAGTTCAACCATGGTTAAATCGATGATGTAATATTTATATTATAAATATTTATTAATATATTAAAAATACATAAAATGGTGAATATTAAGAAAAAAACTTGATTATAATTTTAAGCATTTTTAATTATTATTAATAGTTAAATACTTAAATTTATTGCAGTAATACAATAAAAATATCACAAATATGAAACATTAAATATTAATTCAACAAATAAATGTAAAAATATACAAAAAAATATATTATTAAGATATTTAATCAAATTATCATAGAATTTTAATGTCTTATATATTCAATATGGGTTTAAGTTAAAAACTATTAGACATTTTGAAAGATAATTTGTTTGATTCATTAAATATTCTTTACAAAAGAGAACTAATTGAAGATAAATTACAATAAAAAATAGAAATTAAATTAAGAAGAAGAAAATTAAGATTTAAAAGTTTATTTATTTATTAATTTAGATCATTCAATTTTCATAAATCGTGACCATTTGACTTGTTTTAGTAGTTCTACTATGATTTTACCTAATTTTACTTCGTTTTATTGTATTTTGGTTTTTAGGTCCTACTCAGACCCTTTTTTTAACTATTCGATAGTCCAACCATTCAGCTATTGGTTTGAATCGGTTTTTAGAACACTAGTTAAAGTTATCACTATTAATTATTAACATGCATTACAAATTACTGAATATTATACATATTGTCATGAATTATTGGAGCAACTTATGTTGTCACTTGTCGTTGGCATTAATTGTGCATAGTAGTATTTTATAAACAGAACTTTCCTGTTACTAATTTTCAAAAGTTGCAACATGTACTATTACTATTAAATTTTTGAAAATGATATAATCATTTTATTTTAAATGATAAAATATTATTAAATTTAATAATATATTGAATATTTAAAAAAAGGAAAGATAAAAAGAATTTAAAAGAGAGACAATTTGATAAAAAAATAAAGAATAAGTTAAAAAAGAGAAAAAAAAATAGAAAAGCAAAAAATATAAAGAGAAATTACAGTGCTCTCCTCTCAAATTTGGGCTTTACATGGGTTAGTCTATTGGGTATGTGAAATTACACATACTTTCTTTCTATTACATCTCTAATTAACATTTAAGTTCATCCAATGACTGGTCTTTATACATATTAACTCTTCAAAAAATTACATACACTTCAGTGAAACGATATATACATAGTTTCCTATATTTGAGAAGTTGATTTGTATAAAATCCAAACCTTAAGCGCTGTAATTTTCCCAAAATATAATTAAACATAGTATAGATACGCGTCCACTCACCATAAGTGCCAAGATAGAGATGTTTATTCCCACAGACGCGGCCTATTCTTGCTTCCCACCTTCCATTGTGGTGATGCCTTAAGTTCAGATAATACCAATCCATTATTAGTACAAAAAAATTGACTCCCAATTATTTGCTAAAAGGGAAAGAAAAGATGATAAGCAGATGACAGGATTACAAAATAAATGTGTAATTTTACCTTGCAACACCTCTGTACTTGGATACACCTCTTGCAAATCCGCTGCTTCTCCTGCAACAAAAATCCAGATAGTTAGACAACTCATCCCTCAATATTGACTGCCAAAACTTAAATAATATTCTAGTTGAATTACCTTCTTAGTGAGGCCAAATATTCCTCCGTCGTTAAATTTTGCATTATGTCTATCTCTTTTTTCATAATCAGATATCTGGGACGAACAGATTTATCTGCTTGGTTATCATCGCACCAAATAGAAGAAATTAAGAGGGTATTTGGATAAGTTTATAAAATTCTCAAAACATTTTTTAAATGTTTGAGAGTTTATATGCTCTTGATAATTTTTTTGATATAAGAGCTTATATAAGTTATTTCAAAATAAATTTGGAATATTTCGAAATAGGTTGGTTATTCTTAATTTATTTTTAAACAGTTACTTAATTTTATATATTAAAAATAATATAAAAATCTTTAAATTATATTTTATTAATAGAATTTAAGTTATTTTTTTTATTATTATATATAAAAAATTATATTCAACTATAATTTTAAATTTTAATAAAAATAGATAAGATGAGTTTACTAAACACTTTTTAGTATTTTTTAAAAATAAGATATATGAAATTATAAATTTTAAAAATATGATTTAAGTCACATGATCTCGTAGGCTCTTAAAAATAAGCTTAGCCAAAAACCCTCTAAATACAAATTTCACGTATTCATGAGAAAAATCATACCGGGAAGTTTGTGATGGTTGATGTTCCCCAGTACTTGATTGCAGCCAAATCATATGCCCTAGCAGCAGCTTCTTCTTCGTCATATGCTCCTAGCAAGTAGGAATCCCAGACCCACCAGGGATTTTTATTAGTTTGAGTTTGTTAGAGGATTGTCTATTTGTATCTAAGCAATTCCTGGAGCTTACCAAGACAGACTGCTTCGTACCAACAAATGCAGCCCAAAACAGGATCAGGTGACAGTGCCAAAAGCAATAGTTTATCAATATAATAATATAACTGCTTTAATTGGCCTCATAATCAAGTGTACTCATTACCTTGTTTTCCCTTCTTTTTCTGTGTTGGATTCCAAGTCCCTTTATCCCACAGATGAGCTTCAAAACGTCCTGTCCCCCGATGTCTGAATGTAAACAAAACAAGATGCCGCATCTTTAATAATTAGATGACAGTACTTAACATGATCAGTTGTCGTATATTGCAACTTGTACACAAATCGATTGACCTGCTTGCTCCTCTGAATCTCGAACTCCTCTTTGTTGTTGTAGTAACGGAAGCTGTTTGGTCAAGCCGGAATGCCGTCGGATGCGGTCGTTCATTGTAACTGCGGGTTACTAAAGAAGGCGATCTTCGCCGTCTCTTCAGCACACACTTAGCCTCCTGAGCATTATTAGCGTCAACCGTGGGGAACAGTACACGCTTTTCACCGCCCTCAGATTTCATACAAGCTTCCATCTCGACGATTTTTTCTGCAGCAAATAGCTGGATTTATTCTTCTAAACAAGTCGAGATTCCATGTCCTTTGCTTGTTCTTTTCTTGTTAATGAAACTTGTCCCTACGGAAACAGACAGACGAGCAATCGATGATTACAGAGGCAAGTTTACTGTCTGGTTTGTCCAGTAAGTCGGAGCCTAATTGAGTTACTGTTGTAGATTCGAGATATTTGGAAATTATCAAACTACTCTCCAGCTTCAGTTTTGATGACATTCATGATGGAGTAAGTTGTCGATGGTTTCCAAGTTGTCCCTTCACATTTTGTCGTCGCTACGCTTTCGTCCCTCTTTTTTAATTTTTTAACGAGATTTTGGATTAAGGATGTTCAGTTTGCTTATGTTCAAAATCTTATGAGCCTTAAAATATTTTTGAACTTTATAAGTTTCAATTAATAAATTAATAAATATGCCGAATTTGATAGATATGAATGTTTAAATGTTTTTCATGTACATTTTTTTGAGTAATTTTTGTTTAAAAGGCTAAATTTTTATTCATGAATCATTTTAATATATGCACATAACTTAACATAGAAGTATTGGGCAATGCTAGAATTAATGTTAATTGTATTTGAAACTCACCTGCACCACTTCGAAATACTTCTCCTCTAGGAAATGTGTAGGAATAATTTGACGTAACCCTAGCTTCTTAGATGAGAACCGAATGTATAAATTTTAGCCGATTGTTATTAAAAGAAAGCTAAAAACATCATTAAGCGGTAATTTTGAGAAAAAAAATCTTTATCTCTTATTTAATGATATCCTAAGCAATGAAATGAACTGAATAAATTTTGAGAGGTGCATAAGGTATATATTGAGAAATTGAATGTACTCGTATTCTCACGACAGAAATCACCAATTCAAATAATTTGATTAAATCGAAAAGGGCAAACAGTTGTACCATAGTAAAACAAATTATGCATTTGTATTGCATGGGGTTGACAAGCTCTAAAAGCCCTAATTTGGTTTTATATTGTCTTTCAATTGCCTGTCTCATTGTCATTTACGTGACAAATTGTTGGATCATTGGAAGGGTTTGTGGCTTTTCAACTTCATTTTTTTGTTTCTTCCTGGGATTGTTCGTCTAGCTAAACGTGGTTAGTTAGGTTGCTTAATTTGGCTTCCTTCATGTTGCCACGTTAGTGCTGATTTTGTCTTGATGCTGTCGTCTTTTAGTGAAGATGGTCGGAGGAATTTGGAAATGTTGACATTCATTATGCCGACGGATTCTGCAATGGAATTAGACGTGTTCATTATCTCCGGATTTAACTTTGTTGGTGACGATGAGAAGAGAACATTTATTCGTGTTTATGGTCAAATTATTTTGTTTTGTTTTAAAGAATGATTCCTAATTCAAAAGACAATTGGCATTTAAACGCACCTTTAGTGTTCTATAGTAATAATATCGCACATCATAAGTGTATATATAAATAAAGTAATAGTATTTTTTCTCATCAAGAATTTATAACATTACATAAAAAAAAAAGAGACAAAAATTCAAAAACTTGAACAATAGAAATTTGAAATAAATTAAAATTAAAATTGTGATTAGATAAAAATATGACTAATTACAGTTTAAGAAAATGAAATAAAAGAGAATGAAAGAGGAAAGTGAATATATGAATACACATGCACATATATACGTATATAGTAATAAAAATATTTTAAAATTAATGTATTTAGTACCTTAGCATATAATATGAATCTGCAATGCTAACAATTTTTAATCATTTCTGACTTGTATCATCTGATGAATTATGTGGTCCAGTAATTTCCTCATATTTATAACAAGGTTATATGTGTAATAACAGGCGCCAGAAGCGGGCCATAAACAAACTTTCCTATTATTTTGATTTTCATAGAATTCTTTATTTGTTTAGATTTTATAAATTTCCTCCATGGGAAATGACTACGGTCAACTATGCTAAAATAAGGGAATTTGGTTGACTTAGTGTCATCAACTTACCATACAACACTTGCAAGAATCTTGGCTACTCAAGGAACACAACCAAAATATGGGTAAATTAGGACGATTTTTTAAAACGGATTTGAGATAATTATCCATCCCTATTTATCCCGTCACTAAATATTGGAACGGCTAATATAGAGCCGTCTTAAATCTGGGACGGCTTATTCAGGATGACTTTGGGACGACTTATCTGAGACACTTAATTTGGACGGCGTTGGGTTGGCTTTTTTAGGACGGCTTCTCTGGAATCGCTTTAGGAATGCACTGGATGAAATATTTTGTGAAATTATATTAAAATTTAGTCATTCCATTACAATTAATGTGCTAATGTTTCTATACTCAATTTTATTGAGAAAAATGTACCAATAGTAACGTAATGATTTCAGAATTGCAAATGTATATATCCAGAATAAAGCCATAATTAAAAGTGCGATACAATCCCATGTTTTTACATTAACATAAGAGATACAAAATGGACAATGTTAGGTAATCAACATCTACATCTATGGATCAAGGTCCTCAAATTCTTCATCATTTTCATCATCATCAAGGAAGTTGGGGTCGAGTTTTTTAGAAGCAAGTCGCATAAATTTGTTCAATCTTGCCTTTGTTTGGGCCAATCTAGTTTTGTAATCATCCATCTCTACATCTCTCTCCCATAGTTGCTACTGCGTACATTACAATGTAGCTTACATTGCTCGTAACTTATGATTAGGTGAGTAAGTAGCGGAGCTAATCGACCCACGAGACAACTGTTTAAAAGATTGAGACTCTGAGTCCATCTTTGGCAAGCGGCCTTTTTTAAAACTACGAAGCGCATTGAGGACGACCATGTTACTTTTAATTGAACTAGATGAAGTCCCACCACCCTCTAACTCTTGTCCCTTTAGTCCTTTGGTGGCATTTTGATCTACCTATAATTTTTGTATTATTTCCTATAGACATAGAAAATGAATGGATTGTTGCAAATAACGGTGAGGGAACATTGACATATTTAAGTACTTGTACTTACCCTTTAAGACTGTACACGAGGGCCTACCCATTCACCAATTGCGTTTTTCCAAACTTTAGAGTAAACTTCAAGGGGAGTCGGCGACCGTCCTAACTATGCCTCCTGTATTATCCAATATAATTGTAACGTAATGAAATGAATATATATCATATTACAAAAATATGAAGAAGTGAAACAAATATTCTTTCTCGCTTACCATTCTTTCATAATGTGAGATCATTGATATTAAGTTGCCGCAACAGATAGTGGATGCAAATGCGTTGTCAGTTGCTCGATTGGCATGATTCTTTTCGCATACTACTCAATATGTATCCTCTGCATATTTGCCTAACATCTCATCTTGCTTTCCCTATGGGATCTAATTAGCCTTTTTGTTAGAAATTCTTGCCCTGTGCAAGTGTTTTCATATTAATACAGCAGCCTTTTTTTTGAAAGCGTGTTGTATTACCGTGTTATCTGCCGGGTCCCAACTACATTCATTCTGTGAACAAATATGAAGAGTATAAAAGTACAAGAATTATGAGTTTGTGTGGAATGGATTCAAGTTATAGTAGAAAACCAAAATAGTGTTTATGGAAAATGGTCAGATATGTATCAAAAATATCCTTCTTATACTTTAGATATTTCATACCTTGAAAAGTTAAAGCCATTCTTGTTTTTGGGACAATGAGACGTCGGTGTAACGGATTCATGGTCCATTTTAATGTCAAAATACAATGGACTTTATTGAGTCTGTTACGTCTTTCCATGCACTGTAATGATAAGTTAAAATGTAGATTTAGTAAATTACTTATTCTTTTGATGTGTGTGTGTTCACATGATTAATTATACAAAACGTCAAATTAAATTTATACTCACTAAAACTGACGCGGTGTCACATGTTTTTGTCTCCCCGCGTAGGATTGGGATGGTTCACCTACAGCAAATGTCTTAAATGTAGTAGGTGCAATAAGAAAATCTCTCTCCTCGCATGAGTGTGGTGGCTCGTTGGAGTTGTGTGCTGATGTGAAAGGTATATCACCTTGTATTGGACTTGGAGGTTGGGTCTCGTCTTCGTCAATTGAGAAAGAAGATGAAATTAGTATAAAGTGTGGTCTGTTCATATTTTGTGTCCCTCTCCTTGTACATGGGGTGTTAGCTTTGCCCCCAGATAAGGCGCCCCGAGTCATTTTAAAATACATAAACAAAGTGAGATTTTATCATTACTATATGATCTTACTAAATTAAATAGAAGGGATACATCTATTACCAAATTATATGCTACTTCAAATTGGGGGGATAAATGTGTTATCAAATAAATTATACATAGAAGTAAAGACAAACCTTTTGGCCATAATAATGGAAAGTAAATACAAGTAATTATATTGGTTTGGGACATGTAACATATACAAACGAACCATTTCGGATAATTGATTTCAACAGCATTTCACTAAACATGTCATGTGCATAAATATAGATATTTAACATGTCAAATTTGATATTCAAATATCCATTAATTAAATGAAACCAACCTACAATGGACCTTATTCAGATTTAATATACTAACAAATTTTATTACTAAATAAGACTATAATTTAGGTTATCAACCAATAGTTGTGTACAATGAGATTAATTGGTATTTCATCAAACATTACATGTGCAGGTATTTTTAATCAAAAGCTATCCAAAAAAGATAATGTTTCAACTCACCCAATAAGCAACACCATGCAACTAAATATGATATTAACATGAATTTTTCTAACAAATTTCACATTCATTTCAAAACAAGCCAAGATAATAGGACAAGACATAGAAACCAAAAAAGTGGGTTCATATTTTTCACTAACAAATACAATAAGTTTAAATAAGAAGCCTAAATTTCACCGAAATTAAAATTTCTACGAAAACCCTAAATTTATATTGAAAGACACCCAAATATGGATTTGCATAGAGATTGTGAAATTCCTTAACACTTACGTTGTTGAAGTAGAGCTTAAATATGGAAGAAAGTTGGAGATTTTGAAGAACAACCAATAGAAATGCGTGAGAAGGGTGACGTGCAGAGCGTGAGAAGATGCTGATATTCTTTCTGCATCTTAAATGAAATTTGTGAGAAGGAGATTTTAAATTTTCATTCTTATAGTTTGGGACAACTCTGGGACGGAAACATTAAAGTTGTCCCAAATCATACACGTGGACAAGTGCATAGTTGCTAGCGTCACACCTGACGTAGTGACAACGTGAGCGATGTGCCTTTCAGTCTACACGTAGCGATAGTTATTGCGATGACTAGCGCGACGTGCAGACTTGAAGGCAGCATACTGCACGTCGTGCCAGTCGTCCCTATTTGGGACGGTTTTGAGACAGCATTGCTATTTTTAAAAATTTATCATTTTTGAATAGTTTTGGGAAGGATTTTGTACGCACTGAAAGATGTCGTTCCTAACTTAAGACGGATTTGGACTGTCCCAAATTTGCCTTCCCAATTTCCCCACTTTTTGATAGTGGAAGGATTGGAAGATAAATATAGTGGAATTTGGGCATGAATAGGGCTGCATTAGGAAGTAAGATTGCAGGAAAATTATTTCCATAAACATGGGTCAACCTTGCTCCACTTGTGCATGGCCAACCCTAGACATAAAAAGGGGACTAGCTAAGGCCACAAACAAATTTTCACACCCCCAAGTCTTCCTTGAGGTGGCTGGGTGATGTGGAAAGAAGTGAGGGAATTTATTGCACAACTTTTAGGTGATTTGTAACCTGAAACTTGCGCTTTAATTTAGATTGTGTAATAGAAACTAGTATCCCAATTTCGTTGGCACATTCATGCAATTTTATATGCTTGAACGTTAGTTAGGATGAACATTTAAGTGAAAATATGGAAGTAGCACATCAAACACTATATAGGCAAAACAAACATGCGACTTATCATTTCTCTCAAATTTTATCAACTTGCAAAGTTAGGAATTTCCAAGCATAAGATTAGTTAAAGATTCCGTAAAACTCATAGAGAATGTGTAAATATAGGATGGGATAGCTAAGATTGAGTAGAGAAAAAGAAAGCAACCAAACAGACCTGAATGCACATGCAGACCCAATTGCAGTCACTAGAAGTGACAATGGGTTAGGTTGAGACCTAGGTATTACATATTTCCTGTTGACTCGAACTCAAACCAATTATTTTCGCGAATTAGAAAATCTAACCCTAATCCAACCTGCCAATTTCACGAGTTACTTAAATCTGATCTGACAACTCACCAATAAAAAAAATTTTTTTAATTCAAATTGAGGCTTAATGTTTTAAATATTTATAATTTTACCATTCAATTTTATTTAAATAATTTTTATATTTATATAAATATTTATTATAGTATTTGCAGGTTTGTGGGTCAACTCGAAATTGACCTATTTATCTTTTTGAATTTATAAATCTAACTCGATTTTGACTAAAACTTGTGAAAGTTTGACTTAAAACCCACCAAATTCAGGTCGAGATCGATCGCGGGCACTTCTAGTGTGCCCTGCGATTGGCCTCGTGGCCATGTTGGCATGTCTCACAGTCATGGTGTGTTCCCTCATGGGCGTGGACTAAACTACGGGCAAATTCCAATATGGTTCATAGTTAACCTCATAGTCGCAATCCCCCATGTCACTCTTGTGGCTTGCTTTCTCATAATCATGAGCCTCGATGGTGGATGCCTCAAGAATGAGGGAAGTCAATCAATTTGAAGTCATTTTCAAATGTAAGTGAAGCAAGCCAAATGGGAAGAACTCATAAGATTTTGATAGGCAAATGGCTCAGTCCTTGTTGTAGGTCCTCACTTACATTAGACGGTGGTTGTGTAGTGTGTTTTAGTCCATGTAATGGAGACCATTTGTCAACAAATGTTTGTAAGGTTTCATTTATGGTCTTCTCTTTGATACAGTTATAGGATTAGTATCGAACTATCGTTGGCATATCAAAATTTTGTATTCTTGGATATTCTTATTAAAAATAAAATAAAAAGCTTATGAAAAAAAGTCTTACTAATAATAGTTATTGTTTTTGTTTTATGATTGCTATTTTGTTTTTTGTCTATTGTTGGTTAAGTAATAAGGCTTATGAGTTTATTTTTTAATAGTACTTTCTTTTGTTTATTCTTAGTTTCTTTATGATTTATAAATGGTGTAATTATTTAAGATCAAAACATAATGTTTAAATATGATATTTGATAGACAATTTATTATTCACATAATAAATATAATAATTTTTATTGGGATATTGATTGGTTAGGACAAAATCGACTTTGGAGTGAGTATGCCTAATGGGGCTCACCACATGAATTGCAAGTCAATTCAAACAGGACCATGTGGAGATGTGGAAATGAGCTTGCCACGAATTGAGATTGGAAGCCATAAAAGCTTCTAAAATGAGAGTAATGAAGGATGAAAAGGAGTGAAAATAGAGAGGAATGATTTGTTGAATGATCAGGTCAGTTGCATTCATATTCCAGAAGCAAGTCTACACTGCTACATTGGTTTTATAGATCCTTCCTCCTTCCTAACCATCTTATAGTTGCTACATTTAACTTCCACACTTTAACTACTTCAGGAATAGCTAATTAATTGAATTACATAGCCCCTAACCACTTAATTAGCTAACTGAACTTCTAGCATGTCTCCAACATCAGCAGTGTATCTGTCAGCTCCATGTCCACCTTATTTTCCACCTTATGTTGTTGATCCAGGTTGGTATACTCATTTTAACACCCCTGTCTCCACCTAGGTGAGTATAGATATTTTTCATACTCATCGTGACTACACACTTGCTAAATTGTTAAACACTCAACACCTTAGTCAGCATGTCAGTGAGTTGGTCATTTGTAGCAATATACTTCCCTTCAGCAACTTTCTCTCTTATAAAATGTATATCAAAGTCAAAATATTTTGTTTTCTTATGATGAGTTGGATTTCTGCTTATTTGAATGGTGCTTTGATTGTCACACATTACTGGAATTGATTTATCATGTCTTATGTCAAACTCCTTTAGTATATTGATCAGCCATAGCACCTCACAAATGTAGGATGCTAGAGCTCTGTACTTAGCTTCTATAGAACTTCTGGTCACTACGGTTTGTTTCTTAGATTTCCAGATGATGGGATTGCCTCCAAGGAAGACAAAGTAGCCTGTAACTGACCTTCTTATGAGTTGACATACAGCCCAATCACCATCACTATATCCCTTCAACTTCAAGTCTAGCTTGCCACTTAGGAAAATTCCCTTTCCTACTGTGAGTTTTAAGTATTTCAGTACACAAATGTAGTTTACAGATGCTTCTCAGTTGCTTGACTCATAAATTGAGATAGAACTTGTATAGCTTGAGTTATATTTGGTCTTGTGAAAGTAAGATATATAAGTTTTTCAACTAGCCGTCTGTAAGATGTTATATCTTCAAGTTTTTCTTTATTTGATCTAGTGAGTCCATGATTGGTTTTTATAAGAGTGTTTATTGTTTTAGCTCCCAACTAGCCATAGGCTTCAAAAAGATCCAAAGTGTACTTCCTTTAGCATAACACTATTCTTGCTACAAATCTTGCTATTTCAATCCTAAGAAAATACCTAGGAGCACCTAGATTTCTGATCTTGAACTTTAAGCTCAAGAAGTAGATGATCATGTTAACCTCCTCTTAATTAGAGCTTCTAGTGATCAAATCATCTGCATATACCAGTAGAGCAATCTTTTCTCCTCTTATGGTGTTCTTAACAAATAGAGAATGATTAGTTTTTGACTTGTTAAAGCCATGTTCCTTCAGCACCTTAGTGAACTTCTCATTCCATTTTCTTGGTGCTTGCTTAAGACCATATAGTGACTTCTTTAGTTTGCAAACCATTCCACCCTTGATGCATCTCCTTTCTTTGATCAGATTATTTCCCTGTAGAAGATCCATGTACACTTCTTCATCTAACTCCCTATTCAAGAAGGTATTGTGTACATCAACTTGTTGCAAGTACCAATTTTTCATCATTGCAACACTTATGTAAAGCCCAACAGTTGCTTGCTTCACTACTGGACTAAAGATTTCATGATAGTCAAAGCTTTCCTTTTAGTGATACCCCTTGGCCATAAGTCTGGCTTTATACCTTTTTATAGAGAAATCAGATTTCATCTTGACTTTGTACATCCATTTGCATCCAACAACATGCTACCCCTTTGGTAATTTCATAATCTCCTAAGTGTTATCTTCTAATGCCTATAGCTCATCAATCATAGCCTTTCTCCATTATTCTTCTCCCACAGCTTTAGCAAAACTTTTTGGCTCCTACACATTGTTAGTCTAGCTGGGAAGCAAAGGTATTTATTTAACAAGTTGGCTGCGCTTAGGAAATTGGATATAGGATAGTTTGTGACAGGTTGTTGTAGCCTTAGATTGTGGTGGTATACATCAAGATATTTTGGTAGTTTCCTGTTTCTGGTGGATCTTCTAGGTGGAATGGGAGTTTACTTGGGATTATTGGTCATAACAAGGGTAACAATCTCATTGGCTATTATAGGGGAAAGGCTTCCTAGTTCAGCTAAAGTCTCATTAGGTGGATTTTGTCTTATGAGGTTTAGATCATAGAATGTGGCATTTTGTGGCTGACGGAGGGCTGAAGCTGGATCAAATCAGATGTTAAGCAACTTAGAGTATTATTGAAGGGAAAGACTTGTTCAACAAATTTAACATCTCTAAACACAAAAGTTTAATGAGAATTAAGATCAAATAACTTAAAGCCCTTGGTTCCAAAAAGGTAGCTAATGAAGACACATCTCCTAGCTCTAGGATCAAATTTTGTTCTGTTTCTTTAAGAGTGCCAGCAAAGGCAAGTTACCCAAACACCCTAAGATGGTCATACTTTAGTGGTTGTCCAAACAAGATCCGATAGGGAGACTTAAAGTGCAAGACCTTTGAAGAGAGTCTATTAATGATGTGTGCTGATGTTAGCTCTGCATCACCCTAGAACTTTATTGGCATGTGGGCTTGAAAGAGGAGAGACCTTGCTACATTTAGGATATGTTGGTGTTTTCTTTCTACCATAGCATTCTACCGTGGTATCTCAACACATGTTTGTTGATGGATGATACCAAGACTAGTGAAGAAATCTAACATCTTAAGATCAAGAGCATTATTATTCTCACAATCTAAATTTTGCAACCAAATTGAGTTTGAACTAGGTTATGAAAGGTATACAAGATCTGTTTGGCCTCACCCTTGTGTCTCATTAAATCTATCCATGTACATTTCCTAAAATCATCAACAATATTCATAAAATATTTGAGACCACCAATAGCAGGTTTGGAACTTGGACCCCATGAAGGAGTTGAATAGGTTTATTAGTCGGTAGTTGATGTACAGGATAAGGCAGCCTTTTTTACTTTGTCATGGGACATATTTCACAAACTTTATGAAACATTGCTTTGATAAAGGGACAGCTTTTATGTAACTTGTCTATTACAACGTGAGAAGATGTCCTAACTTAAAGTACCAAGTATCAAATTCTAGTATAGGTGATGCAGTGGGTGTTGAATCTGAGTTAACTCAACAAGAGACATCGCTGGTGACCGCTTTACTTTGATGTTGGATATAAAGACCAAACTGTTGTGTAGAAACTCCAAGCCTCATCCAAGAACAAAGGGCCTGAATGATACATTAGTTTGAATTGAATAGAAAGTAACATGAGTGAGTTTTACTTAGTTTACTTCATGACAGAAGATTACGTTTGTAAGAAGGAACATATAAGACCTCACGATTATTAAGCTTTTAGAAATCTTTACGGTGGTGAGTTGCTGGAACTTTAGTTTTATCAGGGAGATTAACATATAAGCCACGTGTGGGCTGACAAGACAAAAACACATCAAGGAAGACACACAAAAGATCCGTGCCAGCACTTTATTCACGGACAATGACACAAAACCCGAAACGACCAATTCTGAATACAAAACGCGTTCTCACAACCTGGAATCCAGATCCACATCCTCAGTTGAGCCTTCGCAGAATGAGGGGAGCTCCGTATTGCGGCTGAACGGTGAAAACGACGTAGGGAGCGTGCGTGTACGTGGGCGAGAGCTCAAAGCAGAACGAGCGGAGGAAGTTGCTGAGGATGAGCTTCGCCTCGAGCAGGGAGTAGTTCTGGCCGAGGCAGACGCGAGGCCCCCACCCGAAGGGGAAGAACGCCGCCCGCCCTTTCGTCGCCTTCACCACTCCCTCGGCGAACCTGTCGGGCTTGAACTCGTTGGCGTCATCGCCCCAGTAGTCGGGGTCACGGTGCAGTATGGAGATGGGCATCATCAGAAGCGTGTCCGCTGGAATGGTGTAGTCCCCGAGTTTGGTTTCTTCCTCGACGAGTCGAGACAGCTCCACCACTGGAGGATAGAGCCTCAGAGTTTCGTACAAAATCATGTGTATCTGTGGAAGAAGAAAGAAACATGGGGGCATGATGAACTAACCTTTCGGTCGAAAGAGAGAAAGAACTCGAATCTATACTGAAATGGGAACACATAAGTACATGCTTGATGTTAGTTAAGCATAACCGTATCCTGTATAGAAAGTTTTCTTCTAAATTTTTGCTAATAAAGAATTTGACAGATACTTTGATCTGCTTAAAATGAAGCCATAGCTTCTTATAAAACTTTTTAAATGTTGCTATCAACTAAAACAGAACAAGTGGCCTGCAAACATTGTAATTTCAGGTATAAGTCTTGGTACTCTTTTAAACGACGTGCGTGTATCACGTTTCTATATCATTAGGTTTTTATTGGCGAATGTGGAGTTAAAGATGAAAAGCAAAACAGCAGCAAAAGTTTCACATTACCATTCAAAGTTCTCGTAGAATTCAAGATTTTCTGTACCTTCAAAATCCCAGATTATGCTCCAAAACTACTCGTTCTTAACTTCTCATCTCAAATTTAATTAAAAGGACATAATAGTAGGCTCTGAACTAAAAGAATCCGACAGAAAGAACAATAGATGTGTAGGGAGAAAAAAATACTCACAATTTTGAGTTGGCTGAGGCCTTCGGAATCGGGCTTACGGTCCCCAAAGACTTGGAAAGCTTCTTGTCTAGCGCGTTCTTGCCAGTCAGGATGAATGCTGAGCAAAATCATGGCCCAAACCAGCAAATTTGCAGTGGATTCGTATCCGGCGAAGTAGAATAGCTTGGCCTCTCCGAAGAGAGCCTTCATGTTTTTGATCCCATGAGCTTCTGCGAGCTCAGACTTCAGCAGCACATGGAAGAAGTTGTCCTCCACCTTTTCGCCCGATTGTATCACCTTTGCTCTTTCCTTGATCAATGCGGTAAGCCGTTTCCACAGTTCTCCCATTATCTGGCTTGTCCTGCGGTTTGCCTCAGTAGGTAAGTACCTGTAGGTACACCAAATTACGTGGATTAGGAAGGTATTTTTGGTTATATTTAATTTGTTCTGAATATTTTTTTATATTTTATAAGAATTTTTTTTGACATTTACATGAGGTTAGATTTTATTTTTATAGCAAGTTCTCGAAATATTGGGGTGATGAGATAAGATTATGAAGTTTCTGTGATGTTAATAATGTTAATCACAAAATAAGATCCATCTTTTCAAAATGAAAAAAAACGAAAAATTACGATAGTTAAAATGACGTGTCACTTTTACTAGTTTCCAATAAATGATGACATCGGACAAACTCAAATGCTGACAATTTTCCCAAACGTAAAAACCCCAAATATTGTCGTAGACTTACTTCGCTCCTGGTAGATCAACCATCCGAGTGGTTTGTCTCGCCAAAAAGGCCATCTCTTTCATAATCTCATACATGCTGTGGTCGTTAGAATAGTCGGTAGCAAACAAAGTTCGCGACACAACTCTAGACGTTAAGGATTCCAAGTAAGGGTACACGTCTAGGACGCAGGATCCGTCATTTGCCCACGATGTCAAGTTCTTCCAGTCATCCATAATCTCTTCGCAGCTCACTTGAAATGCTGGTATCAATTTCTGTATGTATATATGCATATGTATAGGAAATTCGTGGAGAAAGTTAAACGAGATGTGATCATAGTTGCCCACCACACATGCATTCGAAACTTTTCGATACGCAGATGAAGTGAATTTTGTACATGCTACGCCTGTATAATTAATAAAAGATAAAATGTATATTATTCTAAGATAACATATTTATATTATTGACCTTTAGTTTTTCCAACTGGAAAACGGGGTTCATGGTGGCTCTACTTTTGCTCCAAACTTTGCCCTCGAGAGAAAGAAGTCCAGTGACTAGTACCTGCACTATGTTGTTTGTAACCTTAAAATTCTTTACGAAGGTATTGTGTTTGGTCATAACCGTTTTCATCAACTCTGGATCCATTATCAGCACTCTTGGTCTTGGTCCTACCCACAGGTAGGAGTTTTTTCCTGCACATGACAGTCTAAAGGTGTTAAAACTAGCTCCACTAAAATTCATATCATACACGTATAATTCTATGGCTCAGATTGAAACACAGTACTCAAAATAGGATGTCCTGTTTGAATAATTCAGCTCCACACTTTCCGAGTTTTCTGGATATTGAGGCTAGTATTCTATGTTCATCACATTCACTTTTTCATCTGTGGATTTCTTACATTCAAGCTGTACAAGTTGATATAAGCAGCAATGTAGCTAATGATATTCCTGTGTCGTGACACTTAACCGTGCAAATAAAAGTACTAATGCTTTTCTTCTTTAAGCAACTGAAAAGAGAAAACAAGAAGGAAAAACGTTGATTCCTTCAAGTTGTGGCCGACATTATTTAGTAGTCATGAAAATCAAGTTCTTGTGCTATATAATAATTATTCCTCTCTATCTCCACATATAATGATTTTCTCTGTTTCAAAATCCTTCTACGGTGTTAATTAATGTAACACACTGTACACACCCACCCACGCAGACGGAGTTGTACAGCATTGCGGTGCGCGCCTTTTACCTGAAACTTGGCAGACGTGTAGCAAAAATTTGTAATGAAAGAGCAATAATCGCAAAATTATGGCACTAATGGGGAAAATTTCCGGAAACAGTTACCATTGACGAGATTCCGTACCATATTTCTCGAGGGTTTTATGGACGAAGGGCATGACCCTTGAGCTAGTTGGGTCATGAATATCAATAGTCTTCCCCAGGGCTTCTGCATACACCTTGGAATTCTCCTTAATGTCCCCAAACAATAGTCTCATGAGAGTGTAGGGGTTGCCCTTGAATCCTTGCTGTTTAAGAATCCTTTCCTTCCGCCTAGGGCTGAACCACACCCAGTCCAAAACCCTCCATACCCACGTCAGCACAAGAATCGCTAGCAATGATAACCCTATCTGTCGCAACAAATTCTTCTCAATGCCGACTATCGCAGCTATATCCATTGCGTCAAGTGTGTAGGAGAGAGAGAGAGAACGATGCAGTGAGAATGAGATGTTACGAGAGGTGAGTGTGATGACGAAGTGATGGAGAAGAAGGGAAAGCTTGCTGGCTATTTAAAGACGGGGCCTCAGGCGAAGTATTTCATACTGCAATTGTGCAAGTGGTTAATGATGGACCGTATATCAATAGATAGTTGATGAATCATACGTCCGGTAGCTCCGTCAAAGTAGTCTGACGTACTTCACATGAATCACGCTACATGGAAAGGGCGCACACCAGTCGATTCGGCCACAGTGAGGACAAAAACACGGGATTCTACACTGTTTTGGAATTCGAGATTTATGGATTTGTTTCATTGTTTTCGAAGTATTATATTAAATATTTTTAAGTAATATTTTTAGAGCACATTTTATTTATATAATAAAGGATTGTATGTAATGTGAATTTGAGCGATTAATTTGATATGATGGCTATTTGATTTCTATTTTATTTAGCATTTTTTTTATTTGGCTTCAATAATTTATTTCAAGATTGTATTTCATGTTTTGTCTAGTGTTTAATCACTCCACATATCATATATATCATGTAATTAAATATATAAATATATATATATATGTACATATATATTATCACAAATATTAAGTTTAAGGCTTAAATAAAAAGTTTCAAATTAAGTTGGATGTAATTAACTTTCTTTTTATATGTGTAGTATAATACTAATATAATTTATGGTTTCATTGTCACTTTTTTTAACTAGTAAAATTGGCATAGTCTATGTGTTGTGCAAAATTATTTATAAATTATAAAATTATTATATTTTAGATAATGAAACAATATTATTTATAATTAAAAGTATGAACAATATTTGAAATAAGAAGTGAGAAGATCAAAAGAAATTGAAAAGCGAGATATTTAAGAGAAACAACAAATACAAAATTTATAATAAGAATAGAGAAATAAAGGATCAAAAAATGAAAACAAAACAATTTAAAGTAAGAATATATGTTTAAATTCACATCATGCAACCAAAGTATGTTTAAACACTTAAGAATATAACATAGATAAGTAATGTATGCAAAAAGAAAGAAAAGAGTGTCAAAGTGATTGCAAGTGTAAGTTTATTTTAATTAAAAATTTCGCATTTGATACCGTGATGCTGCTAATGCAATTACTTGTATTTTGTGAATTTGAAAACTAATAAATACTAATTATGATCGTTCTGCATTTAATTATTTTCTAGAATAAAAAATTTTAAAAAAACTCATTCATGACTTATATTCTTTTTAAAACGAAAATGTACTATGAATGTGTGGTGGTACAAAATAAATTTATGAATACAGTGGAGTCGTTTTGGCTTGTGATATTTTTTCTTTTTTCTTTTTTTATTTTTTTCGTCTCTTTGCTGTTGGCCCTTTTTTATTTTATATATTAAGCTTTTATGTCTTAAAAAGAAAAATATACCCCAATGGGAAGGTAAAATCAATAGAAGATGCCCAAGCAAAAAGATTCCATCGATTTTGTATGCTAAATGCAGAATTAAATTGTGGTCACAACTCACAAGGTGCGTACTTTCTTTATGACAAATGTTATTGGATGCTTAAAAAGCTACCCTGGATAAGAACAAAGAGCACCACCCACCCTAACAAATACCACACCCAGCAAAGTTAGTTTGAATGGGATTCAACTATTTTGATACTTACAAGTATTCAATGTTATTCCAAACTTCTTCCACTTTTCTTCCCCCATTTCTTCGAACTTCTTCATGCTCCAGATGTCTGAAAATGTCTGTATATGGAGGATCAACACGAACTCCACCTTCTACCTCAATTCGGACAATATTGAAAGACATCCAACTCATACTCTTAGTTGGATTAGGGTTTTAACATATCTGGGATATTGCCCACAAATGTGCCAAGAGCATTATGGTAACATAACAAAAACGATGTACAGATTCATGATTAAAATATAAAATTTAAATATGATGTGTAATTACAAATGGTATCGTAATATTGATTAGAAGATTGATTAGTCGAGACATGAGAGTGAATATTCGAGATGGGGCTAAACACGTGAATCGTGTGTTGATTCAGACAGGACCATGTGGTGATGCGGAAACGAGCCCCCCATGTTGCTGGCTTTAATTTGGCTACGAGTGATATGTATATAATTAAAAATATTGTCATTACTGTCGCATATTTTTAATTCAACAGATAATGTAGCTACATGTAGAATAGAAATCAGTAAATGAAAGTACGTTTATGCCCCATATCGTTAAATATTTACTTTTATTAGTGCTACTAAAGTTGCACGTCCCATCTGCCTACAAATCTATTTATAAATTGCAAAGTTGTTTTATTTAATAAAAACAATAAAAAAATATTTAAAATTAAAAGAATAAAAATGTTTAAAATAAGAAAGTAAAGAAAGTTCAAAAGAATTTGAAAAAGAGAAAAAAAATTGAGAGAGGAAACAAATAAAAAATAAGTTAAAAGAAAAGTGAGAAATAAATGACTAAAAAAATAGAAAGAATTGTAAATAATGTTGGTTACGTAATTTGATTTTGCGCAATCGATAATCTTTATTAAATTAATAGTATAGAATAATGTTGGTTATGTAATTTGACTTTGTAGAATCAAAAATCCTTATTAACTTAATAATATAGTGTAGTATAGGTTATCTAAGTTGTTTTAAATTATTTTTATTTAAGCACCGGTGAATGTAATATATTGAATAAAATTATGAACTGGAATAATTTGTAAACCTATCAAATTGATAATGGAATAGTTCTTTCAATGTTGCATATGGACACAAACTAAATAATTTTTTAAATAGAATAATTTTTACCTGATTTTAAAGTAAATTATTTTTAAAAAATATATATGCCTTTGGTGTTTTAGGCCTTTTTTAGACAATAGAGTTTAACAAATATCATAATATTCAAACATCAAATCAACTAACGATGACTAATCATGATCAATTTTCATATGTTAACAACAACTAATACTTCATAACCAATTACCTATTAGTTAAAATAAAGAAATTCAAACTCGATAATATCTTAAAGTCATAAAAGTCTATACATAGTTGCAATTAGATTTATATTTTAATAATCCTTAAAATAAAAAATAATTGGAAATTCAAAATTAAACCGAAAAAAATTCAGTCCTAACCTTACTTAAATTATCAACCATTCATGAAGAGTACTTCGATGCTTTAGAAAGACAGTGTTCCATTTTCCATAGCCCTCTTAAACACGTTAAGAGAGTTTTTGGTTAATTTTTTCTTTTTTTTACCGCTAACGCGCACACTCCATGGATAGTAGAGGGTTTGAACCCTTAACCTCAAATATAAAAGTCTAGGAAGCCACCGAGGATTTGAACCCTTAACCTCAAATATAAAAGTCTAGGAAGCCACAGCTAGCTAAGTTCTTTTTTAATAGTTTATATAATCATGTAATTTATAAAATATTTTTAAAATTCATAAATTTATAAATTTTATTTTAAAAATAAGCTAATAAAATAATTGTATAGAAATAATAAGATGATTTTATAAGATTATATTGAAATTTGTAATTGGATTTATTATAATTCTTTTGGTATAATAATGATAAAAATAAGTTAAATATCATTAATTATATATAATTTAAGGATCTTTATGCTATTTTTAATATATGAAATGAAATCATTTATTTTTAAAGAATTTATAAGTTTCAAATATTTTATTTTTGAACTTATGTGGATTTTTACCAAAAAATTTACCATATGCTTATCAGGTAATTATGAACTTCCAAATATCTAATAAAATGTTTCGAATAGTTTATAGACTCACCCAAACACCATCCAATTTTCAAATATTATATTTTCATTTAACTGCTAAATCTTGAGGCCAACAAATTTACCATGGTTCAAGGACAGTCATTTTTAATATTAGTTTCAAAAATTTTGGCATGGCTCCAAGATAGCTTCACATCCCATATGAGCAAGCCATGCCAAACTTGGAATGGTTTTAATTTAATTTTTTACAAATTATTTTGAAATGGTTTTGGAACAAATTTTGAGACTAAAGCCAGAAATTGTGCCAAAACCGTCCCAAAATTTGGCACGGCCCAAGGGTAGGGTTTTTTAATATTATTTTCAAAATTTTTGGTACAGTTTAGGGATGGTTTTCATATCTAAAATTAGCAAGCCATCTTAAAGCCGTCCCAAATTTCACACGGTTTTGAGGCGGTTTTAATGTAATTTTTTACAAATTCTTTTGCGACAGATTTTGGGTCAAAAATAAAAGGTGTGCCAAACACATCTCACTTTAGGACAGTTTTGAGACAATTAAGGAACAATTCTAAAATTAGAATGGCTTTAAAATGGTTTTTTTCCTTTTAAAAAAATACATATTTTGACATGATTTCAGCATGACTTTGGCGTGGATTTACAAAAGTCATCCCAAAGCTGTCACTAATTTCGGACAGAATTTACCTATCCTAAATTAGCCATTCCAATCCAGTAAATTTTTGGTAATGATGGTAATGTTTGAATAACTTTTTTGATTGGATGAAACTTTTATTGTATTTTAGATGTAAAAATCTAATAATAGTGTCAAACTAAGATCTAAAAAAGATATTAATTTTTGAATGTCCATATATTTGAATGTGTTTTTTAACAGCATAAATAGGGAACCAAACAGAGATTGGGGTATCTTTGTCTGTTTGTCGGGAAGCAACTTGACCAACGAAACAGTGTAACTTTCAATATACATACGATGTTTTCACATTAATAAATATGAACATTGCCACAATATTTATACTCACTGAACTGACATTATTTCAGTATAAAATGCTTTTCAATTAAAATGTGCCAATGATTATTACTATGAAGCATTATATCACCAATCAATCTTTTACGGTTTCGTAACCTTATTTAATATGACAAGAAAATTATTTATTATAATAAATATTAATTGTATTAATCTGGCCTAATGAATATATTAATTTCATTTCTTAGCAATTTTTTTCTAAAAAAGTGATGGATTGGAGGTAATACGTTTATTTAAAGCTGACAACTACGTAATTATTACATAAAAGCAAAAATGTGGTGTCTAAGTTTTGAGCCCATTTCACGTGTTTGGGAAACGTTTTTCATGGTATAGGAAGTAAAGGAAGGTGCCTTTCAACATATTTCATGTGATGGGGAGGTAGATTTGAGGTTGTTCAAGTGGGTGGGTTGGGGGGGGGGGGGTAGTTGTGATTGGTCTACAGTTCCTTTCCTCAAGAGGTATGCTCTACAATTAATGGACCTCAATCTGTCACCTAACTGAGATTGTGTTTCCATCACAGCTGCATATTTATATTCTTGGATTGAATACTTCTCGGGTTTCTGTGTAGTAGTACTACATGTACATTATATGTTATTTTATTTTTATTTTTATTTTTATTAGAACTATTAATAAGTGGTGGAAACCTCAATCATAGTATTATTTTCTTGGCGGATTAATTGCAAAATATCTCTTTTATGTTTTTCTGTTTGACGATTTTGTCTTTTATTTTTCTAAACTAGCAAAAATGTCCACAATTTCAAAAAATTTGGCAATTTGATGACTTCGAGCCCAAAAATCATCGAAAATCCGCATGTGGCACGTTCATGTGGTCCAAAATTAAGGGATTTTGGCCACATTTACACATTGGACTCCCGTTAATGTTGACATGAGCTCAAAGACACTCACATGGCACCAAGGAGATGACATGGAGAATGACATGGCAAAAAAATGCCACATCATCCCATTTTTTGAATTAAACAAATGTGTCTAGCACATAATTTCTCATTCCTTCTTCACCAATTCAAAGCCCTAGCATTGCAATGGTTATCCTCAACTTCAATTGGAGCAACCATTGCAACCCATTATCTCTAGCCATTGAAATTTGCTTCCCATATAAGATTTAAAGCCTTCCAAGCTCCTATGATGTGTGATGTCCGCCAACTAAAGAAAGGGTAGAAGGGTGAAGGGTGAAGAAAGAGTTATGCCATATGTAACCAGTAATACCAATTGCTACTTGTGGCGGGAGAGCTATCATATGGACTTAATGAACTGATAATAACTTAGGGTCACTGCCACTCCTGTCTGCAATATAATGTCAAAGCAAGAAGTGAATTAGGGCTACTAAATGCATCTTCTTTTATTTTCTTTTCCAAACTTAATAGATAACTACTATAGAGAGGAAGATGTAGGTTCTTCTCATGAGAAAATCCTCCAATTTATCCGAGGGTAAAGGCTATGATGCCTAGTTTGCTAAGAAGGAAGAATGAGTTGGACCAAAAAAAGCAATGTTGAACGCAAAAACAAGGAAGCTTTTATATTTGTTGCTTATAATGGCTCTATTATTGGTCATTTCTTTCTTGAATTTTAAATTTGGTGATGATGACATTACCAGTACGGGGGTTGAATTGGTATAAGCTGAGAATGATGGTAATTGACGTGTAGCTATAGACCTATAATGTGACTTCTTAGGGATGTTCCAATTTTTGATTGGACTTGTTGGATTCGTTTTGCCTGACTTTTAGGTGTGAATGTGTACAATGAATGTTAGATGGGCTTGTTAGATATGTTTAGCTATAGCATGTGTAAGTTGTATGTCATGTTTAGTGAAGTAATTTTGATTTGTGATGGACTTATTGATATAATTTTCATTTGTGATGCAATGTACTTTCGGATGTAAACTTTGTTAATATTTGTTAATGCATGATTTTAGTGTTTTGGTGTCAAATAATGATGCATATAATTTTTCAACTACAGGTAGTTTCGTTACATTCATTTGGATAAGGATAATGCAATTAGGCACAATTAAGGTAAACATGCATCAAAATCCAATGAAAAACGATACAAGGAAGTTTATATCAATACAACATTGAACAAGTTGTTGACAAGTACTATGATCTTCTAAAACATAAGCCATATCCTCCCAGTTGCAACCAAATCCTAAGCTTTACCCCTTTTAGTCTTTTTGGGTGACTTAGATGGCTGAGAAGTATCAGCCTTGACAGATGATATCTTAAAACAATTCTCCCCTCTAGTATGATGGCTCCAAGTTTGTTCTAACTGGTTACTACCTTTGGTGCTTGGGTTGAGATTGAAAACCTTAGTGTGAACTCTAAGCCCCTCATTGATGTAGGTTGTTCTATTTGAGCACCATGATGTGTGCCAGCCTCTTGAGTGTGTGATGCCACATTTGTGTTGGACATATTAAACTATTGGTAAATTGATGGGCCTGGCCTCTTACTACAAAAAATTCAATGTTTAGTAACGATTGAAATTCCTTCTAAAATAAGGAAATCCGTTGTTGATTTCAATTAGAAAGGATTTTAGCAACAAATTTTTTCCTAAGTGATTTGCTCGTTGATAAATTTAGCAAGAAAAAATTACCTTGCTAAATTTAGTAAGCAAGTTTAGCAACAAAATTTTTCGTTCCTATTAACAGGGAATAATTTGTAGCAAGAATAAATTATTTAAATAATTTTCTTGTTTCCCTTGCTCTCTTTCAATCCCTAATTCTGAGACTACATGAATTTGAATACTAGAACTTACCTTTGAAAGTAAAGGAGGTTATCATTAAGCTACATGCCTGCATGCTACTTTATTTGACAATTTATATATTTTAAATTCATGAAATTAATAACAATGAAATTTATTTTTGATTTTGTGTCTAATAAATATTTTAATTTTTTGAAAGCCACTTTGAATTATATTAACTTATTGTCTTTGATTAGTTTATTAAAAACAATTTAACAATACTATTAATAATAAAACATTAAAATAATAAATAATTTTTTGTTGACAATTGATGTATACTCTTATAAGAAAAATAATAACATCACAATATATAAGTTAAATTGTAAAGAAAATTATTTTGTCATATTGTATAAACAAAAATGTGATGTGAATATCTTATCAATTATTTTGGTTAATGTGACAAAATAAAATTCTTGTTCAATAATTTGGTCATAAATATAAACATTTTTGTACTATACCCTTAGTGAGACCCTAGAAAAATTTTAAAAATATAAAGTAATTAAATATAAATGAATTTATAGTTAGATTTTTAATAATGGAATATCAAAATTAATCTAATTAGTATTATATGATAAGCTAAAAAGGAAGTGTTTTAAAATATATAAACAAGAAATTAGAATTTTCATAAAGAATTTTAATATTATATTTATATTTTAAAAAAGCATATACAAAAAGAACATTATATGTGCATTTTGAAAGGAATTTTTTCATTGCTAAATTTTGTGATTTTTAGTGAATGTTAGCAACGATTTTTATTTAATTCAAATTCCATTTGTAAAATTAGCAACGAATTGTTTTGATTCTAATTTTTGCTTTGTAAGTGGGTAGATTTAAATCCATTTTTTCTTCCTATTTTCCTTGCTAATTTGCAAAAAATTTAGTTTCCTTACTAAAATTCCGTGTTAATGAACGAATTTCTTGTAGTGTCTTAGGCATTCCATCCTGAGTGTAGGGGACTTAAGGTTGAGTTAAAATTGGTGTTGAGACCTGCACATCCATGACCTCTTCTCGCACACTTTCGAGGGGGTAATATTGAAGGCCTCACTTGTAAATGGGAATGTAACATACACTATTGTTATTAAGAGGCTTAGAATGATATTAAATTGAAAAAAATGATACTACAATACAAAGGAATAGTATTTTGGCTTGACAGATCCAATTAACTTGAACCAACTTGTTTCCGCTTACCCTTCAAACCAACCTACCTAATGAACTAATGCTAGTAGTAGTAGCCCTTTTTTACTTAGAATTAACACCTATATGAAGACACTTACACTCGCATTTGTTGAACCACCATCAACTATTGTGATAGATGTTGAGGCAGTGCCCATTTACTTGGCTTATCTTTGTATTGCCGTTCCAAATTTCAAATTTCGAATTTGCAAGGGTATTTATTGCCGTTCCAAATCCGTTCCAATCTTACAGATATATATAATACCCTTACAGCTCACCGATGCCATTTACGCAATTTTCCATTCCAAAACACCTTCAAGCCATTCTCAAACGGTAGTCGAGGCTTTTTCAAAGATTGTCCAAGGTAATTGCTAATTTTTGAGGTATCTTTGCTAATAAACCGTTAATTTTTGACATATATGGTTAATGTTAATATTTGTGTAGATTTTTAATACTTTTGTGATTTAATTTATTGTGAATATCCCATTAGATTGTGTATGGATATAAAGTAATGAGGTGAGACTATAATTGTGTATTGTAGTCTTTTAATTGGATGGTGAGAATCTTGTAGAGAAGATTTTTCTCTTTGTTATGTTGTTAAGAAATATTATGGCTATGAATGTACAATGTTAAAAGATATTATGCCACAATATGTTTATTTGTATTTAAAATTTTAATTTAAACTTTTATTTGTATTTAAATTTAGAGTGCACAATGTTAAGAGATATTAGGGCGTGGATGTACAAAAATAACCTCCCTGGACGTCGAGGCTTGGTTGGGGAGTTTGTCAATAGTGTGAATGCTTTTGTTGAATGGGCAAGAAAACAACAAAGTTATATGGATGGTTTTAGAATTAGGTGCCCTTGTTGTCGATGCAAGAACAACAAGTTCTTGGAGCCTGAAGAAGTGAAATTACATTTGCTCAGAAAGGGCTCCGTGAAGAATTATTTCAATTAGACTAGTCATGGTGAAAACGAGTGCTTAAACAACAACGGTCTAGCTGAGCCGACTGTCACGGTGAATGAATACAACCTAGGCGAAGGCAATTATCAAAGGATTTCATGGGAGCAGAGGATGTTGAACGATGCACAAATGCAACATGGTGCCTCATATGTGTGGGAAGCAAATGGTAGCGGTTCAAATCAAATATATGATGGTGATGATAGAGCCGATGGCACAGAGCATGTTGAAGCAGGTGATGTTCATAGGCTAACAAATAAATTCTTGAATGTGTTACATGCGGCAGATGAACCATTGTACGAGGGATGTGAAAATTCTTCTCAATTGTCGACTGTGGCAAGAATGGTGAGTATAAAAGCAGACCATGGCATGTTAGAAAGTTGTTTTGATGATATATGTAATTTGTTTGATGAGGTCCTACCTCGTGACCATAGAATGCCGACAGACTATTATAGTACGAAACGACTTATAAGAGATTTGAGACTTACTGTGCAGAAGATAGATTGTTGTCCAGTTGGTTGCATGTTATATTGGAAATCTGATAGTAACCTTCATTGCTGCAAATTTTGTGGTACACCTAGATACAAGGTTAGGTCTGGCTCCCAAAACCTTAGAAAAAAAGGTACCATTTGCTCGCCTACATTATTTACCTTTGACTCCCCGTTTGCAGAGATTGTATGTATCAGATATAATAGCAGACCAGATGATTTGACATGTAGCACATACAACTGATGAGGGAATTATGTGTCACCCTTCAGATGGGGCAGTATGGAAAGTTTTAATGAGAGGCATCTTGAATTTGTTGTTGAGCCACGCAATGTAAAACTTTGTTTATGTGCAGATGGATTTGCACCACATGGATCGTATGGCAAGACATATTCATCTTGGCCTGTCATTGTGGCACCATATAATCTTCCACCAGGTTTGTGTATGAAGAACCCATACATGTTTTTGTCTTTAGTGATTCCTGGTCCATCATATCCTAAAAGACTTATTGACGTTTATCTACAACCTTTAGTTGATGAACTACTCATGTTGTGGCATGAAGGAGTTCCAACATATGATGCATCATGACATAGTACATTTAATATGAGGGCTGTTTTATTGTGGACAATTCATGACTTGTCTGCGTATTCTATGATTTCTAGGTGAAGTTGTGCTGGGTTGATGGCATGTCCATTGTGTATGGAATATACTAAGGCAATTTATTTTCTCCATAGTAAGAAGCCAAGTTATTTTGATTGTCACTACCGATTTCTTTGCCCTGATCACCTTTATAGGAGGAATAAGAAAAATTTTAGAAAAGGACGTGTAGAGTACCGCACCCCACCTCCTATTATGTCAAGTGAATTTATATGGTATCGGGTATGTGGCCTCCCCCGGGTCATTAATAACCTAATATCAACGGTGGCTGGTTATGGTACTGAACATAAATGGACAAAGAGAAGCATATTGTGGGATTTACCTTATTGAAAGGATAATATGTTACGGCACAATCTTGATGTCATGCATATCGAGAAGAATGTGTTCGACAACGTGTTCAACACAGTTATGGATATTAAAGGAAAGACAAAAAATACATTGAATGGTCGTAAGGACATAAGTAAGAGCTGTGATCGGCCTGAGATTGCAGTTCCACTAGAAAGTGGTGGGCCAAAGCCCAAGGCAGCATACACCCTTAGTCGAGATCAGAAACGTATGATATGTTAGTAGCTTATGCAATTAAGATTTCCAAATGGGTATGCTTCGAACATCAGTCAGTGCGTTGACATTATGTTTGACATAGTTTAGATGGTTATATTTTGTACACAACTAATTCAGGGTGAAGGTTGTAATATGGTAATTTTTTTTCTCAAGTCATAGCTGTCACATATTATTTGGAACTATTATTTATTCATTTAATTTTTCCTAGATGACACGTGGTGCTTATTCAAGGGGACATGGAAAAAATGACAATCTATTGGTGGAAGGCTCAATACAAGTCGGGGTAACTCCACTGTACGTAGGCCTATTTCAGAAGACTTTGAAACGTAGCCTCCCTCACCCACACAATCTCCACTACATAATAGTCTTCCTAGCCCTTTCCGTTCGATGACCCATTAGCCTCCGATGCTCAACAAGAAAACACTGTTGTGGAAGCAACTCCAAATGTACAACCATTGAAAACATCTGATTAGAGGATAGGGGAGTCTATACACATAACCCCGCGAACCTTCCAGTATGTATATATATTTCATTTATACTCATCAATGTATGTTATTGGAGTTTTATCATAACATAAGTTGTTTTCACAGTAAATATAAAGAAGTAACAAACTGTATAAGGAAGGTTATAGTTGGCCACTACAATGGTGCTTAGGTTCGATTTAAGGATGTTGAGCTCGACACCAAAAAGTTCTGGTTTCGCCTGTTTAAGGTTTGTGGAGAAGTACTATGGTGCTTTTGTATATTGCATAAATTTAAAAATTATACACATAACGTGTTACATGTTGGTGTACTTTTTCAAAATATATTAACTTATATGTTTGGTCCCCTATAGGTTCTGTTGTTGGTGAGCTGTTTAATTAATGCATCCTTTTTGATATAGATGTATGGATGTATCATAGATGTTGTTATATGTGTTATTTGAACAAATTCAATTCTATGATTGATTTAATATATGTATGTAGTGAACTCTCTTCTCCATGTTTATGTTCTTATGTTTGTGTCTATGTGTTTTCAAGAGAGGTGAAATGATGGTATTTATAGAAGTCGAGAGCCGTGGCTTTTCTCTCAAAACCCTTTCTTTTTCCTAGTTTTTTATGTGCAATTTTTGGAGCTAATTCTAGGTGATTTCATGGAAGAGAGGGGGTTTCTCGCTGATGACTTTCCCAATATGATGCACGTTGCAACTCTACATATAAATTAGATGTTGGACTGTGTTTGTGTGTGCATATGTGGTTTCTTTCTCCTGCTTGCCTTTTGAAGTCATCGGATACCATGTATGTCTGTTCTTGTGCTTTATTTCTTGCTAATTAATTATAAAAAATTTCCTTGTAGTCCCCTTGTGAATCTCACTATTGATTTAAATGTAAATCTACATAGCAATGGTTAAATGTTGCTGTGGTGTTTGCACAATAGTTGTTGGATAAAGTAGTTAGATGAATCATGATTGTATATTGTCAATTATCTGATTCTTATTATGCGTACATGAAGTACCCTTGATATGTGATTGTGTATAAAATATAAATTTCATTACAGGTAGAATTTGCATGGAACTCTGCAGACACGACTGCAATTGAGAAGAACTTTAAAAGGAAAGCTTCTGAGCTCTTAAGGAATCACTTACACCGTGCAAGGGTTTCAGATATAAAGCCACCATGGGTATCCCAAGAGAATTAGGAAGAAATGAAGAATGAGTGGGCGCATGAGTCATTTGCTGAAACTTGTGAAAAAAATAAAAACAATCGACTAGCTGATACGACATTAGCATCCATCATTTAC
This sequence comes from Avicennia marina, assembly GCA_019155195.1. NCBI lineage: Eukaryota > Viridiplantae > Streptophyta > Magnoliopsida > Lamiales > Acanthaceae > Avicennia > Avicennia marina. Next base: position 5,769,238 of record CM032766.1, on the reverse strand, counting down.
CGAGGCGGTCCAATATCCATTATTGCCCACAGCGACCGAATGGTTAGTCGAGTTATGTTCAAAAAGTCAATGCACGTTATTTCCCCTTAATATGAAATTTTATATTATTTCATTATTTAAAATTATATATTATGTTCTCGTAGGAGACAACTTTGGACAGGCCACCAAATCTATTAAAGTTGTACTCTAAGGTTTGGAAGACTACATCTGGGGATTGGGCAGGCCCTCGTGCATAGATCCAAGCCGTAACTTTGCCTTTCTCTTCCACATAGTATGCATTAATATATCTCCTAATTTATTCTCATCATTTATAAAAATAAATTATTATACAAGAGAATATCACGAAAGCACTAGAAGAAGTAAATGCCGTGGATTCCGATGTTTCAACCAGACAAGGGGGATCATCTTACAGTTCATCTAGAAGCAATGCTGTCGCAACGGCTCTTAGTGGCTTTAAGAAAGGCCAACTGCCGGGCATGGAATCAGAGACTAAGAACTTTCGTAATTTTTGTAGGGGATCCACCTCGCAAACCTCCTCACTTGCTCCTGAGTTGCGCAACATGGAGCAAAAACTACTTCAAATAGAAGAAAAACTGCTTATGGCTGAGGAGAAATGGAAGAGTGTGGAGGAGAGGCTTGAGTGAAATGAGGCACAATTAAATCAATTATTGAATTGGATTAACACAAACTACCCTCAAGCTTTCACTCCTAGTGAGCCATCCCGATCCCTAAATCAAGATGCAGATGATGATGATGAGAGGCTTGACTAGTGTGACATGCCACTTAGAGTTTTGAATCTTCCTCCTTATGTCATGTTATTCTTATAATACATGTGATATTTTTGGATTGAATAGTTAGAATTTTTTTTTGTGGCAATGGGATAATATAATGGTTGTATGCTTTTATATTTTAGTTGACACAAAAGTAGAGATGAAAAAATATTTTTGATAATTATTGCATAAGAATTTTTGCCAAAAAATACAAAATTCAATTTAAATCTGTGTCCAAAATGATCCTTCTTAATTCCTATACATTTGTAAAAAATTCGTTCCAAAATAGTCGTGCCAAAGCCGTTCCAAAACGGACCGTGCCAAAGCCGCTCCAAAACTAGTTGTGACTAAGTTGTTCCAACTAACACCGTCCTAAAGCCGTGCCAAAGCCGTTCCAAAATGAACCGTGCCAAAGCCGTTCCAAAATGAACCATGCCAAAGCCGTTCCAAAACAAACCGTGCCAAAGCCAGTCCAAAACGAACCGTGCCAAAGTCGCTCCACAATAAAATCGTGCCAAAACCGTACCAAAGTTCCTTATTAAAACCGTCCCCAAACTGTTCCAATAAAAAACTGTTCCAAATTTTCATCCCAAATCTGATCCAGTATCGATCCAACTACTGTGCCCCAAATATGTATTTAGAACGGCATCTTGTAACCATTCCAAAAATTTTGAATGGCTTCTATAAACCGTTCCAAATTTGGAACGGCATTTATAACCCGTTCCAATTATTTGGAAATAATTGGAACAGGTTTTAAAAGCCGTTCCAAATTTTTTGGAACGTGCCGTTTTGGAACGGTGAAAATACCGTTTCAAAATTGTTCCAAATCAAATTTGGAATGGCATTTACAGAGAAATTGTGCTAAAAAGCCATTCCAATTAACCAGATTTCTAGTAGTGAAGAGTTCCTATTTTCTCTAGACCTTTGCCAACATTATGCCAACATTATGCTTAGGTTCACCATAATAGCTATAGTAAATAGTAGTCTGTTGCCTTTTCAATATGCAAATTGTGTCTTTCTTCCTCTTTATCATTGGCTTTTCAAGTACCCTCATTCTTGCTTTTGAAGACCTCCCTGCGCCTTTCCCACAATTTGGAGGCAAAGGATGAATGAAAGATATTTGTTCCCACAACAAAGGCCTTCAAAGACAAGGTCGAGCTGTATTTTGGAGTCAATTTTGGTAATCACCACCCTAGGCATTTCAGCGATTGGGCACACTGATTTCAGCAGTAGCACTGGTAGCTAGAGACCTAGTCCACAGACAAAGGAGTGGCACAACAATGGCTTTTCGCCAACGCTTGTCGAGAGAGTTTCGAGCGGGGTTTTGTAGTTTGATTGGAACAGTAGAGGGCTAGTGCAAGTGGGATTTGATCAACCAGGGCTAAGGCATTTATTTCAAATTCTCGAGGCACGTCGAGAGCAGCAATTTGCACAAAAATCAAAGTGGAATAGCCGTTCACTGTGTAACAGCGATTGGAGTGTCGTTGCCCAGAGGAGACAGACAGGGGCGAGCATAGATGCAGAAGATTCTGAGGAAGGGGAGCGTTCAACAATGGTAGGAGCTCCTTTGCCCAGAGGAGATAGATGGTGGCGCATGCAAAATGCAGCACCCAACGACGGCAAGTGGAGAGTTTGAGGAAGAGGGCAACTACTGGCTTCGCTTTTAGGTTTCCGAATTTATTTTTTCAAGGTTTGACTGATAGTAACCAAAATTTAGGAGACCAAAATATACTTAGCTAGTATCTTGGCACATGAACAGCAGATGCCCAAGGCATTATCGCTCGATGCATGAATGAAAGAGTTTCAATAGTTGGGCAGCATCGTTCGATCCCATGCATGGATGAATGAAACAGTTTCAATACCCTATTAACAGAGTGTGATTACAAAAGTTATAGTAAACTAATAACCAAACAAAGATAGAATCTAAACAATTATGTACACAGCTACCATGATACCTAATCCAAAAGTGTAAAGTCTAGATCTAATTAATTTTCTACAAATTTTTGAAACCACCAAAAAAATTTTAAGGCTGTGTTCGGAAGTGGAGTTTTGGTGAAATGTAATGTTTGGTGTGAGTAATAATATGTTTGGCAGTGTGATTTTGATGTTTTAAAATTTTTTATGCATCTGAATAGATGTAAAAATATACAATAATAATTAGATAATGTAATAGTATATAGAGATAATGATTAGTTTGTAACTATATATAAATGTGAGTATATGTATAAATATTGATTTGATTAGGAATAACTATAATAATGGAATAATAATTAGCTAGACAGAGATGTCAATTTTGAATTCAAATGTGAAAAAAAAATTAGTAATATGTTTGGTATTATATGTTTGATGGTATATTGAATGCTGAAATGGGTTCCAAACATAGCCTAAAGATTTTTTTTATGTAAAAATATGTTATATAGATAAAATATTATGCTTAACTAAAAGTTAACTTTTAAATAGTATTATTAACTTTACTTGTACGTTAAAAATATTAGTATTTGCATGTACTTAAAAAAATTGCATAAACATTTATTTTTGTTAGGCACGACATTTTCTTACGTTATATTATAAAATTCATATATAGTCAAAAATCTGTGTCGACTGTATGCCCCTAGTATTAATTTTAATGATCAAACTTGCATCAGAATAATCATTATTCGGTACAGTACTTAATGCTTTAAATTTATGGTCGTGATTCAAAAATTTTTTATTAAAAAAAGTCCTTTTCAAATTAGTTATTTCATCGACTATTTCATCTCTTATGTTGAACAAAAGTACATTGTAGAATCGTATACAGAAGATAATTACATTGTTGAATTGAAGAGCAGCAAAAACAATAATTGAAAAGAAAATCCCCAAACATTTTATAAAGAAGAAAGAAAATATTTCCAATCCGTCTGTCTACTCAATAATTTTTTTAGACAAAAGTAAAATGTTCTAAAACTCAAACCGCAAATGTCCAAAGCAAACCAATATTTCTTTTTTAAAAAATTCATTAAACCATCTTTCAAAAGATAGAAAATTAAGTCACTTATTAATTATACGCGAAACAAGAAATTATCTACCAATTTTGACATGTGAAACACAATAACACGCACAAGAAAAAAAAATATCTTTATTCTGATAAAACTGGAAAGTTTTAGTGAATAAATGCAAAAATAAACATAAAATAGTGATTAATTAATCATTTGTTCTATAAAATTTAATATGTATCGTTCTAATTAAACTTATGGAAAGAATGACGCTAATTTTATAATACTTACCTTATCTTAGACAAATTTGGAATACAATTCCACTACTTCCCTTATTTTCTTTCATTTTTATGATACATAAGGGAATACAGTCAATATATATGTATATATATATATATATATATATTATGTTAATAGATATATAATTTATTTGTAATATTTATCCAATCCAAAAAATACTATTCTGTTATAATTATTTTAAATATATTTTATTTTAAAAAATATATTAGTATCACTTTCCTATTTAAATAATCTTGCCTTAGCAAGTTATTAGAATCTGATGATCCTTTAAATTACAAATTACAATTATTTGTTAATTCTTTGTTTATTATCTATGTTGCATATATATTCGAGCTATTCATGTGCAAATAAATTATTTTATATGCTGCAAAAATAGTTTTGGAATATTTTCATTAATTTTTATGAGTATATTTTTGACATAAAAATCAGTTAAATAATCCTAATAGAACAATTAAATATAAATATATTGTGCAATACTAGCAAATTAAAATTTAGTCTTTACTGTGTTCGATTCATCTTTCAAAATCAATTCTTATTGTTAGTGCTACGTGTGTAAGGATTAAAGTATTGTCATTATTTTTAGTACAACCTTTAATATGATGTTGACATGACAGATCAATTTATTATAGAAATTCTAGATTTTTGATGACTTGCCCAAACGAATATTATAATCTGCCAAATTTATTAAGATGATTTTTGCCAGTTGTATTCCTTCTTACAGTTGGCCATATTTAGACTATTCATATCATATCTAATCTAGTCACTTAAGGAAGGATTTCTAAATGATTTTTAGATTGCTTCAGTTAAAACTATAGGTGATCCACTAAGAATCGACAAAGGAGGAAATTCTAAAAATGCTGTAATAGATGTCTCAACATGGAAAGTAACATATTTGAGTATCTTGAAGATTTTTAGTTGAATTTCAAGAGAGGTTGTTTTCAACCCTAAAGCTAATTGGATGAATGCCTTTTTGATGGGCAAGTGAGTGGAAAATACACGGATTGCTTTGAGAGATATCATGCTTTCTTAAGGGAACTTTTCAGACTGCTTATGGAACTTATGTTTGAGTAATCATGCTTCAAACAGTTCAAGGCATTCCTCATTGTCTACATCTTTAAGAAGAAAGACATCAAGGAGGCCAAATAAATTGCTAAGTTTCCATTCGTCCACCAAAAATACTCAAGTGATCAAATAAAGAAAACATCCTTAGGAGGGAAAGATTTGCTAATCAATACTAGTAGTTAGGGCCAAGAGAAAGTCTTGACAAAGCGGAGGTAATCAGACTTGTTGCCTAATAAGTCACAAAATTGTAGTGTATTTTCACTTCTTGATGGTCAATATTTATATACATTTGAAAGTAAAATGGGTGCATAACATTTTCATGCATGATAATAGGATAAATGTGATAAACGAGAGTGTTTAAGTATGATTTTGGTAATAATTTGATGAATTTGAATATTGTCTACACTTAACACATTGTTTTGTCTGGTTTGCAGGTGTTGCGGCTGCAAGGAAAGAGTTTGCAACTACAAAAGGTGATTTTGCACCCACACGGAAGGAGAGCAGCACATTCTAGATTTTTTCACATTCAGAACTTGTGGCCGCAGAAAGAGACATCACAACTATGAGAGCTTTGTTCGCGAGTGAGAGATGAAATGCAGACTATATCGAAATTTGTTGCAGGTGGAAGCTGCAGTCGTGGGAAGAGACATCACAACCACGGCAGCTTAGTTCGCAAGTGCGTATCAGACCACTGGACACATTAGCTAAAAGAGCAATTTCTATTGTGGTTGACATCGTGACAATGGAGAATGATATTTAGAAGTGGATTTATGTAAAGTTTGTGCTTGGGTTCCCAGGAAGAAGGAGTAGTGTGGCCACGAGGAACAATACAAGGCATCACTAGGTCATGATCTGCATGATTTTTCATGAGCTTTTTTGTCTGTTCACCATCTTTACTCAACCCTGGCCACCCATGCACCTATAAATTCATGTTCTATATGATTTTTAGAGAGTCTTAACCTAGTTTACATCATTAGAAAAACTTAGAAACTCAAGATTGGAGTCTTGAACAGGGAGGAATTCACATTACAGTTAAGGAGTTTTGTTCTTCGATGCAACATTAGAGTTTTAGACTAAGTTTTCACCAAATTTATCTATTATCTTTTAGTTGTTGGATGGCAAATACATTAGTTATGATTTTTATTGAATTTATTATGAGTTGCTAATTTGATTTCTAGTCATTGTGTTTATGTTATGTGAAACATGTGTGTAAGAGTTCTTGATTAATTGTCTTTTTCTAAGTTATTCGTGATTGTGAATTTAAATAGTAAATAGGGAAATTGTCTACTTCTCTAATTAATGCAGGGAATAATGAAAATAAAACCTATATGTTAGACTTACAATTTATGAACATTAATTCTATAGGAATAACGGGAGTGAAACTATAAAATTAACGTTGGTAAAACATTGTTAATTAGTGAACTAGTCACTTGATTCAGTAAAGCTTGGGAAAACCCACTAAAACCTCAAGTCAAAGCTCTAAAAAAGTTTAGAAGGATATTCTGGAGAAGTTAGGTTTAACACTTTAGAACCAGTGCAATCAAACTAATAATTAGCACTATTGGCATACATAAGAAACTAATACAACACAAGCGACTAGATCCTTCAATTATTGGTACTTCAAACTTGCATTTTAGTTTTCCAAGCGATCATTTTTCTTTCATTATTTTCATTCCCATTTTATTTTTGCAACTTAACTAATAGGATCCCATATTGATAGATACACACATTGCTTCTTGTGGATGCACTTGTACACACCCCGGTATTGGTTTTCTATAAATTTAAATTTGGTGTAGCGATGACACTTATCAAATTTTGGCACTGTTGTTGGTGAAAGAGATAAGTTCTATTAAACACTCTAGAGAACTGCTAGATTAGGCCAATTTTCATTTTCCTTTATTTTTCGTTATTTCTCTCTTATTTGGGTTCATCGGGTTTGGAATGTCAATTTTAAAAATTTTAATCACAAAACAACTCAAGAATGCAGATGAATAAGTAAAATCCTAACCAAGCCCACTTTCATCGCATAAAATGCATAAACATAATTTTAGGCTAGTTGTATGGATGATTAATTAGAAATAAATCTTATAGTTTTCTATTTATGATCCACAAACTACGATAATATTCCAACCTCTAGTTTGTCTACATGAACAATTTGTTGGCTATGACTCTTTAACAAAACTCTACGAATTTCTTTATAAAATTCTACAACTCTTGCGCCTAGAGTGTTTCCTAAGAGAAAACTAAGGGAGATTAGAAATTAATTTTTTCTCGCATACAAGTGGTAAATAGTGCCCAAGTGAACAATACTCACAAATGAACACTAACGGCAGCACTGTTCATGTAAATAGTATTTTTGGACTTCTTTCAGGTGATTTATTATCAAAACACAACCCTATTTATACTAAGATTCTTAGGGATTGTGGAATAGGCTCTATAAGCTTTCACATTGATCTTAATATTAATTCAAGCACATCTATATTTAATTATTAATCGAATTAATAATTAAAACACATTTGAATTATTCTCTTCAATTAATTCAACAATTTAGTTAATTCCATTAATTAAATTAAAGGCCTGTTACATTTCTAATTAACAAACTCCATTATTAACAAACATAGTAGGTAAAAATAATTATGTTGTGCCTTATCTTTTTAATTTAATTAATCCCATTAATTAAATTAAAGGCTCATCATATTTTAAATTAATGATATCATTTCTAACAAACATAATGAGTAATAAATCATTCCAATGTGGTCCAATCAAATTACAACCAAATTAAATCCATCATGAGACTTCTCAAGCCTCATACACAAGTCTTCTCAAGCCTTGTGATATCCACTTTGCAAATGCTTCAAGCTATCATCTAGTCTTACGTGTGTGACTCTTTACGCTTATCACTACCTTGTGGAGCTAGGGCAAAAACACTTCAACAAGTTGATCCTAAAGGGAGTTTGGGTTAGGTGAATGTTTTTGTACTAGTTTAGACAAGTTTTCCTAAAATTCATTAGATCATGTGTTAGTGGAAATTTCTAAACATGGCCCTACAGATATAGGAATGTTGTCTCCAAACAATATGAATAAATTCTTGGTCTCTTTTACTTTTCTGTTGCGTGCATGAGCTCATGGTAGCAATTATCCTAACATAACTTGCAAGATTAACCTACAAACCATTTAGCACTAAAAATTTACTAATCAATAAAAAATACTTTCAAAAAACTTCATATATCTTTTGGGAAAATAGTAAAAAAAATAAATTATATTAAAATGCTATGATAAGAAAAAATTAGACAATTTACCATGACAGTCAAATAATTAAGATCATTTCATCTTATGCCATAGAAGGAAATTTATTTTAAAATAAAAACCATTATTTAAATTTTATTTTAAATTAAATAAATCAATTTTTATTATTTAAAGCATTAAAAAATAATTTTGGCTCCCCAAATTGAAAGCATGGATCTATCCCTGCTCAGGCCACTAGTCAAGCAAGCTTTATATGATTGAACGAATCAAAGATGAAATAGAGGCACAATTGAAGGTGTGATAGCCAAATTTCCAATCAATTTTTTTGTAATAATAACTACTATAATATGGATAATGATGATAATAACTGGAATTAATGTGGCTTGCATGGTGCATGGAGATGGAGGGATTTTGGGCTAGTCAAACCATGTCACAATAGCAAATTGTGGGCTGATTGAGGTGACAATTATAGCAATGGGAGAAGATTTGTGCTCATCAAAGTATGTCATAAAAGCTTGAGGGCTCTGGTGCTAATTGTTGGAGGAAATTATGATTGATTGAAGGGGGATTTGGCAAGTCCAAGGCCAACCTAAATAATCCTAGAAATAATAAGAACCTAAGGACCCAAGAGAGTTGCAGAAAATTTGCATTCTCCCACTACAAATCGTCTTGGCCGGCTACAAAGAATAAGAGAAGAGAAGTGACATTTGTAACTCACCATTGAGGTAATTTCCAAAGTTAATTCATGTAGGCTTTAATTCAAATTATGCATGAACAATGGATTACAATTTTAGGGAATTTTATTATTATTATTATTATTAGCATTATTATTTTTTGCTATGAGTGCTCACTTCTGTATGAACATTTATGTGAAGAAGTGCCTAAACATTTTCATACATTGTGAGTAAGCTAAAATGAATATTTTGGTTACTCGATGCCAAAAATCACACCATTTTTCAAGTCTGTCAAGTCTGTCCATGTTGATCAACCCATTTTAGATTGATCCTTTGCAAGTGATACAAATCGTAATTCCTGAATGCCTAGATCGACTCTCCCACTCGGCAGGGATAGATCTTAGTCAATCTAAATGATGTGAACAGCCATGATCGATTGTGATGGGGTCAATCATATTTCCAGTGAGCTTGGATTGACTACACTGGGCCAACACAATCTATCGTCGTCAATCCATGCACTGCGATCGATGACAATCGAACGCAAAGTAGTTAGATTGTAACTCCAAAAGCCCCAAGGTCAATTATTTTACTCCCAAGATCGATTCAAATATCAATCCCAATACTGCCAGATTGATACACCATCACCGACAAGTGCACCTAAAGTACTAATGTAAACCATTATTCATATGACTTGAGCACAGAAAACTCAATTACCACATGTAAATTCTTAGGATTACATGAAAATTGTCACAATCCATATAAAAAAGGACCTCCCTCACATTCCAAAAATTTAGGTTGCACTTAGAAAAAGGATAAGATCTGAAATTCATTAAATTGAGGATTAAAGAAGAATTATTTTTATTTGACAGGAATCTAAGTAGTGAACAATTGAAATACGAAAGCTAACGCTAAATAAGCGGGTTGCCTTACAAATGTTTATAACTACCTCATTAAAATGCATTTTATTAAGCTAGAAATATTTATATGGTGACATGTAATAATATTCTCCATTATTTACAAAATTCAATTGTTTTTCGAAAGATGTTTTACTAATAACATATGGTTTTGTAGCATATTTTTTCCCCATTGTGCTTAAAATGTGCATGCATTTGAGAATAAAATGGCTACATTATGTGGGCATGCAAGAAAAAATGTTAATTTTCATGAATGGAAGTGTTTATGTGTGGTTTTGGTAGTAATTAAGCGAAATGGGACATTATCTATACTTAAACATTATTTTTTCCTGAAATACAAGTTTCATAGCCATGGAAAATGGTGTTGTGACCTTATAGAGGCAATTTACTAGTGCAACATGAACCACAACATACACTTGATAGTGTCGTGCTTGGAGCTCACAACCATGAGATAGATGGTCACGACCATGAGGGAGTTCAGCACGAGTGAGAATTACAGTGCAAGATGTACTGATCTTTATCGTGGTTGAAGCTCCGACCACGAGGGAAGTTGTCACAACTGCAAAGTAGGAGCCACAGTCATGGAGCAAAGAATAATGAGACCTATATTCTATCGTTGTTAAGCTCGCGATAGTGAAGATACATGGTGCAATTGCAGAGTGAGTTAATGCAGCCATGGTATTTAGGAAGTAAAATTATTTAAAACCTGTGGTTGGGTTTGTGGGTACGGAAGGGGACATTGCAGCCCTAAAAGCTGAGCTCACGACCATAAGATGTAGCTCAAAACTACTTAAGACGTAATTTTAAGGGCCATGTGGTCATTTCTTCTCTCGTACAGCAATCCTAGCATCCACACAACTATAAATATGCCTTCTACATGGTTTTTGGGAGAGTTTTAACCTAGTTTTATCTTTCAAAACACTTAGAAAACATAAGAACCAAAGATTGAAGTGCTAGAGAATGAGGAATTTACACCACCTTTGGAGAGCATTCAATTGTCCACGCAACGTAGAATTCTTTGAATAAGTTTTTTCATGCTTTTTCTATTATTTTTATGTTATTTGGGATGATAAACAATCTAGTTATGGTTTTTATTTAATTTATGATGAGTTGCTAAATTATTTTCTAGCCACTTGTGTTTATGATTGTTGAAAGATGTATGTGCAACATAGTGATTTATTGTCTTTGTTTGCATTATTGACAATCGAAGTTTTGAATAGTAATTATAGAATTTGATCAACCATGTACTTAATTTGTGGTTTTGAAAGGAATAATAGGAGTGAAGTCTGCACACTAAACAACCAATTGTAAACATTATTCTTGTAGAAGTAATGGGAGTAAAACCATAGTTTAGTGTAGGTAAAATATTGTTAATCACATAACTAAATGACTTGACTCGATTTGGTTTGGGAAGATACACCCTAATCTTGAGTCAAATCTATAAGAGTATTCGGAAGAATATCCTGTAGACTTTAAGATTAGTAATTTGTAACCAATGCAATTACATTAGTAATTGTCATAATTTGGTATACGTTAGAAACCAACACAACACAAAAGGCTCTTTGATTATTACTACTGCATCACTCCAACGTTGAGATTTTGTTTTCTAGGTGCTTCTTGTTAGTTTATTACCTTTAACCTTATTACTTTCTGATGGCTTAACTTGGCTTAAGTAATAGAATTGTAATTACATTGATAGATACACACATTCCTCCTTGTGGATATGAATACTATACTCACTATAGTACTGGTTCCACATAAATTTAATTTTGGTTTGGTAACAACTCACATCAAATTTTGGCACCTTTGTCAGAGAGAGTGACGAGTACTATCAAACGCTCTAGGGGATTGCTAGATTATGCTATTTTTTTATTTTGTTTTCCATTATTTTCCTATACTTTTTTCTCATTAATTTTCTATTTTAGTTTTTTGGTTAAAAATTACTGCTTTGTGTGTTAAATTCTGGTTTCTAGAGAATTCTTGTATGCATAAGAGTTGAAGTGTGGATTTCAAATTTTGATCCAAAAAATGAATGGACATTACACATATGTACTCTATTTAGGTGTGAGCAAGAAGAAGCAAAGATGGCAGATAACCCACCACCACAGCCACAAGAATAGCAACCTCCTCTACCAAATCAGAAAATCATCAAGGACTATGTGCAACTAGTGATGAATCCACATATGATGAGCATAGTCTGACCACCAATAAATGCAAATAATTTTGAGCTGATATCTACATTAATCAATATGGTGCAACTTAACTAGTTTGGTGGACCCCCATATGATGACATAAACATAAATCTTACCAACTTTTCAGAATTATGTGATACAGTTAAGTTTAATGGTGTTTTTAATAACGTAATTAAATTAAGACTATTTCTTTTTTTCTCTTAGAGATAGGGCTAGGCAATGGCTACAATCTCTACCTCCTAGAAGCATTGTAACTTAGAACATGGTCAACAAATTTCTAGCGAAATACTTTCCTCTAGCCAAGATCGCATAATTGAGGCTCAAGATAATCTCTACCTCCTAGAAGCTGTCACACCTTAGAAAATGCCCACAAAATGGTTACTTACTCTGGCTATAGGTACAAATATTTTATAATAGGATTAATGGTTAATTGAGAATTGTTCTTGATGCAACTATAGGTGGAGCCTTGATGAATAAATTACCTAAAGATACCTGAGCTTTGATAGAGAAAATGACCTCCGAATGCTTATGAATGGCCATCTGAGAAGTCCACAACCTGAAGGGTTGGGGGCTTACATGATGAAGATACGTGACAGCTTTCATAGCAAAAGTGGAGCTCTTGTCAAAGAAAATAGATAATATTGTGGTAAGCAATACTCCCCCTTCATTTTCTATGGTTCAAACATGTGATATGTGTGTAGGTCCTCTTCATTCACATGAATGCCGAGGAGAAGGGGCGAGTTCTAGTCCAAGCGAGCAGGTGAATTTTGTAGATAATGTAGAAGCACAAGGTAATAATCCATACTCAAACACTTACAACCCTAGCTAGCAAAATCACCCAAAATTTGTTTGGAGAAATAAACAAAATTCACTGAGGTTCCAAGCATCTTAACAATAAGAGAAGAAACAGTCACTAGAAGACATTATTAACAATCTTGTGAAATCAACTTGTAAGATGATAGGTAATCTAACTAAGACTATACAAGAGTACATGAATTGCACTAATACTCTCTTTAGAATCAGAAATTGTCCATTCGAAATCTAACGGCGCAAGTTGGATAGCTTGCGAAGGAGATGATAAATAGACCCATAAATATACTCCCAAGCACTAGTGAAAATAATCTTGTAGAACATGTTAAAAGTGTGTATGTAGTGGAAGATAAAAAGGAAGAGGAGGTGTAGCCCAGTGTCAAGGAAAAAAAGAAGAAGTAATTCAGTGCACTAATGCCATACAAGCTAAGGATCCCCAATCCTCAGTAGCTTTGTTTGGAAAAAGTGAAAGTGCAGATATTTAACTTTTTGGTTGACTTTGAAAAGCTCGATGTAACTACTCCTTTGATTATAAAGATTAAGAAGAATCCCAGTGTTGCTAAGTGTTCACAAGAGATCTTCTAGAAAAAGAAAATTAGAGGACGTAGAAGATAACTTAGAGGACGAATAAATTCTACCACCAAGGCTTAAGGACCCAAGGTGTTTTTCCATAACTTGTAGAGTTGGAAATATTTCATTTGATAATATATCATGTGATCTAGGTACAACATCAATGTCATGTCCTTCTCAACTTTACAAGCACTTGGAATGGATTGGAGAAGCTTACGTGTATGCTTGTGAAGCTCGTGGATAAGTCTATCAAAAGGCTATTAGGAGTTGTAAAAAATGTGCTAGTTAAGGTATATGATTTCATATTACCTAGGGATTTTGTTATAGGTGAGAAAAAAATGTTGTTTATTCTGAGCCAACTCTTCTTAGCTACTACTAAAACCTTAATAAATATGGAGAAGGGTATTCTAACTTTGCAAGTAGGCCCTAACCAAGTAACTTTGTTAAGGTACTCTGTATCTCCTAATAATTCAACCCTAGGGGTAAAAGAAAATGTAACCATGTTACAAGTTTCTAATGATTGTGCTAATGCTTTGAGTGGTGTGTTTAGTATAAAGGAGAGCATAAGATAGATGCAAACCAAGGGCGAAAAATCAATTAAGGGGCTAAAGTCAAAGAAACATCCTAGGTAATGGCTAGAGATGAAAAGCATGTGCATAAGATAGTAAGAAAAAAGTGAAGGAATAGAGGAAGGAAGAGGGAAATAGCTGTAGCTCATGAGGGATTGTGGATTCTCAAAACTTTAATCTATCCATCAGAGCCATGAGTACTTTTTCGGGTTGCAGAAAATAAATACAAGACTTCTTAAGAGGCAACATAAGCACTTTTAATTACTTTCCATCATCTAGTTTCCTTTGCGTATTTTTGTGTGCTTTTGTGTTAGTGTGGAATTATCATGTTGTGACCAATTTTGGTGTACAATTAAAGAGGTAGAAAGATAAAAAGTGGTAGTGAGCAAAGAGAAGGGCATTTTGCCACCCCATTAGGTTGCATCCTTCCTTGTTACCTTACTTTATCATTGTGATAAATGGAAGTTTTTAATTGTGGTTTTAGTGGTAATTGAGCGAAATGGGGCATTATCTACACTTAAATATTGTTTTTGTCTAAAATATAGGATTTGTAGCCACGAAACATGGTGTTGTGATCGCAGAAAGGCAGCTTGCAATTGTAGCATACACTAGAAAGTGTTAAGCTTGGAGCTCTTGGCTATGAGATAGATGGTGGTGACCATGAGAGATTTTGCCACAAGTACGAATCAAAAGTGTAGGACATATTGGTCTATATTACTGTTGAAATTGTGACTGCGAGGGAAGATGTCACAAGTGTGAGAGTAAGAGCCACAACTGCGAAATGAAGAATAGCAGGACCAGTATTTTGTCACGATTGAGCTCGTGACAGCAAAAATACATTGTGTGACTACAGAGTGAGTTGGTGCGGCCGCAGTATTTAGGAAGCAAAATTATGTAAAACCCACAGCAGGGTTCACAAGCGCAGAAGGAGATGTCGCAGTAGTAGAAGCTAAGCACGCAACTGCAAGATGCAGCACAGAAGCTGCTTAAGACATGATTTTAATGGTTGTTTTGTCTTTCTCCTCTTGTACACCAATCCCAACACCTATGCAACTATAAATATGCCTTCTACATGGGTTTTAGGAGAGTTTTAACCGAGTTTTATCTTTCAAAACACTTAGAAAATATAAAAACCAAAGATTAAAGTGTTAGAGAAGGAGGAATCCACAACATTTTTGTAGAGCATTCAATTTCCACACAACACGAAAGTCTTAGAATAAGTTTTTCATACTTTTTCTATTATTTTTCCATTATTAGGATGATGAACAATCTATTTATAGTTTTTATTGAATTTAGGATGAATCACTACATTATTTTTCTAATGTCTTGTGTTTGTGATTGGCAAAAAAAGTACACACAACATTGTGATTGATTGTCCTAGCTTACATTATTACAATTAAAGTTTTGAATAGTAATTATAGGGCTTAATTAACCCTATTGTTATTTAACGGTTGTGTAGAGAATAATGGGAGTGAAACCTGCGCCCTAAATAACCAATTGTAAACATTAATCTTGTCGAAATAACATGAGTAAAACCATAGAATTAGTATGGGTAAAATATTATTAATTACAGAACTAAATTACTTAACTTGATTTTTCTTGGGAAAACCCATCATATTCTTAAGTCAAAATTATAGGAGAGTTCAAAAGAATATTCTATAAATTTTAGGATTAAAAATCTGTAAGCAAGCAATTCAATTGATAATTGACATAATTTGGCATATGTTGGAAATTAACATAACACAAAGGACTAGGCTCTTGGGTTATATGTACTAAATTACTCCAACTTTATGATTTTATTTTCTCAGAGCTCATCTTTATCCTCAGTACCTTTTGACAAGTTAACTAATAAAATCCTAATTATATTGAGAGACACACAACCCTCCTCATAAATTCAACATCTGTACTCTCCAAACTAGTGGTTCCTCATAAATTTAGGTTTGGTGTTGTGACAACTTGCATCATTTACATTCTTAGATTTGAAATTTCCAAATTCCTCATGCTATAAACTCTGGATGTGAGTAAGCATATACGTTCATTTTACAATGTATTTCCTATTGCAAGTTTTGCATATGACATGATTACAAGAACCGCTTGTACCCTAATAATGAACACCAATGTAAAGGAACGAGTTCCAACCTTTAAGCGAGTATAAAAGTTACAAGTGACCCTCTCAATCGGGGTTATTAATTAAGCCAAGTGATTTTTTTAATTAGGGTTATAGGTTAAGTCAAGAGACCTTATCAATTAAGGTTATAGATTGAGTTATATGAATCTGTCAAGTAGGGTTATAAGATTGAGCACATGATCCTTCTTAGCTAGGGTTATAGAAGAAAGGAGCTACCTAGTCATGATTTTACTTCAAATATTAAGAAGAATGTTTAAGCATATTAATCTTATGCTCCACTACAATTTTTTAATTGTATTTTGGAATAATTATCGTTACACTAGTTTAGTTACTCTAATTAGTTGGCCTTAGTATCATTTGAAATAATTATCTCAAGGATATTACCATATTGCACTCGAATTGGGAATGTGACAAAGAGTGGTATCAAAGCCTTAGCTTGATCCTAGATATATAAGAATTTAAACTTAAATCTTGGCCATAAGGACTTCAACTACTAGGGCATAAATCATAAGGTCTAAAATTATGATTTCACAAGCTCATAAAATATTAATCTAATTGGACACTAACTTAAATTGACCTTTTGGCATAGGTAATGGAGGGAATGAACGTGTGAGAAGAGTGCACATGCACAGGTTGTTACACCTCTCCTAAGGATGATATGGACCACCCTTTTACTACCTAGGTCGGTCGGGGAGATTAAAGCGGCGATTGAGAGAGAAGTTAGCCAACCTGAAGAAAGCACATGGCGATCTCAAGAATTGGACATGATGATGGAATATGAATATAGGATAGCTGCCTTAGAAGAGATGCCACACGCATTAACGTAGCAAGTGAACACTCTCCTCACTGAAAATGACAAGCTACATGAGATGATCCACCTGCCGATGTTGAAGGAAGACCCAGAGAGAGATCTAGAGAAAGAACTAGAGAAAGAGGTCCACACATCAGACATAGAGTAGATGTTCATGAATAGTGTGACAGTTAGTGAAAATAAGAATAATGTCTTGCTGATGACACTAGGATGTCAAACAAAATTGCCGTATTTGTGATGTTTAATAGTGTTATGATTAATTAAGTGTTGATTCATTGTAATAGTTGCTTATATTGACTGCTTCCATATATGTTATGTAACTACCCAATAATCAATAAATATTTATTGCTAAACGTGAAGAAACCTTTAATATGTAGGGAAGTGGTTAGATGACCAAGGCATACCATACAAAACCCACAATATGCTACACCCCCCTAAATAATGAAAATAAATACCCATTTGACTACCATCTATCTCCACCCTATTTACAATTTTTATCATAGCCTCCTCGTGGATAGACTGAGCTAAGAAAAAAGGATATGATTGTGATAGTCATCATGGTTGCCTCAGTAGTCAAGACCTTACACCAGTGGACTAAGGCCTATTACAAAGCTATTAGGAGAGCCCATGTGCCCTAATTTGACAAGTCACATAACCTTAAGGGGGGTGTAGAAATAGCTAAAAGAAATGGAGGACAATTTCAAATTGATAGAGGTCATTGCCAAAGTACAACTAAGGGTAGTGGTGCCCTTTCTTGTGGGCAAAGCGGCACTTTGGTAGAAAAGAGTTTCCCTTGTGCTACTAGAAAAGTTACCATAACTTAGCATAGATTCCAAGAGATGTTCTTCAACCACCTTTTTCCCAATGCCATCAGATTGTAAAAGATGCTAGAGTTTGACAACTTGACATTAGGCCCTAAACATAATAGTGGTGAAGTATTTAGCTAAGTTTCATGCTTTGGGAAAGTACTCACAGATGGTGATGGCCAACCTCACGTTAAAAATGCACAAGTTTACAAGGGGTTTGAAGACCTGCCTGTAGATCGCCCTAGCTCTGTACGAAACTAGGACCTTTGATAAACTATTGGGAGCCGCCATCTGGACAAAGGCATATATTAACTGGAAAGAAGTTGAGAATACTTTGAATAGCCCATCTAGGTTTAAGATCGGGAGGTAAAAAAGAATACTATACTGTGCCACTGGCTAATAAAATGTCCAATTGATCTGGCAACAGCAAGTCCCCATGTCAACCTATAGGGTGTGACCTATGCCATTATAGGCTTAGGGAAGTATTCCGCATGTTGACTAGTATCTATTTTAGATGTGACCAATAGGAACATAAGGCCTCAGAGTGCCTAAAAAATGCCACGAGGCCTACTACATATAACAACAACAACAATAGGATCAACAAAGTAAACAAAAAGTAGAAGGGGAGTGCTAAGGTGTTCACCATGACCTAAGAAGAGGTAGACAATGCCGTGGATGTACTACTTAGTCCATAGCAATCCCTTTTCCAGAATTGCCTAGATCTTCCTTGTTGCACTAATTTAATCAAAGACTTTGCTACTAGATCTCGCATTAGCAACTCCTGTATTTGATCTTTCACAAGGGTGGTTACTTTACTCAATGAGAGCATAGCAACCATCCTCAACTTTGCCAAATCTACCTTCCAACTAAGGGCATCTGTGGCTTTATTGTTGGAAGCCACTCAAAAGTCTAACGTAAAGTTAAACTCTACTAGTAGCTTTCACCATCGAGCTTGCTTTTGTGTAATCTTCGGTTGGGTCGCGAAGTGCCCTACTACACTATTATCCGTCTTAACCATGAATGGGACCCCCAACAAGTAATGTCGTGATAGCCTAAGGCAGTGGACTATGACTAGTAACTCTTTCTTGTATGCTGGGTAGTTCTTTCCGCCTCCTTCAATTTTCTACTCTTAAAAGCAATAAGATACCCATCATGGGTTAACATTCACTCAATTGTAAAATCTAAGGCATTAGTCTCCACCTCAAATGGCTTTTATAAGTTAGGGAGAGCTAATATAGGGCTCGTGGTTATGGCCATTTTTAATCTTTTGAAGGTGACCTGCCGATCTATCGACCACTTCCATTCCTCTGTTTTCTTTGTAAAATCCATGAGTGGTCTAGCTATTTCAAAGTATCCCCTCATAAATTTCTGATAATAATTGATCAATTCAAAGAATGACTATATCTTATGAATATCCTTAGAAGGCTGCCACTCTTCGATAGCCTATACCTTCGTTGGGTCTATTCAAAATTTCCCACACTCAATAATATGACCTAAAAAGTGGATGGTCTCCTATGTGAATCAGCATTTTAAAGGCTTTTCATACAACTCATGCTCTTGAAGAAGAGTGAGAACCTTCCTTAAGTGCTCCAAATGTTCTTCTAGGCTCTCACTAAACATCACAATATTATCTAAGTACACTACCACAAATTCATCGATAAACCCATGGAGTACTTGATCCATCAAGGTGCAGACGGTCGTTAATGCATTTGTTAAGTCAAACGGCATAACTAAGAATTCATAAGCATCATATCTAGTCACCATAGTAGTCTTCGCCTCATCACCTTTTTTGATTCGAACCTACCAATATCCTGACCTCAAATCAATTTTAGAGAAGTATTTTGTCTGACTGAGTCTGTCAAAACAATCAACAATCAGCTGTATCGGATATTTATTCTTCATAGTGATCTTGTTCAAAGTCCGATAGTCACAATATATCCTCAAAGATCCATCAAACTTCTTTTGGAACAAGATAGGTGCTCCATATGGTGACTTTATGGGTTGAATGATACCGCTTTCTAACATTTTGCTCAGTTGCTTCTTGAGCTCCACAAACTTAGGTTGCGTCATGCAATAAAGTACAACAGGTGACTTGGTACCCAGTAGAAGTTCAATCTTGTTATTTACAGATCTCTTAGGTGGTAATTTATAAGGAAGTTCATCAGGCAACACATCATTAAATTCACTAAACCAAAATATAGCCTACACACAAGCTCCATAATCAATTTCAATTTTCTCTACAAAACCAATATAATCGTTGGAGTTTCAACCGAACTCACCTCAACCAGATGTGTTGGAAAGTTTACTCTTCTCTTCTTCCTGTTGCAGATGTTCCAGGAGCAATCCCAACAAAAACACTCAGTTTTTGCCTCGTCCTTCACTTTCTCTATTTCCCTTCTTTTTCTCAACTGTGACCCACCAGAAAATAGTAGTGAAAGGAGGAGTTGTGTGTGTTGGTTCTTCTTTCTTTTGTTTCCTCTCTTCCTCTTTTTCACTCACTCTCTCTCTCCCTTTCTATTGGTGTGGTTTGAACCGAAAACCTACCTGAAAAATAGGTTTGTTGAAAGTTTGGTGTGTGCTGTCTTCTCTGTGTTTCAAGAGTTCTCCATCAGCCACCCTTCTTCTCTTCTTCCTAGTCTTTCTTCTCTTCTCCCAAAAGTGGCGGCTAGAATACTTCCTTTCCCTCAGTAGCAACAGTAGAGAAATCGAGGTAAGAATGGAGAGGCTTTCTCTTGTTAGCGGTGGCCGAATGAGAGGTTGAAATTCTGCTGGTCGATCCATCACCCTTCACACCTTTCATCTCCTTAACTTCTCCCCTTGACACCATTTAAGTGCCATAAATTCTTCTAGGCCAAGCATCCCATCGGTTCTGAGGAATGGACAGCCGTTCTCCTACTTTGAACGCTGGGGCTAAATCTATGCCCCTTCTTAGGGGCTGTTTGGCTTCTTCTTCGTTTTTTTTTTTTTTTCATTTTTTCTTTTTTGGTACGAAAATAGGAACATCAGACTAAAAGCCTTGTCGAGTTTGAGTTTGTATAATATAATAACTTAAGAGTAATTTTTAATCTATATGTAGATTTAAGTACAAGTACTGCTCATCTAATAGTTAAGGCCAACGAATGATTTGAAATATCACAATCACTCCAGATTGAATAAATGATATTCCACACCTTTGAGGACCACCCATGAACTATATTTTCGTCGTGTGTATCTGCCGATAATGCACTCACTGATCACTCCTTGACCTTACAATTTAATGAATGTGAGGATTGCCATTGTTGGTGTAACCTAAAATTCAATGGATAAACTTAAATTTTGGGATAAAAAATTATTAAAAATTAATTTGTGGGCTATTAAATTTATTAAGAAATGAGGCGCAAGAGAAGATTTGGTGCAGGTGTATAGATGCCCCACAAATGTCACATCATAAAATACTTGATATGTCTTCTCCTGAACCAATCAAACTAAGGGACCTTCTAAAGTTGAAAACTGAGCCGAGCAGACAAGCCATTTTTTATAATTATTTTAGGCCAAATAATTTGTAATTTAATGCAGTTTTACACGAGCGCACACACAATTTGTTTATTTTGGCGCATGGCACTAATTACAATTTTTTCGGCCTAAAAGTTTTAATCATCTCTGCACAAATTTGTAGTTTTATTGCAAAAAAATATACCAATTTATTATAACGATTTCATGAAAGTAGATAATTGGTTGTCGTTTCATTGTAAAATAATCTTCTAATTTATTAAAATAATTTCATCCTATTAGTTAATTTATTAAAACATTATTTATATAAAATAAAATATATTTGAAGTATCATTGCAAAAGCTGATAGCTTAATTTTATAAAACATTGAGTTTCGATAATGAAATGAAAACTTATATCTTGGTTGATTTGTTTCATCAAAATCAAACAACAAAAAAATAATACGACCTAAGGTTAAAAGCAATTTTTTTAAGATTTATATTTTGAAAATAATGGAATAAAAATTATATCTTCTTTTTAGTTAATTCCTAGATATCAAACAAAAAATCATATAATATTTACTTTTAATAAAATATTTAATTTTGAAATAAAAAGCTATGTCTTATTCTAGAATTAAGAGGATTAGTTTATTAAATCAAGTGAAATACTATCTTAATATAGATTAATTTGTAGAAATTAAGTGCAATCTTGAAAGAATACACAATATTTGACATTGTTGGAGCTTTTTAATTAAATTGAAAATTGACTCACACACGTAATAAAATTGCTGGCACATATTCAACCAGGCTTCTCTGCCTACCGACATGCCCAATACCAGTTTGGGCTCTCGTGGGCTAATTCGGCCCGCAAGTCCAGACTGGACAGGCCAGCCACCGGGCCATAGGTTGTGCGTTGTTTTGGTCCGACCAAAACTGTTTTAACAATAAGTATCACTGAAATTTGGTCCAAAGAACCAGATTAACAAAATTTAAAAACTCTAAATTTTATATAATTATTAAGATTATCAAAATTGAAAACCTCAAGAATTATGACTAACTAGCATTTTGGCACAACTATTGGATTTGTTGTAAAATATAATTTAAAAATAAACTACGGGACTCAAAATATATTTTTATGTTATTGATAAAATTTAATTATATTGATAGAATTTTTTCCAAAACAAATAAAAATTATATATAGGCCTATACTATTAAAATATAAATTTTTTAAAAAATACTTTCTTATGAAGGAGATTGACTTCACTATATCCTTTATTAAATGGTCAAAGATACTTACTATATATAACATACATTTTTCTTTAGAGGATTTGTTTTTATCAATAAAATTTTCATCTTATATATTGAATAACAGGGGAAAGTTGTTATAATTAAATTTATTAAAGAAAATATGTTGAAAAGAATTATTAAACTATCAAAAAAAAGGAGAATAGTATCGGTAGATAGGTTAATGCAACTTCAACAACCGTCTTTGATTTTCGCTGTATGTTGTCTCCTTCATTTAGTCATGGCAAGTTCATGCAAGTGCTTCCACCGTAGGATGTAAAATTATTAAAGCGAACGATTTCTTACATGGGCTTCCACCCTACCCCACAGTAAATCCCGGAAATTTTGGGTATGTTTGAATATATTTTTGGTATTATTTTTAACTCATTAACATTGACAATTTTAAATATATTATTTAAATAATTTAACTCTACTTATTTTTTCTCTTATATTATACTCTCCTTTTTTTAAATAGTTGTACCAACTGCTCTATTTTGAAAAATTGCATCCAAGCTCTATTACCTGATTTGTCCTTGCCACAATTTTCGCCGTCGCTTTCTCTGCCT
Organism: Avicennia marina; assembly: GCA_019155195.1. Lineage (NCBI taxonomy): Eukaryota > Viridiplantae > Streptophyta > Magnoliopsida > Lamiales > Acanthaceae > Avicennia > Avicennia marina. The sequence continues at coordinate 5,746,097 of CM032766.1, read as the reverse complement.
GCTGTCGTGTGTATGTATGTTACAAAGAAATAAAATAAAATAAAGAAAATAAAAAATATAAAAAAATAAAAGCAGTACAAAAGAAAAAGAAAATTTTCATTTCTTCGTTTTACAGTGAAAATCCTTCGGCAGCGAGCCGTAGATTCCGTCGTTGTTTTTGATTCTAGAAGAAAGCAAAAATCGCCCCCTTACTTTTTAAAGTCTTCCTCAGATCGACTCGAAAACAAGCTCAAGGACTTTCTGTTCAATCATTCAGTGAACAACAGAAGCTAGTCAATTCCCTTTTTATCATTTGATTTCTCAAGGTATATATTTGTCTAATCAGATCTCTTACTTTGTTGTTTATCAACCCCATTTTTATACAGATATATGTTAATATGTTATTTATTTTCGTTATAGTTACTCATATGTTGAGGTATAAGTAGCTAACTGCTGAGAAATTTTTTCTTTTGGTTGTCATTCTTGTATGTATCGTTTTCGAAAGGTCGAAGCTTTCTTCCGTGATTTGGCGGAAGTACAGAGTTATTGCCGGCTTTACTGCCATTTGAATGTTTCTGGTGACTCTTTACTAGTTTTTCATGATACCAAGTCGTTGGTTTGTTTTTTCTTTACTTGAAAGCTTATCCAGAAACCCAATTGAAATATTGAAGAGAGAGAGAGAGAGAGAGAGAGAGAGAGAGAGAGGGAGGGAGATTTTAGTATTTAAAGAAAAGAAAAACAGTCCATTCACAAACGATTTGTGACCTGGTCAGAGTAGCATTGTTGTTTACAGTTGTAATGTGTAATGTTTGGACACCTTGTGTGAATATGTGTATAATCAATGAGTATTTGTATTTGAAAGTTTCTTACACGTCTTGGGTACGCCGCTTCTTTTTTTTTTTATATAATATGGCAGCTGACCTCTGTTTTTTATGTATTGAGAAACTAAGTTTAGAAGAATGAGGCGATATATATATCTTTCTTTCCCTTTTCCTTTGCAGACTGTATATGCTATCTGTTAACACGTTCATTTCTCCTGAAGAAGTCTCTGAGACAACTTTCGATCTGGGTTTCATCTTGGTTTTTGGGCGGTTTCTGCTCTTGGAAGGCTGAGATCTTTAGGGGACGCATGGTGGGTGATATTCTCGATTTCATCTCGGTTAATCTTGCGCGTGTGTGTTTGTTTTCCAGATTATGGGTAACATTCTTAGCTGGATTTTAGCTTGTTTGGCCTTTAAACTTTTTAAATAATAGTTTTAATGGCAAAAGATTTGAATTTAGCATGAAAAGGGGCTTCCTCTTGCTTTCTTTCTTTCTTTCTTTCAGAAAAAGAGAGCGTCACTGACTTTGTAGAAAGAGAAAGTGTTCTGATACATCCCAGAGATGTATGAAATTGCACTGTTTTGAGTTTCTCGATGCTCTAATCGACTTAAACAAGAATATTTGAAGAAAAGTTTTTTATATTAGTTGTTTAATGCAGCAATGTGATTGGAGTGTTTTCCAGAATGAAAAAGTACGGCTAGAAAAAATAGGATTTTACATTCAAATTTAAATTTTTCTTGAAAAATGTATCTTGCTTCTGTTCTTTGATTAGCTAACTGATTTGCTGTTCTGAATTTTTTTTGCTCTTTGACGAGTTTCAGATTCCAGTGCAGAGGGTATAGTTTTCTCTTTGCTGTTGCATAAATTGGTAGAATGGCTGGAAGATCCTTCAAAAATTCTGATCCACCACCTGGGAGGGGTTCCATTCCACCAACTGTGACATTTACAAGAAGAACATCATCAGGCCGATATGTCAATTTGTCAAGGGAAAGTCTTGATAGTGACATGAGTGGTGTTGAATTCTCAGAATATACAGTGCATATACCGCCAACACCTGATAATCAACCAATGGATACTTCTATGTCAATGAGGATGGATCCTCCAATTTCACAGAGGGTTGAGGAACAGTATGTATCCAGTTCATTGTTTACTGGTGGATATAACAGTGTTACCCGTGCTCATTTGATGGACAAGGTGATTGAATCCGAGACTAACCATCCCCAGATGGCAGGTTCAAAAGGCTCATCTTGTTCTATACAGGGTTGTGATGGAAAAGTTATGAGTGATGAGAGGGGCGAAGATATTCTCCCATGTGAATGTGATTTCAAGATATGCAGGGATTGTTTCATTGATTCTGTGAAAACTGGTGATGGTATTTGTCCTGGTTGTAAAGAGCCTTACAAGAATACAGATTTGCCTGCAAACTCGGCGGAGTCTGGTCAACCATTGCCTTTGCCATCTAATGTTGGGATGTCAAAGATGGAAAGGAGGTTGTCATTGATGAAATCAGCCAACAGGTCTGCAATAGTACGGAGCCAGTCTGGTCTGATGAGGAGCCATACAGGAGTGGATTTTGATCATAACCGTTGGTTGTTTGAGACCAAGGGAACGTATGGTTATGGCAATGCCATATGGCCAAAAGATGGAGGAGGATTCACGGAAGATAAAAATGATGAATCAGGTGAGCCTCCAGAACTTCTCAACAAGCCTTGGAGGCCACTCACTCGTAAATTGAAGATACCAGCTGCTGTACTGAGCCCTTACAGGTAGATTAATTTTGCTTAAATCTCATGCATGCTGTGTCTCTCTTAGACATGCATGCTTCTTGATGTGAGTTCTATTGTGCTTCATAATCCAAATGTACATTATTTCAATATGTGGGCTGATCTCTTGCCAATTCAGTTGTGTGAGTCTTGTGTGCTCCCTCTGGAGAAGTACGCGACATTCTCTGTTCTAGATATATGATATTAATATTGTGCTTTACATGTCTTGATACTGGCCGAACTGATAATCTCTGGTTTTCTTCAATTGAAAATTGTGATATTGACCAGCTCTTTTATGCAACCTTAACTCTCAATGCATCAAGAAACTGCATCAAAATTTCTTCATTTAATTCTTAGCTATGATTTTTCTCTAAACATGCTGCATCATTATCATGGTCAGACAATAGAATCAATCCATTGTATAAATGGCTGACAAGAAACTTTTGCCATTCTAAATCCTGCAGGCTCTTGATTTTTGTCCGTATGGCCATTCTTGGACTATTTTTGGCATGGAGGATCAGCCACCCCAATCAAGATGCTAGATGGCTGTGGTTGATGTCTGTCATCTGTGAGGTATGGTTTGCCTTCTCTTGGTTGCTCGATCAGCTTCCAAAGCTCTACCCTGTCAATCGTGCTACTGATCTTAATGTGTTGAAAGATAAGTTTGAAACACCCACTCCTACCAATCCAACTGGAAAATCTGATCTTCCGGGAGTTGATATATTTGTTTCTACTGCTGATCCAGAAAAAGAACCTCCACTTGTTACTGCAAACACTATTCTGTCTATTCTTGCTTCTGATTACCCAGTTGAAAAGCTTTCCTGCTATGTTTCTGATGATGGAGGTGCCCTCCTAACATTTGAGGCCATGGCAGAAGCTGCAAGTTTTGCTAACTTGTGGGTACCATTCTGTCGAAAACATGATGTTGAACCAAGAAATCCTGAATCTTACTTCTGCCTGAAAAAAGACCCATTTAAGAATAAGGTGCGGCCAGATTTTGTGAAGGACCGTAGAAGGGTTAAGCGTGAGTATGATGAATTCAAGGTTCGGATCAATGGCCTTCCTGATTCAATTCGTCGTCGATCTGATGCATATAATGCTCGAGAAGAAATCAAGGCCATGAAGCTTCGGAGACAGACAGCTGAGGATGAACCATTAGAACCCTTGAAAGTCTCTAAAGCGACTTGGATGGCTGATGGGACTCACTGGCCAGGCACTTGGACTGTTTCTGCACCTGAACACTCAAGGGGTGACCATGCCGGAATCATACAGGTACCTGTTATTGGTATAATAAATATGACATTATCAACTTAATCATTTGGTCTTGATTCCTTGTTGCTTCCTGGTGGCACTGTCTTCATTTCTGCACAAATTAGGTGTATGCTATTTCAAGTGGACTTTCTTGGAACTTCTTCCTTTCTGTGCTCCTGTAATTTGTTTATTTTTCTTTTCTTTTTGTTATAACATTTTGTTCAACTTATTGGCACATAGGAAGCATTGCAGTGCTTCATTTTTGGGAATTGGTCATGAGCCTGATGTCTTCTTTCCATTCAACCAGTTTCAATTGTTACAGTTCCAGTAGAAATATAATGATCCAAAATCAGCTGCAGTTTTGTTGCAGTCGCTATGCTTGTTCTGGATCAAGTATATTCGTACAATTCCTAAAAAGTTTAGAGTTCTTGGAATGCTCTCAATTCACTTTTTACATGAAACAGGGCTCTCATGTCACTTCTTTTGATTTTTGATGTTTGCTTTCTGAGAAATCCTCTGTGATCTAGTACTTCTTCGTGTTGATAGCTCATTTAATGAGATCTTTTTGATTATGAATTGTAGGCAATGTTGAAACCTCCAAGCGATGAACCTCTACATGGCACAGTTGACAATGGTCCACTTGATTTTACTGAAGTTGACATTCGACTGCCCTTGCTTGTCTATGTTTCTCGTGAAAAACGACCAGGATATGATCACAATAAGAAGGCAGGGGCAATGAATGCATTAGTTCGAGCTTCTGCTATCATGTCCAATGGCCCCTTCATTCTGAATCTTGACTGTGATCATTACATCTACAACTCACTGGCAATAAGAGAAGGCATGTGTTTCATGATGGACCGTAGCGGAGACCGTATTTGTTATGTTCAGTTTCCTCAAAGGTTTGAGGGTATAGATCCCTCTGATCGCTATGCAAATCACAATACTGTTTTCTTTGATGTGAACATGCGTGCTCAGGATGGATTGCAGGGTCCAGTATACGTTGGTACCGGATGCCTTTTTCGCAGGACTGCACTGTATGGCTTTGACCCACCACGATCAAAAGATCACTCCGGTTGGTGCAGCTGCTGTTTTGCCCATCGTAAGAAGAGTGCATCTGTTAAATCTGCACCAGAGGAGCATAGAGCACTTAGAATGGGAGATTCCGATGATGATGAAATGAATCCATCTCTCTTCTCAAAAAGGTTTGGTAACTCGAGTTTCCTGATTGACTCCATCCCTGTGGCTGAATTCCAAGGCAGACCACTTGCAGATCACCCTGCTGTAAAGAATGGACGACTGCCTGGTGCTCTGACAATTCCTAGAGAACTGCTTGATGCATCAACTGTTGCCGAGGCAATCAGTGTCATCTCATGTTGGTATGAAGACAAAACCGAGTGGGGCAATCGGGTTGGATGGATTTATGGGTCAGTGACTGAAGACGTGGTGACAGGGTATAGAATGCATAATCGGGGTTGGAAATCTGTGTATTGCGTGACGAAGAGGGATGCTTTCCGTGGCACAGCTCCCATCAACTTAACAGACAGGCTTCACCAAGTCCTTCGATGGGCTACTGGTTCGGTTGAGATTTTCTTCTCACGTAATAATGCTTTGCTAGCTAGTCCGAAGATGAAGTTTCTGCAAAGAGTGGCCTACCTTAATGTCGGCATCTACCCTTTTACTTCCTTGTTTCTAATTGTGTACTGCTTCCTCCCCGCATTGTCCCTCTTCTCGGGTCAATTCATCGTCCAGACTCTAAACGTCACCTTCCTCACATACCTCCTAGTCATCACTTTGACACTTTGCATGTTGGCCGTGCTGGAGATTAAGTGGTCGGGCATTAACTTGGAGGAGTGGTGGCGTAACGAGCAGTTCTGGTTGATAGGAGGCACAAGTGCTCACCTGGCTGCTGTGCTTCAAGGGCTGCTGAAGGTGATTGCCGGGATTGAGATCTCGTTTACGTTGACATCAAAATCTGCCAGTGATGACGATGACGATGAGTTTGCCGATCTATACGTCTTAAAGTGGACCTCCTTGATGATCCCACCTATTACCATCATGATGACCAACTTGATTGCAATTGCTGTTGGTGTCAGCCGGACGATATACAGTACCATTCCACAGTGGAGCCGTTTGCTTGGAGGAGTATTCTTTAGCTTTTGGGTGTTGGCTCATCTCTATCCTTTTGCCAAAGGACTGATGGGACGACGAGGGAGGACGCCCACTATTATATTTGTCTGGTCTGGCCTCATTGCGATCACCATTTCCCTTCTTTGGGTTGCCATCTCTCCGCCCGCAGGCAATACGCAGATCGGAGGGTCCTTCCAGTTTCCTTGATTTCTTCTCTTCCGGAAGTCTCCTATTAGAATGACTACTATGTTCCTGAATTTTATTTAATTTTTTTTTTCTTTTTTCGACGTTCTTGATGAACTCAGGAATATGTAGTTTCTTTGTTTATTCGTTTTGGAAACTTAGTCTGCGTCGTCTGTTTTGTTGAAATTGTAGCTGGACTTAAAGAATGCTGTGTCACTGCCTTCAATATGATCAATCGTATTGCACGATTCTCATGCATTAAGATGTCCTTTTTCTGGATTGGTTGAGCAAACTACCGAAGAACAGATCGACTCAGTCGTACAACAAATGTATTGCTGAACCTGTCGATATGCTAAATTTGGCTAAATAACTCAGATAATTATATGACACAAGCAATGCTTTTATCGGTCTACTACTGTAATTGATATCTCATCATTCTATATTACATTGCCCAAAGCTAAAAGTAAAGCCTTGAAATGTTTACTCACACCATACCAAATATACCATATCAATCTCAACGTCCGGAAGCAGCCGCCTGACTCCGCCGCTTGGATTTCCTCCCAACCCGTCGGCGGCGGCCCCCACTAGTCAGCATTTTCCTTTCTGAAGGCACGACGACGCATTCGGGAGGAGGCACCGGGTACCTTATTCTGTCGTAGCAATAGGAGTAATACACGTACCTCTCCCGGAACCTTCTCATGGACTTGAGACCCTCAGGGCCGATGGTGGAGTAGCCTTCGGCGAGCAACCCAGCAATCGTGTCCGTACAGTTGCTCGACGGGATTTGGTCCGTGGGATCGACGACGCAGCCTTCCAGCACCAGGTCTGTGAACTCAGCAACGAAGGGCTGGTATCTGTAGTCGACTTTCCTCTTGCCGCCGTTGGTGGCCCATGAGGAAGCATCCCAGATGGTGGCGTAGACGGACATCGGCTTCGACGGATAGTCACCTCGCATGGCTGCGCTGCGGACGACTTCCCTTATCGGGACGTCGTCCACGTAAAATCTACAACCCACACAATCAAAGCACGTCAACAAGCGAATCGTGATCTTGGGTTGACTATTTTTTAGTTTTATCTATTTATTTTAAGATTAGTAGTAATCCCTCCTTTAGCAATGCAACCAAGTAAAGCAGATGGGTAAAAGCTTACATGACGTTTTTGGGTGTCCAGAGAATGCTGTAGCGATGAGAATCCTGGCTGGGGTCGAACCACATGGTATACCTCTCCTCCCTCCCACGAGAAACGCTTCCGTTGCCATATAAGTTGGTCTGGAACCTCCACGCCTTCCCAGGGACATTTCCCAAAAACTCTATGTCTAACTCGTCATGGTTCTTCTCAAATGTGTCCACATTCGATGTCTGCAAAAATGAATCTAGTTGGCATTTGATTAAGTTTTTTGTCTGATTTTATTTCCTTCTAATTTCTTTAACATTTTCCTTCTTACCCTAAATTCCTACAACCAAACACATAGTTAATGTACAAAACCAAAGATATTGTTATGTACAAGTAGGTAAAAACAGAATCGATAAATTGTAGGAACAATTGCTTTTACTTACATAGAATGCGACGACAATCCCAGCAGTATATCCAGATGGCATCTTAATGCCGGCGCTGAAGAAACCATAACTGTAATAATCAGATGATATAATGCCAGAGCCTGATCGACAAACCATATGCATCAATCATTCAGCGACCGGAAGGATAATGATAATAATAAATAATAATAATTCTCAGCACCAGCATTTATATATCAAATAAGGCCATCATTCATGCATGTATACAATTTATATTCTGTTGTGTCTGTGCCTGTGTGTGTACGTGTATTTAAGGAAGGTGGTGGATGATCGTTCAAGCGCATCATTACCCGATAAACGGTTGAGGAGGAGGCGGACAGTCTTGTCGTCCGGCGATCGTCGAACGTTGAATTTGCTAAAGAGAGGAGTGTAGGATTCATCGAATGTGAGAGCGGTGACGTTGAATGCGGTGGCTATGGTGGTGGTGGTGGTGGTGGTGGAGATGAATAGGGACAAGAGGAGGGAGAGGAGGGATAGGCCTCTTTGTAGAGAAAAATGCATAATGCAGTATTCAAGTTTGGTTTCTCTTTTCTCTAAAATTTGTATTTAATTTAAAAATAGAACGAGCAAAGAGTAGAGAAAAAAAAAAAAACTACTGACTTAATTACTATCTTAAAATAAGTAGCTGTCACACGATGAATTACATGATTTTAGTATTGCATGGTGTAATAACAAGCCAACTCAAAAATGGCATTCTTTTCAGTTTTAAAATATTTGAACTCTAACGAAATGGGAGAGTGTAAGGTTTTGGCAAGTTTCAATTGTCTTACTATTAATATTTCAGGATTCACGGGATTTGCTCTTTCTTAGACTCTCCCTGCTTCTCCATTCTTATTTCTTACCAAATTTCAAATTTTTTAATTTATTATTTCTTGCCTTCTATATTTGATTAAATTTGACTTATCGATCAAAGAAATTTTAGAACACTAAATTCTTATCGCTATAAATTTTTAGACCGTGCTTTAAAGATAATTAAATGATTGTGCATGCTGACTGTGCCAAAATGTAGCACAGAAATTAAATGACAGGATTTTATTTTTAGTTACAATTTTAAAATCAAATACAAACTGAAAGAGGGTTATGATTCTATTATTAATTACAAGTAACAATAACATGCCCAATGTGTGTACATTTTTAAAATTATAATATTTTATTTATTATTTTAAAAATAAAATTAATTTAAATTAAACAACATGATAAAATAATACAGAAAAAAAAAGACAAAAAGAATGAATTGAAAGAGATGAAAAGTGCAAGAAAAAAAATATAAAATTATATTAAAAGAGAACGAAGAAAGACAGAAAAACAAAAAATATGTAGGTAAGGACTTTATAGAATTTGAAATTGTATAACTAAAACCATGTTTTCAATCTTAATATAACAAAAAAATATGTAAATTTTAAAAAGAGTAGCAAATTTAAATTAGTAAGTGAACAAAATAAATGAAAATTAAGATAAGAGATAATAAAATTTGTGTTACGAAACTTTTTTATTTGTTTAATATTTAGTATGAATAAATATTAAATAATAAAATATTTAAAAAAAATAAAAATAATCAAAAAAGGGAGAAAGTTTGATAGAAACATAAATTAAAAAAACAATTAAGAAGGAAAGGAAGAAATAAAATGATACCGACAAATGAAAAATGAAAATAAGGATAGCTGTTTAATTTTTCTTTGTATAACAAAAGAACTTTGTCTTCGAGGTAATACAGTACTAGAGTCCTGGCACAGTCATGCTAGAGCAAGTAAAGAAATTTATTTCATGGATAAAAATATATGAAAAAATATATTTTAAATTAATTATTGAAATTCAATTATATTAATTTATTATCAATTTAAACCAAACTTTAACAATATCTTTGACAATTAATAAGAAATTATAATAACAAAAATATTAATATCCGAAATGAAAAATGTATGAAAAGACATATAAGAAAAAAGAAAAGAGAAAAGAAAAAAGCAAAATGGATGATAAAAACAATTTAGAAAAATTAAAATATATTAAAAGATAGTGAAAAGGGATAATTGAAGTTAGTTTGGTAATTCTATTTTGAAAACAAAAATAGTCACTATCCATGTCCTAACATTCATAACGTAAAAATGTTATAAATTAAACAATAAAAGAAAGAAATAAATTTGCCACAATCCAAGTTAGTGGCTAAATGGCCACGGATTTGCGATGGAATTTGAAACCAAAAAGAAAAAATATATATATAAATATTAATGAATTTATGACAATAGTTGTGACAAAACAAAATTGAGGCAAAATCCGTGACATATTTGCCATAAAATTTACCTATGGTAGACTTGCTACAGAATTTACTACAAAAAAAATTATAAATATATAAAAAAGCACAACACTATGGCCAATCCCATGGACAATTAGCCATGGGTAGCAGTTCTGGCGAGTTTGCAATGGCATTTGCCACATAGATAACATATACATTGAAAAATGAAAAACTGTAGCAAACACAATAATGAATTGGCCACGGGAATTGTGTGTGGCAAATTCGCCATTGAACTTGCCACAAGTAGAGTATTAACACATATGAAAACCTGCTATGTCATGGCAAAGTTCACGAAAAATTAACTAGTTATAATTTTTGGCAAATATTACTTTTGCATTGCCACCGCATCTTTCGATTTTGTGGAAAATGTCATGGAAAAATATTAGTGGCAAGTCTAAGCAAATGTCATGACAATGTTCTGTGGCGACATTAGGAATTCATAGTATTACTTAGCCATAGATTTGCCATGGTGTTGCTAGATTTTGTAGTAAATGCTATGACACATCGTCTGTGGCAATGTCCGTGGCAAATTTGAATAACTCATGCCGTTACGTTGCCATAGATTTTGCCATAGTGATGTTAGTTTTTGTGGCCAATGTTGTGGCAAAATAACAAATAGTGGTCATGACAAAAAAACGAATGCTTGCCCTGGCAAACGTCGTTAAAAAAAAAAACGATCAAATTTATATGCCTATAAATACATGTCTTCACCGCTACATTGTTTATACCAAAATAACAAGTTATTAATCTAAAGCCTTCTTAAAATTTTTTTATATATTTTTACTGAATTATATAGGCGATCATCAACTTTGTTAAAGGTGCTAAAATTGCAGTTAAGATTTTTTAGCCAAAATTCTGCTTTTCATTGAGGTAATGATTCAAATCCTATAATTTTGTTTTAATTATAATATATTCACATATTTTAGAGTTGTAATCTAATTCCATGGATATGGAGAAATATTTATAGTATTTTATGTCAAAAATAATTTATCTTTTGAGTCATATATATATATATGTATGTATGTATGTTGACTTTTGGAGATATTGTTAAAATATAAAATATTAAATATAAATTAAAAATTAGATATAGTTATTAATGTTGTACTTTTGTTGGTTTAGATGATTAATTAGAATTATTTTTATAAGCTCTTGAAAACACAAATCAAATGCCCCAATTGAATCAACGAGAATTAGAATTAGGTAAGTAACTTCTTTATTCTATTATATTATGAAAATGGTTTTTCTAACAAGTAAATGTATTTTCCAACAATTATTTGTGTAACGTGTTTTTTATATATTGTAATATGTTAGCTCCTTGTATTGATATATTGTAAAAAATATTATATGTATATGGTGAATAATACGATTAAATGGTTTTTTTATTAGTGTATGTCCGTTCCTTTTAATAATATATGGTGAATAATACGATTAAATGGTTTTTTTATTAGTGTATGTCAGTTCCTTTTAATAATATATGGTGAATAATATTGTTTGTCACTAGTTTTATTGTCTAGTGATTTATATCAATTCATAAATAATTATTGATCCATATGTATTTTCTTTTAGCAATAATGTCGAGGCGATTAAGAGCATGGATGTATAACAAGAATCTACTTGGACGTCAAGGACTTTCACCAGAGTTTATTGATGTGGTTAATCAATTTGTAAATTGGGCAATTAGACAAAAGCAATCTACTGATGGAGAAAAAATTAGATGACCTTGTTATAAGTGTAAAAATCATAGATTTCTTACGATGGAAGAAGTGAAGGCTTACTTATATTTAAAGGGATTTACTAATAATTATTACAATTGGATATTTCATGAGAAGCAAGAGTATTGTGATCGACCTTTAGCAAGTGCAAGTCATGATTGAGTAGGGAGTGGTCAAAGGTTTGGCAATTCACATAACCAATTGAATTGGGAACAAAGGATAATACTTGATCCTGTTGGTTCAAGTCTTAGTGGCGAATGGACTATTGAAAGAGGTGAGTTAAAGGACAATAGGAAATGCTGATTAGTCAACACATTGTAGTGTTTAAGGATTACTTTATGACCATGTAAGTCTTAAGTTTTACACAAGGAAAGAGTGAAGATCACACTAGTTGTTTAAGAGAAAAATCAATCGCTCTAGATGATGTTACTACATAGTTAGACAAATTTCCTGATGTTTTGCATGCTGTTGACCAGTCATTATATAGTGGAAACAACAAGCACTCTCAATTATTTGTAGTTGCTCATTTGGTTAATATCAAGTCTGAATACAACTTGCCTCACAAGTGCTATGTTGATATATCCTAATTAATTGGAGAACTAATTCCTAGAGATCATCAAATGCCATTGAGTTATTATGCCATGAAAAAACTTATACAAGATTTAGGTTTGCCAGTAGTAAAAATTGATTGTTGAAAGAACAAGTGCATGTTATATTGGAAGGATGATCAGTATCTTGAGCATTGCCAATTTTGTGGGGAAACAAAGTACATGCAAACAAGAGGTAAGAATCCACACTGAAAAAAAAAATTCCACATTCTCGATTGTGATATCTACCATTAACTCCAAGGCTCCAAAAACTATATACAGCAACTACTACAGCAAAGTACATGAATTGACATACCACACAAGAAGTTGAGGAGGATTCCATGTGCCACCCTTCAGACAGTGAAGCACGGAAACAATTTGATAAATCATATCAAGAATTTTCTAGTGAACCTCACAATGTGCATCTAAGTTTATGTGTAGATAGTTTTTTCCCACATGAATCATATGGAATGTCATATTCTTGTTAGCCAATTATAGTGACTCCTTATAACCTTCCTCCTAGAATGTGAATGAAGAGCCAGTACATGTTTCTTTCCTTAATTATTCTTGGGCCTGTAAATCCTAAAAGTCGAATTGACATGTATATACAACCATTAATTGGGGAGTTAATTTAGTTGTGAGATGTTGGTGTGTGAACATAAGATGCATCAACTGAAACTTGTTTCCAAATGAGGGCATCTCTTACGTGGACAGTTAATAATCTTTTGCTTATAGAATGTTATCTAGTCAAAGCACTATAGGTCTAATGGCTTGTCCAATTTAAATAGAGGATACTCAAACTTTTTACCTAGAACATTATATGAAAATTAGTCAGTTTGATTGTTATAAGTGATTTTTACCACCAAATCATCTATATAGAAGGAACATAAAATCATTTAAGAGAAGATGAGTAGAGAAGCAAATTGCACCTTAGAGAGAGATAGGGGTTGAGACTTGGCAACATGTATGTCACTTCCAGACAATGTTTGAGAACCCTCATGCTCATTCCCATGGTTATGGTACTGAATATTAGTGGACTAAAAAAAATATTTTTTGGGAGTTACCTTATCGGAAGACTCACTTCATTCAACATAACCTTGATGTTATGCACATTGAGAATAACAAATTTGACAATATTTTAAATACTATTATGAACGTTAAGGGAAAGACTAACTACAATTTAAATGCTCAAAAAGATGTAGCCATTGCGTGTGATTGACTTGAGATTGTTGTACCGCAAGATAATAAAGGGTCTATTCCAAAGGCCATATACACATTGGATAATGATCAAAAGAAAGTTATATGTCAATGGGCGAAGGCTGAGATTTCCAGATGGTTATGCTTCCAATCTTGGAAGATGTGTGGACATGACTGAATTAAAGTTGAATGGCTTGAAGAGTTATGACTACCACATCTTTATAGAAAGGTTACTCCCAATAGCATTCAATGAGATGTTACCAGATTTTGGATTGTATGCATTGATAGAAATTAGTCTATTATTCCAACAATTATGCTCCCCAATACTTAACGAGAAACAAATAAGGGAATTAGAGGAAAAGGTCACGATTATTATATGCAACTTGAAAATATTTCCACCTTCTTTCTTTGATTTAATGGAATATCCTCTTGTTCACTTGCTGTGTGAAGCGAGAGTAGGTGGTCCCATTTAATATTGATAAATGTGTCCATTTGAAAGGTAATTAATATTATAAACATTAGTGTTGAATTACATACATGCCATATTTTGCAATACATTGCAACATTTTTATACATATAATTTTTGTTAATTTGAAATCTAGGTTTTTGCATGATCTTAAAAAAAGATGAAAAATAAAGCAGCTATTGAAGCTTCAATTTGTGAAGCATATGTGCTTGAAGAAATATCTACATTTACAATATACTACTTTGAGTTTCATGTTAATACAAAGAGAATAAGACCCATTAGAAATGATGAAGGACTAAATTTTGAATTATATCAATTTTTCTGAATCTTCAATCATCCAGGTCAATCAGATGAAAAAGCATCACCTAAATACCTCAATCAAGAAGAACAATATGCAGCAGAAACCTATATCTTATTGAATTGTCCACAAGTAGAGCCATATTATAAGTAAGATTTTATACATATTTTTGTTTAAAATATTTTTTAATTTTGTTGTTATTACCTTTATAGTTACATAACAAGTGTATGTACGCTTTCACATACAGTCTAATATAAATCTTATTAATTTTCATATTGCACAGTATCTTCTTGAATGTAGGCAGTGCAGGGTGATTCACCCTTCAGAACTTTGTTAAAGAAGTATATCAACTCCTTTCATTGAAAGTTATCCTGCATGCTACATTAGTTTCCTTTCAACTTTACATGTCTGCGCATTTCTAGATCTCTTTCTTAGACACTATAACAGTAGTTAATATGTTATATTTGTTACAAGATTTTTATAGATATGAGATCGCTCTTTAGTTCGAGTCAATGTAGGGGTCAAGGAGTTACACCTCATCAGCATGTTAGGACTCCAATGCACCCTACTATCCAAATTACTACGCCTCCATCCACCATTTTACCTACTCAAGTGTTATACAATCCTCTACAATCACACATTCAGTTATTGCACCTCAATCTACCACCATACCTCCCTCCAATGTCACACGCTCTCACATATATACATCTTTGATCACTAGCCCTCCATCCACCACCATACCTCCCTCCACTGTCACACATTCTCACATATTTATATCTTTAGTCACGACCACTCCATTCACGACCATACCTCCTTCTACTATCCCTCCATCCACTACCATGCCTCCTTGCACTATCCCTCCATCCATTGTCACCACCTTTGGCACTCAATCAAACAAGGAGTCATTTTCTGCAGATGGCCGATCTACACTACCTATGAGGCAATCATCATCAATTGACAACTCATATTCATAGTCAGGACATGAAGAACCTTCATTGCACATAACCCTTAAACCTAATGACTTACAGTAAATTTTACATTTTTATTTACTTAATATTTTTAAAGTATAGTATTTTATTTCTATATAGTAATTTTTCTTAATTTAATTTATAATATTTTTGCATGAATTTTGCTTACAGATATTCCAGAGAATTTAAAAATGCCGTGAAAAAATGCAATAAAAAAGGAATTTAATAGGCCATGGATTTGTATGGGCGAAGTTCCAGAAGAGTACAAGGAGGCATGGTTTAATCTTGTTAAGGTACTTAAGTTATTTTTATCTTATTTATTATGCATTGTAAATAATAATTATCATTATATTCTCATTATTTTTATTATTATGATAATATTTGTTATTATTTCTTCAGAGCCATTTCACTTGGGATGCTATCGATGAAAACTATTTTTTCAAATATTTCAAGTCCATAGGGCTAGGTTGGATGTGAAATGCTTTTTGTAAGATGTACAAAAATAGAACCAAATGTGGTTGGATTGCTGAGGAGTTGTGGGAACAAATGTTGGAACGTTGGGATTCGTTGGATTACCAAAAAATTAGTGAAAGAAATAAGAGAAATTGTTTCTCGAATTCCTCTTTAACTACAACATTCTATAGAGGTGGTTCGACTTCTATGTCAGAGAAAAAAAAACAAATGGTAAATTGACTATAATAAATATATTGCATATCTTATTGGTATGTATATTTATTTTATTCTTTGTTTTAAAATTTTAGAAAATGGAGATGGGGAGAGAGCCCACTATATTGGAGATGCTTAAATGTGGTTGGGTGACAAGGATAAGCAATGGAGTGGGTCTTGAGACAGTATTGAGGTGTGTAAACATTAAAAAATGGATCTTGAGAGACCTTCGTATTTTGAGTGCTACTTGATATTACTATTTTAACTGGATTTGGGCATTCTTCCTTTTCTCAAAGGTACTTCCTTTTCTGGCTATTTAGTTGTCATGTTTATGTGTGAAAGCATTTGCTAAATGCTGCTTGTTAATGGCTTTGCTTTTGAAAAATCAAAAGAGAAGGAAAAAAAAGAGAGAAAAACTGTCACGTTGCTGCCATCTATAAGTTTGCTTATGCTTTCTTGCGAATATAGTGGTTGAATATTATTTTTGTTCTCTTTTGCATACTAATAATTGTCTTTGGTTTTTTTTTTTTTGTTTTTTTGTTAACAAGCAATTATCAGAGAACTTGTATATATAAACTCATGTTCTTCGTTTTTGTTATCATGTACACTCCTACTCCCTCCATTTTTTAAAATTATTCTATAATTTCAATTTTACCATGTTGGTGTGTTTATTTGCTGTGTAAGAGAAATGAGAGTGTTTTTATAATGGTTGATTGTTTTTTGCATTTTGCTATACTTTGTGTCTTGTACACATAGGTTTCCATCAGAAAATCTATGTGCTTAAGAAATAATTACTTATCACTCATGGTGTTTAGGTTGTAATTGGAGATTATCTTACCATAGAAATTTATCTCATCAACAATAAGGAGGATTGTAAACTTGAGAATCAAAGGGGCTAATTCGATTATATTTGAATGAATGAAAGAGGCGTTGTCATTGATATTGAGGGCTGTAAGGATACAACTAAGGAAAAAGGGAGTCTTAGTGTTTCAGAGGATAAGGTTGGAACGGTTGTTTCGTTGACAGTTAGTGTAAACTATTGAGGACTGTAAGGATACAACTAAGGAAATAGGGAGTCCTAGTGTTTCAGAGGATAAGGTTGGAAAGGTTGTTTCTTTGATAGTGAGTGTAAACGAATTAGTCAAGGGTGAAAATTTAGTAATTTTATCCAGTAGTGTGAAAAATGTCAGTTGGGCTTCTAATAAATTGATTCTAATAAATTTAGTGATGTGAAGCTTAAAGGATTGAAAAAACCAGAGGAAAATAGATGGAAACTTGTACTCACTCTTTCCCAAACCTCTCTTCCTGAGTCTCTTGTGAGCATATATGACCGCATCTAATGTTGTTAATTTTGAATGATGTTCAATCTATATGTACTCAATGAAGAGGCATGCATATGTACCCATAGAAAAGACAAATGGCACATATGGGCATGATTTTATGAAGATAATTACCTAGAATTATAGTTTCTGGTACTTGTTTCATCTATTAATGAAACATCAATAACTTCTTCTAAATCTTTAAGTCATTCCTTTTGATCTGCATTATGTCCTAACTTTTATTGTGCCAGCATTGATGTTTACTAAGAAATCAATCAAGTGTTTATGTAATCATCAGAACATCTCCTCTAGATTGGAAGTATGTATCTATATTTGGTTTGTCTACATGTATTCATTTTAGTAATATTAGTTTAACATGCAGGGTTGCAAATGAAACTTGAATCATATGTCAAATTGGAACATTCATATAATACTTATAACTAATTATTGCGAAATAATGCACTTTGGCATTGAAGACTATTCAAGTCTTCGACCTCTTACAAAAATTCAAAACTTTTAAGGTTGGAGACAACATTTTTCTAAATAGTCAATTGCCCTGTGTATGCTATCTTTTGTTGCAAGAATGATTATTTTGACAAACAGCATAGATAGTTTAATATTACAAAGCTGTGTTAAGGTAATTAAACTATCAGTATATATGGAACCATTGAGACTTTTTATGATATGATTTGATGAGTGAAAGATATGCCATCTATGGCTATAGCTTATGAGACTTTCTAGACAAGTTGGCACTCTTAGAAACCGTTTTTTGGGTGAAATACTGTTAAACTACTAAGAGGATAAGCAGACGTGTGCAGTGTTAGTGGATGGCGTACTTTTACATGTTAATCCTTTGCATATATTATTTTACAAGTGTAAAAAGGGTTATTTTGGTAATTAGATTGTTGAACAAAAATAGAGTTTTTATGAAGGGTACAAGCATTCTTAAACAGTAGAAATATATACATACACTCAATCTTTATATTATTTGATCGTGATATTATGATGTTTTGCATATTTCTTCATTATTAATTAGTTAAGTCATTATTTATATTCCTCATAATTAGAAACATAGCATTTTAAATTAGTTATACAGTTAATAGATTACATATTGTTATAAAATATTTTAAAATTTTTAATTTTATTATACTTGTATCAAGTGTGCAACAACTACTAGTTAGATATTATTATTGATATATTTTAATGAATTTTTCAAGTAAATCTACAATCAACAATAGATTTTTCAAATGACCCTACACCTATTTCTGTGAAATAACGATATATCGATCTAGTTAGTGGTGTTAAGAAGGGAAGATTACTTGGGATGGACTCTAAAGGGAAAATGATTCTAATGACTTACAAAGCAGCTAGTTCTAGTTAAGTGACATCACAAGATGGTATATCTCAAGTACAATTTTATGATTTGGAAGCTAAAAATAGGGTACTAGAAGCAAAAAATAAGGAACTTGAAGATACAAATAAAGAGTTGAAAGTTAAAATAGTTAAAACTCAAGTAGAATTAGATGCTAGAATAGCTACACAACAATTGGATATAGAAGCAACAAAATGCTAGCTCCAGGAGTTTATGCAACTTATGAGAAGGAGTATTGGTAGTACTACTTCTAGTGTATTTGTGCCTCCATCTAATTTAAAAAAAAAATTAGATTTGAGATATTGAGAAACTTTAGATTTGAAACATTGACCATGTTTTTTTTTATGTAAATATTTGTATGGTTTAATGCTAGTTTTAAGTTTTAATTAATTTTTTGTTCATTTAATTATATAATTTAATTAGAATTTTACAAAAATAATGATTAAAAATCATTAAATTGAAAAAATATAAAAATGCTTTAAAATTCATGATAAAAGTTGTGGCAAATTATTTGTAGTAAAGGACATAGAAAAAAAGGTTGTGGTAAAATTCATGGCTGCATGCTCGCGGCAAAATTTGTCACAAAGTATCTGTGGTAAAGTCATGGCAAATGTTGTGATAAAGAGACAACAGCATTTGTCCATGGCAAACATTGTGGCAAAGAAATTGTGGCGATGGTTATGGCGAAAGTTACTATGGCAAATATTCCATGGCAAATGGCATGGCAAATTCTCATGGTAAATTCTATAGCAAAAATGTAGATAGCCAAATTAAATTGTTCATGGAAAGCACCGTAGCAAGTAAAATGTCGTGGAAAACATAGTGGCAAACTAGTTGTGGGTAGTATCGTGGCAAACGTTTGTAGTTGAATCCATGACAAAAATTAGCTACACAATTTTTGGCCACGGACTTTTTGTTCGTTGCAAAATCCATGGCAAATGTACTTGCCACAGTTTTTTCTAAATTTTGTGATAGCTAATGTCGTGCCTAATTTTAATTTTTTTTTGTAGTGAAAAGAATGGATTAAAGAAACAAAGTTATTATTGTAAATAGACTTATGCAATCGAAGTGCATCAAATCCATGATATACAGTAGCAGACTAGTGTCTTTGTACACTTGTTAGATGTTCAAGTAAAGAAAATTATTTCATGGATAAAATTATATAAATAAAAGTATATATTAATTTTTATAATTTAATTATATTAATTTACTATAAATATACATCAAACTATCTGATATATATTATGATAAGAACATTCTTTACAATTTTAAAAACAACTAAAATTAAAAATATTTGAAAAATTATATGGGAACGGAGAAAAAAAGAAGCAAAATTAATGATAGGAGAAAATATGGAAAAAAATAAAAATTTTTAAAAAATTCTGAAAAATTAAAAATGTTAAAAAAAATAGGATTGAATGGGTTGAATCCTCTAGAAATGTTATAAGAATAGGATTCAACAATTGAGATTTATGGGTTGAATCTTCCAAATTTAATTCTCAATCCCCTAATAATAATTTGTTCAAAGAAAAATATAAAAGTCAAAAAAAATTATCCTTGGATGTGTCTAGGATTGATCTAAAACAATTCAAAAAGGTTAGGATCAATAAAATAGTACCTTGGGCTAAGAGAGATTGACATTAGGTTACTATGGATTGATCACCTTACATGCGATCATTAATTCAAAGAGTCTATCCAGGACCGATTACAAAAGCCTAACCAAGGTACAATCGACAATGTCTGTGAAAGATTGATCTCACATAAGCTCGATAATAATTACAGAAGCCCAATCCACCCCAATTGATGGCAAGGTTATCCTCATCGATCCAACCCTAGACAATCGATATTTAACTAGGGCTTAAAAGGCCCACGATCGATCGCACTTACTCATAATCGATTGCGATAGTGTTGTAGATTTAAAATTCACCCCTTGATCAATCAAAAACACTCCAACACCACCAACTCCACCTCCCCCAAAACACCTTTTTGCACTAATTAAATCCCAAATTTTGGTGGAATCGTGGTTTCTAGATTCTCATCTTCAATTTCACTAATTAATACTTTTATCCTTTTTGGTCTTTGAAATGTAGAAACAAGATATTGAAAGCTCTATCCATAAATTTTGGTGACTAGTCTTTTTTTATATAATTTGTTTCTAATTTTATTAACCTCCAAGCTTACAATATAATCTAAATGTGAATGTTTGATATGTGGAATGCCTTATTCTAGTTAGGAACACCATATTTGATTTGTGAATCGAGAATGACAACATTTGTGATGTGAAATTGCTTGGTAAATTCATTACTTCAATTAGATAGATGACTAGTGTGGAAGAATTGTTGATCACTTGTTGAATTATTTTTGGGAGAATGTGTGGATTATGGTGGTGATTATATTCTAATTGATGTGGGAAGAATGTTCTCGTGAATATGTGCATTTTAGGCATGAAAGTGTGGGAGAGGGGTGAGCGCTTTCGAATATGTTGAGCATTTATATGAGAGGGATTGATGTTTTCTTAGTGTTGTTGTGTTGTTTGTGAATTCCCTCATCCCATGATGCCTTCATTTAGTTTGGTATTTGAGTTGATTCTTTCTATCCAGGTAATAGCAAATGGTTGGGGTTAAAGAAGGACTAGATAGGATGTCTCTTCATCCATGCAGACTCAATTTGACAAAAGGAGGTTTAGTCTAGTCAAGGCATAAGATAGATTTAACGACTATCTAGAACATTGTAGAAGTACTCTTCCATAGCATGGATTGCTAGTGAACTTAGAATTGAATATAGCTTGTGACTTACAAAAATGGTGGTGCAACGCTAGTGGCTTCAATTTAGTGCAAATCCCCTACATCAAATTTGTTTGAGTTTTATACGAATTTCCTTAACACAATGGACGACAAGATTCAAGTAAGGGCAAGACGATTAGCATTTGTGTTGCAAATTTAAATGCTTATTTTGTGATTGACATGGAGGGACTAGAGTACCACTTGAATAATTTACATCACATGGTACTTTCAGATATATGGTTAAAGGAGTTGTACGATGACCCTTGATATAGATGAAGGATGGCTGGGGATAAACCCTCGTTTTTCTTGCAAAATATTTGACAGGGTGCATGAAGGTATGGCATAACTTCTTATGCTTTAATGTGATACCAGTGGGGCACCAAGAAAATCTTTTCTGTGATCATGCCTATATCTTATACGCCATCAAGTATGGTGATTACTTTGATTTAGAGGTAGTACTTATATAGAGGTATACCACATGTTGCTGATCGCCACATGTTGGACAACTAAGATGATATGTAGTGCTAGTGTTAGGATGGAGGGCAGAGCCACATGTAAGCCCTTTAAAACCACTTTGCACAATGGCGGAAGATTGTATGCAAACAAGTAACTTCCACTTGCGTAAGAGATTGTTTGAATAGCAGTAGTAGCTATAGTAGCAGGCAATGACTAGGAAGGAAAAGAAAGATAATAAAGAAGATGATGGCACTAATGGGCCAAATAGATTGATTTGGTTGATGTTGGATTGATTGGGATCGATCCATAAGACATGTGGAGAGAAATAGATCAATAAAGCAAAAAAAATACTTTCTAAAATTGTGACCCATTGTAGGCCTAATTGATCCATGTCAATTGCATCGCAACACCTATGGATCAATAGTGATCAACATTATGGAGGAGCAGGATCGATATGGAAAGCTAAGGAATTGTGATTGGGAAACAAAGGATCGACAGTGATTGACTTGGATAAAGAGTGATTGATCCATGAATAGAGTGGAATGATGAGAGAGAAAGAGAGAGAGTACTAAATAACTTTGTTCATTCTAAGAGTATAAAAAGTCATTAGAAAGAGATCGAAAGAGAGGAGAGATGATTTTAGAGAGGAATTAGAGAGAATGTGACAAATTGAAAGGGACAATTTGTTAAAGAAATTCCTAGAGATCATAGGCGAATCCAAACATCGATGAATCGCCTATTTTCGCTTGAGTTTTTCTCTTCCATTTCTTTTATGATCCCTACGATTGTATTATGGAATAATTTTGTGATGGCATTAGTGGAAAATATGTGTGGCTAAGTTTCTAGAGTCTAGCAATCATTTGAACAAATCCAAACCATGATTTGATACATGTGATTCAATTTTATACAAGATTTTCTCTTCTATTGTTTTTGTTACCTATGTTGAATTCCAATCTATGTGATTGGATTACTTGTTATGTATGAGATTTTAGATTTGAGAGAGCCAATTTTTATATCAAAATTGAGATACATATGTTAGGTAAAAATTTGAGTTGAGAGATTCGTGGTGTCAATGAATCACAAAATGTTTGAGTAAATGCATGTGCTTAAAGTAAGATGAAAGTAAGAGGAGATTTTTTAGTTAATTCACATAAATTTTCATTTGACACTTAAGAAACAAAACGTTTGAGTAAATGCATGTGCTTAAAGTAGGATGAAAGTAAGAGGAGATTTTTTAGTTCATTCACATAAATTTTCATTTTGACACTTAAGAAAGATATTGGATAAAATTGAAAACCTTGATTAGTAATTAAATTGAATGAGTTTTAAAAACTATTTGAATAATTAAATTTAGTGAGGAGGAGTGAGATTGATTTTTTAGGTGACTTTTGTATATTGATTATCTCCTTTCTATCTCCTGTTGCTTGGCGATAGTTTGCTTGCTAGTCTTATTTGCTTAGTTTGCTTGTTCTTATTATTATTTTTAGTCATATTTAAATTGTTAGATTTGAATTTAGAATTTTGTGGCAACAGTTGGTAGTAATTTGATTACCCATCCCCGTACGATAGTACTCATATTCACTGTAGTACTATTACCTAACATCGTGCACTTGTAGTACACTGTGAATTCTTTTTGTGCATGATCACAACTTAGAATCATTTAATTTATGATTTATTAACAAATTTTTAATATAATAATTCAATTAAACACATAAAAATTTACTTAAAAAACATGAACATTTGAATTCAGTAAATTATATGTGCCTTCATGATCTCCCTTTTTTCAAGATTCTTGCCTTATTTTCAAGGATACTTTCTTTTATCTCCTTATTTTCACATGTCGTTTTTTCAATATTGTGATACCTCCAAAGAATCTTAACGAAAGGAATTTTTATATTTCTAAACATTTTGATCTTTTGATCTAATACCGAAATATCCTCTATTAACTTCATTTCTTCATGAAATATTATATAATTAAGATCTGATTGATATTTTTTCAACAATGGGACATGAAACACATCATGCATTTTAGCTAGAGTGGCTGGCAAGTCTGACCCATACACTACTCTTCCTACTTGTTATATTTTTAAAGGTTCCACGTATCTTTGACTAGTTTCCACCTTCTCCTTGTTTGTTTTAACTTTAAGCAACATTTGATTTCTCACTTCAAACTCCAAGTCATTTCTTCGATTGTCAACATAACTATTCTCTCAACTCTAAGCTATTTGCATCCCTTGTCTAATTAGTTTTACTTTTTCATTGACCTTTTTTCAACTCAAGGCACACCATTTTAACCAATGGCTTTTCTCTCACCAACTTCATCTCGATAAATACGTGATCAACACTTGCTTCCACACAATGCTGCATCGGATGCCATGACAATGAAAGAATGATAGCAATTATTTTATGTAAATTCTATCAATGTAAAGTGTTGATCCCAATTTTCTCTACAGTCCATCGCATGCCCGAACCATTGGGTGGTTCTTTCAAACTGTCCTTTAGTTTCTGGACAAGCAATAGTGCTAAGATTTAGCGAGGTAACCAAAGTTTAATGCATTTGATGCCACAGACAACACATAAATCCAAGGCTTCAGCCAAACACAATACTTACAAGGGTCTCATGGAGCTGCACAATTTTATCCAGTCTCTCACGAGTATGACGCATGTTTATCAGCTATTGAATTCTATCTGCATTAATATTTTTATCTTTATTTTTTCAAAGGCATGCAAATTTACTTTTTATATATTTTTATACCTAACTTTAAGTAATTCTTCATTTTTTAAAATTTACTTCGCATATGTTATTTATGAATTTACATGACTATTCAACCTTGTAGGAAAATTTTCTAAGTTTATTATTTTTTCCGCCTTATAATTTTACTCTTTTTGCTATTTGATATATTTTATATATTATAAGTTCCTATAGTTTCAAATTTTATATGCACTATTTTTATTTTCTTATAATTTTTATTGTCGTTTCATAATTTCTTCATTTTTTGAAGTATAACTTCCTCTAATTTTATTTTTTTTTTTCACAGTATTTGAAATCGTCTTTTGTTGTCATCTTAAAGATCCAACTTGAGGGCTGCTTTGAATTCGTGTCATTTTTAGTTTCACATCTACCTTGTGTAATCAAATGTTGATTAATTGAAAATTATGATTGCTTGATGCATATCCAAAATTCAATTAGTCGTACACTTGTTATAAGTTGTATGGTTAAGACTAGTTTAGAAGCTTGTCCAAGTTGGAACTAAAACAATAATTCTATGTGAAATTTTTTATTATACAATATTGATAATTTAAAATTATGATATTATGGAATATTCTTGATATAAATTAAAATAAGAAATTACAATGATGAATATAAAAAATGCAACAAATCATTATCTTGCACGATAAAGTGATACATCATGGAGCGCAAGGTGTGACACACATTTGCTAATTAAAAAATTATAAAAAGTAATATCTTAAAAAACTTTGATAAATAAATTATTTGATTTTACATCTCTTCCGGACAAATTATTATCATTCAATTTTCAATTATAACCGATAAATTTGAAAGCATTCATCCAAGAAATGACATGCATAGCCAAATAAAATTCTATTGCAAGATATAAAGAATGCTTATAGCAGCAAACACAACCGTAACTAAGAGGAGCGATAGAAGTGCAAATCCAAGGATAGAAAAACAAAGATGCCAGAAAAGAACTTTTGTTTCTGAAGGTGTGGAGAAATGACAAGAGTTGGCACCATACAAAATATAAGTCCTTTCAATCTTCCACATTACAATGGGCGCGAGTGCACCAGAAATTCCAGGGTTCTGCTGATGGTTAAGAGCTTTGAAGCCATACGTCACAGGGCTTCAGCTCAGGAAGACAGAACTCAGATCATCACACTGTCATTCACATTCTTATCACAGGAGTCATGAAAGAATGTTGGTTTAAGATTTCAAGCGCATTAGCACTTGTACTTGGATAGACTCATTTCTTATACCTGACTCTTGGAAAACCCCTTGCCACTGAGAACCTGTTTTTGCCGTAGAGCGGAGATTGTCACCGGCTCATTGCTTCCAATTAAGAGAGAATTACCTATTGGCTCCCCTCAAAATCCGAGATCAAAACTTGGGAGGTCATCCATTTCCTTTGTGTGGAGTTTGAGAGCTTCTTCTTGACCGCCAGAGAGATCACGAGACGAGCAATCATTTGAAGCCACAATACTAGCACTAGAAGCTGCTGATTTGCATCTAGAACTGCATTCCTTCTTGCTTTCCCAGAGCTAAAGCAAGAAGAAACTTCTTATTTATCAACCAAACTTAGAAAAGATCAACTCGAGAATAGAGAAAGTACATTCTCGTAAAGGTGGCCCATTGAACTCAATCTATTTCACTATACATCAACTAAATTTTCCAACTTCGTACTTATGCAAGTTGATGTTCTTGCTTTCATTAACTGCTGTGCCACATTAAGGGATTTCACCTCTGACGCTGATTTAAATTAAAATTACATAAAGCTTACATTTCTTAGTCTTATTTTGTTGGCCATCCTAACTTCTCGTTGAGTTTTTTGGTAGCCAAGTAATCTATGATCTTTCTTCTCATCCATACTCAGAAGTATAGAATCACACAATACAAGTTAAGAAGGTAATTCATATCCCCATGAAAAAAAATTAAGTTAAACCACAAAGAACAATTAGACCCTAACTCAAAATGTTGGGTATTTTCAGAACTCACGTTAGGTAATTTACTGGAGCAATTATTAGTAGCTGCAGCATTTGCTTCGGTCATAAACTCTGCAAGATAACAATAAATTAAAACATCAGAAACTATCAGTCATATAGTGGTGAATGTTGCTAAAAGTAACTCACTTTCACATGAAGATATTTCGGGAGGTTTTACAGGTTCCACTTGTTCATTTGATCTGGTCAGAGTTTCAGATTTAGTGGGCTTTTGGCACCCAGAATCCAGTGCAGTAATGAGTGTGTAAGGCTCCATGGATGAATTTGACACCAACTCGTTGTGATTGGTGCACTCCAAGCTAAGGATGGGCGATGTACAGTTCGTCGGTCCTGACCTGTAATGAAGAAAAATTTTCGCTAAAGCGTAAACCATGTCTTTATTACTTAAGGTATGTCAATCAGCCAGTATCAACTATCATTGTACTTGTACACCAGCAGGCCACAATCAAAGGTGAGAAACTTTGAACTAGATGAACAAAAGAATCTTGTTTATGTTTAGCAGTAGTGCAACAAAACTCCATCTAGATGACAAGGATCAGAAATCATCTCAGAACTTGTCTCATATGTATATTAACAAGATTTTTGGTATCAGAACTCTTGAAAAGTGCTTCAAGGAAGCTAGGACAATTACTAATCTCCCAAAACAAAATAATTTACTTTGCCAAAGGAGTAAGTGTGATTTCTCCATCAAAAGAACTGGTCTTCCAGACACTTGCCAAGGTAACATGCATCTATAAAAACACCTTGAAACTTGTATGGGAGCTCTTCATGCATCTTTGAGAGAATGATGATGTGTTCTGTTCCTTTATCTCTCTTGAAGTTCAAAATTCCTTGGATAGATAAAAATGCATCAACCCTGAACAAAACACCTGCTGGCTAAAATACAGCGGAACATTTGAAACAAATATATCTTGTGCAATCAAAGCGCTGTGAGTCCAACCCAATTTTGCTTTTCCTGATTTGCTGTTTCATGCATATTAATACCAGAGACAAATTAGAGGGCCTACCCAGCTTGACATTCTCTTCCATTTTCAGAAATCATCCAATTTTCAGCAGCAGAAAGGACTTCAACATTCTCAGGTTTTAGAACCTTAATTCTGCAATCATGATCTGAGTTTTTCTCGTTCAATTCCTCTTGTGCACTTTCAGTGCAATCTTCAGCATATTCTTTTATATGATTCTTGGTGTCAGAATGAGCATCCGAAGAATGCAATTCAAGGTGCTTCTCCACCAGTGTCTTATTCATACTGGCAACTTTTACCGTAATTGGTTTTCTCAGAATGGATAAGATGTCATGGACTGCCAAAAAATAATGTTTTAGTTTCCAACTGTAGGGGTAGGAGAAGAATTTAAAAGAAAGCTATTAAAATGGCCTAAATAAAATAAATCACAACAGATTCCTAGAAGTAATCTTGATGCAACGACTCTTAAGAGCTTTCAATGTTATCTTTCCCATCTACACAAACTATTAAAAAATCACCATCCATGACACGATAAACACCCTTGGATATGAAGGCTTAGTGGAGATATCTCATTAATAAAGAAAACTAAAATAAGTTATTCTTTATTTATTAGGACTAAGATTTTTAGGATACGCTATTACGTTTTTTTTATTCCTCCCCCAATAGTTTGGTCTGCAACATCTCAGGTAGTTTAATTTAATATACTTTTCTCCATAAAATTCTTGGTCCAGCAGGCCTCGTTATTGCAGGGAATTATAAGAAGATTATGTGATCATTAACACTTTGCTGAACTTTTTGACACTTAAAAATAGATATAACACCTATCCAAACAATTATGGCCCTTAATTGGGAGAAATGAATAATCTTTTTTTCCAAGGATTGAACAAATAGAAAAAGCAGGTGAAATACATAGATAAAGATTTTTTAAATGTTTTTATACATGTTATCTACATATACTATCCTCAGCTGAATGAACCATGCATAAAAACATGGAGAAAAAGGTATAACAAAAGATAGAGAGAAGTTTAAATAGATGAATGTTAGAAAAGTAAGTTTCCTGTTATGAGTTCCATGTGCAGGAATAATCAAAAAATTTCACAAAAAGTTATATACCCTAAGAGCAAAATCAAGTCAAAATTCAGAAAGTTGGCGATATATATCAACAAAGAACCAAAGTGAAAAAAGTTATAATATCAGTTTTTTTACGATAAGATACTATAAGCATAAATGCTAAATGTCTCATCACCTATAGTGCCAGTTAATACCAGTAATCAAATTCTGAAATTCATAGCCATACCAAGTTCCACTCACATTTATAATAACCAAAGTTTGGTGCTACACTTAAAAGTATGTTTACATGTGCACTTTCATCCTTGAAATAGGACATTTCTACCTGGCCTTCACTCTAGAAATGAGCTACTAGCTTCACTGTTGAACTACTTTGATTTTAATCTAGAATTAACTGACATGTCCTTATTCCAAAATAGGTTTCGAATATTTGATGATAATGATTGCAGTTAGACCCTTAAAGAAAACGATATTAAAAAGTTTCCAGGAAATTGTAAATTGTTTTTTGGATAAGTGTGTACAATTGGAGACAACAATGCTATGTTAGGCAAATACAACAATACATATGGCATAGCCACTCGTAACTTCGTTGAGAAAGAGCACATGAGCACAACTTTGGTTAATGGAATAAATGAATCTTGAGTTAAAATTATAAATGAGATGGAAGAAATCAAAGGACACCAAAATAAAAGCTGAGATAACACTTGTATAACCATGCTGGTTCAGACATTAAGTTGCATCTAGAAATCAAAGAAAGTGGCCTAAAAGAAACCACAATTTTCAGGAAAAACAATGACTTGATTTCTGTAATATATAATGGTTGTAATTGTTTTCAGATCAAGAGACCCCTTACCAGCACGCCTAGGCTCATTTGCATGGGGTACCCAGCTTAATTTGGCATTCTTATCCCAAGAGCTTAAATTATTAGGGTTGGTAAGCTTCCCTGGAGAGGTCTTATCTGCTGTTTTTCCATGACATCCAAGCCAATATATGTGGTTAAAAGGACAAATCAATATTAAGATGATTATATAATCAAGACAGCAAATTCACATGTAATAATAGTAGAAGAGAGGACCGGAAGAATTGCTTAGTTTTATGTCACTGGTAATATGCATTTTAGCAATGGCACAGAATTTAAAGTATGAAGATTAACAAGTAACGGCAATAAGAAATAAAAAGAAAACACTTGACTATTGGGCCAAAAACAGGTAAAAAGGACCTCTGTAAAGTCCTTCGCTAGAATGGCATAGAAATCTGACACTAAAATGCCAATATGATTAGAAAAAGAGGTGTTACATAGCAGACGACAAGAGCAACTTCCCATAACATATAGGAGTGACGGGTAACTCATACGCATCTGTGAAACAATGTGAAGACACAACTAAGGTACCTGACCTCCTTTGTGAGACTAGATCTGACATTTTAAAAAGTTGTGAGAAAGAAGATAAGACTAAACAACGTCTAACTGCTGTCAACAGTGTTAATCATTCATCTGTTCCTAGATAATCTAGAGACTGATATGCAAAGCAAGATAAACGGTTAACAACGTAAAACAGAAAGTTAGATAATAATGATATAAACAAAATACAAATACTCAAACAAAACAGATACAAAAGTGTAATATTCTCAAATTCGCAAATGCATAACTCGATTAGATGGGAAGAGAAGACATACCAGCATGAAACTTATTATTGGTTGGAATTTTGTCTTGGTGATCAGCTATATTAGTTTTTCCAACAATTTTGCAGTCTTTTCCCAGAAGACTCGAGTCAGATGCAGGCTTCTGACCTCCTTGCTGTTCTCCAATATCTACCAAATGGCCCTCAAATGCAAGTGATTCTCCAGTGCAAACAATTTCATCCTTTCTCAGAAACCTGCTGTCCAAGTGTCTCCTTGTTGCATCAAACAACATAATCTGAAAGCACATAATTCGAAAAAGACGAGTTTTATACAAGATATACATCTGTGTCATGTGTTATGATAATAACACAGAACTAAATGACTGGCTTTGTGCAATTATTTTATGTTACTAATTTGGTTTAGCTGTGATAACAGCTGGTACAGCAGTAGATCCATTTCTTAGTGTGAATTTGAGAGATCAGGAAGGGAAAATGATGTGTAACAATTTTATTTTGATGCAACTTCTTTGAAGATTAGAATTTTTTCACTAGGGATTATATTTTTCCTAATTTAGATAGGATTATAATTTAGTTTTAATATTGTTTTAAAGTTAGGATCCGATTTAATCTCCTGTTGCTATCAGGATTGCTTACGAGTTGGAACTCTTAGCCTATGAATAGGACACCTTAGAACTATTGTATTAATTCCTCTTACATATTTATACGAATTTTAACAGTGTTTTCTCTAAAATACATGTGGATTTGTGTGTATTTGTGTAAAATTTGTTTCTTGTGTGTTGGCTTAGAAAGTTCTTTCCCTTGTTTCTTGGATTTGTTAGTTCAACACTTCCACTACTTCAGCATTTGTGTCATGTCAGCTGGTATTAAAGCATGTTTCTCCCATTCCCAAATAAAACATCATGGCTAAATATGTCATGTATAAATGACAAGGTAACCAGGGCAAGAGATTGGCCCTTAGCCTTGCTCTAGTCAATATCAAGACTCAGGGTGGACAAGTCTTTCAAACTAAATGTCAATTTCAATCTAATCATTGATGTGTTTAGTTAAAAAAAAAAAACTAATAAAAATAGTTGACAAATTGAAACTGCCTATTAACAAACACCCTGAGCCTTATGCTAAAGGTTATGTCAAGTCAGATAAAGTGGTTGAACATTGTACAGTCCCTTTATTTATTGGCAAAAAATACTCTCATTAAGTAGTTTATTATGTAATGAAGATGAATGCCTATCAAAGTTTATTAGGGCGTCCATGGAAGATGTGGGTGCCACGACATGAAGGAAAATTTTTGTCTTAATAACCAAAGAGCATGGCATGATTGCTGATAACTCCGGGATTTCCATCATTTTACCCCTGTGACATCAATATTTTTTAATAGTTTCCTAGCTGTTTTGTGTGTTAATTGTAAAAGTAATTAATTCAGAATGCCTAGGAATGCTACTTTGATGTTCTGTTAATGTTTTAAGTGTTTTTGTATGAAATTAATTGAGTATAGAACAAGTTAAGCATTTAAAACAAGTTCTGGAATGTACAGGTCGTGTTTCCAAAAAAGGAGATCGCACTTGCCAAGGGTGGATTTGCAATTGCAAGCTAAATTGATTGCTGCAAACACTGTTCTAGTCACAGGAACTATGGCCACGAGCACGAGGGAATCAAGCGCAATCGTGCGGAAGAAACGTGACACATTCTAGAAATTCTACAAAAGAATACTGCAATTGCAAGATGAAGGTTTTTGATCACAAGGAGAGTCTTCGCTATCACGAAGTGGGAGTGCAGGCGAAAGATGTTCATCGCGAAAGGCGGGTGTATGTGCAAGAAATAGGAGGCACACTCGCGAGACCAAGCAATGCACATGTAAGACGAAATGTGTCAATGCAGCAAAAGCAATTTTTCATGGTCATAGTTCTAAAAGGCGAATGGTGTGGCATGGCGCAAACTTCTTCCTGAGCCATTGCGTATACCGTAGCGCATGGCATGCGTCATATTGAAGTATGGCGCACAATAAGTCAAATTAATTAAAAATATTCATGCCTTTAATATATACTTTTGAAATATAAAATAACCATAAAAAATATCAACCTCTAATTAAAAAAAAAACAAATTGCATTGATAATGGCATAAATAATTCATTTCAAGTGCCAACCACGAAATCAACTAAATAAAATTCAACAACCAATTTCGTAATGCATTTCAAGTTCAAGATACAACCAAATGAACACTATAAACTATGTATATAATTTCTTTCCCAAAAAAATTAAGAAAAACCGAAAAAAAAAATATATATATATATAGAAGAGGCTAGAAAAAGTTAAAGAAAATGAAAGAACAAGGGTAATTGAGCTTGGCCCCATAAATGAAAAACAAAAAAAAGTAGCTAAAAGAAGTCCATAATAAGCAAATAAAGAAAGAAAATAGAAAACTGGTGAAGAAAAGAGAAGAATGAACATAAAAAGAAACAAAAATGAAGAAAAATGTAAAAAAGAGAAAAAATTGTATCTGAAGAACGAGAGAAATGTGGTGTTGTTTAAGTTACACTCAAAATTTAAAGAAAAAAAAGGACACAAGCCTTTTTCAATGTAGTGCTCAAAATTAAAAAAAAAACGAAAACCGTAATCTGCACCAGGGCAACTTACTACCACTGCCACCATGAATCCTAGTTCAAACCAACAGAAGCTACAGCCTAACATTGAATTGATAATTAACGTAAGGAAATCAACATTCTGAATCAATCACATCACAAGGGACTAGATCTCCCAATCATTGCTATTTATTCCAGTGTTTGTTGCTTTTGTAGGCATTTGCTAAATACTCTGGTTCTTACTTCTTTCATTGCTTTTCCATTTCTTTCAGGCTAATTAATTCGGCTTAACTAATAAACACTCAATTATATCAATAGACACACAATACCTTCCCTGTGGATACAACATATGTGCTTGCTTAGTACTAATTTTTATTAATTATTAGGTTGGTGTGGCGATGACAAGTACGACTTGGCGTGCTAGAAAATCATACTAATAACTATGATGATTTACTATTTTGATTCAAATAGAAATGTGAAACATGGCTACATGTAGTGAATTTCACTCTAAACAACAAATAAGGGAACCAATCACTATTTAACCATATTTAAAAGTTCTTTGCTCACTCAAATTATTCTAAATTAGAAGAGGTGTTAGTCACCATGCCATGTTCATGGAGCCAAAAAATTGCAAGTGAGAAAATCTCCAACATCATTGTTCATTTCTACAATGACTACACCTTACAAAATTATCATGGTGTTAGCATGAAAGAGGTGGTTGACATACAACTTGAATTGGTACTACCATGTGAATTGTTTTGCCAATTATTTACTGCAATGTATTAATGAATGAGACACAAAATGAGTTTAATGTGCCTATTGAACACATGATGTGGCAATAATATATGTCATGATATAGAATTGTTAGTCACACATAGTTGGATCAAACTTTCATGAATTAATCTTAATTATCACTCATGAACAGTAAAGGCATAAATACCTTCATATAGACTGCTTAGAGTTAAACCAGGTGAAGCTATGTTCAAAGGTCAAACATGCACAAGTATATAGAGTAACTTATGAGATCCTAGAATACAAGTCTTATGGAAATATCATTATTTTGCAGTTTCATTGCACCTTAGTCCCCAAGAAAACTCAAGGATAGATATGTTATTTTTTCAAGTGAGAGGGTCTGATGTGAAACAAGTTTATTTTACAAGAAGTTTTGAAGAGTCTTCCACTAGGGATAATATAGTACCTTTTAGATAGGATTATTTGTAAATTGTTTTAAAGTTAGAATTTGATTTAATTTCCTTAGCCTATTGGAATTCCAATTCTTTACGAGTTGGAACTTTTAGGCTATAAGTAGGACATCTTAGAACTATTTATTCCTCTTACTTATTTACATGAATCTTGAAAGCATTTCCCCTCTTAACTTAGCGTGTGCACGGAAGCATGAAATTAGAATAAACGGTACAAGCCTGAACCCAACAAATATTTGCTTACATGAAGCATATAAGAATGACCAACGTCGGCTAAGAACCATCATCATGAGCTGTGCACTCTCTTGCACAATTTAACATTAACTGTGCTCATACGAGACCAGCAGCACTGCCTCTAAACAGCCAAAATCCGGTTGTTGTGTGCGATTTTGCGTTCATGAGCACCCTGTGTGCCCGACCGCGCCCATCTCACCTCTCCTTTATGTTACATTATCAATCGTTCTCCCTAGGTCTTGCATCGTTTAGCGAAACATTTGAACCTGAATGTGCCCAATGGCTCACGACATGAACGGCCATCGTGAGTCATCAAAGCCAAGTGTGGCCATAAACCTTCATCCCTAATATGTTTGTCTTATAATGAGTTAAGCTGAGGTGTCTTTGTTAGGCCTTTTATGTTTTAGGCTAGTGTTAAGCCATGTTTCTAGAGATAAATGATTTGTGTGCGCATGGTTTTATTGGCTTTAAGTAATTTGTTAGGCTGTTAAAAGAGGGGTTAAAATTTTCTAAGATGAAATATCTATATTTTGGGTTGGAATGTCAATTTATAGGCTATCTTTCGGCTAGTATGAATTGTGTGTGGGCTGTTTTGTTCTAGTTTGGGATATTGTTCTTAATTATCTGGACTTTCTGTTGAGCTTTTGTTCTTTAGGCATTATGCTAGGTTATTTTAAATGAGTCCTTATTTTACTTCCACTTTGTTCAACAGAGCTATTAGTTTGGAGGACTGTTTCCACACTTTGATGGTTGAGTTTGTTGTCACTGCCTTTTAGACTTTGTTTATAGCCCTCAAATCGGCCACACCTCCAACGGCCATTGCTGGATTCGATGGTTAACTACTGGAAGATCTATGCTCTCAGTTCTCAGTTTCGGTCCACTGCATAGAATTTTGTTTCTGCCAATGTGAGCAAAGTTTTGGTGGGTTCTAGACCTATCTTGGTGTTTCTTATATTCAATCTTTTCGATCACTTACTGATTAAAGATATGAAGAAGTCATTATTCAAGTTGAACATACCACATTCAACTTACAATGAGTGTTGGAAAGAAAATCATACATGTTAGTAATGGATTTAATTAGGCTTGATTTGATTATATCAATTAATATCATATATTTAAAATTAGGAATAGTTGACATGATATAATTATGTTGATTTCTTTCCATTATCACATTATAAGTTCCACTTATAAATTGGAGATCTTTGTAACACTTATGTAAGAGGGAATAAAAAAAGAAAGTAATATAGTTTATACCCTTTGGACATTTGTCCGTAAATGTAGGCCAAAATAACCGAACCACATAATCCTTCTACTGCACTTTATTATCTATCTCTCACATAAGTTGTCCTCGATTTTGGGTCCTTTACAAATTCAACAAAGTTCCTTACCATATTACAAGATCACTATAATTAAAAATTATACATATATTTTCAATGTACTAAATTTGTCTAGGTTTATTATACCTAGATGTCTAGATTATTTGATATGGTTTTGGGTGATATTATTCTTTATTCATCCCATATGCTCACCTATTTAAATAGGTGGTAATTGTGCTATCAAATCAAGAGAAACA
This sequence comes from Avicennia marina, assembly GCA_019155195.1. NCBI lineage: Eukaryota > Viridiplantae > Streptophyta > Magnoliopsida > Lamiales > Acanthaceae > Avicennia > Avicennia marina. The sequence continues at coordinate 5,710,296 of CM032766.1, read as the reverse complement.
ACATATGATTTAGCCCGATGAGCATTGTCTATGGATATAGGTCTAATGGCTGAACCACATTACATTATTGTGCATAATTATCTCTCTTCACCTTTTATATTTCAACAGCAGCAATTAGCTTTTTATAATTGTGGGAAGCATATATAACTTTGTAAAGAAAGTAAAATTATAAGCTAGGTGCAGTTGCTGATACCTGCCTCCCTTGTGATCCACAACCTAGAAGTTGTAAAAAGCCATCCTGAAACTTTTTCACATTTCGTATTATTTGTGTCGTGTACAGGACCTGCCATTCTTAATAGAAAAATAGAAAAATGTTATATATGGATACAATAATGCCTGTCAATGGTTATGGTCTTTCAGATCAAAGGGAGATAGATTAGATAAATTCCAAAATTTAATAGTCTACATAGACCTACATGTATTTAGAAGTATGGTAAAGCTGACAACTAACCTGTTGTACTGGTTTTTTTCATATCCATACAACTAGGTGAAGAGCCACCCTTGTTCATTTCATGCTTCCTGAAATCTGGAAGGTCAGAACAGGTAACAATTAGATTGCACAAAAATCATTCAGGTTTTGATTTTGGCAGCATTTAGAATTCTGTCCTGTGAATACATGTAGTATCACTGTGAACTGTAAATGTACGTTTACTCATCCATCAAAGGCACTGATACAAATCTTAGCTGCTGCCCAACCCCACCATCTTATCATGTGATATTGCCCATGCAAAAGTATCTGGGCAACAAATTATCAAGAATCATCAATTTAAAAATAAACAGAGGGCATGATTTGACAAACCTCTAATCACTTTTTCCGATGGGCTTAAGTTAATTACTTGTCCTTTAACGTTCCCAAACACAGGCTTCCTTTCTTTTCAACAGAAAGCAAACTCAGAATTATTTAGCTAGAATAGCAAAATGCATACAGCAAAATATTTATCTACTTCCCAAATAATTTAACTGAAAACCAGCAGTCCGAAACAAGAAAAGAAACATGAACATTGAGGCAGTTCCAATGGAAATTAAATTACTCTGTGAATAGTAGTTGTGCAATGACTCTTTTTCTTTCCCATCTTTCTCTTGACAACTCGACGTAGACATCGGCTTATGGCTCCCACATAGTTCACCAATGTCAACAAGGTAGGAATCAAATGTCAGTGTCTCACCAGATTTCATAACATCATCTTTCTTCACGAACCTACTTTCCAAGAGCTTGTCCCGTTCATCATAGAGCATGACCTGTTATGACTAAATAAATTATAAATGACTGCTGATAGAAAAAGTCATTTAAAACATGAACAAAACATGGTCCTTGACAATGCCTTTCATGGAATGCAGATACTCAGATTCTGAATAAAATCAGGAGCCAAGTTCTAACAGTTGAAAACTTTTAACAAATGGCTCATGTTTTGATCTTATAAACTTTTAACAAATGGCTCATGTTTTGATCTTATAAACTTTTAACAAATGGCTCATGTTTTGATCTTATACCAATCATCAGAGAGGGAAGAATCACAAACTAAATAAATACGAATGAATGTATTATAACTAAAAGTAAAAACTTTGTGTCCTTTATCTTGTGAAAAATAATAATTTAGATTTACGGAGTAATCAGAGAGCATACACCTGACATTTTAGTTACAAGAATCGCAATACTTTAATTCAATTGTTAAGGAAATAAATAAACAAAACCACTTAGAGATTTCTGCTGCAATTATTGGCAATAGAAAAAACACACTGTTCTGGAAGTCCCCTAATTTTTACAGAAAAATAGTTCAATTTATCTCGAAAGTAGTCATCGGAAAATCAAATCATATATATAATACAGGAAATAAGCCTTAATTTCTCCTCATTTGCCAATTCATTGTTTCCAGCACTATTGGAATCACCCTCCGACACACAATATGCGATGGTGGAGAGGAATATTTATAGTGAACATGTCAATCAAATTTGACAATCCATACAAATTTTACCAAAATATCAGCAATTTCAGTTTATTATCCGTTGATGCATATATTCAGTTTAATTTGAACTGTATTTCAATAATATTCGTATATTAACACCTTCATCCATCAAACTGAAAAAGAAATTGGATAAAAAATATAGAACAAAGGATTAAAAGATTCCATTCTAAAATAGAAACAAAAAATACAGAAGGAAACTGTATATGAGAAAAGAAAGAAGGAAAGTAAGATAAACCTTGCGGCGGGAGGATTGAAGCTCCAGAAAACCGTCTTGATAGACTTTACGCTTCTGCGTAACGTGTTTCGTGTACGTCACACTCCACCGCTGAGCATTCTCCATTGCAACGCGGGCTTGTGCTTCGCAAAAATTGGATTTGAATCAAAGACCCAGAATCCGTGCTAATCGACTCCCAAAGTGTAACAATTATCGATAGATATATGCATCAGAGAAAATTAACGCTTTGCAGGAAAAAGAGGTGATTGTGGCTTTGTGGCGGACGGCGGGCGAGTCTGGCGGGAATGTGCTTTGTACAGTATTGTCCATGTTCTTGACGCTATGTTTGGGAGTGGGGTTTTAATTAGGAACGATGTTTAGTGCGAATAGTATCGCAACGAGTAGAACGTTTGATTGAATGAAAATATTAATTAATTTGAATATATAAATAAAATATATATGAATGATTATATGACGTGATAGAATATAGAGATAATAATTAGTTTATAAAATATAAATAAATATAAATATAAATATAAATATATGTGTTATATTTATAGTTATTAATTTGATTATAAATAAATATAATGATTAAATGATAAATAATTAATTATATACATAAAAAGAAATTTTGAATAAAAATTTTAGTGAATAATAGATATGAAAGTGTGAAATTTAATAAGGTGAGGGGTTAAGAGTTAAGTTCCAGACATAGCCTTAACGCACACGCTCAATCGCTAAACTTTTTAAATCACCGTCTCGCGGCTTTCAATGCAATTTTATGACCGAAAGAAAGAAGGGGGATGTCTTGGATTAAGATGTGGCAAGTGAAACGCCTTCAAGTAGCTTTACACCCTGCGGGGCTCATGGATACTAGGTATTATGGTCATTGCTTCACTTGGCCTAATAATAGAGAGGGGCCAAATACAATAAGAGAAATACTTGATCGTGCATGTGCCAACAAAGGATGGGGTGCATATCTTTCCAGACATGGCAGCGTCACATTTGAATATTATCCATTCGGATCATTCTCCAATATTGGTGTGTCAACGGCCAATGTTGTTAAACCCAGCTCAGCCCGATCGGTCCAACCGAGTTAATCGGTCAATCGGCTGGTCCGGGTGGTCGACGGGTTTGATATTTTTGTTTTTTTTTTTTTTATTTTCTGGTTTCTTTCTTTCTTTCTTTCCTTCTTTTTTGGAGAAGAAGATAAAAAAGAAAAATGGAAGACGAGGAGGAAGAAGAAGGAGAGAGAGAGAGAGAGAGAGAGAGAGTAGATAGGAGATAGAAAAAATAAAAATGAATAACTACATTGAAATATAACAAGAAAAAAGAAATAAATACATAAATAAAAATTAAAATGTATAAAAGGAAAAAATATTATACTATAACAATTATTTAATAAGTATTTATTGTTTTGTGTCTTTGTATACGATTATATACTTAATTTCTACATAATAAATAAGTTATTAATTAAAAACTAATAAATCAATTATTATATATTTAATCTGTTTGACTTTTAAAAATAATTAATTAATTATATATTTTATACTCAAATAATAATTATACATTAATTGGTATACAAATTAATTATATAATTTTAAAATATTATTAACATATGTTTAAATTTTTGTATTAAAACAATATATATATATATATTACAATAATAATACTAATTGATCAGTTTTTAAATCTGATTGAACCAATAAAATAGTATGATGTCCGATTCTATGTCCGGTCTAATTTTGAAAACATTGTTGACGAGTAATGTCTTTAGCAGGATAGCAACATAAGAACAAGCCATTTAGGTTTGAGGTGAGGTGGAGTATGCATGATGGCTGCGAGGAGGTTATTAGACAAACATGGAATGAGCTAACGGGTGACGCCTAGCTAGGGAGCAGGTTAAGCAGATCTACAGAAGCGTAGAAGCAGTAGACTGAGAGTGAATTTAAAGGGGTTCAGAACCCCATGAAGGGGTTGGAATTCAGAATTAATGAACTACTATGGTAGGATGTTATTTCTAAGGAATCCTAGAATCAAGAGGAAAAATTATGGGTTGAACTGAGGGAGCCTCAACATGGGAAGGAGATTAAATGGAGACAATGGAGCAAACAAACTTGGCTCATGGAGGGAGATAGCAACACCTCCTTTCTCCACGCGTATGCCACTGCCCGGATGAGAAATAATCGAATTGAGAAGTTGTGGGGTGCTAATGGGTGCTGGACAAAAAAATTTTGAATAGATGCAGAGGTTGGTTGTGGAACTTTTTCAGCAGCTATTCACTTCCACGTACCCTACAGATCGTCAAATCCAAGAGGCAATTCAACATCTTCCCACCCGTGTCAATGCCGAGAGAGGAATGCAGAATTGATTTGGTCTTGTAACAGGGATGAAATCTTAGAAGTGCTGCAACAAATGGAAGGGCTAAAAGCACAAGGACCGGATGGGTGGCCGCCACATTTCCTTCCAAGATACTGGCATATTGTAGGCGAACAAGCTATGGACCATGTCTTAAATTTTGTGTATACTGATTTTAATGATCCATACATGCATGCGACTAACACTGTTATGATTTCGAAGGTGGCTCAACCAATGGAGTTAATGCTATTTAGACCAATTAGATTGTGTAAAGTGGTGTATAAGTTGGCGTCTAAAGTGGTAGATAATCGGTTAAAGGCTGTTCTGGATTCTGTAACATCTCCTAACCAAGCGGCATTCATTCTAAGGCACTTGATATCGAATAACTTCATCGTTGCTTTTGAACTCAACCACTATATTAAAAGTAAGAAAAAGGGAGGAAAGATTTTGCAACCGTTAAATTAGATATGAGCAAGGCGTATGACCATCTTGAGTGGAAATTCATTAACGCGGTCCTGACTAAATTGGGTTTTCATGATGCATTTGTTTGCATTATTATAAAATGTATTTCCTCTGTGACACTTTCATTTACTTTTAATAATGTAGTGTTTAGTTTGGTGCAGCTCCGGTGGGTATCCAGCAAGGAGACCCACTGTCACCTTATTTATTTATTATGTGTGAAGAGGTGTTGTCGTTGTTGCTAAATCATTTTGAGGAGCTTGGAAGATTCCATGGATTTAAAGTAACTAAGCAAGCCCCTACAGTCTTGCATCTTCTGTTTGCAGACAGCACATTTATTTTTTGTAGGGCGAATGAAAGAAATTTAAATGCACTTTAGGAGATGCTTTGCCTTTATTCAAAAGCTTCGGGACATGTAGTTAATTTTGATAAATCATCGGTTTTTTTCAGCCCTAATCTCCAGAAAGAACAACAAGAAAAGCTGGCTAGAATTTTGGATATGCGAGCATCATCTTGTATGTCTCCTTACTCGGGATAGCCAACTATGACGGGTAGAACAAAAGCTGATTTATTTTTGGAATGTCAACGAAAGAAAGTAGTCTAGAGTCTCGGGGTGGAAAGAGAAATTATTGTCCTATGCGGCGCGATTAATTCTCGTAAAGGTGACCCTTCAATCAACACCAATTTATGCAATGACGTGTTGTCTGTTTCCAAAGTCGACGGTACAAGAACTAAACTCCATGGTTTCAAATTTTTGGTGGCAGAATACTAGTTAGGCAACCATCCATTGGAAAAGTTGGAATGAATTGTGTCTGAATAGCATAAAAGGAGGATTAGGTTTCTAGGACAATCAGCTTTTCAATTTGGCTATGCTCACAAAGCAAGGCTGTAGATTAGTTTAAAATCCACAAAGTCTGATGGGATCAGTTTTGGAATCTCGATACTTTCCGAAAGGGGACATTTTTATAGCTTGTTTGGACTACAATCCATCATATGTGTGGTGCACATCCTGGCGAGCCGAAAATTCTGGAGGCCAGTTTGAGGTGAAGGGTTGGGCATGATGAATTTATCAGGGTTTAGTATGACAGTTGGATAGCCCAATCGAGAACTTTTAAACCAGTGACTCCCTACCTAACCAGTCAAAGTGACTTGTGGGTGAAAGACTTGATTAATGAGGAGCTCAGATGTTGGAATAGAGAGAGGTTGAGGGAGATCTTTAGTCAAGCCGACGTGGATTCCATCCTTCGAAAACCTTTAACTAGATCCAATGCGTGTGATTCTATAGTGTGGCACTACTCATCTACAGGTGACTTCATTATTTGGTTGGCTTACTACCTCACTGAGGATCTCGGTTTAGCCACGAAACAGACAGGGAAAGGAGAATGCATCCGAGTAGCATAACTTTCCTGAAAGTTTATATGGAAACTCCGCATGCTAAGGAAAATTATTTTGTTTTTTTTGGAGGTTTGGTCACAACATATTACCTGTTGCAGTAAATTTAATTAGACGAGGATGCCAAACAAATTCTAAATGTCATCTGCGTAGAGCTCCAATGGAGTCGGCTAAGCATCTCTTCATTGAATGTGACTTTGCAAGGCAATTATGGGCGATAGCTAACATACCAACAGAAATCTTAATTGGATGGCGGGGAATGCCTTATGAATGGCTGAGGAGATCCTTTGAAGTTTTGGAAGAAGACCAATTCCCGTTGGAGGTCAGGCTCTTATGGATCACATGGATATCTCAACGATAGAAGCATTGCAAATTGCTAGACAGTAGCTATCAAATTTTGATCAGGTGAGAGGTAAGATTAGAAGCACTGGTTCAGCTTTCCCAAGTCAGCTTGCTATGGAAAGTGATACAAGGAATATTATTATCTACTCTAATAACGCCATATTGTCTACATCTGATAGTGTGGGAATCAGAGTGGTGGCTAGAAAAGATCATAGGGGGTGTCCTGATTGAGGATATTCTCCATTGCAGTAGAAATCTAGAGGAAGTTAAATTCCAGTATATTCTGAGGGAGCTAAATGTAGAAGCACATGAAGTTGCTAGAAATGTTAAATGTCATCAGCGAGACTCTTTGTGTGAAGGGTTTTGTGCTAATTGAATGAATATGATTTTATCTCAAAAAAAAAAAAACTTTGCTTTTTTAAATTTTATTTATTTCTCTCTTTTACTTTTACGCAAGATAAAAACACTTAAAATACATAACAAAATTCAAAATAAAAAACGCAGCTTTTGCAACTCAAATTTTCATGTTATATTTGTTATTTATTTTATATTAGCAATATTACATCAAAAGATAACAAAACAAAATGAAAATAGGTACGCCCAAAATATTATCCAATTTTAATTAGTTATAGATTTATTTATTTTAATTTTTTCGTGAATAATTTAATTCAATAAGATTGGCGGCCTTTTGTTTGTCAGATCCTAATGTTTTTATCTACATTTGTTTGTCTCTTTTCTTTTCTTTTTTTAAGTAAATATATCTCTTTTTACTATTTCATTTGAAAATATAAATTTTCTTCAATATTTTTGAAACATTTGTTTGTTTTTGGGTTCTAATTGCATTATGTTGGTTAAGTTGACTTATCAGCATATTGGCCAATTTAATTTTAGGATATAATTATGCAATTTAATTTATTAATGTCAATGTTCATATGATTAGCTTAGATCACGATCACTAACATACCACATGGTGTGCTCAAAAGTGAAAAGGGGACTTAAATGAATAGGTACAGCAAAAGCCAAAGGCCCAGTTAAAAAATAATGGAATGTCCCTTAGTAGACAACCATATCAGATGTTCCAATTCTACATGACCTTGCAACATATACTTGTACGTTGACCTAAATGATGCAATGGCTGACAACATCAAAGATGAGTAGAAGAGTTACTTGGATGAATGTAGCTTTGATGAGTTTGACCCTTTAGATGAAATGGATTGCAGTGCTAAGCATAGTGATGATGACTCCGTTTAGGCCCGTGATATTAACTACTGTGATCTTTGATATTATTCAATATGAAAATATTGAATTTTTAATTAGTTTTGGAGATTAATGTGTTATTTTGCTTATTTAAATTCAGTTTTCTAGGTTTCTTAAAACAATTGACATGACAATTGTTAACAAATACGCACATGAGATAAACAAAATGTTAAGGACTAAACAACAACATAACTGTATAAACTAATAAAGCTAGATACAATTAAAATGATTCATACATGTTCGGCATTGATAACAACGACAAAAATACATAGAAATGTTTTATTAGCACGGCCTCAATGCTCGCTATTATCTTCATCCGTGGAGAAGTCCTCAGTCAGAGCATCTATGAGAGCCAATGGTGCATCCTCGGAAAAAGTGGTTAGCACAAATAGGTTAAGTCCATTGCGGCACCCTCTGGATGTGTTGAGAACCTACTCGTCTAATTTTTCATCACTTGCAACAACATAGGGCATGAACTTATGTAGATGGAATAATACATGTGTTAGTCATCTCTAAATGCATTTTATCTAACCATACAAGACATGTAACTAGCATCCTTCCTCAACTACCATATCTATTTTTGGACTGGCTAGGAACATGAGGGGTGTCGTGTTGTTGTAGCCTATTGTGTATCATCTAGTCACCTATTGATAGACTGTGGTAGGATGAGTAACATCTCAACTAGCTTTGAGGGAAATAAAAGGTCATATGTGTTGTCTAAATCATCTTAGTAGTATCTAAGTAAACAGAGGTAGCAAAATATAAATCCGTGCTCGATGAGGGTGCCACAACAACTCTTAGGAATTTTGAACTTATCATTAGAGTCCCTCATTAATTATTTGCCCCTATTGAGGTACAAGCCTTCTTGTATGGCATACAAAATGATAGTGCATTCCGTGTTATGGTGGCAAATGATTGACTAATCGAACCTTAGCTATAATGAAATACCACTATGTTTTATTGATTGAGGTGAGGTCAACTACGTTGAATGAGTTGACGTAGCCAGATAAGTTAAATTTATTCCATTATATTACATCTAGGCATATCATGGGTGCCACAACCTTAAGTGCCTATGGATTTTTCATTAGTTGCTTAGAACAAGTATTATTTTGGTCATTTGTTAAAAAAAAATGTGCATTGTTCTTAGAGAGGCAGATGTTAAAAAGTAGATGCTGAGCATAAGTCCTATCCCACTAAAACTTGGGCAAATTCTCATGAGACTCCCAAACCACTAGTGTGATGCACCAGCCTAACATGCCCTGCTTCTATGGTTTTCAAAGATGCTTTTCTATTCCTCATTGCTTCAACTAACCCTGTTAAAGTGCAATGGTTTAACTTTAAGTTACGTCCTCATAGCATCAACTAACCCTATTAAAGTGCAATGGTTTGACCTTAAGTTACGTCCTCGTAGCAAGGCTCAACGATAATTGTATTTTTGTATGGTTATTTTGATCATATTTTTATATGAAAATTGCTTGATTCATTAGATTTTGTGTTCTTATAAGGATTCCGGCTTTTTAGTATTAAAGTTATTTTTTTTTACATGTTTTAGTATGTTTTACCAAAAAGATCACTTTCCATTGCTCACTTGAGAAAATTAGCAAGAATCACTAAATGATCAAAGACCAATGTGGATCAAATAATTTAGCAAAAACTACCAAGCCATGAATCATTTTTGCCAAATTGCCCGATTCATGTTTCACATTTGCCCCAAAAACTCATGCAATGCTATCACCAACATTGCAAAACATTAACAAGATCACTTTAAGACAATTCATTGAACAATTTGTATGCAATGATTTATCATCTTAGTTGTTAACTTAATTTCACCATGCAGTCTACAATTCAAAAGCAACATAACAATCAATTCTCTTTCTCACAGCCATACACTACAATCAATGCTCATCATATAGGTGAATTGCATAATGAAATGCAACCCCAACAAATAATGTAATTTGTCAATGTAATGTGCTAGATATAAAAAAAAATGCACATTTTTGGATTTAATAACCAATGGAGGTGAAATTCATCCAAACTTGCAAACAATAGCATTGGGAGAGTACTTGGGTGGAGCAAAAATGATTCATCCATGAGGTTAAATGGGATTTTATATTAGCAAAAATGACGATGACGATGATGAGGTAATTATTAGTGTTTTGTCTTTAACGGCATTTCATCTAATTACTTTCCCAAAAATAACTAAGAAGACTCATTCTCATTGTCATTTAGACAATAAAAATGATGAAATTTCTAATAAATTTTAAGCACTTATCGTCATCAATGTGATGATGAAGAAATTTCCAAAAAATATCAAGCGCTCCTCATTGTCATTAACTATCAAAAAAAATTCCTAAATAATTTATGCCATTGTAATCGTTATTTCAACAATGACAAATATGAATTTTCCAAAACATTTTAAGGTGTTCCCGTCATCGTCATTGGAGTCGAGACAAGTCCAATAATTTACACCCTCCTTATCCTCTAGAATCTTCATTGTCATCTAGAAGGCAATGATGACTAACAAATTTACTTCAAAATGCATTTTCTCTAATGATTTTGTGACAACAATGGTGCCAACCTTAGTGTGGTCTCTGAAAATTTTAAATTAGGATAGCTTTAGGTGAAAAGGTTCATCCTAAAGCTATTCCTTTGTGGATTAAATGTCAAAATCCCTCTTTTTACTCATTTCCTCACTTTATCCTCAACCTCTTGTCACTTTCACACGTACCCAAGCACTGTCCACTCTTTCTATACACAATATGAAACTAACTAAAAAGCTCCAATTCATAAACAAAGCTTGATATCATTAATGTGGAAAAAGGTTGTCCAATTATTTTCCTTACATATTACAAACTTTTGGATATTTTCAATATACAACAAAGGTATGAAACTTTTACTATTTTGCCAATCTCTTCATTTTATACACATGCACATGGAAATTCCTTATAATTTTGATGTGTATGTTACTAATTTTTGGTTGCTACTGCATTTTGGTGGCCTTTTAAGTTTTTTCTCTATGTGCCAATCCCATAATTTGTCATTATTCTGGTGTTTGATTAAAATTATTTTGTAAATATTTATGTGTTCCTAATTGATTATCGCTATTGGTGTGTTAGATAATGAGTGTTTTGAGATGAATATTTAGTTAACGAGGCAAATTTAGGGTTTACGTATTCCTTAACAATAATTGTGTTTGGACCATCTATTTCATAAGTTTGTATGATTTGTTATTTATAAGTTATAAGTGGCTCAAGATACATATTTGACATGAATTTGTAAGATTTTAAATGTGTGATTATGGTATGACGAAATGCCTAAGCAGTGAAATCAAGGTGCCACAATAATGCTTATCAAGGTTTCATATTTGGCATGAACACCTACCTCATGCAATAGTCACGATGCTACTAAAGAAGTTGCATAAAGATAGTTGTTGGTATCTAAATTCAATCAAGCTATTGCTTATTGCCCCTTTTTGTTCGTGTTCTCGAGCTTGAAAACATGAAGTATTCGACATGCATATAGTTACACAATTTTGTTTTCCACAAGTCATGCAAGAAATTTCTCATGTGAGTTAATTTATTATATGCCCAAACATTCTATATTTTTAATTTGGGACATGATGATATGGATTAATATTTTACGAAATGTTAAGGATGAAATGTGGGGCATTTTCAGAAAGAGGTATTAACATGGTAAGGGAGTACAATGTGGTGTGAGCTTACTCACACCTAAGGATATAGGGACACAATTTCCTACTAAAACAATAATTTATTGCCCATCCACATCTATGCACCAACCTAACCAACCATAACCTCCTCATAGCCAGGAGAAAGACCTATTATACCCACTGCTCTGAAAAATGCATACCAATGAGCAATCATAATGGTGAGTAGGGATACATATTCACCTCACACCCCATTCATTGCAATGAGTTGGCATAATTATTTATGATTAGATACATCTTTTAATATATATTGTGGTGCCAAGAAAGAGGAATTATATTCTATTAAGTATATTATCACTAACCATTACAATGGTTCACGAATCCAATGTGGTGATGTGCCCTAAAGACTACGCAATTCTAGTATTGAAAATTCAAGGTTCGTACTTGTTGGCATATAGTTTATATAAGTTGATTTGTTTGATCATAATTGTTCTTGTTTTCAGGAAGTAGATTTGGACATAATGGTGAGATTTGTATAGCTCCTACTATATACTTGGTGGTAGAATTACAATGTATAAGAAGAAAAACCATTTCTTTTCCCTTCAACATGGTGCCAGAGCAATACGATCCAATTCTGCTCTTAAAAAAAAAAAAAAGATTGTCTTGACTCAAAACCTAATAGTGCTCAAACATGCCCTAAGCCTAGAAACCTCAGCGAGCCTAACTTTGACATTACCTGTCCCATGGCAGCTAACCCTTCCTTCAGTACTGCTCATGTCCAATGACAAATCCTTTAGCTATCATCATGCAAAGCCCAAAATTGGTGAAATTTTCTTGTGCCATTAACAAATTGCACTCAAAGAGTTGCCACCAAAGTTCAACCAGCACCATCATCATCTTTATGTGACCCTACACCAAAAATAAAAAAAATTAAAAAAAAGGGTTGTGTGCTAGCACTAAGTAGCCCTTCTTTTTCCTCCAAAAGCTGTAATCTCTCTTAACGCAGCTTGGCCAAGCAAAACTCTCTACCCTAGCTGTTGTCCCTTCAACTGATTGCCAACACTTTGGTTCTTCAAATGTGTTCATTTAATGTCCAATTGTGCATTGATAGTTCAATCCCTATGAACCAAACCAAAAAAAACAAAGAAAGAAAGAAAGAAAAACATATAACAAGAAAAGGAAAAGGGATAAATCTAATGGCATTAGTTGAAAGTACTCAGACGAGGTCAACTTTCATATCTATTTTCCCAGTTGTTTATTCATGTCCTAACATGCGTAGCACACCTTATGGAAAATCTCGGTTACCTGATTTAGGAGCCATTGCTTACATTACCGATAATAAACTCAAATTGCCTCCCAAACAAATTCACAATCATTGTCTTCGGTATGCCTTGTTGATAGTTTTTATTCTTTTATTTATGGATTTGGTATTGTTATTCTTAATTAAAATCTTATACTTAAAAATGTCCTATAAGCTCCTTCTTTATAGTTTGTCTATCATCTATTAGGCAACTTTCTCAATCTCACAATTGTTTTCTGGTTTTCTTTCCTTCTTATTGTGAACTACAAGACTGGCAAATGGGGTAGAAAATTGGTAGTGGTCATGTGTAAGACGGATGGTACTACTCTGATAATATTGCCCCAGTCAAACTGCGCACTGTTTCAGTAAAGATTATCCCTTTCATGTGGCATTGTAGGCTTGTTCATCCTTCTTTGTAAAGGTTGAAATAATTGTTACCTCTTAAACCTTCCTTATCTAAACTAGAGTGTGAATCTTGTGAGAGAACCAAACATTGTCGTTCCACAATTCCATCCAGAGTTAATAAAAGGGCTTCACTTCCTTTTGAGCTCATTCATTGTGATGTTTGGGTACCTAGTCACATCGAGTTTCATGGCGTATTTTGCTATTTTATTATATTTGTCGATGATTACTCAAGGATGACTTGGGTGCATCTTGTAAAAGACAGAGTTCAAACTCTTGATATAATCACCGTATTTTATTGTGAAATTAAAACATAGTTTTCTACTACTTTAAGGACTTTTCATACCAATAATTCTTTAGAATTCTCACACAAACAAGTCTATCATTTAACATCCTATCCATATACTTCACAACAAAATGGGGTAGCAAAATAGCAACATCAACATATTTTAGATGTTTCTCATACCTTGCTTAAGTCATTTGAATGTTCCAAGGAAGTAATCCTTGCAGCTTGTTTCCTTATCATCGAGTGCCCTCTAGTATTCTCAACAGAGGTATCCCATTTTCTTGTCTTTGTCCCAATAAACATCTCTTTCTTATCTCTCCTCAAGTATTTAGATATATTTGTTTTTTGTCCCCTCGGTTAGTTAATTGTATATTTTTAGGGTACTCTTAAACATACAAAGGGCATTCTTGTTATGATCCTATAACTTGTCAGCCTTATATCTCTGGTGATATTATTCTTTAAGTCTCAACCTTTCTATACCAAAGGTACTAATTCTCCAGTAGTTTAACTAGATTCTCTTCCCTTGCCTGTCCCTGCTACATTAACTCCTAGATGTGATACACTTCATAGCTAACCAATCAACATGTATACATGATGCTCTTGTCAAGAGTCCTTGTTGCATGATTCCACTCGCTAGCTACTTCATCTTATAGCTCCTAAAGTTCTTGATCCCTCTATATCTAATGTACATCTTCTAATAGCTCTTCATAAAGTTAATAAATCTCAGACTAGTCATCCCTTAACTAACTATTTATCTTTCGATCTTCTACGTCTTAGATTTCACTCCTTTTTTATTTCATTGACCTCTACAGAGATTCCTCGTTCTTACCATGAGGCTTTATGACATCTAGCTTGAGAAGTGACAATGGATGAGGAAATGTCAACACTTATCTCTCATAATATTTAGGAACTTGTACTAACTCGTGTAAATGTTGATATCATTGCTTGTTAGTGGGTATTTCCTATTAAATATAAGGCTGATGGCACCATATATTGGTGCAAGGCTCGATTAGTTACACAGGGTGTCACTCAAACACTTGGTGTTGACTATTTTGAAACATTTTCTTCAGCTACTTGGCTCAACTCTATTCGTGTCCTATTTTCTTACTGATTTATTAGAGCAGGCGTATGCATTAGTTAGATATAAAGAACACCTTTCTTTTTGGTGATCTACATGAGATTATGTTTATGGAGCAATTGTCCGATTATGTTGCTTAGGGGAGGACAAACATAAGGTGTGTAAGCTTCAAAAAACAATATATGACTGAAAATAGAGCCCTGAAGCATAGTTTAATAAGTTTAGTCAGGTAATGGGAGATTTTAGTTTTCAACAATACAAGGCTTGTCATTCTGCATTTATCCAACGTGGTAAGCAAAGAGTGGTTATCATGCTTGTCTATGTTGATGACATATTGATATCTGGAAATGATGGTGATAGAATTGAAGACACTAAGATATATTTACAAAAGCACTTTATTACCAAGGACTTAGGGTATCTAAAATACTTCTTGGGCATTGAAATAGCCCATAGTAAACTTGGGGTGTCACTATGTCAAAGGAAATATGCTCTTGATCTACTTAAAGACATTGGTCTACTTGGCTTAAAGCCTGCAAACACTCCTACTAACATTAATCTTGGTTTTTGGAATGATACTATCAAATATTTGGAAGACAAGACAAAGTACAAGTGTCTAGTGGGAAAATTGATTTGTCTGACTATAACGAGACTGAATATTTCATTTATTGTTGGAATGATAAGTCAATTTATGGACAAGACATCGGGTCCATTAGAATGTCACAGTAAGGATATTACAATATATTAAAGGGTCACGTAGAAAAAGATTATTTTTTTAAGAAACAAAGGCATTTAAAGATAGAAGTATGCTATGATCTTGACTATGCAAGAGCTAAGAATGATAGAAAATCTACCTCTAGTTACTACACATTTGTTGGTGGGAATCTTGTGACTTGACATAATAAAAATCAAATTATTGTGGCTAGATCTAGGCTGAGGCATAATACAAAGCTATGGCCCATATAGTGAGTGAAATGTTATGGATAAAGAATCTGTTAGAAGAATTAGGTTTTATGTACAAGGAGCCACTCCCTATGCACTCTAACAACTAGGTAGCCATCTACTCCAATGTTTCATGAGAAAACAAAACACATTAAGGTTGACTGTCACTTCATTAATGAAGTTGTTATCAGTCGCAAAGTTACTACTCCATTCATTCCATCTCCAAAGCAAGTGGTAGATTTGTTTACCAAGCCATTAGCAATCAAACGGTTTAAAGAGCTATATGGCAAGTTGAGCATGGATAACGTATATGATCCAACTTGAGGGAGAGTGTAGGAATATTAGTTTGCATTTATTCCTTTACATAGTTATATAGGTTGATTTGATTGATCCTAATTGTTCTTGTTTTGGCAAGTAGAATTGGACATATATGGCAAGATTTGTATATCTTTTACTATATATTCGGGAGTAGAATTACGTTATAATAGGCAGAAAAACCATTTCTTTTCCTTCAATAGTAATTGAAAAGCTTTTCAATTTTTAGAAATTTTTGCTTCCCTTTACAACACATTAAGTGTGCAATGCTCATTAACAATGTTGAATTTGGTGAAATGGCGATATGGGACTTATTTATATATTCGTGTTTTAATTTTTTATGGGTGGCATGTTGTTTCTAGTGAACAACTGGAGGGGATTCATAATGTGAATTGTTGGGTTTTGGAATACATTAGTATTTTAACGAGAAGTTGTTTACATATTCCTCAAATTGAAAAATTTAGTTAATCATTTTGTACAAAACTCACTTGCATATTAAATGCCCTTTATAGAGTTAATTTTGATGGTACCCAACTAAAAAGAGTTTCAAAAGACAAGTGAATTATTGAGAAAGTACTTGCACTAGGTTAAATCCTCCATAAAGAAGGCCAAATGGACCCACAAGAAAATGTGGATGAGATATTAGTTTCCCAGGGATGTGATACATTCAAAGCTATTAGCAAGAAGAACAAAGCCACATGAGTAACTAATGTTGCCTCTACATCAACCATATATTGAGGTGGTTCAATCTCAATGACTACCTATAGCAAACAAAGGATAAGTGAAAGATTTATTTATGTATTTTTACTTTTATAGTTATTTGAAAATGCTCCTTCTAAAACACATTTTCTAATCTTCTCAAACCAAATAGGAACTAACATTGGGTAAACCGCTAACTTCTCTTGAGTTGTCTAAAGAGTTTGGAAGAAAGCTAACAAGGAGTTGGTCAGTCCTTGTGCACAATCGCATGCAGTAATATTATTTATACTTTCAAATTTTTACAATGTTAATTTACAATGTTAGGCTCATTTCTTTCATTTATATAATTATTCAAGAGATTATCACTAAATTAATGTAAGATCACAATCTCAAGGATCAAGATAAAAATGCATTACAAGATTACACCCTATTTTGGTAGCAGAACATTATCTTGTTAGCATTTGGTGGGTTCAAAAAGAAAAGGCTACCAAGGATGAGGTATAAAGTTAGGTTTTTCAAACACTTGTCCTGAGGATCTAGCTCTTCAATATCCTCTACTACTGTCAAGCTCCTTAGAATACAAAAGAAGTTATTGTATAGTGTGGAAAAATTAAGCATACTGAAAAGTTAAATGGCTACAAGATGAAGCTAGAACAAACTAAGACAAAATTAGATCAAATAATGAACATCGTTTTTACAAATTATAGGCTCAATTCAATGGATTCAGTTGGCCCATCATAGTTGGTAGAGGACAATGGTGATGGCAACGAAGATAAGCAAGATATGGATAGCTAGTTTATTTTGTCTTTGCTCTCCTATCTTATATTGTTACATGCCAAATATGTATATATAATTTGGATATTTGTATTTCCATTTTATGTTAATGTATTAGTGTTTTCAATGTTCAACATTTTAGTTACATTTTATAGTAAATTATTGCCTAAAAGAACATTTTCCAAAAAAATAGCTAAACTTTTGGTAAAATAGTCCCTAGGTCATTCTAAAGTCATCTTAACCAAAGTCGTCTAAAAACCATCCAAAGATTAATTATCCCAAAGTTGTTCTAAAACCAATGTCTCAATCTGTCTTTAATTTTCTACCTCTTCTTCTTTAAATAACCCTATTTTTTTCTCTTCTTGTTTCTATATTTTTCTCTCTTTATTCTTGTTTTATGTTTTTGAGCTACTTATATACCTTTTTTATTATTATTATTTAGTGGTGATTATCGACTTTAACTTGTGGTTTGGCTAGCCCAATGTGAGCTTGACTCCACACCCAACAATTCTCCCACTCTAGTTAAGTGGGGACAAAACTAAAACTACTGTTTTTCTACAAAATTCAAACTTCACTCTTAACAAACACATTATCAATTTTTTTAATGTCCATCAAATTTTCTTCAAGTGTATCCTTATCTAATATCACCTCACATTAATGTGTTTGGAGTTTGTATATGAATTAAACTTCTCATACTTACTAATAGCAATCTGAATTTTATTGGAGAATACACCTTTCTATTTTCCAATTTTAAGCCACACTTTTAAAGTTTTGACTATTGAGAGGTAAGTGCCTCTTTTAAAGTTTTGACTATTGAGAGGTCAGTGCCTAGTAGAGATCATTAAACACCCAAAAACTAACTGCCTATAGTCAAAGTCAACTTCGATATTTGCATAGGTGTACCCTCTGACATGGTCTTACAATATCTAAATCTTTAGCAAACTTTGTAACTATATCTCAAATATTGAATAATTTATTTACTTGTTTCCCAATGATCTCTATTGGTATTAGAGAGGAATTAACTAACAACAGCAACTGCATGAGTTGTGGAAGGTCAAATGTATGATATATCGTACATCAAACTACAAGCTACAGAATCATATGGTAATTTTTCCATTTCTTCTAGGTGGACACTATATTATGTTGAGTTTAAAGTGACACTCAAGTAGAATACTAACAATCTTACAGTTACTCATGTTAAACCTCCTAAAAACCTTTTCAATATACTTATTCTTACTACTTGCTCCGTCCTTTGTTATATTCATTTTAAGAATACATTTTTTTGATCTCAAGTCGCTTATGGAAAAGGATTTGTCAACATCTCTCTTTTGTTTTTTAACTTTGTTGCTATCAGGACCAACAATCAACATATCATTCATATATAGCAATAAAATGATGAAAATGCTATTAGCTAACTTACCAAAGAAAGCATAAAAAATTAACGGTAGTCTTGTTACATCTGTGATCCAACATGCAAGAGCCAATTTTTTGTTCCAAAGTCTAATGAACATTTAAATTTTTAATACCATAGTCTAGGACCGTGTTTCAAGTTATACAGTATCATTTCAGCTTGCACATCAAGTTTTCCTGACCCTCAAATTTAAACTACTCAGGTTACTTCATGTTGATTTCTTCTTCTAAGTCAACATGAAAAACTATTCTCTTCAAATATACTTCTCCGATTTTTAAATTCAAATGAGTTGCAACACCAAGAACAACTTGAATTATAGACAACCCATTGTGCCTTGTACCTCAACTATGAGCTGTGATCTCAAGTTTTCACCTTGTAGACCCATCAAATTTCAAATCTCTCTTACCTTTAGGTGGATTTTCCAAGTTAAAAGTGTAATTTTTCTAGCAAGGTCTCTAATTCACCTTTCATAATATCATACCATATTTTTAATGATCACGTGACATAACCTCTATGAAGTTCTTTGCCTCTCCCACAACTAAAAGAAACATATACTCATGTGGATTACATCTAGTAAAAGGTTGCCTTTGTCTCATAGTCCTTCTAAACTCTATCTCTTATGGTAAATTAGAAGAATGCCATCATCAATCTATATAGTTGGAGTATGATCATCAATCGTATCATATTGCTTATCATGAACATCTCCCTATGATCCTGAACTATAGGTGAATCCCTGCTGACACAAATACCTAAAGTGAAATCTAGTGTCTAGCTCGGCTCTAAATGTTTCACTGTTTGTTCCTCAAAGAGTACAACATCCCTACCCTAGATAACATGTTTGTCCATTAGGTCTCATAATTTGTAATGGAAGTCTTTATATCGTACCCTAAGAAGATACACAATTTACTATTATTGTTAAGCTTGGATCTTTTATCATTTGAAACGTAAACATAATAACAACAAACACTTTTAAGTGCTTGTGTGAGACTTTTTACCAACTCCAAACTCTCCATAGAATATAATAATTCAAAGGAACTGATAGTGAAAAATTGATAAGATCAACTGTAATTCTTATTGCTTCACCTTAAAATAATTTAGACAAATTGGAGTGAGATAGCATACACTAAATCCAGTAAAAAAATTGTGATATTTATTCTTTTAGCTACATCATTATGCTGTGGCACTTCGCAATATACTTCTCAAGTTTGATACTCTGATCACTACAATATTGCTAAATGGACCTACCAATGCATGAATGCACTTTAGTTTCCTTTTTATTTCTCTTTCAACTCTTACTTGAAAACTCTTATAAGATCTTTAGGATTATATCTTTAAATTTTAAATTCAAACATCACACTTTTTCTTAAGAAATCATCAAACAATGTAACAAAGTAAAATCCACCATCTGATCTTTCATATTACATAAATTAGCATACACCAATTTTCGCAGGATAGAATTTTCTTTTGGCAGCCAAGTTTATGTTTTGCAACAAACAAGCAATCAATAGGAATCTCCAAGTGTATACTTGTCAACTTGAGGAGAAACTTCTTTCTTGCCTAAAATTGTAGATCATTCTAACTTATATGCTCAAGTTCTTCATTCTGCAACTCAATAGACGTATTCTTGCTGATTGCATTCACCTCACCATTGGATGCTCTAATATGCATCAAATATAGAGAATTTTGCTTCTTATTCTATATTAAGGAGAGGATTTTCTTGTCAGTTTTCAATTTCATTTACAAAAAATTATTTTCATGCATATCCATCATCATCTATTCTGCCTATAAAAACATGTGAAAATTTTTCTGTGTGGAGAACTTAGATATAAGGACCCTAAATCAAAGATCCAATTAACCTAGTGGCAGGTTAAACTAACACAAATATTGTAACCAACAATGGTAATATCTTCATCAAATGTATATGCTGTGGTGTTCATGTCACTTACTTTGTTCCTAGTTGTAAAATTATTTTGGTATCTTTTAATCTTTCCATTCTATGGGTTTTTGCTTTGGCTTCTTCTTTGTTCTTAAGATGGTTCCATCATCAAGGCCTTTGGCTCGGAGTTAGAGTCTCATTACCTTCTTCTTACTTCCTTACTGGGTAGATTAGACTTAATTAAATTTAAATTGAACTTTCTCTATGAAATTGCATTGAAGTGTCTTCATAAGTAAATCCTAGTTGTCAAGAAGAGATCCAAAAACTAACAAGTCAATACCTCACTTATAAGAGGCATTTGTATAGAGATAGTATAATTAATTAATGTTTGGAATGTCTTTAGGTGTTCGATCATGCTAATGCTAACATTATATCCCAATCTCACGATAATTCTCAATATAGAAACTCTATTTAGGGCACTCATTATCACAACCATAGCATTTATCTTCCATTGAATGTTTGGTCTGGTTTAATGTTTAAAATTAAGATGCAAACTTATGTTGGTGCTAACATTGTATCTCAATCTCACTACCTTTCTAAATATGGAAACTCTATTTAAGGTACTCATTATCAGAAACATAGCATTTATCTTCCACAAAACACTTGCTTTTGCTTCAAGTTCAAAACTAAGATATAGACTTAACTCAATAAAATGTCTAGCAATTACATTAATTTTCAAATCCATAGCAATCTAATCATCTACTTTATATTATCTAGTTTAGCTGTATCACCATGCATAGACAAATACAAATCATAGCATAGTAACAATCTCTTATGTTGAATTTCCATAGAGAATAATTCAATCCATTCAATTTAAAAAATTCATTAGAGAGATTTCTCCATATTGAATTCACACCAAGCCTAATATGGCCCAACTACCACTTGGAAAAAAATGTCAAATTTAAATTGATAATTAAACAATATAGAGAAACTAGGATTCTTTTTCCTCAAACAAAAAAAGGTAAATCAATGTGGGATATTATGGATTGTTCAAGTCATATCTAACCAAATAATCAAATTATAATAACAAAATATAAAATAAATGGACCCAATGATTTTTACATGAAAAATCCAAATTGAAGAAATAAAGGCACAATATAGTATAATGATCCAAGTATTCTCCACTATCAATTGCATTAGAAATACAATATCTGTTTAGAGCATCTAGGTATAAACTAAACCAACAATAGTACTCAAGAGAAAACCTTTTGAAATATCAACAACAATAATATCAATATTCTCTCCTATAAGGTGAAATAATAGTCTATCATCAAGTTCAATAAACTTAGACAACTAAAAGAACAAATGGATTATCGTCAAATCTAAAGACATGGAGAATCAAAATCTGTAAATATATGGATCTCGTTGAATTGATTTATCCTTGAAGTCTCATCAAAATAATACTACAAACTACTATTGTAATTTGGAACAAGTTTAGTTTGATTCTAGTTCCTATTTTAGTTAGGATTCTTCGTAGAAGGGTTCCTAGCTTGAGATTATTTCTAAAACATAGGAATTTTCTCAATTTCATTTTCCTAATAGGATTTTAATTTTAAGTGTTAGGACTCATAGCTTGTAAATAGAAACTCCAAAACTATTGTAATCAAGTCTTAATATACATATCTAAGTTTTTTAGAGTTTTCTATATATTAGCATATGGATTCATGTATTTTATATAAAAATATATATTTCTTATGTGTGTTGGGTTTGAAAGTGCTGCTTTCTCTTTTGATCTTTAGGGATTTGTTTGTATAACTCTATTTTGTTTATATAGCTTCCACATTAAGTGGCATCAATTAGGCTTTTCCTCTTCTTAAATTAGGCGTCATGGCCCAAAATCGATTTGACGAGACTTTTGATTCAAAATTGGTGACCACACTAAAAGGATGGCCCACATAGATATGGAGAATAACTGTAGGTTTGAGCGACTACAAAACTCTATCGAGCTACCTTAAAACTATATCGCTACTATCTTGGATTGACTAAATGAAAAGGTATCTTAACATAAAATCAATGAGTTCAATTGGGTGAGAAATAGACTCTTCGCTCGGAATTTATAAGGAATGATTATAAGGCACAATGATGGTTTTCCACTTCATCAAGGGGATTCATCTATAGTTGAAATGGTGGTTGCCTAGGACAAAAGAATCTCATTTCTAAAGGTTTTTCAATTTTGTGAAAGGTAACATGATGAATTTAAGATCAAAGCAAATATGCCTGCATTCAATAGAAATTTCAAAATCAAAAACTTTCCAAGTTGGGTGTATGAAGTGCAGTTATATGAGTTGCCTATTTTTTTGAATGTTGAAACTTCCTGTTGGTGGCAAGTACATAACATAAGAATACATTAAGAAAGGCAACCAATGAGACCATGGGAGAAGACAAAACATCTTTTCATGGGAAGATTTTACCTTCAATTGATGAACAATTCCCATTCTCTTAGATTTAGCTTTTTAGTAAGTATAAAAAGTCCATAAATGATTATCATAATATGTTCTTTCATTTGTTGTCCCAAAATAATGTAACGAAAATTTAGTGATAACTTATCTCAAGGTTTTTACGTATTTTGAGATGTGACATATAAGTAGAAATTGGTGCTTACTACTTGATTCTTACACTTGATTAAGCCTATAACATGGCACTACGACTAAATCAATCTTGATATGGAAATGTTGTCAAGCAGTGGGATCCTAATGAACTTTCGACAGACAACAATTACTGGCACTAGAATTAGGTAGAGAAGAACCAAAGGGGTAAAAATTCATACCCTTTGAAGATAATAAACTAGTGGAAAGTGACCTTAAGTAATTAAAGAAGGTTTCCCAAAAGGCATCTCCAGCTACTGGCATAAAAACTCCCAGCACATATGTTAAATTGATAGGAGATGGGTGTTATAGATGTAGAAAGAGAATGCATCCATCTAATAATTGTCACAAGTGCTGCCTAGTGTACATCGTGGACTGCATTAAAGATGATGTGGATCATGGGAATATAGATAATATGTATAGTGCTAAATTGAAAGAGGAAGAGACAAAAGAAGTAGAGAAGCAAGAATTTAAAAAAACCCTATTTGTGGCATGGGAAAGATTGATGACAACAAAATGAGAGGGCACACAAAGACATTAGTTATTCAAAATTGGACGTTAGTTTTTGAGTAAGATCTTTGGTATTTTCATTGATAATGATAGTTTTCAAAATATCGTGTCTATTTAGCTTTTTGATAAATGAGTGAGAAGACTTGTTGAAAAGTATATTGAATCCTACAAAAATGAATGGCTTAAGATATTAAGTTTGTAAAGGTAGAAAGTTGGTGTCACATTCCCTTCAATCTTGAGTAGTATTTTGATGGGGTTTTTTGTGATGTCATAGATATAGCTGCATGTCATATTTTGTTAAGATTTTCATGAAAGTTTAATTTAAATGTTATATTGTTAGAAAGGAAATATATACATATTATGAAGGAGAGAGAACAGTACACATTGCTCCAACTTGAATAAAGTGATACACCAAATCTAACTAAAAAAAAGAGTGGTAGATAAAAGAAAATTAGACTAACCACGTGTATTGAAAGTGGTTTGATTGTTAATGTCAATGATTCATATGTACTGACTATTTTGGAGAAAGCAGTAAGCAACAAGGAAAAAAAGCAAAAAATTTGTATTTAAGTATGTCAGCTTTTGGATGAAATTTCTGATATGATGACTAACGAATTTCTACTAATTTTGCCACCTATTAGGGACATTTGGCATGCAATACATTTGGAACCTAGAGAGAGCCTGCTAAACTTACCACATTATGAAAATAAACCTCAAAGAAAGTGAATTTTTACAACAAATGGTGGAATATTTATTGAAAAAAGGATTTTGAATCAAGATGAGCCTATGTGCAGTTCTAGTTTTATTGGATTCAAATAAGGATATATCACAGTGCATGTGCATAGACTATTAGGCAATTAATAAATTATGATAAGATATCTATTTTTTATTTCTCATTTAGAAGATATATTAGAATACTTATTTAGTACCAAATGTGCTCAAAAATTAATTTGAAGAGTGAATAGCATCAAATTTATATAAGACAAGAAGATGAATAAGAAACGACCTCCAAAATGAAGTAAGGTTTACAAAAATCATCGGTCATGTCATTTGGGTTGTTTAATGCTTCAAGCACATTTATGAGATCGATAATATGCTACTAAAATTGTTTATTGAAAAATTTGTTAAGATTCATTTTCATGATAATTAAATGATAAAACTAACTTATAAAAACTCCTTGAGCTTTTGAGGCATGTCTTGGAAGTTTCACATAATCATAATTGGCACATCAAATTGAAGAAGTGCACCTTCACAATGATAATCCTAGTTCTTTTTCTTTGGTTGCCCAGAGTGTCGAAGATATTTAAGAAAATAAGAAGACTACTAGTGAGTGACCGATTCTTCAAAATGTTTTGGACGCCTGTAGTTTTCCTGAGTTAGCTACATTGTACAAATATTTTGTTTAGAATTTCAACTTCATGATAGATCCATAAATTGCATAACAAAAAGGAAAAAATAATTGGAATCCAAAGTAGGATGAGGGTTTTAAGAATATTAATAATATGTTAACCATTGTACCATGTTTGGCCGTTTTAAATCTTGATAAATTATTTATAGTTGAGTGTGATGCATGCTATATCAAGATAAGAACCAAGAATATGTTGCCTATTGCATCATGTTTGGCCCTTTCCAATCTTGATAAATCATTTGTAGTTGAGTGTGATGTATGTTGTATAGAGACTAGAACCATTTTATCTTGAAAAGGACGTACAGTGGCTATTTTCAATCAAAAGTTGAGCATAACAATCCAAAATTGTCCTGTGTATGAGTATGAATTACATGTTTTTGTTCAAGCTCTGTGATGTTGGAGTAATATTTGGTTCCAAATCAATTTGAGGTGAATTTTAACCATCAACTACTCGAACACATTCAAAGCCATAAACAAATTAGAAAATGCATAAAAGGTAGATTGTGTAGCAATCCTCATTTATTTATAAATTATAAGACAAGACAACAAAATAAATTGGTGAATGCATTAAGATTGCAACATCAATAGTCTCAGTGGATTTTAATATGCTCAAGTAAGTTGGAGATGTTGGTTTCAATGGTGTGTGCATGGCTTTCCTAATGAGGGTGAAAAATATAAAATTAACATATTTTAGATATATTCCTTTAAAGGTAATTGCTTATTCATTCTTCATATCTCATTGAACAAAAACCAACCTGTGATTTGCATGTAGAAAGACTTAGTGGACATATAGGGATCGATGAGATCAGTAGGAGTCTTGAATCAAAGTATTATAGGCTGTAATTTTAGAGAAATGATCCGCAATATACACAAAAAATACAATGTATTCCAAGTTTCTCAAGGAGAAACACAAAACCCAAGATTTTGTATGTTGCTACCTATCCCAAAAAAATTAATCAGGAAGACTTGTCTACAGATTTTGTGCTTGGACTACAAAGAACACGACATGGTGTAGTTTTACTTGTTGTGATAGTGGATTGAATTTTCAAATGGTATATTATATTTCATGCCACAAGACTTTAGATGCTACCCACATTGCTCATTTATTCTTCATAGAAGCGATGCAACTATAAGGAGTGTCTAAGTACATTACTTGGTGTTAACAAATGTTAAATTACTTGAAAGAATGGAAAATGTTAACAAATCAATAAATTACAGTAACATAGTGTTTCTGCAAATGGATGGATAAATCGAAGTTTTAAATGGTTCACTAGGGTATTAGGAGGGTATTTAGCTAAACTTATTTTTTAAAGCCTATAAATTTATATGTCTTATTTTAAAAATAAGCTACAAAATTGTTTGGTAAAATCAATTTATAAGATTTTATTGAAAATTTTAATTGTAATTTATTATAATTTTTTGACGTTATAATAATGAAAGTAAATTAAATACTATTAATAAAATGTAATTTAATGATATTTATATTATTTTTAATATATAAAATAAAATAACTTATAAAATATTTGAAAATGAGTTGGGAATAACCAACTTATTTTCAAAAAACTTATGATTTTTAGAGTTTATAAGTTCTTAAATAAAAAAAATTATCAAATACTCATAAAAAAATTATAAGCTTTTAGACATCTTAGAAAATGATTTAAGAAGTTTATAAGCTCACCCAAACACCCTCTTTGTACACAACATTTGTGGAATATGCCAAGATAATGGGATCATGTATTACCTCCAATAAAATTTGCATTTAATAGTTAAACTAGTATGCCACCTTTTGATATGGTTTATCGAACCATGCAATGCATTAGGTTATGTTTTTGAATGTGCCATGAGTTAGTGTTGCTTTTTCAAGAATGGCAAAGGATTTGTAAGCAATTCAAATTAAGATACGAATAGAATTGAAGGCTATTGCAAACAAACATAGATTATCTATAAAATTTCACAAAGGGGGTGAAATTATGATACTTTTAAGCATAGAAAGGTTCTTGACATGTCAATATAACAAAATGAAGCCAAAAAATATTGTCCCTATAAGATCTTAACGAAAATCAACCAAAATGCGTGTGATGTGGATTTGCCTAGTTTAGTGGAGATTTCCAATACTTATCTTCTTTTTAATATCTGCCTCGCCATCTTTCAAATGTTTCGGTGTATCTAGAGCTTCGAAATAGCTAAAGAACAAGTTCTTTTGAACAAGGATGACGTGACAAAAAACAAGTTTAGTTTGATTTTGATTCCTATTCTAATTAGAATTCTAAATAAATAATAATATTATTATTATTGAGATTTCTTTTTAAAGTTAAGATTTGAATAGGATTTTAATTCTTAAAGTCAGGATCTTAGTCCATGAATAAAACCTTGATTATTGTAATAAGTGTTCACATATTTATTTGAGCTTTCAAGAGTTGTCTCTGTATTTGCTTATATGCATGCTTTACATAAGAAAACATTTCTTTGTTATGTTAGGTTGCAAAGTACCTCTTTGCCACTGAGGAGTCAATCATGTAAAGATCTCTTTTATTCACCAAGTTTCCAATTACCTTGATTTTCCACCCTTTTCTGCTGAATAACTCTTCCTTTTCACTTTTCATTCATGTCTTTTAATCTTTGTAATGACATTGTATTGTTGGGTGTCTTTCAAATCCCATTTTTCTTTAACAAATGTTTGGACTACTTCACATGGGTCAGCCCCTCGCCCAACAATAATATATGTGTGTGTATTATAATTGAATCCCATATAATAACTAATTTTAGTATTTTAATATTTTTCCAATTTCATCCTTAATTGTTTGTTTCAACTCCATGACTATAAGATATAAACTAATAATGAACCCGTCAAGTTTATTTACAAAGTTATATGGATAGTTAATCACTTTCATTTTTTTTTTATTTTCTTGCTATTACATTTTTTATTATCAGGAAACTAAAATTTTTTTTTCTGCTCACATATTTACACACATATTATATAATAAAATTTTAAAATGTTAAATTTAGGGTAATTTTATATTTTTGTTCAAATAAAAAATTATGATATAAACTCTATGCATTTATATTAAATTTTGAATAAAATAATTTTGATATTTAAGTATTATCTATCTTAAATTAATGTTAGAATTTTATTTTATTAAGTTAATATTTATTTAATTTTTGCACACATATATAGTGTGCATAATTCCTAGAATATCTACATAATGAAGAAGAAGGTAAGTTATTTTTGGACAACCTTTTTAAAATAAAATTGTACTGCATACTGTAGAATATCAAATTATATCAAAATTGAGAATATAGAAAGATAAAGTTAAAGTTGTGCAACAAAAAACCGACAATGAGTATAACAAAATTCAATTATTTCACAGAGTATTAAAGTAAAGATGATGATAAAATACAAAATTCACATTCCTTTCTTGGTAAATCAAAATTCATCCTCAGCTTTACAATTGAAAATCTTAAAAAAAATCATAGCAAAAAGTAATCAAAAAAATTCCTTAAATCAAAACAAATGTAGCAAGAGCCGAAATGTACGTATATCAATGTGTGCACACAGCTACATGCACACACATGCTTACCATATAAATGATTTATGTTTCCATTTTTGTGTAAGCCGTCACAACACAGAATCAAAGTAGGAAAATAGTAATAAAGAATCTTGACAAAAATTGAAAGGACTAAATTTCAAATAATTCCATATTATAGAACTCAAGAATCTTGTTAAATATGTAAAATATGGACTTTATCATTGTCATGTTTACTGAAGTCCAAAAGAGATGGGAATCACTCGAAAATCAGTTGAGCATTGACTAGATCAAATCATATCTTCGAAACAAAAGAAAAGATATGGAAAGCTCAAAAAAAATAAGAGTGAATTAACAGCATAAGGAAAGGTATCACACTGGAATATGAAACAAGGGAAGCTACAAATTGGGAGTGGATTGATGTCATAAAGAAAGGTAACCCACCAAAATAGAATATTGCGGCCTAAAATTGCATCATCGGTCTACTAACTAGGATAGAATCTAAAGAAAGATTCATGCTAATATTTGGAGATATTTATCAATTGATTCACAAGGGTTTTTTAGGTGGAAAACATGTATAAATGATGTAGAGTCATGACAAGGTTGGGGTGTGCAAAAGTTTAGTGAGCTTAAGAGAATAAATTCCCACTTACATGCACATAGTACTTTTGTATTGAGTTTGTATAGGTCCTTTGAGTTGAAAATTTCATATCAATGGTGATGTTGGAGTCAAAGAAAAGTTTGACTTGTCACTTAATAATGGTAAAGTGAAGTGTACCAACTAGTTATAATCTAGTATGAACTTAATTTAGATGGAGTGTTGGGGAGACAAAGTGCTTGTTCATGGTATGATCTATTATTTTTTACTTTAATTGTTAGATTAATTGATTTAGGTAAGCATCCCCCAAACATAAAAAGTGGTCTCCAAACTGTGTAAACATATTGTGTGTGACTATATATTTTTCTTTCTGTTTGTGTTGCGATGGTGTTTGAAAAAGTATCTAGTGGAATTACATTATAATTGTACTAAATTTGACTTAAAATTACAACATCTGATCTAATAGTATTTACAATTTATCTTATACATGGCATGTGTCAACAAAGATTCATTGATATACAAGACTCCTTACAACATAATTATTCAAATAATTAATTGCTAATGTTATGATAATTTAGTTAGCATGAATACTTTATGTGTACTAAAACCACTAGAAAATGAGTGGTCCATTAGGATAGCTACCAATCAAAACATTGGAGACTTGTTAACATTGATAGAGACACATAAGTGGATTGATTTGGTTTGCAAGAAACTACAGGCACTACTTGCACACTTTAATTCCTCACCTTGTGCAATTGCTAGCAAAAAAAAGTTGTGTAGTTCTATGCATCGAAAAACGCATTGCCTATTTCATCTGCACACAATTAATTCAAACAACAATACAATTTAGTACATTTTATATTATTACTTTTCACACGTAATCATATTCATTTGTTGAAGGGGAGAATCAAAAATCACCAACACATCCAAAAAAGATACATAATTCCAAATTAATGGAAAGCATCCATTAAATTCCTATATCCATAATTTCTTATTCAGTTTGACATACTTGTCAGTTTTATTTCTTAAAATCAAAAGGAGGCATAGCAGCGCTGATCAAACCTAAAATGACAAGGCATTCAACAAGCATAAATTAAGTTTCACCCAAAGTTTCACCATCTGAATTTTGAATGAATAATATAATATATTTTCCCCTTTATATATGGTTAAGACAACATTCATCTCTCTATAATTAGAACTTTCTTCTTCAAGTGTTGCATCTAGCCAATTAATTATACAAGATCGATGGAATGATATGGTCAAATCACTACCAAAACATAGGCAGATAGGGACCGCAATTTATGATGGTAAAAAAATTATCTCAATTTGGAACGGATTTGAGACAATGTTGAAATGATTACTAAAAACCATCTTAAATCTATCTCAAAGTACGTCATAGAAATACAACTCTTAGGCATGCCAAAATGTAATCAAAAAGCCGTCTCTATTAGGCTGGCATAACAAAACCATCCTAGTGTTAGAGATAGACAATAGAAGCTGTTGCAAACTGAGATGGAATTTAGTGTACTATCAGAAAGTTTGCAACAATCATCTGAATATCATCTCAATTTGAGAAGGAAAAGCAATTTATCCTAGATTCTGGGGATGGTGTACCCTAAAACATCCTTAAT
This sequence comes from Avicennia marina, assembly GCA_019155195.1. Classification (NCBI taxonomy): domain Eukaryota; kingdom Viridiplantae; phylum Streptophyta; class Magnoliopsida; order Lamiales; family Acanthaceae; genus Avicennia; species Avicennia marina. Next base: position 5,679,250 of record CM032766.1, on the reverse strand, counting down.
AGAGATGGCACAAGTATGTTGTCTTAGATTTCGAGATGAACACGTAGAAATTGTCCTTGTTTGAGACGATTATATATGGTTGTCCCAAAATTTGAGATGGTCATGTGGACACCGTTGCAAATTAGAACGGATTACTATGTCATATAAATGACATATGATGCTCATAAAAATTCAATTTCAAAATGTGGGCGCATGTGCTTATTTGGACTATCACAGACTTTAACTTATTCGACGCTTGACAACTGCAATGCAACTATAGTCATGGGATTATCCAATCTATCTGAACTATAGCAAAGATTTTACCCATAACAAGGGCGTAAGGCTTGGTATATCAACTACCACCAACAATTTCTGCCAGTGGACCATTCATAAATAAGGAATAGGAAGAATTTCACAAAAAGTCATATTGAGCATTGAGTTGTGCCTTAGAGAGAGTTTGGGGATCAAATATAGTAGCATGTCTGTCCCATTAACCGTGTGCCTCCGAATGGACAATCCTCATTGTCAAAATGCGAAGAACGATGAAATATCCATCAAGTTTTTGGATTTGTCATCACCCTCATCGTCATGATGAGAAGAATGATGAAAAATCTACGAAGTTTTTAGATTTTTCACCACCATCATTGTCACAACGAGAATACTTTCTGGATTTGTTGTCAACAACAACAAATCTAGAAAAGAAGATGCTTTGTCATCTCCTTCGTCGTCACAATGTAGAGAACGATAAGGGATTACTGCATTTGTCATTGTGGTTGATGTTGCAACATTGGGATCAATGAAGCACCATTAAATTTCAAAAATTCATATATAGTGATGGCTTCAGGGGCTTAGCCATCTATAATCTATCCCAATCTTTCTTAAATACAAAAATCCCTAACTTTTCCCCATTTTATCATTCAACAACGGAAAGAAGAAAAGAGTCCCCATTCTTCAAATCTTCAATTGCAACCATGGAAATCTCCAACAAAACAACATTTTAGGTTTGTCGTTACCTTGATGATGAGTTCTTGCAATTTTATTTATCTCCCATAAGGTTAATTACAGTTAAATGTGGGTGATATTTGGGGTCAATTTATGGATTGTTTATGGTGTTTTAAGTCATATTTTCATTCTAGCTTTACAATTGGTCTCCTATTATGGTGATTGTCTGTGGTTTATTACTACTAATATGGGACAATAATATCACAATATATCGATGAAACTTATCTCAATTTATGAGACTTTGGCATGTTTGTAATGTTCAAATTGGTTGGATGATGCATGTCATGGGGTGTTGACTTGGTGTGAATGTTAAGGAGTCTTTTGTGAGAGTTTGCGTGCCATATGCTTGATAATTTGTTTGAATGATTGTGTGAATAACTGTGGTATATATGTTGTTCAATTGATCCAAATGCATTTTACAAGCCTTAATGTTTTGTGCGAAGACATTCAAGATATCTTAAGTTTATGTGAGTTGTGGTTGAAGTTGCTTGTCATGATAATTGGTTGAAGGATTTGTATTCTCCCTTACTTCTGTTCTTTTAAGTACATGTTTGAATGGGGTTTGTGATTGCTTTGGTATGAAGTTAGAAGTCTTAAATTATGCTTGGATGATTTGCGTATGCATTTATTTTTTCTTTTGAGGTTATGCTTGAATGGTACTTGTGACTATGATTGCTTTCATATATACTTGGGTGGCCTAAATTCTGCCTTGATACATTTTCTTATACATATATGTGTTTTATGGTCTTAAGCATGCACGAGAAGCATTAAGTGATTCCAAATCACAAAGGGAGAGGCGTGACCACAGGAATGTAGGGGACACCCCATAAGACCCCCTAGGCCTGTGTCATTGACTAGATGATACACAACCACCATCTCCAACATAATGAGATATCCCGTTCTCTTTAACACAACACACAAGCCATCCATCCACTTCATCGAGCTAGGAGGAAGGGACTATGATTCCTAACACTCCAAGCACGAACACAGTGTCCCAAGGCCAGTGGCAAGCCAAGGAGCCAGTTTACATTACCCTTCGTACAATTCAATAATTACAAGTTTGCTTCATGTTGCTATTAATTTTATCTCCTTGGTTTAACATACATACTGCATCTCATCTTGAAAACAACACTTTTTTGCTACTATTTTAGTGTCTAGAAGGAGATGGTCAACTGTATCAAATCCATCATCACCAGCCACAACCATGGATTGTGGACCGAGTAACGGTTTTACAAATTTAGGGTATGGTGTTAATCAGTATGGCACATTTCAATATTTGACTTGTCATTTAACCTTTTTCTATTTTTCAATGATAAAGTAATATATATGGAGTCTAGCTAACAATACCACTATTAAAAGGGCATTCAGGAAAAAGGCAACGAAATTCATTTGAAAGAGTTTTTGCCAAGCTAGGTCATTGGGGAATAAAGTTGATTGGGTTCAACAAAATAGGTGAAATGAAATGCTAGTAAAGTGGGTTAATGATACCTTCGGATCCATTAGAAATAAAAATAGAAACAACTGCTTAGCTGATGATGCTTCAACTTCCACTATCTATCTCGGCGGTTCCATATCAATTAGTGTACACTATAACCACCTTGTAAGTTTTTCTCAATGCTAAAATCATCTCACAACATTTCTTTTTTGGACAAAAGACATTAGATATTTTTTCAATGTTTCCTAGGAATCAAGTTTAGAAAGACCCCAGTGTCTCTTAAGTTGTACTCAAAAGCCTAGAAGAACGCAATTGGAGAATGGATAGGTCTTTGAGCACAGAGAGATGGGGTATGTGCTGCTTATCTCTTAAATTAAATTGCCTAGTATAAATTTTTTTTATGCTATAGGGGTTAAACAAGTATTATTGCATGTGTTTTCTATTGGAGATGTTGTTAAAAAAGTAGTAGAGCTAAGATGTCATGACCAAGATTACCCTTTACAAGAGGTTGGTGGAGCTTTAAACTCCAGTAGCAATAGGAACATAGTCTCCACCACCCTCATCCGGTTCAAAAAAGGAATTGCCTAGAATGGCATCAGAAGCAAGAACATATCAATAACTACTTTAAGATTCTTCCTTGTCATCGTCTTCACTGGCAAGAGAACTTGTTAGAGTTAGGGATAAGTTGCAACACACTCAAGACGAACCGAAGACCACAAAGGAGGAGATAAATGACTATAGGAAGGAGTTGAAAAAGGCACACCATTGGGGCATAGCTTGGCTTCTCCTTGGACTTCCATGAAAGTGACAAGGAGTGACAATGACGATGGTAGTGACTAGAGGCTTGGCACTAATGAGTAGGTTTCATTTCTTAATCGCCTCTTCTTGAGTGTAAAAAAACCATTAAAAATGTATAATAATGACATGTATTTCTTCTATTAAAGTTAATTTTAAATTGCTCATTTTATTGTTATTTGCAATTTTTTATGCTACTGGGTGGGTATGCAAATTTAGTTTGTTTACAAAATACCAAGAATAGGGAAAAACTATATATAAAAAATAATGTCCCAAATTTGGCCCTAATACAGGCCCAAACAAACTCATTTCCATCCTAGAATCGCCCCTAAAACTACCATCTCTAACTATACTGTCTCAATTCCATCGCAAAATCACCCATCTCAAAACTGTGCCAATATATGCTGTTCCAAAACCGCTTCTAATTATACCATCTCAAATCATTTCCTAAAGGCAAGTCATCACAAAACTATCCCTAGTTTTACCATCTCAAATCCATCTCAAAATTCTCCATCTTTAATGGAGTTGAAATATATTATGCCAAATACGTCCCTATGTTGCACATTCCAAATCCATCCCAAAATTTGGGACAAGCTTATATTTACTTTTACAATTTTGAGAGATGGCTATTTCAAGCCATCACTAGTTGTACCATCGTAATTTATAGTGATGTTTATAAGCAACCTTCTTAGGTTTTGGATAGTAATCCTAGACACCATTGCAAATAATTTGTGATTTCTGAAATGGATTAGAGGCCATCACAAAATCCATCATAGGTTTAATTGTGACGGCTCTTTAGGAGAAAATTGTCCTAGATGCTCGTCTCTATTCGACAGAATTCTTGTCGTGAATATTTGAATAATCTGATTTCTATTATTTTGAGTAAATTGCTATCATCGTCAATGTATTATGTACCATATATTTTTCACAAAAGTAGTAGTTGTTGGTCTATATCTAGCAAGCAATAATAGTTTCTAATAATTCTATCTATTACGACACAAGAAAAAGATTCACTTTTTTTATTATGACCTATAATAATCAATGCATACTGATAGAATTAGAAATCAACAACTTGGATGATTTTGGTGTTTTATTTTGGCTTGATGTGAAAGACATTAATTTGATGTCTAAATTAAACATAAAAATTTGCAAATAATTTGGGGCTGTAATGTTTATATATAATTTGAAAACTCAACTGATATGTCATCATAGTTTCATTATTTTTATTCCTATTAAAATTTACACAATTTAAACATTATACTCAACAAAATTTTTATTTAAATTTTAAATTCAAATTATTCTCTCATTTATATGTACATAAATATAAAAGTTTCTAACATTATACCTATTTATAATCAAATTAATATTTATATATTCACACATGCACTCACATTCATTTGTGTTTACACCCTATTAATTATCATTTTTTATATTATTACATTATCTAATTATTATTGTTATTATTATTATATATACATCCAAAAATTCAAATTCAAATTAAAATTTCTACCCATCAAAATTTCACTCATTTTTCATCTCTTAACGAAAATAAAGTGATTTTCTCAATTGTATGTATTATAACAACTGAAGAACCTCAGTGTTGTATGTCATATTTTTTTTTCTTTGTTAACTTTTTATTAACCAATTAACATTAGATTGAACAAGCATTTGATCACTCAAGATAACAAGAGTTCGTTTCTATTAAGTAAGGAATTACCAAAAAGAGGGTTTAGCGCAACGCCAAAGCGGGAAGTGAACAATATATAAACACAAATATAAATATTGTGTTCCACAAAAGGATTTGAGCAATTTTCGAAGGATGGCTTTGGAGTTCTTAAACAATGATATATCTATCTTAATTATTCGAAGTGAACACGGCTAAAAATACAAAGGAAAATAGGAAGTAGGAAAAAGTGAAGTGTAGTTGACCAAAGTGAACAGAATTTGGGGGAAAAAAAAAGGAAAAGAGGATGTAAATGAAAAAGGGAAGAAATTAAAAAAAAATAATGGGATGCAAAAAAAATATAATAAGACTACATATTCTTTATTCACTTAATAAATATTAAATTTTAGAATAATTGAAATTCATATATACGATAAAAATAACTAAATAGATGGTAAAATTTAATGTTACTAAGTTTTTTAGTGCAAAAACTAATATACCGTTAAATGTTATTATTTAAGTGATTACATTATAGTATAGTTATCTAATCAATTACTTAACGTGGTATAATAACCTATTTCTAATGGATTAACAAAAACAAACAATTAGCCTATATATTTGTCTAATTATTTAGTTAGTCATGCTTAATATTAATTAAAACGATCATATATTCTTATGATATAAAATTATTCGTTATTTTAAATAATATTTGTAGGACAAAATCTTGCGATTAGATTTTCACTATTAAGAAATTTGTACAAGTCGATTATAATTTGAATCAAATGAATTTTGTGCGAGTTTTGTTTTCTAAGTTAGTCCTCTGAATCTTCCTTAAAAGAAATGGCTTCAATTTGAATAATTTTCAAAGAAAAAGAGCTTGTGCTTGATTTTACTTAAAACTTGTAGATCTCTTTAATTAATGTTGATCTTCAGGCTTGGCACCCTAATCTTGGATCGAACGTTAAATTTGAAGACCTTTTGACGAAGAACGTCTTGAATTTAAGGATAAATTCTTTAAATTTGACGAAAAACGTCTTGAATGTTCTTGAGGATTCTTGAGAGAATTTGTGTTTCCTTCTTTGTCCTCTTTTAGGCCCTTCTCCTTCTTTTTTTTTTTTTTTTTTTTGTGTGTGGGCTTTAGCTCCTATTTATAATTATAGGAGAGATAGTGTAACGGCACTAACCTACCAATACGTGCGTAATCTTATTGGCTGTCAAAGTGTGGGGCCCACCTAAAAACTTAATTTATTGGCCTCTCACTAGACTGCGGCACTTGTCTTTTGATTAGCTTAATTAATTATTTGTTGGCCTTTTACTAGACTGTGTCATTTGTTGTTATCTAATTCCGTTAATTAAAATCCTAATTAATTATTTGTTTATTATAGGAATTGTATTTGTCTAAATTCTTGAAATGAAAATAAAGTTATTTAATGGGTATTTTGTATTGTAATTTCCACGTGGTATTTATTTAATTGTTATTATTTATGTGTCTACAAAATACTCTCTCGAGACTTGTTCATGAGAAAGTTTGCTTTTTAAATGAATAAGTCTCAATTTTTTTATTTTTGTTTGGCTCATGTGTACCGTCTAGGCTTGGACTTTGAGGCCTTTAAGTACTAGACTTGATTTTTAACCCACATGTACCAATTAGGCTTGAACTTTTAGGCCTTTGAATATCAAGCTTGATTTTTAACCCATGTGTACTGGCTAGGCTTGAACTTTTGGACCTTTGAGTACCAACTTGATTTTTAGCCTACGTGTACTTACTAGGCTTAAACTTTTAACCTTTTGGGTACCAGGCTTATTCTTAGCCCATGTATATCAGCTAGACTTGAACTTTTTAACTTTTTAACTTTTGAGTACCAGACTTGATTTTTAGCCCACGTGTACTGATTAGGCTTGAACTTTTGGGCCTTAAAGTACCAAGTTTGATTGTTTAGCCCACGCCCTTCTCCATTTGTGAAAATTTAACTGAAGTTTTTTCATTTTGCTTGCACACTTTTGCAATTGATATTATGGTGTATTTCAAGAGCAATGTTTCTTCTTCAGGTGTGGAGCACTTGATTGTCCTTAATGAAGAAGGACATCCTATTAAGAGGGGCATAATTCTGTCGGCTTATTCCTCCCTCCTCAACCGTTCCTGGTCTAGACTGGCGGTTGCTGATCGAGTGGATAATTAGACCCAAGAGGTTCCTTTTAGCAAGAGCTCGAAGGCATATACCTTGTGGTTGTCTCACCACCATGCCAATCAGTTCTTCTTCCAACTTTGGGGCGCCAGATCGTAGAAGGAAGGCCAAGTGGGGGGGTGTGCTTCCATGCATCAACAAATTATGATTTATTGAGGATTATTGGGAATGGGCCGAAGGCATACTCAACTCCTGTGAACAAGAGCTAAAGGCAGCCCAGATTTATGATGTAGTGTATGCCTCGATATTCACTTATGACCATAGTTCCAACAGTTTATGGGCAATCTATAAGGCGTGGTGTCCTTTTCCCAATACACTTTTCACTTCTTATGGCGAAGTATCCTTATCTCTTCATGATTTACAAAGTCTGGTCGGGCTCCCAATCTATGGAAGGTTTTATGATGAGGTGGTTCCAAGCGCGAAGGAGCTCATAGGTCTTAATGAGCAGGGCAAGAGATACCTTCTCTGATCTTGTTAATATTTGTTTCATGCCTTCCATATTTTACACAGCGGCCCAAATGATGCCTGAGTCTCATCAGTTTCCATTGGAAACTGGATCAACTTTTAATGTAAAAAGAAGGACAAGGTATACCGCGCCTCCAACTCAAAAAGAGAAGAAGGTAGCTCGTCCAAAGTCTTCCTACAATCTGTCCAGTGAGTGGTCCTCTGTTGATGAGGAGCCTTTCGTATGCCTTAATGTCCACAATAATTTGAGAGTGGAGATGTATTTGGCAGCGTTTCTGGCTTGTTGGTTCAGCGGTTTTGCTCTTCCCATTGAAAATGTTGGTTTTATATGTCCAAGCACCTTCAAGATTGTGTGTGTTATGGCAACTAGAAGGGTAGTGAGTTTGGTTGTCTCTGTCCTTACAAGCCTTTATCGAGGCTTGGGTAGAGTTGTGTAGTCGCGAAGGCCTTCATAGGTATATTCTCCGTTCCCACTCCATTATGTTTATGCATGGTCCACACATTTCTTCAAGACCCATTATTTAATTCGTAAGGGTGTTGACAGCCCGAAGATAGTCACGTATTCACATGAAGGAGGGGCGAGATATTATGACCCATAGAAGGCGCGTCGAAGGGTCTATAAAGGTGAACTTTTTAGCTGAACCAAAACATTGTTTACTAAGCAGCAAGATATTTCATACCTTGATAACAGCAACCATAAACGATTTGAGGATGACTACTTTGCTACCATCCACTCAGGCTATCTTCCATTAAAGCAGGACAATCAGTTTGCCGTCAAACCTTATAGTCCGCACCAATTCAGCCGTTAGTTTGGGTAATATCAGGAGATTCTCAGAATTCTTACGCGCGACATCCACGAGGCTTCCTTGGAGGAAAGCATATATTTTTGGCAATTGTCAACTATATCTGACTCAAAGGCCAGAGCATGTTTCCCTCATGTTCCAGTAGTTGTAAGAAATTTCATTCTAAGAGTTACAATGAATGGCAAGCTGAAGTTCATAGGGGGCTGAAGTTCATAGGAATTATCTCGAAGAGCATGTAGCAAAGTTGTGCATTGTTTTATCTCAAAGTGATGTGCCTGATGTGTGGAGTGTGCTTTCCGATGTCCGCGATCATCCTCGCAAGCCTGCTACCCCAGTTGCTCTTAGAGGGAAACGACCGAACTTGCAAGTTTTAGATGACAGCATTAGCAGCAGCGAGAATTGCCATTGGAAAAGGGTTGGAAGAGGTCCTGCGCCCTATGGTCCAAAAGAAGGCTGCGCTTCCAGCCATCCAGAGTCGGTTAAAGATCTTGTCAAGGAGCTAGTTAACCGCCTTTTCCTATTGGTGATCCCTTTTCTCTAACTTGCCTAATTCTATATAATATATATATATACATATATTAAAGATAGAGAAGCAAGTATTTGGAAGCGATGGGATTTTAGTAGTAGTCATAAATCTGTTGTAGAACCCAGCGCACCACCTGCTATCATACCTTGTGATATTGTGCCAAAGGGAGCTCACCCTCCAGAGGGGTGTAAGAAGGCATCTTCTTCTATGGCGGCTTCAGTGTTTGAGGCGATGAAATTCCTTTAGAGTCATGAAAGGGAGTTACTTTACAAGTTGTGGATGAGTTTTTGCGAGAGGTTGGCAAGCACCTCGCTTGACTTCATTTCTTCCCTCAAGGATGAGGTTGTGCTCGTTCTCGAATCCATGAAATGTTTTGAACATGCCAATATTTCATGCATAAAGGGATTCCTAGAGACCTTGTTTGCTAAGGCTGCGGCGTAAGATGAGGAAATACCTACTACATCTGAGATGCTTACTAAGGAGAACCTCACCCAAAAGTATTAGAGGATGCCAACAGTCAACTCTAGGAGGCCCTAAACAAGGAAGCTAAGGGGGCTAAAAAAGTTGAGTGCTTTGAGGTTGAGCTAAAGAGTGTTGAGGAACAACTTGAGCTTTTGACGAAATGACAACAGGAGTTGTCTTGGTCCCTTATGCAGCAAAGAGAGTTCTTGCAAGGGGCAGCAGCCAAGCTTGGGGAGGTCCATGGAAAATTAGTTACCATACAGTCTATAGAACCTTTAGACGAAGCAGCTGCCGAGGCCTTACGCATTGCTGAGGAAGAATTGGTAGCAGTTAAGGATGAGCTGGAGGACTTGGACCCTTTTACTTAGTCTTTATCAAGATCATTCTTTAAACATTGATGTTATTCCTTTTGTTAAACATCTGATTTTGTCAATAAGACGTGATCCTTTACTCCATTGTTCATTATTTTTGCGAATGACCCTAGTGGTGGTTTTCAGAGCATAACCAATTACAAATTTGTGACTAACCTTAGATGATGCCTAAGTTGCCTACGTGCCTAACGAGATGATCAAGTTATAACGTAGTTCAAACCTTCTTAAATTTGTAAAAGGTAAGGGCTGTTCACAATCTATACTTTTGCGGACCAAGAGTGATGTACAGTTTAGGCTCGTGTGTCAAGAAGCATTTGAATTTGATTTGAGTTAATAGTTTGGATTTGTGTTGAGGAATTTTGGTTTGGTTTGACAGTTTATACTCATATCATTGAGGTTGATTTTGTTTTGACAGTTTATGTCTTTTGCATTCAAGCATAATACTTTAGGAATTTTCCATTAATTGGGCAAACTTTTACACCATCTTTGTCAACCAACCTATAGGAACCATTTGTGTAGACTTCTCAGACAACATACGACCCATCCTATTTAGAGGTGAACTTACTTCCAGTGCGATGAGTGATGATGATGGCCTCCTTACCACGAGCACCAAGTCTTCAATTTGAAAGGATTGTGTACACACCTTTTTGTTGAAGGCTTTAGATAGGTAAGCTTAATAGCATTCAAGCTTTTGTTGTGCATCGAGCCTCTTATCGTCCACTGCCTCCAATTCTTCAAGATGTAAACAAGCGTTGTCTTCCTCAATCAATCCCTCCTGTATGGTAACTCGCAGCAATGGAATTTGCTGCTTAAGTGGGATGACAACTTCAACTCCATATACCAACGCATAAGGAGTTGCTTGTGTAGGTATTCTGAAAATAGTTCGATAGGCCCACAAAGCTTCCCCAATCCTTTCATCCCAGTTCCTTTTTGACTTTGACATCACCTTTTTCAACAGGCACAAGGTTTTATTGAAGGCTTCTGTGAGATAGTTGGCCAGAGTATGGTACATTGAGGATTTTCTTTGCTTGAAGCCGAACCTTTGACATAATTTGTCAATGGTGTTGTTAACAAATGGATTCCCATTTTCGGTGGTGATGTATCGAGGAACCCCATACCTGTAGATAATATTGACGTGGATGAAGTCAACAACATTTTCCTTTTTTACTTCCCTTAGAGGGATCGCCTCTGCCCATTTGGAGAAGTAGTCAGCAGCAGCTAAGATGTAGAGGTGACCAGCAGATGACTTTGTTATGGGTTTGAGGACATCCAATCCCCAAGCGTCGAACGGCCATGAAGCTACTGTTGGCTATAATGGCTTGGGCAGTTGATGAATGAAGTTAGCATGATACTGACATGCCTGGCACTTTGGCTAAACTCCATGCAATCTTTCACCGTTTTCGGCCAGTAGTATCCTATTTTTTTGATCTAGAAGTGAAGTTTTGGTCTGGATTGATAAGTACCGCAAATCCTAGAGTATGCTTTCTCCATAGCTTGAATGGTTTCATCATTGCCTAGACAGCATAGGAATACTTCATCGAATGAGCGTCTATACAAGACGCCCTTAAAGTAGATAAAGTGGGCTACTCAATATCAAATGTCGACCTTTTAACGCGGATCACCTAGAAATTTCTCGTATTTCAAGTAGTCTACAAATGGTTGGCACCAGTCTTCCTTTTCCATGTCAAGGACTTCTACGGAGCAATTTTCTTCCTCCTCCTTATCCTCAAGTGTTGGTGGTGCTGTCCATTTTTTACATATGGGCACGTGTATTTTGTGTTGGGTAATGACAAAATGGAGGCAAGCTTAGCTAATGCGTCAGCTTGCTTGTTTTCGTTTCTTGGCACATGTTTGATTATGACGTCCCCAAGCCACATTATGATCTTATGGGCATAGTTACGGTAAGGAAGCAAGTCAGGCTTTTTGACTTCATATTCCCCTAACAGCTGGTTGACCACCAATCAAAAATCTCTAAAGACTTCAAGGTACAGCTACTTGATATCTACGGCCCAAGGATCAAGGCTTGATCTTTAGCCACGTTGTTGGAGTATTTTTCTACAAAGGTAAATAAGTGGGGCAGGACTTCACCTTTGGATGTCACAAATACCACTCCAACGTCGGCTCCTTCACTATGGGAGGCTCCATCGAAGTACATCTTCCATGAATGGGTGACTTCGATTAGCAGGGCGTCTTCATTGGGTAGGTCATCAAAAAGTTCCCGCTTGGCTGGGATAAGGTGGTCTACCAAGAAGGCTGTTAGGGCTTGTCCCTTCATCACCTTTTGTGGTATGTGTATAATTTCAAATTGTTGGAATTAAAGATACCATCTTGAGAGCCTATTGGAGATAGTGGGCCTTGACATAACGTGCTTCAGTGAGTTTGCTTTAGACACCAAATGAATCATGTAAGCTTGGAAGTAGTATCTTAACTTTTGGATGGCAAAAATGAGTGCCAGACATATCTTTTCTATCGGCGAGTACTTCAGCTCGTTTGGTATCATCATTTTACTGAGGTAATACAGGGCACTTTCTTTCTTTTCATTATTTTCTTATGCCAACAGAGCCCGCACTTAGCATTCTTGTGCGGCTATGTACAGGATTAATGGACGGCTAATCACCAGGGCTACCAACACCAGAGGTTTTGTCATATAAGACTTGATGCTTTGAAAAGCCTTTCTACAGGACTCGTCCCATTCAAAGGGGGTAGCTTTCTTCATGAGGCGATAGAAGGGTTAGCAATGTCCTGCTAGGTTAGAGATGAATCTTCTAATATAAGCCAAACTTCCTTGTAGTCTTTTAAGCTCATGGATGTTTTGAGGCTTTGGCATCTTTAGAATGGCATCGATCTTTACTTGTTCGATTTCGATGATTTGGTGGTGAACAACAAAGCAACGAAATTTGTTAGAGATGACCCTAAATGCACATTTCAATGGGTTCATCCTCAATTGGTATCTTCTCAGGCATTCAAAACCCTTTCTCAAGTCAAGCAAATGGTCTTTTCGTTTCTTTGATTTCACCATAAGGTCATCGACATAGCATTCGACATTTGTGTGCAACATGTCATCGAATATTTCCTGTATGGCTCTTTAGTACGTTTTCCCAACATTTTTGAAGCTAAATGGCATCATCTTGAAGTAATATATGCCTTTGGGTGTGCGAAAAGCTATTTGGGCTTCATCTTCAAGCGTCATACGTATGTGGTTGTACCCGAATGATCCGTCCATGAAAAAAAGTGCTTCATGCCCGGTGGTAGCGTCAATCATGAGTTGGGTGATGGGTAGGGGGAAATCATTTTAGGCCACACCTCATTCAAGTCCCTAAAGTCAATACAAACTTGAATTTGCCCTATTCTTCTTGCTTACGAAGACAATGCTAGAAATCTATGTAGGATATTTGACTTCCCGGCGAATCCAACTTCGATCAACCTGTTGACTTCTGTTTCAATTTGATGGAGGAATTCTGGTCGAAACTGAAGTTGTGCTTGCTTTATTGGGCAAATTGCCTTTTCACTACCAAGTGATGTATTGCCACTTTTGAATCTAAGTCAGGTATTCTTTGTATGACCAGGCGAAAACATCTTTAAACTCTTCTAACAACCCCACATACACACTGGCCTTTTCGCTTTTAAGAAGGCACTGATGCAAATGAGGTGAGGGTCGTCATTGTCTCCTAAATTTATTTCTTTTAATTCATCCATCTTGGATTTGGTGCCTGCTTCTATTTGAGGTGGTGCGATTTCAGCATCCTTTCTGATGGGTTCCCTTTCCTCATGCACGATTATGTAGTTGGATAAGTCCACACTTTCTATCACCATCTTCCTCAATTTGGGCTTCGGTGAAGATGACAGTTTAAAATTTGGCTTTGAGGAGTCGATCGCATGATACAACCAAGTTCGTTTTGCTTTTCATGTGAGAAGGGATCGGCTATGGGGTTTCTCTTCTTGCTTTGGCACCTTAGTAATGCCATCCTTCACTCTCCAACATTTCTGTTTTTGAGGCGAGCTAAGTCTTTCGAAGGCTAACACTCGTGCTGGCCCTTTTTCAACTTCCGAAGAGTAGTCCCCTGCTATGGTGTTATTGGTGAAAGCTCTTCTTGTAACGATACACATAAGACCTTTTGACTACTTATACCCAAATCCTACTCGCAGGTTTTGATTTGTAGGTTTTTGTAAGACTTTTCTCAATGGTGATTGCTCCTGCGGATTGTGTCCAACTTTGATGAGGAGTTTGTATGGCTTGGAACTGAAGCATTTTGAAGTCCTCAGCTCTCGAACCTCTTGATGTTCTTTCACAGTTTCTTTAGGTGGTTGGGTAGATGCTCTATTTTCAATTTAAGTCACAGGCAATGTTAGACTTCTTAGAGCATCGTGAATTACTAGTTCTTTGCTTGGACAACTTTTGGGGTGTATTTTGTCAGCTTCGTCTTTCTTTGCCAGAGCGTCCCTCCATTTTTCACTTTGCTGGGAGCTACCAGTTTCAGAATTCCTAGCTTTGTTTAAGTAATATTTTGCATCTATAAAATGGCATTCAACTGCAGTGAATTGTTTGCAATCACCAAACACATTCTTGATCACATTGTTGTAGCAATATTTGAAGCACTTGTGCCAAGTAGAAGGGACTACTCCATTTTCGTGGAGTCATGGTTAATCGAGCATTAGATTGTATGATATCCTAGCATCGATAACATGGAACAAGGTGGTTAACTGCATGTCTTCTATGAGCAACTTCAACCTCAAGGTGCCCAAGGCCCTTTGCCCCCCTTGATTAAATCCTTGAATCATCAAGTAGCTATTTAAAAGCTCGTTAGTTAGGATTCCTAGCTCCTTTAGTGTTCGTAATGGCAGAATATTAACTACTGAGCCACCATCGATTAACATCCTATTAATTCTTTGCTCGTGGATATAGTCGATTACAAACAATGGTCTGTTATGAGGTTGGGATCCAAACATCAAATCTTCATCCGTAAAAACCATTGTTGTCATGCAGTTTTCAATGGAGGGTCGGCTTTCCTTGTGGAAGCAGTCGGCTTCGTTCAAAGAGTTGTCAATTTCATGAACTTCCTTCATTTGATCATTAAGGGTGATAGTATTAACATTTGTGCTACCGTCCTCCAATGTGATCTTTCCTTGGTGGGCAAGCTCCATGACCTTCTCTTTAAATATAAAGCAATCGTAGATGGGGTGCCCGACCAAGCAATGGTACTTGCAATATTTGGGATTATCAGTCTTCCCAACTTCTGCAGGCCTTTTCATTTCGGATAGTTCAATGAGGTTGGTCTTCAGTAAGTCATTGAAGATCCCAAAGACATCTGAGTCGAGGAAGGGATAGGATTTGACCTGCATTTCTTTTAGCATTAGCCTTCTTAGCTTTTGAGAAGCTTCTTTCTTCTTGCCGGCCTTTTCCTTCCCTTTGATTGGGACAGGTCTGACACATATTACCATGAACCTTTTCCTTCCCTTTGATTAGGACAAGTCTGACACGTATTGCCATGAACTCTATTGCTAGAGCTTTAGAGGGAGGCTTTCCCCCTTTCTTTATTTCTTACTTGTCTTTTGCTTTGCGGAACTCTGAAACAGGTGGCGCATTGATACCACTTGTAATAATACTTAGTTCCATGTCGTGGGCTCGTGTAGCCAGTTCTTCAAAAGTTTTAAGCTAAATCCTTTGAAGGATGTATCGCAACCCCTAGTGCATACCTTGTATGCACATTTCAATACCTAAGACTTTGGAGAGTCTGTCTTTGCAGTTTAGACTTAGATTTCTCCACCAATTGATGTAGTCAATAACCAGCTCATCTTTCCATTGGCAAGCGTTGGTAAATTCAATCATGCTGACAGTCCTCCTTGTATTATAGAAACGGTTAAAAAATTCATACTCTAGCTCTTCCCAACTATCGATGGCCTTGCGTTTGAGATCAATATACCAGTCAAACACATTTCCCTTCAACAAACGAATGAACTATTTGACCAGATGGTCTCCACATGTCCCAACATCATTGCATGTTTCTATGAAGTGTGCTACATGCTGCTTCAGGTTTACTTTGCCATCAAATTACTGGAATTTGAGAGGCTGATAGCCCATTGGTATTTTCAGGCTATCGATCCTCACTGAGTAATGCTTGGCGTACATTAGAGTCAACTTAGTGCTTCCATCAAGTTTGTTCTTAATGGTGCTTTCAATGAAGTCTTTGAGTTGATCAATAGGAATCAAACCGTCAGAGGATATCTAGAGTTCTTTGGCCACAGACTCCCTTTGGTCATCAACTAGTTGTTTGGTAAATGTCTCAATCTCACCAAGGACTTCGGGTGCCTTTTCTACCACTCAACTGGTTTCAGCGTTATTTATATTGTCCATCTCCCTTGAGATTTGAGAATCTTGCTCCTGGACATACTTGGTCAGTCCTTCAATGACCTTAGTCAGTGCAGCGATTTGATCCTCCAAACTTGAGGCGTTAGTCGTCATAACTAGAGCGTCATTCGAGGAGGATGAGGCATTGGAACAAGGGCTTGAAGGTGCTGAGTCATCCTTGTCACTTTCATTTGTGAGGAGTAGATTCTTGACAGCCTCATTGAGGGGGGTTGGCTCAGAGCATACTACTCTTCTTGCCAAACTCCTAGTAATGGTCCCCCAACGTTCCTTGCAGCGATCTCACTAACAGTTGAGGTAGCGGCCTTGATAGCTTTTCCCTTATTGTTGGCCATAATGATTTGCTTGGAACTTGAAGTTTGCTTGAAATTTAAGGAAGGAAACGATGAGAAGTGGAGATGTCCCACTATGCGTACCAGAAATTTGTAGGATAAAATCTTGCAATTGGATTTCTACTAACAAGAAATTTGTACAAGTCAATTATAATTTAAATCAAATGAATTTTGTGCAGGTTCTATTCTCTAAGTTAGTCATCTGACTCTCTCCTCAAAGAAGTGGCTTCAATTTGAATAATTTTTAAACAGAAGGGCTTATTTTTAATCTTCCTTAAAACTGGTGTGTCTCTTCAATTAACGTTGATCTTCAAGCTTGACACCCTAATTTTAGATCAAACACTGAATTTAAAGACCTTTTGATGAAAAATGTCTTGAATTTTAAGATAAATTCTTTGAATTTAATGAAAAACTCCTTAAATATTCTTAAGGATTCTTAAGAGAATTTGTATCTCCTTCTTTGTCCTCTTCTAAGCCCTTCTCCTTCTTTTTTTTTTTTTTGTGTGTGTGTGTGTGTGTGTGTGTAGTGTTCCACTCTTATTTATAGTTCTATAAGAGATAGTATAACTGCATTAACTTGCTGACGCAACGTGCTCTCATTAGCTATCAAAGTGTGGGGCCCACCTAAAGACTTTATTTTTTGATCTCTCACTGTAATGCGCCACTTGTGCCCTTTAATTAGCTTAATTAATTATTTGTTGGTCTCTCGCTAGATTGTGCTATTTGTTGTTATCTAATTCAATTAATTAAAATCTTAATTAATTATTTGTTTATTATAAGAATTGTATTTGTCTAAATTCCTAAAATGAAAATAAAGTTATTTAACGGGTATTTTGTATTGTAATTTCCATGTGAAATTTATTTAATTGACGTTATTTATATGTCTACAATATTATTCTATTATTTAATAATAAAACCACACCAAAATATTCAATTTTACATTTTAATTTTTGGAGTAAAATGACCGTTTTCCGAAATTCAATTACGTTTTTCATTGGACTACAAAATCTTAAAATATTTCGTATGAATTCCTAAAATTGATTTACCTATTATACCTAGGAATAGTGTTGTAATTTTCCAGACAATAAGAATAGATAATTCAATATATAGCACAATTAACTCTTACAATGGCATATATAAAGGTTTGTAATAATCACGATCATATTTAAAAGAATTTTTGCTTGATATATCACATATAATACATATAACAAGAAAATAGGCCCTTCGCTATTCAGACACAGGCCTTACTGGCCCCTAACATGTTTTTGTCTATCATCACGCTGCTACACAGAATTTTGATGCAACACAAAAAATTAAAGCAAAATAAGGGCACTGAAAATGGCAACCGTAACAGAAAACGTCAAGAGTGCACAAGTTCAAGTCCTATCATACTCTGCACAGTCATCCATCCACTCTGTCTGAATCATCAACTTTAAGAAATTGAGAAAAGAGACATTCCTTTGCCACAACTTTTAACATCACAAGTGAAATCAAACTAAAAAGCAAAAAGAACAGTGAAAAAGAAGAGAGAGTAACATTACACAATGACAACTCAAACGCTGGGGAAAACGAGAAGCCTGATCAACAAATTACAAACTTAACACCATTCACAATCTCCTACGTTATGACATATCGGTGTATAAGAAATTACAGGGCAATTGTGAGAAAATAATCGACAATCAACTTCTAAACCCAAATGCAGACCACTTCTTCGATGTCTCTTTCTTAGTCCTCTTTGAGTTAGGGTCAATAAGATTTTCAAGCGATTTGGCCTTCTTGTTTCGAGACTTCCCAGCTTCTTTCAAGAGCTCGGCTAGCCTTTGCTTCTCATCGTCAAAATCAGGATTTGCAGTTCCGAGTTTCTCTTCTCGCAGTTTGAGAACATACTCCAGAATCTCTATTGCATCTTCAATTCTGTAAACTTTAAGGAAGATTTGTCAAAGACAAAAGAAAGGGTAGAGGCTGGAATGGCATAAAAATTATATGAATCATTTCTATTCCTAATCCGTAATACCCGTAAAACTCTACGACGGACAGAGTACTTGATAAGATAATATTACCTTCCCATAGCATCATAAGTCGCAGCAAGATTGCTGTATACACCAAGGGCATCCTGATGACATGGGCCACACTCCTGCTCCAGTATTTCTCTAGCTTCCTCAAACAACTCTGCAGCCTCGTCTATCTTGAACAACTGTACACAAGCTAACCCCATTTGATTCAACACAACTCCAAAGAATGCTGATTTCCTTTCACCGCTGGATCTGAGTTTTGCTATAGCACTCTCAAAGGAGCTCCTAGATTCTTCATACCTTCCCACCAAGTAAAACATCACACCCATTCGTGATTCAATCCCAGCAATTGTACTTTGTTGCCCTGGTTTGTCCTCCAGCAGTTTCATAGCTTTCTGAAGGAGTTTCAAAGCTTCCTCAGGTTCATTGAATAATTCATAAATGGCTGAAATTTCAGTCATCCCACTTGCAATCTCATCTGCAGTTGTCCCAGGTACGGGCTTTGCATATATTCTCAGGGCATTTTCACAATAAGATCGTGACTCTCTCAGTTTTCCAGTCTTGTAGTATAGGTCAGCAAGCCGTACAAAGACTGAGGCAACAGAAGGGTGGTTGTCGCCTTTGGAAGATTTGAAAACAGTGAGTGCCTTCTGGTAGGAGAAAACTGCCTCATCAAAGCGGGTAAGGGATGAGTAGATGTTGCCAATGCTAACATCAATAGATGCAACCTCATTTTCTTGTCCATTGGCGATCATTGCCATGCTGGCAAGTACAAGGTGTTCCAAGGCAGATTCATATTCTCCTTTAGCCTCACAAATGAGAGCCATCAATCGGCGGTCAGCTGCTTCCTCGAGGGAAGCCGGTGGACTATGGACTCGATGGATCTCAAGCGTTTTCTTGCACAAATTCTCAGCTTCATCAAATTGCATGGCTTGAACATGGGCTTCAGCCAAATATCTGCAATTTTCAATATCAACACTTGACATCAGAAGCTGGACAATTTTCAGGACAGGAATTTATGTCAAATTTATATAACTAGTTGAATTACACTGATGCTTCTTTGTTTATGAGTTACCACTTCCAGTATTTTACCAATTTAAGTGAAGAACAAAGTCACATGAACAATCAGACAAAAAGCAATACTAACTTCTCTAAAAGAATAGATTTAACCATACAGAGAGACGATAATCAAGACAACAATGTTAATTGAAAAAGGTCCATGACAAACTGATTGCAAAAACAAAACAAAAAGGAGAAACTTCCAAAATTTTAGAAAAAATAATAAAGAAGTAGTGCACAAAAATGTCTATGAAACCAAATAAAAAGAAAACATTCCAGCCAGCAATCAAGTTAAAATTGAAACTGCAATCATTTACAGAAACAAAAAAGAAATATTTTTAACCAACATGAGAATATCCAAGCTAGCAAGATTAAATGAAAAAGTAGTGTAACAAACTGATGGCAAAAACCAAAAAATTGTACAAAACAAAAAATAAATAAAAATGAAAACATTCAAGCCATCAATGTCAATTTTAGAGAAGGACAATAGAACAATGAACTTTATGGTTAATATTTATGGTGTAACAACATATTACGTAACTTTAAAACTTCAATAATTTTGTTTCTGTAATATTTTATTTTGTCATTCATTTTGATTGATTCATTTTATCATCTGTTGTATTGAAATAGTATAAAAGCTATTAAATTAAGTTTAAGAATCTTGCAAAATTTTAGAAAGGTATTGCATAAGCATAAATTTTATGGGCATATAAACAATTTTTTCATATAACAGAAATACGTCAATTTAAAATTACACAAGTACAGAATTATAGTTTCATAGAATTTTCATCATCTTACCATCACAATTCTAGGACAGAGAAAACACACAGATGAAAAAGAAAATAAAAACCTGAATCCAAGTATCTTTATGTTAAAATTTAAATACGCAAAAACCAATTAAATTATATTCATTGCATCCCGTATGTAAAAGTTATGTTCTCTTAAAAGAATGTATGAAAATTCAATTAGAATAACATTAACACAACTCTTTTTCCTAGACAAACAAAAAATTACTATTTTTTTTTTTGAAAGGAATGCCACAAAGAAATAGCTACAACAATGAAATATATATTAAAATCAAAGGTAAAAATTATTATGGTGAATAAGTAATAAACATATGGGGAGAGAGAAAAATATCATCTCAAGCAAAAAAATTAGAAGATAAACAATAGATTTGAGTACGGTGAATTTCATAAAACATCTATTTATCTTGTGGATAAAAATTTTAACTCGTTCTCCCAGAATACATTTTAAAAAACAGGTACACGGTTAAAATGAATGTGTTTATCACAATAACTTAGCTAGTAAAATTTTCTAAATACTATCATAGAATACTTAAATATTTAAGCATTTTAAGGTAGCTTTACGTTTTCTGAATATAAATAAATAAATAGCCCACGCAAAAACTGCATGTCCTCCTTAGTAGTTTGTCATAAGTTTTGGCAATAAGATATTATCACATAAGTAAAACAAATTCAATTAGAATACAATGAAGTGGTTATCTGAAAGAACTTATTACTGATGCCCGTCCTCAAAGCTCAAGCATACGAACATTTTTCAATTGTTTTAGCTCAATTCTATATTTTTCACAATATATTTATTTATGCGTTTTCATATATTTATATGAAATATGTAATATACATTTATGTGCATCAATTTTGATGATCTTAAGTAATTTTGCACACTGAAAATCTTTAACAAAATAACATCTAAATTAGGCAAATCAAGAATACATACTTGGTCCCATATGAATATTCCATCATGGATTCAGGACCTCAATTTCTAGCATTCTGAAATTAACCCCAACTTTGGTTTAAGGTTTTTAGTTTAAGTACAATTTTTATTAATTTTAGTCACGAAAGAATTCTGTTGTTAAAAACTAACAGAAAAATTTCAAGAAAAAATTGAGTAACACTAACACATGCCGTTAATTGCAGAATTGGTCCCAATAATTAATCTTTGGGGACCAAATCCAAAATTTTAATTTATTTTTATATATTTTGAAAGTTTAATTACTTTTTATTATATGAAATTAATATTTAATAAATTAAAATCATATTCTATTTTTTAAAATTAAATTACTGCAAAAATGTTATTTAATATATAAAAATTAAAAATAAAAAGAATACTAAAATAGAAATATCTTGTAAAAATAAAAATATATTTACATTCTTTCAAAATTAATTCTATATCTTAATAGGAAATTCATATAGCAAATTTAATCTAGATATAAATATTAATAAAAATTGTAAAATAGAAATACATTTTTCCTATCCATTTAAACAACATGTTCAAAACTAAGTTTTAGACATCAGATTTTTTCTCAAATTTATTAAAAATAATATTTTCTGGATTGTTATTTATAATTTTATTTATAAAAGGTTTTTTATTTTTAATCCATATTTTATTTAAGTAATTTTATAAAACATATTATAAATATTTGTCTTTTCTAACTAATATTTTTATTTAATTAATTCTCTCATTATATGTTTTTGAGTAATAAAATATTTGTTAGTTTTTGGTGAATTTAAAGAAACTTTGAAAAAAATTTAGTGATCATTAAGTCTAATTCATTGAGACAAAACTTGAAATTATAAAAAATAAATAAAAAATATATATATTGTTTAACCTGTTGTTTTATTCTTGAAATTTCAGTTATTAAAAAGCAATATTAAATAAGATTGATATTTTATTTTACTTTTGAAAATAAAATTCTAAAAAATATCAATTAAATGGGAAAAATACAGAAAAAAAGTGAAACAAAATATTATATTAACAAAACGTTATACGATGAAAAAATTAAATATAAATATATAAAAAGTTTAAAATAAATATTTATGTACAATAATACTTTTGTTTTTTATCCTAAAAGATTAATTGTTGAGACTAATTTTGTGAATGTGATCATGCGTGATTTTCCCCAAAATTTTCATCTATTTTTAACAGCAGAATTTTTTATGGGACCATTTATGTAAAAAATTAAACTCAAATTAAAAATTCTAAACAAAGTTGGAACTAATTTCAAAATTTCAAAAAGCAAGGTCCTAAATCCATAATAAGATATTCTTACCGAACCAAATTCCTATTCCTCAAAAAACATATAAAAGTATGTAAGTTTTTAGTTTTCTTTATTCTTTTTTAGCTAGGTCCTTAATTAAATTAAATCAATCATCAAATTCAGTTTACATATATTTTCTAATCAAATTTTCCCTTCTGTGGTCAAATATAAATCAAATACCTACAACACGAAAGGGCATTTATCTACTTTCTAAGCTTAAAGTCAAACTCAATGTAATTGGACAAAATTAAGCCAATCAAATACTAACGTTGTTTTGAATGTGATCAATCAAAATTGAGATCAAAAGTCAAATTAATTTCCCTTTATTCAACAAATCGACAACAATATCCTTCCTTTGGTTTGTGGCATTTTTTCAATCTTATTGCAGGCCCTTCAACTCTCCAGTCAAGATGCGTGTTTAACTGAATGGAGTATCACCTACACCAAATTATATTAGACGCAATAAATGTCCATTACTCGAAAGTAGAAAGTGATTCAGTCCCCCCTCTCTCCCCCCAACCATATTTTACGGATATAATAAACCCAGAAAAATACATTAGAATAATTTAAAGAAAAGAAATATTATCTCAAAAAATAAAAGAATAACCATATATAGCGAGCTAAGCGCGCAGAGATCTCGCAGTCTCTCTCGATGCACAAAAAGGCACCATTCAACTTCAGAAATTAACTTTAACCGATGAAAAAATAAATAAATTAAAAGCATAACAAAAAATAATCAAACACTGCAAGAATCAGATTTCAGGGTGAGTTATTCGATAAAAATCTCAACAATAGGTCCAGAAATTAGATTTCTTATAGTTAAAAATAATAATAAAAAAATGGATAAAATTTACCTGCAGGTCTCTGCAACTCGGGGATCGTTATCCCCCAAAGCCTCCATCTGTATCTTCAACCCTTCCTTGTAGCACTCAATCGACCGATCTAACTGACCCAGCATCGAATGCGTGTCCCCCAACTGCATATGCCCGGAGAACATCGCCAGCGCGTGATCCGCACCCCTCGACACCTCCGGGACCTTAATCGCCCTCTCCAAAACCGGCACCGCCTCCTCAAACTTCCCCAGGCTACAATAAATAGCCGCCACAACGTGCAAACTCATCGCCAAATCCAAGCTGGGCTCGCCCTCGACAGCGCATTTCTCAAAGCTCTTCGAGGCGCGCAGCGCGTAGTCCAAGGCCTTACTCGGGCCCTCTCCCGACGCAATCGTGTCTCTGGCCAATTTCAGTAAAAACGGGCCGAGATCCGGGTTGTCGAGCGAGGTCTCGTTCATCAGGGTTTTCTCAGGCGGGGATTTCTTCTTGCCCGAACCCCGATCTGGGGAGGGTTTGGCGCGTGAGGTGGACGGGGAAGGGGAGGGCGGTCGGCGACTGGCGGGGGAATTGGCTTTCGGCTCGGATCTGATTGTTTCTGGTCGGATCGGAGTGTGGGGCGGCTGCTCTTCGGGAACCGTAACACGCAGCGGCGGAGCGTCCGGTGGCGTTTTAACGGATACTAACCCCGGCATCTTCTTGGGCAAAAGAATTGTAAACTGAGGCTTAGAAAAGCTAGATTTGACGGCGGTTATGGAAAACTAATTAATAAGAGGAATGATTAAATGTGGGGCGGGATTAATACATGCCACCATTTTCAAGTGCAGCTGGTGAGGATGGTTGGCTGACTGAGGAAGACAAACATCAGAAGACGGAAAGAGGGATATAGAGTCGCTATGAGATTTGCGCGTAGCCGCTAAATTCAGATTCAGTTAGGTTTTTTTGTGCACTCGTACTTTGGCCATGATTCCTTTCCAGGTATAGGTATTAGGTCACGGACCGGTCTTCGACAAGTTACTACTCCGTCTGTAAATTCCTCTTTGGTTCCATCCAGCAGGTTAGGTTCGAAATTCAAAACCGAATCTGATTTTGATTACTATTATTATTATTATTCAAAATCAGTTATTTTTGTGAATTTTTTCATTAATTGTCTTAATATTTAGATGATGTAAAAAAAATTGGCTACGCTTGTGTTGCTTCTCCTAAGGATTTTCACTCCTTAAAACTACCCACAAATTAAACTTATAATGTTTGGGGGAAAAGGATCGCTCTCACATGTACGTACATAATTTTGTCCAAATCTAAGTAGTTGTTAAATTTTATATCATTATGGAAGCCAAACTTTCATGGCTAAAACTTAATTTTTTAGTTGCACAATGTGCAATTACAAAAATGTTCTTATTGTAATAACTTAAAATTATATTAAAACATTAAAATATGGATAGGATAATAATGTCACAATAGGAATTAAATTTCAACATTTGATTCATTCGAATTACTTCTTTATTTATTATTTCCTTGATTTCTCTCTCAACTTTTCTACTTTTACAAATGTTTTTATTTTCTTCAATTATCTTAAAAACTAACGAAACTTCCCCATTTCTAGTTCTCTCGTTTTTTTTCCCCCAAATCTTCACTTTTGCCTTTTTATTTATCTCTAATTTAAAATTAGAAAATTTTGATTTGATAAAAAATAGAGCTTGTCATAATTTGGTAAATTTCATTCTATCTACTTTTTTAAAAAATTTATTTGTATGTAATTATCATTTTTTATTATTATATATATTTTATGTTCCAATTACTTTACAGCGCCTTCATCTCTAGTTACTTATTTTTATATGTTTGTCTCTCAAAATCTCTCTCTTCTAAATTCTTTTTATCTTTCTTTATTTTCTTATTTGAAATATTTTGTATACTTTTAATCTATATGTATCTATCCTATATTATAATTACTAATGGCCTATTTTTGATATAACTAAGTGTATTTGCAAAAATATTCTTATATTTTAATTTTTTCTGTCTTCTCGCAACTTCCAAATTCACTCAATCTTAACTTCTTTACTTTCCCATTTAATAGTTTTAATTAACTCAGCACATCCCATTAGCTACTTAACTCCATCCCTATTATCTAATCCCATCTTCAAACATCCAACTATTATTATTTGTATAAATTGTTTCTTTTTGTTTTTTCAATATGAGGAGGGGTTTACATTGCAAAAAATGAAATTATATTTTTTTTCTGCACACACAATGTGTGCATCCTAACAGCCAGTAGTATATTATTATGAAAATAGAATTTTTTTTTTTGCTTGCACGTTATAAAATGTACAACTATCTTTATTTTTTATTTTTTTATTTTTTTATCATTTTTCTGTTTCCTTATTAATTATTATTTTAAAGACAAGGGCAAGACGACATAGCATCCAATTCTAGAAGTTGAGGCACACAAGGAGCAGGAGAACTGCCTTCTTCGAGATTGACTATTTTAGACCTGGCTAGAGCATCCGCCGCAAAATTGGCGTTTCTATTAACGAATTGAAAAGGGTAATGCAGACAATTCCTAGAGCTCACAGGCAAGCTTAAAAGTCGACAAGTCAAGTTCGCGAAATCCTTCAAATGAAAAGGAGGGATGTATTAAATACATACTATTATCCCATGATAACAAAAAAAAATTAATAAATAATTATTCTTAATAAGATGCCTATCTAAAGTGACAAGTTCGAATTTGTAATTTCCAAAAATCAAAATGTATCGCGTGTAAATTATAATGATTAATTATTCATGAGTAATATTATTTTGTTGTATTTAAAAAGGTTGGTAATATTTTTTTAAAAAACTATATATATGTATGTATGTCTATTTCATGTTTTTTTAAATCTAAGTCTAGCTTTGAAGTTTTTTTGTGGGGGTTTAAGGCTACAAAAAGATATGCACTTTACGTGGACTTACTTTTCACAGAGTTAAAGAAGTACTTTTAAATACTTTATAACTAGTGTAAGATAATAAATTGGTTATGTTTGATTTATTTATTTTTTACGGTGTGTGTCTTAGCTCGTGTATTTAATATTTGCTTAAATATCGGGATTATGAATTGAACAAAAAATTCAATAGTTATATTTATCCTTTGCTTAAGTTTATTATTTTTAAAGTCTTAAGTCATTTTTGGTTTAATGACAAATTAATTGGTGCAGTCCATCCGAAAAGAAAGATCTGAGCAAATTGAATACAACATTTTATTTCATTCTGAAATAGCATCTATTTTCTTTTTCTTTATTTTTCATCTCTTGATTTTTACCTGTATTTAGCTTTGCAGTTTCCTAATTCATGGTGGTCTAGTGGCATCTAAATTTAATTAATCTGATAACCTAAATTAGATAAGCTAATCTAATACGAATTAGCCTATAACTTCTTTGAAAAGAATTTAAAGAATCTCAAGGGTGTGGTAATTATGATCTTTTCAAAAAAAAAAGAAGATTACAATATTTATATTTATCTTTTTTCTTTTTAAAATTAAGTGACCTATTGTTGAAATTTTCAACTTATTATGCTGTAATGGTAGGTTATGTGTGCTTGAAAAAAAAACGTGGATGTAATGAGACAAATAAGCAAAATTGAAGCTAATTGAGCATACAAGATTTTTATTTTACTTTGAAAGTCTGGGCTTCTTTTGGTGTGAATTTTTAAATTCATGCTACTTAATGGCATTAAAAATTAGTGAATTTAGTTAGTTAACTTTAATATGTTAAGTCAAATAAGCATTAACCAATCAAATTTTTATAGATAAATAGAAAATCCCAAAATTTTGAAAATTGATGATTTCTTTTCATAGAGAATAAAAAATTGCAAAGTTTATAATTTTTTTTAAGATCCACATTTTTTTGAATTGTAAATCAATGGCGTTTAATTAAAAACTTATTAACGGATTTAATCAAGCAAGGGGACTAGATTGAAGGCGATTGAATATATGAAATTTATTTTAGTTTGAAATTTAATATTGTTTATTTCTTTCTTAAACTTTTGGGTTTCTTTTCAGCCTTAAATTTTGTAATTTTCTGTTATTTTAGAATTAAATGGTGGAATTAGTTAACATAGTTATATTACGAATTAGATTCTCCAGGTTCATTGAAAACCAAATTTAATGCATGACTAGTTGTAAAACTTTAAGAAAGAATTAAAGGATGTTTAGGTTGATCAATTGTACTTGACAGTCCAAATTAATGGACTTAATTAATGAAATTTAATATGCCTAAATTAAACATCAAAATTCTCCTTTATAAGTTTAGAGATTTATTGACAATTAAAATTGTTAAATTTTATACATAAGGATAAAGTTAGTGTGGTAATTAAACATCAGCATCAAATAGTTTCCTATATTTTGAAAAAAAAAAGTAACTTGTATGAATTGAAACTTTAGTCAAAATATTAATTGGGGATTGACGGACCACATGATACCAAGGATGTTCAGTAACTCCCAACTCTCGCTTTTAAACAAATTTTTAACTCTCAAAGTTTTAGTGTTTCTATTATTTCAAAAAAATAATTGGGCATTTATCAATTAAATCAATGCAGTTGCATTTGTAAGTTAGATTAGATAAGGTATTCTAATTCCATATTAAATTTAATTCAATAATATTGTAATTTTATCGGACAATTTTTATGTCAACGTGATAACATTACCACCCATACGTTCTTTTAATAAAATAAAAATAAACTCAAAGACATACAATATGTTTATGTAATTTGAAAACAACTTTCTATGTTTGCGCACTCACCCAAATCAAGAAAATCTACTAATCAAAGTGATCACAAGTAAATCTAATTAAGAACAAGACCCTTGACTCCTTAATATTTTATATAAAACAAGTCCACATTTAATTTTAACTAATTGGTAGTACACTTTAATACTCTTTCTTGTTAAATAACAAGTAAAACTCCATTTGACTCCAATATACACATTAACATGAAGAGTTTAACTTACAAGTTATTGACACAACTCAATATAAAAGTTACACGTGTATGTAAGTGGGTAGTTTCTCTTCATAAGCTCATATAACTCTCATAAAAGACACCTTAGTTGTAACCAACTCAATCCAGTTTATGCTTGTTTTCACATTCAAAATATCTCCAAATATTCAATTAAGATTATGGTAAATATTCTACCAATTAGCAGGCTAGTGTTGGAGCTCTAGGCATCTGTTTTTTTGTCCAACAGGGTGACTTTCTATAATTTGTGGATTCTCTCTTATTTTTTAGCATATTAACAACTTTCCATGCCTTGTGCAGATATGGAGTTATCAAACTCAAGCTTCGACGTTTTAGAAAAGATTTCCATCTATTCTTATACTCCCATAATTAGGGAATATTCTAAGGTCTTTTATCTTTCCATATATTTAAAGATTTTTTGACTTTCAAGTTATGAAAATACTTGAATTGCAATTTTAATTTTTGTTAACGTTATTTTAATAATATTTTCCACAATTAACTTGTGTCACATAAGTACTAACTTACATTTAAAGTACCAACAATTTTTCATTTTGGCTTTATCTAGCACAATTTCATATACAAACAATGAAATTCATAAATTTTGGACACAATGTAGAATTAGTAAAAATAAAAAATATTGTTCTTGACAAAATTGACATCCTAGATAAGTTCATGATGTTCCAACAACAGCTAAATAAAAAGACAAAAGAACTCCTTGTCGGCTGTAGTGGAATGAGCATATAGCAAATTTCAGTGCATCTTTTAGTAGTATTTCCTAATGTTGGGACTTTGGTAGAGTTAATATTTTCATCTAACAGTACCACAGCAGTATCAACAACTAACTAATGCTCTCAAGATAAGAAAACCATAGACATTAAAAGAAAAAAAGAAAGAAAGAAAACCAAAACGCCAAATGGTAACCTTAAACCAACTAATGCTCTCAAGATAAGAAAACCATAGACATTAAAAAAAAAAAAAGAAAGAAAGAAAACCAAAACACCAAATGGTACCAATAATAGGTCAATCTTCAATGAAAACCAAGAAAATTAAGTCTAGGTAACTACTCCCATGCATACTCCTCAAGACAGTTGCAAAATTTAAGTCTCGCTATCCATCCCCCTTTGTGACACATTGTGCCAAGGTTAACTAGTTAAAGGGGATGTTCACGGTCACACATTAGGCAAAAAAAAGATCCATTTGTAACCAGAGTTCTAACCCTTGTTAACTTTTTGCAACAACTTTAGAAGTTTGGAATTATATGCCATGATCTCATATTTTAACTTAGTATTGGAAACTAGGTATATCTAAATAATTCATGATAGTTAATCCATAAGAGCTCTCTAGTTCTCCTTTGCTCATTCAAATCACTAATGATCAACTTTGTTGGATAGTTCTTTCTAACTCTAGATGAAGCTTTACAAGTTAGCTAATGCGGTGTTCCACATTATTACTAGAGGTTGACTATGATGTTAGCACACCACTAGATATGTTTAACTTTCTGTTGTACCTCATGGTTGCTACTCAGGTTTCTTTAACTAGAATAGATTCATCATCAAAGCCATTATTATTTTCCTAGGGTTTGAACTCGTTCCTTCTCATCATCTAATACTTCATCTCTTGCATAAGAACTTTAAGCTAAGTCTCCTCATCATCAACAACCATATTAATAGATTCCAAACACATTTAGTTTGAGAGTTATAAACCCGATACACACAACTTTTAGTTGAGTAGCTTAGAAACATGTGTTCATCACTTTTAAATTCAAACTTACCAAAAATTCAATCTTTTAAGATGAAACATTGGCTTTTGGAGACATGAAGTAGCCTACATTGGGCTTCCTACCTTTCAAAAGTTCATAGGGAGTCTTTTTGAGCAATGGATAGACATGTACATGATTAATGATCTATCTTGACATATTTATTGCCTCGGCCTCCACTTTTGGCTCATCTTCTTGGTATTAAGCATCATACATGCCATCACAACTAGGTTTTGTTTTGGGGTTTTTGGTTAAGGAAATGGGTGTGAAATTCCATTCTCAGCACAAAATTATTCAAACTTCTAATTCTCAAACTCAAGTCCATGGTTATTTCATATTTCAACTATCTTCCATTGACCACCACCTCTCATAGTTTGGAGTTACCTTTCTTAAAGGTATTTAAGGCATCTAACTTTTTTTTTTTTTTTGATAAAATCAACTTGGCATAGTATGTAAAGTCATCAACACGTACAAAAATGTATTTCTTAATTCCAAGACTGACGCGGACGTCCAACATGATAAAGAGGAGTCGCTGGCAATTCCAGCTGGACCAATAATCAGGGCACGGGCAAAAAGACTTAAAGAAGCCATTAACGTATTGGTGCGCGAAATTCAAGAAGATGTCACGCGTGGATGCAAATTCAAGGAGCCCGAGGAAGAGCGCAGAGTAAACATCCTGAGATGGATGGAAGACTTGGGGGCGAAGGAATAAAGAGGGATGATTAATTCAATTAATTATTTACCCTTCATTTAGTTTAATTATTTCTCCTTTAATTTAATTCTGGGCCCAGTCAAAATAAGCCCAGTAGGAGCCCGCAGCCCAACTAGGCTAGGGTTTTGGCACTATAAATTCATCATGTACCATCAGATTTCACAGAGTGTTTTCAAAAAATTCAGGTTTCTTCTCAATTCCCTGAAATTGATTCTTTCAATTTCTCGTGAGTTTTATATCCCAAATCGAGTCATTCCGAATTGGTTCGAGTGATTCGTAACGTATCAATCAGCAATCGGTGTGCTGATTGTGGCCATTCTTATCGGGTTCAATCCAATCCTACTACGTTGGGTCGGCGTTCTTCGCCCGGTTCGCGTCCTTGGGGTTATCGGATTCGGGTCCGGTTACACCGTCCTATCCGACGCGATCGTTGATCACGTCAATTTGGTATCAGAGCCATCTTGTGTCGAATTCTAATTCGATACACGATCCGAAGTATCAAAAAAAAAACAAAATCAAAAAAAAAATAGGGGAAATCGTCGTCGCCGCCATTGCCGCCGCAAAATTCGCACCATTCAACCGATTCACGCAGCAATCAACCCCGCCGCCACCACCGCCGCCGGAGAAAACAAAAAAAAAATTCAAAAAAAAAGGGAAATCGCTGCCGCCGCGCCGCCGCTGCCTGCAACCGCGATTCCACCGCCGTTTCAGCCAATTTCTGCCAGAAAATCACACCCACCGCACCGCCGTCGAGAGCCCATCCCTTCCCACACCGAATCGCCGCCGAAGGAGGAGCGAATCGGCCGGAATTTCACCGCGAATCGCCGCAATGCCGCCGCGAAACTTCATCCTGAAATTCGCACCGCCACGGCCTGAATCGCCGCCCGTCACCACCGCCAAGGCTTGCCCAGGCCAGGCTGACCGTTCCCGGCCACCATCGTGGACGTGCGACAGCGGAATCGGTCGATCGCGATTTCGCGCCGCCGCCGCTCTAATTAAAAAAAAAAAAAAAAAAGAGGTTGGGCCGAGGTTGATTTGGGCCAAGTTGCTGACTGGGCCCAAGTCGGGCAGGAGAAAAAAAAAGGGGTTTCTGTTGGGCCGAGGTTACTTGGGCCGAAAAAAAATAATAATAATAAAAAATTTCTATTGGGCCGAGGTTGTTTAGGCCAAAAAAAAATTTCGATTGGGATGAGGTAAAAGTTGGGCCGAGTGTCAAGTGGGCTGGAAGCAGGATTTGGGCCAAATTGAAACTGGGCCAGGCTTGAGAAAAAAAAAATCATTGGGCTGAAGGAATTGGGCTGGACTAGAAGCTGTTGTCGGGCTGGACCTTCTGACGTGGTAAGGCCGTGTTTGGTTTCAGTAATTCTGTTTTTTTTTTCTAAGGGCCTGTTTGGCTGCAAAATTTTATTTCTACTTAAGGACCTGTTTGGCTGCAGAATTTTTATTTCTGCTTAAGGGCCTGTTTGGTTACTGAATTTTTTTAAAAAAAAAAGAAAAGAAAAGAAGAGGCCAAAAGAAGGAAAAAGTGAATTCTGTTGTTCATTGATTTTTTTTTAATATTATTGAGATTGTATCTGGAATATTGAAGATTGAGATAGTTGCTTATCTCGTAATTTTAGGCCATATCCATCGTACCGAGTGCTTGTATTTTTACGTTTGAATCTTGAGACCATTTTGGAATCACACGAGGAGGGCACGAGAAATTGAGATTGGTGAGGAATAAATTGAGAGTGTATGATACACGAGTGGAGGTAAGAAACGAGTGCCAGAGAGCCTTTACCTGAGAGAAGCAAGGTTGGTGAGGACTTTTATTACTAACAATTACCTGCTATTATTTTTTTTTTTTATGTTGTATCACAGACTTCGTGATGGCCGGCTAGTATTCAGGACAGAGTAACAGTCCTGACGAAACTAAATTCTTATTTGAATCCTTCAGTGATGAGTTGAGAAAGCTCACTAGGAGCATGGAGGGCATGCAGGACAGGATGGCAGATGTGCACGATCGCTTAGGGCGAGTAGAAGCGTCCCAAGCTGTAACTCTAGAAAGAGACGGTTCGCTGTCCAGACCAGCTGGACATAGAGGCAATCCCGTGCCAGGCCGAGCTCGGACTAGGGATAGACAAGGGCATCATGTCAGGCTTGTGAGGCCCGATCGACATGATTATGAGGAGGAGTATGGGTCAAACGAGGACGAGGACTAGTACGCATACGACAATGATCCCAAGAGGCATCGTCGGAGGGACTGTGTGGACGATGAAATACCTAAGGGATTAAAGCTACAGCTGCCACCCTTCCAAGGGCGATCTGATCCCGACGCCTACCTCGAGTGGGAGAGGAAGGTAGAATTAATTTTTGATTGTCATCACTATTCAGAAAGCCAAAAGGTTAAGTTGGCAGTAGTGGAGTTCACAGATTATGCGATCGTATGGTGGGATCAGTTGTGCACTAACCGGAGGAGAGCTGGAGAGGGGCGAGTGCGTACTTGGACAGAGTTGAAGGCAGTCTTGAGAAAGAGGTCTGTACCGAGCCACTACCATCGAGACCTGTATCAACGATTGCAAACATTAACGCAGGGAACTCGGAGTGTGGAAGACTATTATAAGGAGCTCGAGATAGCTATGATCCGAGCAGATGTTGTGGAGGATAGGGAGGCCACTATGGCACGTTTTCTGAGTGGATTGCACTGGGACATAGCTGACGTAGTGGAGTTGCAGCATTACGTAGAGATAGAAGAAATTGTGCAAAATGCGGTTAAGTTAGAGAGGCAGCTGAAAAGGAAGGGTAGGTTCACATCCCAACCTAATACCGCTAGCAGATCCTTCCCCAAAAGAGAGGATAAGGCACCAATGACAAGTGCCAATCGGACCAGAACTGCACCTAAAGTGGAGGCACCTAAGGTAACAACTCCTACTCCCTCTGGCTCATCTAACACACGAAACTGGGATATTTTGTGTTTTAAGTGTCAGGGCAGGGGGCATATTGCTTCGCAGTGTCCCAATAAAAGAGCTATGCTGCTGTCAGAAAATGGGGACATTGTGACTAATAAGGAGTGTGACAGCAGTGAAGAAATGCCACCATTAGAGGAAGTGCCGTCCGACGAGGAAAGGTTGTGCGAAGAAGGGGGAATTAATTTAGTGGTAATGAGAGCACTGAGCACCCAAGTGAAGGAGAAGATTGATGAGGCTCAAAGAGAGAATATATTCCATGCACGCTGCCTGATTAATGGTAAGACTTGCAGTTTGATAGTAGACGGAGGAAGTTATACGAATGTAGTGAGTACGACGCTGGTTGAGAGATTGGCATTGCCAATGAAGGATCACTCTAGGCCATATAAGTTACAGTGGCTTAATAACAGTGGTGAGGTTAAAGTGACGAAGCAGGTGATTGTGAGCTTCAAAATAGGATCGTATGAGGATCAAGTGACATGTGACGTAGTGCCTATGCAGGCTTGTCACGTCCTGCTCGGCAGACCGTGGCAATTTGATCGACAGGTGATATACAACGGATTGACTAATCGGTATTCGTTTTTATTCCATGGAGAGAAGGTCACATTGGTTCCCTTTACTCCAAAGCAAGTATACGAAGACCAGTCGTACATGCAGAGGCAGTTTGAGATGGAAGTCGAGAGGAGGAAGAAAAGGAAGGAGGGGTTAAGAGAGAAAGAGCAAAGGAAAGATGAGAGGGGAAAAGAAAAAAAGGAGTGTATGATGGCGACTATGAGGGATGTAAGGTTGGCATTGAGTGCTGAGAAGTCCCTTGTGATGTTGATGTACAAGGAAGCATGTTATATATCTGATGATGTCACATCCTCCCTCCCCTCTGTTATAGTATCTGTTTTGGAGGAATACACTGACGTGTTCCCAGAGGAGGTCCCCAAAGGGTTGCCGCCGGTTCGAGGGATAGAACATCACATAGACTTTATCCCGGGGGCATCCATACCCAACAAGCCAGCATACCGAACTAACCCTGAAGAAACCCAAGAGATCCAGAGACAAGTGGAGGAGCTGATGGGTAAAGGTTGGGTTCGAGAAAGTATGATCCCATGTGCCGTCCCCATGCTGCTCGTGCCGAAGAAAGACGGACAATGGCGCATGTGCGTAGATTGTAGAGCTGTTAATGCTATTACGGTAAAGTATCGTCACCCCATACCTCGACTAGATGATTTGCTTGATGGGTTGCATGGTGCTACTATATTCTCTAAAATAGATCTTAAAAGTGGGTACCATCAAATTAGGATGCGAGAGGGAGATGAATGGAAAACAGCCTTTAAAACCAAGTTTGGCTTATATGAATGGCTTGCAATGCCATTTGGACTCACTAATGCTCCTAGCACATTTATGCGCTTAATGAACCATGTTATGCCTGCATTCATTGGCAAGTTTGTTGTAGTGTATTTTGATGACATACTGGTCTATAGCCGCACAATGACCGAGCATGTTGAGCACATACGTAGCGTACTTGATGTTTTACGACGAGAAAAGCTATATGTCAATATCAAGAAATGTACCTTTTGTACTGACTACTGTGTCTTCCTAGGATTTGTTGTTGGTGTACAAGGAATACAGGTGGATGAAAGCAAAGTAAAGGCCATACAAGAATGGCCAACTCCGACGACAATATCTGAAGTGAGAAGTTTCCATGGATTGGCTGGTTTCTACAGGAGATTTGTGCAGGATTTCAGCACCATTGCTGCTCCACTCACTGCCATAATTAAGAAGAATGAGAAGTTCAAGTGGGGAGAAGCCCAACAACGAGCGTTTGACACCTTAAAGAATAGGCTTACACATGCTCCTGTACTTTCCTTACCAGATTTTAATAAGGCTTTTGAAATTGAGTGTGATGCTTCTGGTGTAGGTATTGAAGCAGTCCTAATGCAAGACAAGAAGCCCATTGCATACTTCAGCGAGAAACTTAATGGAGCCGCGCTGAATTACCCCACATATGACAAGGAGTTATACTCCTTGGTGCGGGCCCTGGAAACATGGCAACATTACTTGAGGCCAAAGGAATTTGTGATTCACACTGACCACGAATCCCTAAAGCATTTGAAGGGTCAGAGTAAGCTCAGCAAACGGCATGCCAAGTGGGTGTCGTTCATTGACACATTCCCTTACGTCATCAAGTACAAAAAAGGTATGGAAAACATAGTTGCTAATGCGTTATCCCGTAGATATAATTTACTGAATACGCTAGGCACAAGGTTACTAGGATTTGAGCACATTAAGGAACTTTACCAAAATGATCCTGACTTTGGTCAAGCTTTTGCGCTAACTGAAAAGTGTGCTTATGACAAGTATTTTAGACATGAGGGTTACTTGTTCTATATTAATAAATTGTGTATTCCACGGTGTTCTCTACGAGAATTGCTTATCCGCGAAGCTCACTGTGGAGGACTGATGGGACACTTCGGTGTCACTAAGACTGTGCTAATTTTGCAGGAACACTTCTACTGGCCAGGACTAAAAGGGGACGTGGAGCGAGTTGTAGAAAGATGCATACGGTGTAAGGAAGCAAAGTCTCGCAACCAGCCCCACGATATGTATCACCCTTTACCTGTCCCGAATACCCCTTGGACTGACATATCTATGAACTTTGTTTTGGGGTTACCCAGGTCTAAAACTGGTAGAGATGCCATCTTTGTGGTCGTAGATAGATTTTCTAAGATGGCTCATTTTATTGCCTGCTATAAAACTAGTGACGCATCGCATGTGGCTGACTTGTTTTTCAAAGAAGTAGTCCGTCTACATGGTGTACCTAAAACTATAGTGTCTGATCGTGACGTTAAATTTTTGAGTTATTTTTGGAAAACACTATGGGCTAAATTAGGGACTAAACTACTATTTTCTACAACCTGTCACCCTCAAACCGATGGGCAAACTGAAGCTGTTAACCAAACACTCACTACATTACTGCGTGCTGTTATTAGGAAAAATATTAAAAGTTGGGAAGAGAGCTTGCCGCATGTTAAATTTGCTTATAATAGAGCTGTTCATTCTGCTACTAATATGTCTTCGTTTGAAATTGTATATGGCTTTAATCCTCTAACACCTTTAGATTTGTTGCCATTGCCTGGCAATGAGCATCTGAGTTTAGAAGGCAAAAAGCGAGCCGAGTATGTCAAGCGAATACATGAACTGGTCAAGCAAAACATCGAGAAAAGGAACGAGCAATATGCCCAGCAGGCAAATAAAGATAGGAAGCGGGTAGTGTTTGAACCCGGAGATTGGGTGTGGGTTCATATGCGAAAGGAGAGGTTTCCCAAGCAACGGAAGTCTAAATTGATGCCTCGAGGAGATGGGCCATTCCGAGTCTTGGAGAGGCTCAACGACAACACCTACAGGCTGGAGTTACCAAGTGAGTTCGGAGTCAGTGCAACTTTTAATGTTTCTAACCTGAGTTTATTTGATGTAGGTGATGAACAAGATTCTGAACTGAGGGTAATTCCTTCTCAAGAGGAGGGGAATGACGCGGACGTCCAACATTATAAAGAGGAGTCGCTGGCAATTCCAGCTGGACCAATAACCAGGGCACGGGCAAAAAGACTTAAAGAAGCCATTAACATCTTGGTGCACGAAATTCAAGAAGATGTCACGCGTGGATGCAAATTCGAGGAGCCCGAGGAAGAGCGTAGAGTAAACATCCTAAGATGGATGGAAGACTTGGGGGCGAAGGAATAAAGAGGGATGATTAATTCAGTTAATTATTTACCCTTCATTTTAGTTTAATTATTTCTCCTTTAATTTAATTCTAGGCCTAGTCAAAATAAGCCCAGTAAGAGCCCGCAGCCCAACTAGGCTAGGGTTTTGGCACTATAAATTCATCATGTACCATCAGATTTCACAGAGTGTTTTCAAAAAATTCAGGTTTCTTCTCAATTCTCTGAAATTGATTCTTTCAATTTCTCGTGAGTTTTATATCCCAAATCGAGTCATTCCGAATTGGTTCGAGTGATTCGTAACGTATCAATCAGCAATCGGTGTGCTGATTGTGGCCGTTCTTTTCGGGTTCAATCCAATCCTACTACGTTGGGTCGACGTTCTTCGCCCGGTTCGCGTCCCTGGAGTTATCGGATTCGGGTCCGGTTACACCGTACTATCCGACGCGATCGTTGATCACGTCAAAGACTGATAACATTAGTTACCCCCTTAGGTGTACGAGAAGTAGTTTCAAGGCTTTAAAGGCATAGGTGTCATAACACTAGATGGGATTTCCTATGTTGTTTTCCCCGTTAACGCAGGCCACACTCCCTTTTCTTTCTTTCTGTAAGAATAGTATACCTCGAATTGCACGAGGTCTGAAAATCTTTTTGAAATCATGATAGTTGAGGTGCCCTAACCTCTTATGCTAGATTTCACTCTCATCTTCATCAGTTATAAGTCATGTTGCAACATCATTCAAGAGGTAACAACTATTAGATGACCTCTTCCCAATTGGTACTTGGTTATTGTTTTCATCATGTACAGAACATGTAAGTTAGGTTAGACTAGGTGTTCTAATTCCAATTTAAATTTTACCTAATGATGTTATGATTCCACTAGACAATTTTAAGTTGATGTTGTTAGACTACCACCCACATAGAAAATAAAATAAAAGTAAACACTAAGACACTCAATATTCTTATATAGTTTGAAGCCAACCTCCTACATCTGTAGGGCACTCTTTTAAATCAAGTTAATTCACTAATCAAAGTGATTACAAATACATCCAGTTAAGAAAAAGACCCTTCCCTCCCTAACACTTTATCTAAATCAAATTCATACTTAATTTTAACTAGTTGATGTTCTCAAAGACTCTCTCCTTGTTAAGTGGTAAGTCAAATTCCCTTTGATCTCAACATACAAATTGAAATAAAGTGTTTAACTCAAAAGGTCTTGATAAATCTTAATACAAAGTTGCATGTGTGTGAAAGTGAATGTTTTCTCTCTATGAACTCACATGACTATCAGGCACACCTGAGCCATACCAGAGTCAAGTCTATCTATACTTGGTTTCACATCCATAAAATCCATGTAGTTCAACTCTAAAACATCTCCAAATTTGCAATTAAGATTATGGTAAATATTTTGTCCAATCAACAAGCTCATGTTGGAGTTTCAAGCACCTGTTTCCTTGTCCAACAGGATGACTTTCTATAATGTGTGAATTCTCTCCTGTTTTTTAGCATCTCCATATCTTTTCATATATTGTGCAAACAAGGACTTAACAAACTCAAACCTAGACATTTTAGGTGAGATTTTCGTCTATTCTTGGACTTCAATAATGTAGGAATAGTTAAAGTCTTCATCCTTCCATATAGTTCAAGATTTTTTGCTTTCAAGTTATAGAAATACTTGAATTACAATCTTCCAATTTTTGCCAAGATTATTCCAACCATATTTTTCACAATTAACTTGTGCCATATAAGAACCAAACTCTCACTTAAAGTAACAAGAACCTTATTTATTTATTTTAATTTATTTGAATATGGCATATTATATAATTACTAATTCATGCATTTTCCTTTTTATGTAATGATAAAAAAGAAAATAATAAATCATTATACACTTTTCCACTATATCTGCTCCTTCGTTAATTTAAACAATCATTATACTAGAATTTATGAACAATTACAATCTGATTATTTCTATGTTGTACTTGATTATGTAATGTATGCGTAATCTTATCCACATAAAATTGTTATTAGTGAAGGAGATAGATTGCCTTGATACTAAAAATGACTTTAATTGCTTTGGTATTGTTCATAGTTTTAAAATTATCTTTGATCGATTGGGAAATCGCTTTCAATCCGAATAAAGTATTGAGATGAACAATTGATTCCATTTTGGTCCAAATATTAATTAGAATGCATGGCATGTGGATGGAAGACACTTATGCACGAAAATGATTAAACAAATGAGACCTTAACTAACACCACAAGGAAAATAGGGAAGGCAAGTAATAGTTAATATAATTTCTTGGGCAGAACACTCTCCATTAGCAACCTCTTTAGTGGAGGACAGAAAGAAATGACCTAATTAATTTGAATTGATATCTTGCAATGATGCCATTTCAAGGAAGTTTTTGGAACTGAGGACAATCTGGTAATTGCAAGATATCTATTGTAGTAATTTGTTTAATTGCTAAGGCTAGGGGTGGATTTGTAATTTAATCCTTTAGGGTAAAATAATATACTCAAATGATTCCTCCTATCCATAGAGAGACCTTTCTTCTTCTATCCATGTCTCTCTCTTCACATCTCCTCCTCCAACGTTACCATTGTGGTGCCCTTATTTATCGGCAATTGGAACCTTTCTTAACCTAATATCAACGTTTTTAGGTACTACTCAACACAATGATCACTTTAATCAAAGCAAAATCTCCAGAAATTGTTTTGATGACAGTGAAAAAGCATAGCTTGTACGTACTTCAAATGACTTTAGCGTTTCTTTAGTAATGCATGTCTTTAAATTCAGACAAGTACTACATGATCTAAGGGGATGCTTTCCAAAAGAGGAAAGGGTAATGATGTTAAAGACGTTGGGGAAGAGAGAAAAATTGTTGGAAGTGACGATAAGGAAGAAAGAATAGAAAAGAGAAGAAGAAAGCAAGGAAAATATAAGATCTTTTTTATTGTTCTCTAAATCCCATTTATGAACTCTATGTCATATATCTTAACTTCCGTTTTATGTTTTCATATAGATAAGTTGAAACTTTAAAAATAAATGTGCCTTAACTTTAGATTTGGAAACTTTTCATTATTTGTTCACCTTAATTATTACTAGAGTACTACTTTTTTATTCTGGATGAATCTGGCTTCATTATTTTTTGCTTATTTCTTTGCTTTCATTAGTGGGATGGGCTGAATTTCCCCCTTTTAATATATAAAATATCCCTTGCTGTAATTTGATTTTCATCTAATTGTGATTTAATTATTTTTTGTTTTTACTTTCTTGCATTACAATCCCCTCCCTTTTTTAACTATCCTTATCCTCAAGGACCTTTATCAAATATCACCACGAAAAGCCTCCCAAGTCTTCCTAGGTAGCTTTTGATGGGTCTAAATTGGACCATTTAACTAGGACTTTGGTGGTGGCCCCCCCTTCCCTTTTTAACTTAGTTCTATCCTAACATGACTACTGGTTCTCACCTTATTTCACCATTATTGTCTATTTAGGGTATGTTGGCATTAGTTCTAAAGTAGGACCAATCTTTCTTTTGAGCTGTGATACATATATAATGGGATGGATTTGGGAGTGTTCAGGTAGGTTAGCCTAACTCTTTCTAAAATTGTGCATAACTTAAAGTATTTTGTAGCTAGCTTCTTATTGGGCTAGAGGTAGTAGACATTTTCCAATAGGGTTGAAGTTTTAGGTAGACTTGTTCACTTACCTCCAAACTCCACTTAGTGTGTCCCTTATCTACTTATGTCTTCATTCTGTCTTAAGCTCTTTGTATTTTTTCCCTTAATAACTTCAATCTAGCTCCATGATCCTTAACAAGAATCCATATGGTTGATTTGGATGATAGTATAAAACCATACTAAGGAGGTGCAGTCCCATATACTGCTTGGAATGGTGTGGTTTGCAAATTGTTATGGCAGTTAGTATAACATCGACTCAGCTAATGGCAACAAACCTACCCCATTACTTGGATTTTGACACTGTCATGCATCTTAGGTAGCACGCTAAGCACCGATCGACCCTTTTGATAAGATGAGCTCAAATTAAGTTTAATACCCATGGTTTATAACAAGTGCTTCCAAAACCTGCTAGTGAAAATCTTGTTCCTATAACTATAGATGGACCTAGGTAGCCCATATAATTGTACACATTATCATTATAAGCTTAGACCACTTGTACTTCAGAGTTGGGGTGTGATATAGTAATGAAGTGTACATTTCTGCTAAGCCTGTATACTACTACCATGATGGTATCTTTCTTATCTAATTTTGGTAGCACTTCAATGAAATCCATAGTAAGCTCCTTGTCATGGCTTCATTTCTTCAACAAGTATTGTCATGAAACACTTAGCTTTTTCACTATCCTAACAGTTAGCTAAATTAACCTCGATCACTTCCTCAAAGTGATTTATACGAGTGTATGTGAAGAAGTATGGGGAAGAACTTAGAAAGATGGTAAAGCAAGTAAGAATGCACACGAAGATAGCAAGGAAAGAGTGCTTCCATTACTTGAAGGCTTTGAGTACAACTTTGGTCAGTAGATCACTTAATGGTTACAAATGAAGGTTCTACGGGTATTTACACTACTTCACCTCCTTAAACAAACCGTGGGGATCATTTTGACACGACTATTCATAATCATTAACTAGAACATTCTATTACATTATTTAATTTTAGAAATACCTAGTACCACATAGTCCCTACCACAACATTGTGGAATATTATATAACTACACTACATACAAGCAATTAAGAGTTTGGTAAAGACTAAAGAAAGCTCCAAGGTTTAGCATGCAAATGTGAACCTATCATGTGCTTAAAGTTGGCAAGACATGATATCCGTCTCTATCTAATTTGGTGACGCCCTTATCACCTCTTAAGTCTCAAGTTGATATTGGAATTGCTACAAGTCATAATTGTGCTCCCAAATAGCCTTCGACTCGAGCAACCCTTTCCATTTGATTAAGTATTAGATAGTAGGTGGCACACGTCACGTCCACACAACCTTTGTAGTTAGCACCTCTTCAATTTCTTTGTTGAAGCACTTAGTCACAACGGGATGTGCTAAATGCAAATACCCACAACTTGGGTCTTCCTTGTCTTCGTGATATACTCTAGTATGCTCAGATGAAAGATCAAATGAAACTTCAATATTGGAGGGAGATCTAGTTGGTAAGATATACTTACCTTGGCGATCACCGAAAATGGCCCTTTTGACGTCCTCGTAAGTCCTTATGAATACTTTGCAATGTTTTAAATTGCCATGGAAGTAGCTTTACTAGCACTTGGTCTCCCACTTGGTACTCTTGTGGTCGCCTCTTCTCATTGGCCTACTTCTTCATCTTCCACTAGGCCTTCTCTAAGCTTGATCATGTCAAATTAGCTTGTTCCTCCTATGACTTAATGATAACATTGGAAATAACAGCATATTTGTACCCATTTTGTACTTAATTTATACATGCCTATGAGTAAAAATGAAGAAAATATATTATCATATATGAATTACATTAAATATTATCATGCATGTGTCTTAGAATGAGAATTGTCATGCATATACATGTTTTAAAATAAGAGTTACCATGGTTGTAGGAAAAATTAAGCAGTGACTTTGAAACAATGTTGCGTTTTGGTAAAACCTTCAATTGATCTAAAACTTTGAGAAATAAAAGAAATGTGAACTAGATTTCCAACGGTGGAAATATCAGGTCAATCAAACATTGGACAAAAAAGTTATACAAAAACAAATGTACACCGCCAAAGCAGTCAAATACTAGAATTTCTACAATCAAGACTGCGATCGTGGAAGGAGG
The DNA here is from genome assembly GCA_019155195.1 of Avicennia marina. Lineage (NCBI taxonomy): Eukaryota > Viridiplantae > Streptophyta > Magnoliopsida > Lamiales > Acanthaceae > Avicennia > Avicennia marina. Next base: position 5,635,990 of record CM032766.1, on the reverse strand, counting down.
AGCCGCAATCGCGAGAAGGTGTTCCACCATTGTGCAACTGGACTGTGACACATTTTGGAATTTCTGCTATTTGGAGCTGCAATTGTGTCCCCAGCTGCGCGATCGTGGCATTCTGGTGCCAGAAAAATTTAACCCTCATTTTTCATAATTTTTAAGGATTTTTTTCAACTTTTCATACTTTTGCATGTCTCCTAGGGTTTCTTGGGTTATAAATAAGAGATCCTTGAATCTAAAAATGGGGAATTTCTAGTTTTTTTAGGTTTTAATTTCTTTTCTATCTACTAGAACATAGAAACATATGATTAAAGCTTGGAGAAGGAGGAATCCATGCCAAGAGTTGAAGAAATTTTGTTTCTATGCAAAGCAAAGTCTTAGGAATAAGTTTTCATAACTTTTGCTATTTATTTGATGTTTGCTTAGAGTTTTTATTGAATTTATTATAAATTTCTAAATCCTTCTCTGGTCACTTGTGTTTGTGTTTGGTGTATGATATGTGCATGAATTCCAATTAATTATCTTTGCATGGTTATTCACAATTGTGGATTTGGATAGTAATTAGGGTAGATTGACCACTTCTCAAATTATTTGTGGTAGTTCGAGGAATAACGGGAATGAAACTTGTGCGCTAGACATACAATTTTTTGAATGCTAACTACTTGTAAATAATATGAGTGAAATCATAGAGTTAGTACAGGAAACTGTTGTTAATCACCAACTTAAACACTTGACTCAATTTAGCCTTGTAATACCTACTAAAATCTAGAGTTAAAGCTATTAGAAAATTCTAGAGAATATCCTGTAGACTTTAGGATTAATAATCTGTAACCAGTGCAATTAAATTGATAATTAATGTAATTTGGCATGCATAGGAAACCAACATAGTACAAGTGGCTAGATTCTTCAATCTTTGGCCCTTCAATACTTTAATCTAGTGCAATTTGTTCTTGGTATTCTTTTTTAGTTTTATTTCTTTTCTTTTGCTCTAATCTTGAGGCTTAACTAATAAGAACTCAGTTAAATCAATAGATACACAAATTCTCCTTGTGGATACGACAACTACTTGTTATAAATTTAAATTTTTGTGTGTTAATGACACGTATCAAATTTTGGCACCGTTTCCAAGAAGGGCTATAAGTGCTATTGAATACTCTAAGGGATTGCTAGATTAGGTCATATTTATTTTATTAATATTTTTGCTTCCAGCTTTTTACTTTTCTTTCTTCCGTTATCTTTCTTGTTCTTTCTAATTATCTTCACATTCTATTAGTCAAAGCATTATCTATCGAATTTAATTTTTGTGGGTGAGTATAATTGTGTGCACAGAAATAAGAGTATTAATTTTGAACTTGGCCCAAAAATTAAACGAACATTGCATAGGCATAGAACTCTTTTTTGACGGGAACAAGAGATGGTTGAAAGTGAGCCACCACAAGAACTTCCTTCACTACATCAACGAGTAATAAGAGGCTACGTGCAACTGGTGATGAACCTAAACATGACAGGAATTGTGAAACCGCCAGCGAACGCGAATAGTTTTGAACTAGAACCTACACTATCAACATGGTGCAGTCAAACCAATTTGGTGGAGCCCCACAAGAAGGCCCGAATACACACTTAGCATCTTTTTTGGATCTATGCGATACCATAAAATTTAATGGAGTTTCTGACGATACTATTAAATTAAGATTATTTCTATTTTCTCTCAAGAACAAGGCCCGACAGTAGCTATGATCTTTACCACCTAGGAGCATAGTCATTAGGCAAGACAGGTGAATAAATTCTTGGCTAAGTACTTCTAACCAACAAAAACAGCACAACTCATATTGGAAATTGGAACATTCAAGCATCTAGAGTCTAAGTCATTGCCAAAAGTGTGGGAACGATTCAAGGAGTAACTCAAGAAATGCCCCCAACGTGAATATCCACTTTGAATGCAGGTACAAATATTTTATAGTGGGATATCAAGTCAATTATGTACTGTGCTTAATGTAACTACAGATGGGGCCTTTATAAATAAAATACCTAAGGATGCTTGGGAATTGGTTGAGGAGATGGCAGCCAATGTGTACTGATGGCCAACACAGAGATCTACAGCACGAAGGGTCGCCAACAAGTATAAGCTTGATTCAATAATGGCCCTAGCAACAAAAGTGGAACTCCTTTCCAAAAAGATTGAAAGTGTCTTGGTAAGCCACCCTCAACCCTCATCATTTTTGTCAAATCCTATATGTGATATGTGTGTAGGACCCTATCCTACACATGAGTGTAGAAGTGAAGGAACAAGCGCCGGGCAAAAAAAAGCAAGTAAATTATGCAGGCAATGCGAGGACTTAAGGCAACAATCCATATACAAATACCTACAATTCAAGTTGGATGAATTGACCAAATTTTTCCTGAAAAAAATTCTCAAAACCCACCAGGCTTCAAAGCAGCATACTAACAATAAGAGAAAAAGTGGTCTCTAGAGGACATGATAGGCAATCTTGCAAAGTCTACCCATAAAATGATAGGTAATCTTCCAAAGACTCAACAAGATTTTATGCACTAGACTAATACGCTCTTGCAGAACCAATAGTCATCTATTAAAACTTTGGAGGTGCAACTTGGGCAACTAGCAAAAGAGATAACAAACAAGCTAATATGTATGTTATCTAGCACTACTAGAATTAACTCTATAAAGCATTAAAAAGTGTGCAGGTGATAGAAAATGAAGAGGACAAAGAGGATCCACCTATTGATTCCCAAGAAGAGAAAAAGGAGGTTAAGGTACAAGCTGAAGTACTAAAAGTAAGTATTCCACCTCTTTACAAGTCAAGAATTTCATACCCACAAAGATTCATTCCTGCCAAGCTAAAGGAGCAGGTAAGTAAATTTTTGAATAATTTTGAAAAGTTAAATGTAAATGTTCCATTAGTTTCAAAAATTAAAAAAAAAAAAAACCTAAGTGTGGTGAACTGCCTGATGGATGTAATGAGTGAAAAATGAAAATTGGGAGAAAGAGAGGACAACTAGAAGAGGAGAACATTTTGCCATCGAAGCTAAAAGACCTAAGGAATTTCTCTATCTCTTGCACAATAGGAAGCATCTCTTTTAATAATATCTTATATGATTTAGGTGCTAGCATTAATGTAATATCATTCTCCACTTTCTAGGCACTCGATATAGAGTTGGTGAAGCCCACACACATGAAAAATAAACTAGCGAATCAATAATGACAAGGCTACTCAGACTTGTGGAAGATGTTTTAGTGAAGGTGAGTGATTTTGTTATCCCCATAGACTTCGTCGTAATAAATTTGGAAGGCAAAAATGGGCAGGGTATCATCTTTGGCCACCCTTTCTTAGCCACCACAAAGGTAATAATAAACATGGAGCAAGGCAACTTGACCTTACATGTTGGAGCTAAAAAGGTAACGCTTTTTGTATACCCTAACCCCTTGATCACTCAACCACAACGAAAAATGCAGAGGATATGTTATTACTTGAGTGTAATAATTCCCCTAACAAGTCTACAAAGAAAACTATGGCTAGTGAACAAAAAGTACAAGGGTTGAAAGAGGTACAACAGCCAAGTGTGGGGGAAGAATTACGTGAATGGCCTTTGTAAAAGGAAGAAGTGAATTGTGAAAGAAAGGCAAGTAAGAGGAGAAAGAAAATGCAGAAAAGGAAGGAGAAAGTTATGGCTCATGGGGGGTTGTGGAAATGTAAGTCTTCAATTAAACGACCCTAGCTCGTGAGTACCTTGTCAAGTTGCAGACCTTAAATACAACCCTTATTGGGAGGCAACCCAAGCTTTCTTTTCCTACTTTCAATTCTTTTAGTTTTGTTTAGTTTGTTTTGTTTTGTTTTGCATTGCATAGAGATCATATATTCTTGTGAATTGGTGTAGGATTCCGAAAGATGGAAAGAATGAGGATGTTTTGTTTTGTTTTGCATTGCATGGAGATCACATATTCTTGTGAATTGGTGTAGGATTCCGAAAAATGGAAAGAATGAGGATGCTTGAAGAAGCCCAAAAGAAGAAGGAAGATGAATGAATACCACCCCACGAGGTTGTCTTGGTCCTCGTTGTCTTACTTTATATGTAATGAATGTGTTTAATTGTAGCAACAAGTTGAATGTTGGGGGGGGGGGGGTTGAAAAAAATTAAGGGTGAAAGGTGCCGTTGCATGCACTAGAATTGTTGGATTTTTTATGCATGCAAACATATGGTATTATGGTTAAATTGATAGCATGAACATGATATGAAATTATGATCACTATACTTAATTTATAATGAATGCTTGCAAGAAATTTCTGTTGCTTTATTCTATCAATGTTCTCGATATAAGCATGCTAGACTAGTGTTGAATGCATGGTTCCGATTTCATTGAGCACATGCTCTTTAATTTCAATTATTAGACTGTTTGAGAAGTTCTATGGTGAAGATGAGATGATTAAGTTAAGAGTGTAAGCCTTACTTTACGTGTTGGCACATTCTCTAATGATTGAGGAAGATTAACTAAAAAAATTAGAAAGCGAGGACTTAGAAAAATTTAAGAAAATATATGTGAGTATAGAAAATTGATCTACTCCACTTATTGGAGCAGTTGAGAAACCAGATTGTGCAAAGATCCTTATTCATTCTCGTGTAAAAATGTTGCCCAAATTATGAGTATGTAAAGCATCTTGAGTTATTTGTGGATTAAGAAAGAGGTGTGCAATGACCTTTGTTTACTTAGTTAGAATTTTTGGATTTAAATTTAACAATTAAGTAAAGATTAATAGGATTTTCAAGTTAAAGTTTAATCGATCCAACTTTTCTAATTAGATTCACATTTAATTAATTACAACTAATTAACTCAAAAGTTTTCGTTAATTTCTTTGATTTTTTTAAATAAAATTAATTAGGATTTTGAGTTATTAATTGTACACAATTAAACTAATTATACTCACCTAGGTGAAAATTAATTGGGGCTTTGGATAATTATTTTTACTTAATTAAGTTAGAATTTTTGAATCAAATCACTTTAATTATTCATTAGAGCTTTTGTATTAATTAATTCTAATCAATTAAAGTACTTAATAGAATTTTTGAAGTAATTATTTTTGAACCAAAAACCATGCTTAATCTTCACTTAAATGTTACTATTTTTGAGAGTTACTTAATTGTTAATTAGACAAACTAGAAAATTAAAAAAAAAAAAAAGAAAAGTCCCAATCTGAGTAGGGTAGGCAGTGTGAATAAGACAAATTATTCAAATAGATTCGATATTATTTTCTACTCTAATCCAATTTGAATTTAACTTAAATAATTTTTTTAAAATTTAATTTTATTGATTAATTCAATTTATAACTTAATTTTAAATTTTAAAAAATCGAGACAACCATTTTTCAAGTAATTATCAAGCTCCATTTCCCACTCGATCTAATTTCCAAAGGACCCAATTTCCGTTATGGGGATAACAAGCGCAATGATTTAATATGATTATGAATGGATAAAAGAAAAGGAAAATTATGATGATAACGATTTAAGATTTCGTCAGGTTGCGTGCGAGGAGTGCAACCTCTGTTTATGTTGAAAAAAGCAAAGAGAAATCAGAGTGGAGCTCATCACCTAAATGAATAATTATTTTATATTTTATTTTTACACATTTTTTAATATATATATATATATATATAAATGTGTAAAAATAAAATATAAAATAATTATTCCACGTGTTTTGAGGAATGTACGAAGCAAAACAAAAGTAGAGCCGACTAGCATCGAAAGGGTCCATTCGATCTTATGTCGGGGGATAAATCTTGAAGTGGATCTTTGATGCAGGTTCGAATATGATTTCTTCTAATTGTTTCATAAATAAAATTACAAATGCTATAGAATAAAAATATAGAAATGTTTAGTAATTTTATTTTTTTATATAAAAATAATAGATGAATAAAGTAACTATATACACAAAAAATATGATTGATTTTTTATAATGAAGTTAAAAATTAAAAAAACATTATAAAAATACTTAAATTTATTTATCTTAAGTATTTCAATGGTTTCTGTATTATTTATTTATTTATTAAAAATAAAAAAAATACTATTTGGGATATTACTATAATTTTTAATAATTTTATATTTCATATTAACATAATAGGTGAATAAAACAAAATATACATATATATATAAATTAAAAAAGATTTCTCATTAATTTTAAATATTAAAATATTATGAAGATATTTCAATTTATGTATCTTAAACATTTTAAATATTTCTATATTATTTATTTTTTTTGTTTCGTATTATTTATTATTTATTTTAAATTAATTTTAAATTATGAAATTTGGACACGTGTCATGAATTATGACACATGTGAAAAGATCCATGCTCAGCACCGAGTGTAGAATCGAAAGGATCGATAAGTAAAACGCTCCCTTATGCGCTTTTGAGATTTTATTTTTATTGTGATTTGACACAGAATTTTAGACAAAGATTATAAAAAAAAAAAAAAATGTTGCATTTTTTACATTTTATTATCTTCGAGAATCGCGATTAAAATTTTTAGTTGTAATTTTGATATAAAGGAATGAAAATATTTTGAAAAGGGCCCAAAGAAAATGTACACTTGTGAATTTTGAGTTGGAATCATTATCATATATCCATACCATGTAGGGTCCAATATGGTAATATCGTGGACAATATGATTGGTTTTTCCCTTGATGTTCTATTCCTTTTAATCCAACATGCATGATAAGAACTTAGAAAAATATAATTCTTTATATTGAGATTGAAGGGTAGCGATCGGTAGAATACTTCTTAGTTATATAAAAATTAATCTTAAGAAATAAGCATAACTTGAATTATATGTTTGGGTATATTTGTTTTCATCAAAAAAAAATAATAATAATAAAATACAATAGTTACTATTAATATGGCATGTCTCAAGAATTTAGATTAGATGATATTGATATCAAAATTTGAGAAACAGAACTTAATTTTCAGAGCAAGGAAAAGTGAATGAAAAATAATTTCAGTTTCTTTCATAAATATGCTATATATATACCTATTAAATAAGAATTTCTATAATAATATGATATATATTACATAGGCTTATCTGCATTGGCTTTTGTTGATAGTTATTTTCTTTCAGCTGTACCATTTTGACATTCATCACTCAATGATTTGGTTTTTTGCAGATTTATTTCATTTGTTCTATTAAAAGATGGAAAGCATTCTTATCCTCATTTGGGGTTCATAACTTTTATTCAAAGCCGTATTACAACCAAGTAACTTTATGAATCTTTCAACAATATTATAAAATTAATCCCAAGTTGTTTTCCAAAATAAAAATAAAAAAAATAAAAACCAAGTTTAATTCGATTAAAGCAATGAAAAATCAAATAATTTTCCCTTGCTTTTCAGTGAATCCATTGTAAAAAAAAAAAAAAAAAATTGCAAATTTTATCAATTTTTGATAAAAAGTACCAAATCACAGGCCTGGAAAAAAAAAATTCAAACTCTAAGTAAGATGTGGAATATAACTTCTGTATCAGAAAAAAATAGTCTCTAAATTAAAACTTCAAAACAGTGATTGATTTTCTCTCTTGCAACTTTTTTTAATTTAAATTTCATTATCAAACATTAATGAATGTGAGTGCAAAAGATCTTTTCCGTATTATCTTTTCTTTACTACTGGAAATCTCTCTCCACTGGTTTCCTTTGCATATTGTTGTATAATACTTATCTCGAATACAATAAATATCCAATTTTTTAAAAAATATTATATTTCACCTAATCACATAATTGCTCAACAAAATTATTATTTCCCACTGAGAAAGCCATCGGAATTAATGCATCTGTTAAAACCAGTGATGATTCATTAAAGATTAATTTATTATTATTAGATGAATCAAAGAGCAATCAGTGATAGCACCAACTATTTCAGTTCGTACTCGAATAATTCAACATTTAAATGATGTAAAAGCAATTATTCAAAGTCATGTGCAAGAATTTAAAAAATCTACATGCCAAGTGTTTTCCTTGATTATATTCTTGATTAAGAGAATAAATCATTATGGAAAGAAGAAATCCAGCATCCCACGTCAATATTTCCTCTTTAATTTAATTATTAAAAGCCAATATTTTATATGGACAAGCAAAACTAGTCAACAAAGTAGTTCGTGCAATGCTCATTGCAGGTGGTGTTAATCAGAATGGGACCATCAATCAATTGAATCCGTCCAAACTATTCCTTGCGGGACTGATCGGGTTTCTGTTTCGTGCATGCCTATAAAATTTCGAGTTGGTTTTATATTATAAAAGATTGGTAATAAAATAATTTTGTGATGACTATTCTTCACGTATTGCAATCATTTTTTATGAATAAATTTCATTTAGAATTCGAATATTCGGGATGAGGTGCAATGCGAGGAAAGATGCCTACATAAAATGATGGAATATGGTATTATTTAAAAAACTTGTGGTGGTCATGATGAATTTTTTTTTTAAACAAGTTTTGACAAGAAATATTTTTTGGGAGTATGCTGAGAGTCTTAATCGAAAGTTGAATTTGACTATTATTTTTCTTATAATATTATTCATTTCTTCTTAGTTACTATCATGACATTTTCAAGGTCCATGTGAGAAAACTTAAGTTATTTTTATTAGGTCAAATGATACAAAAATATAATTTGGGAGTAAACACCTAATTATTAAAAGTTATTGTAGCAATTAATTTAATTTAATTTATTTTTAATATATATTCAAAATCACTCTTATTTTTAAATAACTCTAAAATTTTAACTGTCTCGAACTCTAGCCTTACCCATATCATATGTTCAACTCGTGTTGGTAGGTACCTAGTAACCTGGCTATTACTTTTTATTAAGTGTACACTACGAGAACAATTTTGGTAGAAACAAAATTTAATTGCACAAATAGTCGTCTCTCTCCAATACAAGATAAAAAAATTAAGAGGATTAAATGATAACTTTAATGAAAACTATATCTATCAATTTCCTTCCCAACTTTCCAATTTCCCTCAACTATCTCCCTCTTTGTTCCTTATTTTTACGTAAGTTTCTTTACATTGAATTTAGCAATTGTTTGTCTCTCATTTTTATGTATTTTTTATAAGTAAATATATGGTCAACAAAACAAAAAAAAAAAAAAGACCTAACACGAATCTAATGATCATGTGTATGAAGTTCCTTCCAATGAAGTCCGACAAAAGTGTACGCCCCCTTAAGCCCTATTAATAGGTGAAATGTTTATGGTGTGTTTGTTTCCAAATTATCTTATATTCATTGTGACTTAAAAATATTAAAAATAAAATATTATATTATATAATTTTTATTCAAATTTAAATTCAAAATTTTTACTCTCTTATCTGTTTAACTAATTAATAAATTTTCAATCATTGTACATACTAACAATCAAATCAACACCTATCTCTATAATGTTTCTATTCGTATTCATTTGTTTAACTTATAAACTTATATACAATCACGTTATTTAATAATAAATATTAAATATATATAAATAATTTTTCTACTCCTCTAAATCCTACAAACTAAACATAATTTTTATCCCCACTCAAACCATCAAAATTTTTCTCCCCCACCTTAATTAGTAAACAAACATAGCCTTAGCCTCTTTCTTATTATTTATATATCTTCACGTATTATTTCTAAATTTAAATTTTTACGAGCTTTAAATATTTATTTTATCAATTATGAAGTTATTTTATAAGTTTTTTATAATTACAACTCTAATTAATTGTACATTAAGATTAAAGCTTTTTTATAAAATTAATGTTTATTTTCCAGAGGCATTGAGTGTGAGTCTGCTGCTTTCACTGGTGCTATTCTAAAATAGTTGAGAGTAATAAAATAAATTTTTTTATTTTATTTTTTTCATGAAATCCATTTAAAAAATAGCCCTCTCTAAAGATATTCTCCTCAGAAATAGATACACTTCGAAAACGGACCTCAACTGTGACCCGTACTTCAGTACACTGCCATCTTCCCTCGTTTTTGTTCATATTCTTTGATTATGTTTTTTTTTTTTTTTATCCATATTTCTGCATTGTCAAAGTTTTGACCATAAAACTTCAAAATCAACAAAATTCAACTTATTATCTTTTTTCAAACTTTTAGTTTTTTCTTTTTTCACACGTCAAGTGTACTTAGAATACTAATTAACTAATTAGATAAAAAATTACTGGGTACCCCAGGGAGAGGGAAAGAGAGAAATTGGTTCCTGTCCATTAATATCTTGCTTCAAAGAATAAATTCATTTTTGAGATTTTACAATGCACTACAAAAACACTTTCAAGAATTGAAACTATACAAATAAATGACACACGTGTGCACAATTATATCATTTATTATATTATTTACATATATATTTTAAAATGAATTTATTGATATTGTTTAAAGCAAAATAGTCCAGCATTTGTCAAAAATAAGTTACCATTCAAATTCACATATGTACATGATTATATGTATTATAATAAGCATTTTGACTTTTCCAGCTGCACTAATCATGAACTTATACACCTTCAGAATTCAAAATTTATGATTGATTATATTTTTTATACACAAATGTCTCAGAGGCTAAATTCAGATCTGATCATAAATAACTGATCCCTCGTTACCTCGAACTTCCGCCAAATATATATTTCATATTATAAATTGGCCAACTTTTTCAACATCTAGCTCATTTCATATTTAATTTTAAATTAATTTTATTATTATAATAATAAATGCACAAGTCCAATTTCTTCATTATTTTATATTTATTTCAATGAAATTCTAAAGTTTTTACCAACAAGACTTTAGTTTTGAGCCATGCAGCCTAGTCTATATTGAAAAGAAAATCAAATAAGTGAGTAATAAAATTTCTTTTGATTTGATTTGATTAGATGATACAATGTATCAAGAATATTAAGTATAGTATAATTATGTTAATTCCTTTCCTTATTACATAGTAAACCTCATCCTAAAAATAGGTGATAATTATAACATATCTATAAGGTTGAACCAAAAGATAGAGAGGTATAATTTGAACATTTATTTATGGATGTAAGTCGAAACGGCTATACCATGTAATTCTTACCTTGTACTTTATAGTCTTGGCTTTATTGATTGAATTTTTTAAATATTTTCACATATCAGAGCAGATTTTTCTAAATTTGGTCTGAAAGTTAAGAATTTTGGGTTAAAATTTGTGCCACTGCTTGCTGGAGGCAAGTTTCAGCCGACACCACCTACCTAGGGAGGACTGGCGCCTGCTAATCGGTCGGTCCCAGAAGTCTAGTGCTGGAAATCAACGGTTGTGAGCCACACACCATCATCAAAAACTACTGCCACGCCTTTCACAGGCGTGTGAAGGCGTTTCTTGGCCAGAAAAGACCTCCAACCACTGCTGTTGTGTTCACCTCAAAAAGTTCCGCATATCCATGCTTGTTTTTTCAGAGCCATTGGTTTAAAAGTTTGTTTCCACGCCTTGGATTTTAGATTTTGTTCGTCGTCCTCAAATTAGTCACCCCTCCAAAAGCCATTGCCAAATTTAGCCGTAAATTTCCAATAAATGGCTCTCTTAGTTTCTAATTTTGATTTGCTGCGTAAAATTTAGTTTCTACTCAAGTGAATAGAGTTTTTAATAAGTTATAATTTGTTTTAATGATCGTTATGTTTACTCTTATTAGTCTCTTATTGATTAAAAATATGAACAAGTCATTATTCGAATTGAACATTGTAATTGTAAGAGAATGTTAGAAAAAAATCACACTCTTAATAGATTAAATTTGATGATATCACATCAAATATTCAAGATCAGAAATATTTGATATGATCAAAAATATTTAATACGATATAGTTATTTTAATTTTTTTTCTATTATTACATTATAAATTTTATTTATAAATAAGTTACTATTATAACACGTCTATAAAAAAGAGATATATAGTTTATACTCTTTAGACATTTATCCATAAATGCAAACCACAATGGTCGAACCACGTAATTCTTGTCATGTTCTTTATTGTCTCTTTTCTTTCTCGATTTAATTCTAACTACATAATTTTTGTCTTGTTCTTTAATGTCTCTTTCTTCACCGATTTAATTCTTTTAATATTTTAACGGCCTACATCACATTATGGCTGAGGAAAATCAAATAGATAAATCGAGCTTTGTTAATTTTGTTAATTTAAAGGCAAATTCTCAAACCCTAGTAAGATGTTGGAAGATAAATCTCTCATGGTATAAAAATAGAATGAGTTTACATAGAGCCATCCATCCCCAAAATTTTGGAAGGCACCTTTTAAATAATGTTCGTTCAATACAAATGACATTAGAAATTAAGCCTCGCAATAATGAATTTACGTGAAGCAGAAATAAAGCTTCTTCCTCACCTTCCTAACATGCAAGAACGGCTCCAGCAAAGGCAGCAGCAGACGGAGAAGAAAAGCCCGACTCACCTCCCCAGAATCTACGCCGGCCTGAAACATATTGACAGCCGACATTTGCCTCACGAAATGCGTAAAGCTAACCCAGTTGCGAGGCTCGAACAAATTTTTGTCCATCCTAACGAAGTTGTAAGAAAAAGAAGGAGCGTGTAGTCCGTCTGAATAGAACTTGGACATTTTTAACACCTGTTGGAAGGACCCATCATTCAGATTTGTAGAATAGTTTTCACCCTCCAATGGGACGTCACAGATCCTCGCAGCAAGAAGAAGTTGCTTGAGGAAACTTTCGGGCAAACTGGTTGGATTTATCTGCTTCTCTTCGGCATCTAGCATCTCAAAACAGGAGCAACACACACTGAAACCATACCTACCAAACATGCGAACAATTGCGATGTATCCATCTCTAACCGAAGTATTGTAGTATCCAGATGTCAACTCTGACGGGTGAGATTGTGTGCCGTAGTGCCAGTGGATCCCAGCTACTTTTCCCGACATGTTCACTTCATTACCACGAAAAATCGTCTCCGCTTCCCTGCATATCCTCTTCCCGTGCAAAAGCAGCATTTCTGAGTACCATCCAAGGAAGAATTCTCCATACGGTGTCTTCCAAGAGCCATCAATTTGGAAAAAGTCTGTATTTTCGGGGTTTTGCATTAAACTACTTGTACCAATTGGGCCTCCGCTTCCCCATTCACGCATTCCTATTGCCCGGGCACAGGCACTCAGGGATGCAAGCATATACTGCCAAGTTGAAATATGAAAAATATTTTGGAAATGTTATTCGAGAGAATGGAAAATACATCATTGATTCAAAGAGAGATAACAATACCTTGTCATAGCATTGAAATTCACCGAGTTCACGAGTGCGCCAAGCCCAAGTTAACTTATGCGTGGGGCACGAAGGATATCTTAATTCTCCACCTGGACCTAGTCCAATTTGAATTCCCTGAAACACACCACCATGAAAACTAATCAAATAACAGAGACATCACAATAACCAAGAAAGAAAGGGAAGAAGAAGAAGAAGAAGAAAAATACAAGAACTGATTATTCATTCATTCATTTATTTATTTATTTTTATAGGTGGTAACCAACCATTACGCAGGTCTTACAGTTATAGTGCCGCCAAGATATGATCTGAATGTGTCCCTGAAGCTCCTCATGAAATCAGCATATGCTTGAATGGGTGATCTTCCATGCAGAACAGGGAGGATGTCACACCCTAGTGAAATGTATTCCATATTTCTCCTCCCAAACCTATCGGCATATGCTACATCCGGATCCCTATCCATTTCTTCAAGCACCCATTGAGGAAGAGGAATCCTTGCTCAAAGAAAAGGGACAAATTAAGATCCATACGAGAAAGGACAGCAAAATGAAAAATTAAAGTTAGAGGAAGACAAAGCACACTTAATATGTATATATAAACACACACAAGCAAACTTTGATAAAAATTATACCATTTTATTCAATGTAACAAATTATGATAAAAATAAAATTAATTTAAGATTAAGAACATATGAAAATTTTTACAAAAATAGAAAGTGTGAACTAAAAGCTATAAAAATATAAGAGAAAAAAATATAGTTATATTAAAAGAAAATAAAGAAAAAATAAAAAATAGAATAAATTAAAACTAAGATGCCAATTATATGAATAAAAATTGGGTGAATAGAGAAAATGTAATGCATCAAGACTTAAGGTTACTTTAATAATTTTACATCGTGCAACCAAATTTCCTTACTGACGTAATATATAGTATGTGTGTGTGTGTGTGTGCATTTGACTATTGACCAAAGTCTAGCAATTGGTTAGGCAAAGACCCCTAAGCAGTGTTTGGTTACTCTTTTTGAACCCCTCAAAAATCAATTCTTAAGTGTTATATAATTATTTTGGTTGAAAATGAGGGGATGCAAGCAATGTTATAAATATTAGTTATCCGCACACAATGGTCTCCAAAACATAAGGGGGCATGTTCTCTATCAATCAACCTAAGTTTGGGTTTATAGGCTACACGCAATCAAGTCAAATTTCGAATTTGATATATTGAATTCTCACTCAATCAAACTGATTTTTTAATCAATCAAGCTAATTTCTGCATTCAATTAAATTTATCAATTGAGACAGTTTGACATTATAAATTTAAAAATTCAAATTCAAACCAAACAGGCAAGTATATGACGTCAATTGTTCCTCATTAACCGAACAAAACAATTACACCAAACATTATTCCACTAAAGAACAAACATAATAAAAACATAATACCAGACATATAAACCACAAAATTATATCCTCAAAAACAATATCCTCAAAACAAATCACTTTAGAAACACTCAAAAAGGGTAAACAAACATAGCCCTAGAATTTCTGATGGTCACAATCTTCCTATTATTTTTGTACCTTTCTGTCATTAATCTTGAAGCATGAACGTCAAACATAAGCTAAAACCCTGCTAGCTTTTCAGTTCTTTACAATCTTTCTTATAATATTGCATTGCCTGTTCCTCTAAGTCTCTGGTTTCTATGCTTTAGACATAAATATCCAAGTGTTGGTACTAGGAATAAATATTCATGTTTATTTAATAAACATGAATAAGTGCAAGCATCTTCGGTAATCTATTGCTCGTGATTCAGTACCATCCCTGATACACTTTCTGAGCCAGGAAAAACATGGCTAAGCAGAATAATGGTTTTCAGAGTCCAAGCAAGTAAGCAACAAACAAAGTAGCATGTAGTCGCTGGCCTATATTCTTCCGTATATGATCATAAGACATGCCACACAAAGTAGAATAATATGTCCTAGTCTAGTTTTTTGGGAGAGGGATGACATGGCCACAGTTGCACTGTCCTTAACATCATGTAAATTTTCACTATATATTCTACAGCAAGACGAGATTCCAGCAATGTTAGAAATTATTTACATACACAAATTTAAACTTACATGATTGTAGATAATGACCCTCCTAGTACAACTTATTCATTGTCAATTGTACTGAGAATTGTTAAGGACAAAAGAAAAGTAAAAGAAGGAATATCCATGCTTAATGTCTTTCCTTGATTTCAATTGTCCTTTGAGTAAGAAATACCAGTCTCATTGTGTAAATGCCCTGTAGACAAAGTTAACTCATAGCTTGAAAACTGTTTGCTGTAAGGTTACATTCCCATTGAAGGGTAAGACAGCCAAAAATTTCACATCCAAAATAATAAATAAAGCATTTGTTTGGAAATTGTGAGTTGCAGTGAAAATGAAATCCTTAGCACCTATTATTGTCTACTTATTCAATCATTATTGTGGATTCACCCAAATGAAGTCATTTAACAAGATATCAAGCTGCATTAAAATAAATAATAATTTCATTCAATCAGGATGAAAAATTGAACAAGACCCCTTAAATTTCAAGTATATTAAAAAAAAGATATAACAGTGATTAGCACACCTACTTCGACTCTGCTTCAACAAAAATTACACTACATCAGATGCGGAGGTCAGCTACATAATAACCAACGAGTGACGGAACACCGCAAGCATGAATGCATTTCCTCATCTAAGCAGCTATTTAATCATCTTCGATCATTTATTTATGTGGATGAATTTGATGTCTAAATGCCCAACCCCAACCACAAGAAACCAGTTCAGAAGTGTTTACTTAGAAGTGAATACAGAGACTATCATCCTCTACAAATATTCTCAAATCTCAACTCTTGTACCCTGCATGGTAAATGTTACTTCTGCTGTGACTTCAGTGTTATGTGCAAGATCACATAAATGCTAAAAATTCAGGAACACAAAAAACACATGCAAATGCAGGAAGCGCGATATAATATCCACACGGATGAAGAACATAACCAGCGAGTGGAAGGAACAGAAACAAGTCACTTAACACTCATCACGATTTCAGAAAAATTCTGCTAACATATGAACTTATCGATCGATTGGTATAATCCTAAACAATAATCGCAAGTTCCGAAAAATGCTCCCAAAAATTGGAGATAGGTACCGACCAGAAGGGGTCGTCAGCGCCCGACCCGTACTGGTGGAAAGCCATCACAGCCCGAACTTTCAACCCAAATCGCCTCGCCATTTCCACAATCTCCAGATACCCTCGCCAATTGTAGCACCTCGGAAATCCCCTCTCGACCAGCCCCCACCACACCTCCATCACCACCCCTTCCACACCCGCCGCGGCCAGCGCCCGAAAAGCCTGCGCCATAGCCTTCTTCCGCCGCATCGTCTCCGCCGTCGGACCAACCGCATCCGCCGGGAGGGTAACGTACACGGGGAACGCACCCCTCCGTCGGAGGCGGCTGTTGTAATTGAGCTCGTACACCAACTCCCCATCCGAGGAGGCGTTGAGCCGGGACGTGATCACGGGCCGGGCCAAGACCCGAGATTGGAACTTCGCCCCTGCCCGTGCCGATGTGGGTTGTGAGAAGCGCCGGTGAGCGGACACGGGGCGAGTAGTACAGCAAAATCTGGGAGCGGGAGCCGAAGGGGACGCGATCGCCATTGCGCATATACCAAGTTCTCTGTATCTATACGCCACAAAGTTGGGCGTGTTACTGTGTAATCTTTTTCAGCTGAAATTGGTATCACAAGTTTGTCTATTAAAAATACCGTCAATAACAGTACACACATACAATGCCCCACGTCGAAGAATCTTTTGAGTGTTCGGCTTCTTTAATCTTTTTCCGCGAGAACTTTGGTCCAGAAGGGGTTGGATGAAAAGCTATTGAGCTTCCGAGAGGATAAAATT
Source organism: Avicennia marina (assembly GCA_019155195.1). Classification (NCBI taxonomy): domain Eukaryota; kingdom Viridiplantae; phylum Streptophyta; class Magnoliopsida; order Lamiales; family Acanthaceae; genus Avicennia; species Avicennia marina. The sequence continues at coordinate 5,618,801 of CM032766.1, read as the reverse complement.
GCAATAAATGTCACAGCTTTGAACATCCTCCTCATCTGACGTATTTTCACGCATCTACGAGACCGTTGCGAAGTCTACTGTAAAGGTTCAACTTTCAAGACAATACAGACCACCAATTAGATTGAGGCACCCAAAAATTGCGGGTTTTTTCTAAAAAAACAAAATTTTTTAATTACTAATTTTAAAAAAAAAACCCAACTGTTGAGGTTTTTAAATCTTTGGTCCATTATCGAAAATTGAGTTTTCGGCAAAGTAATTGCCAGAATCCCAATTTTTGGCAATACAATTATTTTTTTTTAAAAATAAAATATAAGGTTTCCAGCGCTTGCTGAAATTGAAAAAAAATAATTAATATGTCTTACTGAGTTAACGGTCAGACATTTTAATTAAAAAAATATAAGTCTCAAAGTCGGAAATTGAGTTGTTGGCTTTTCCCACGGATATTTTTTAAAAAAGAGCCAAACGCGGCCTTATTCCAATCAGACCTGCTTCTATCCTTCTTCGACCAACACTAAGTTCATGACACCAACTCTTCTTCTTGTACAATCGGACACCGACGACCGTCGTCTCCCTGTGCAAGGCATCCGTACTTCTACAGTGTTATATTTTTAAACTTTTACATACAATTGTATTACCCTACCCCTATAGCCAAAATTAGTGCTGCTACCGTTTACATCTTTTGGTTCATTTTATTTGCATTTTATTGATTATTTTACATGTAACTATAAAAATTAATATCATTTCAAGTCTAATTCTTACATAAAATTATATACATCTTTACTCAAAATATTTGAATAATTTTGTTTATAAGCATATGAAATTATCCAAATTTCAGGGTGTAGTTTATTATAAAAAATAATAATAATTTTACATCTTTTGTTGATGGCAACCAAATTAAATACTACTTTGTTATAAAGAAAGAATAAGTATACAAAGTAGAAAAGTCTGAAGAATTAGTTTGCAATCTTCATAGGTTCTAAAGTAAAAGTCGTTGTCCATGTCTAAAACCTCAATAGAAATATATGAAAATGCTTTCCAATAAATGAGACAAGAAAATAATTGGATGTTAACTCACCATTCTAAATATCAAATGCTCCAATTAATTGAAGAGGTTACAAACTATTGAAATTTTTAATGTTATCAATTATTTAGCTTACAAGTCAGACTATTACATATTTAATAAAAATAAATAAATGGACATCATCTAATATTAGCTATGTATAGTTCTCTATATATTTTGTTTTTTTTTTTTGACAAATATATTATTATGAAAGTATAGAAGTTTTCATATATGTTATGATCAAATTGTCTTTTAGTTTTGTTCTCAATTACAAATGAAATTAATATTGTAATACATGATAAATCCTACATCGTTATATTAAATTTATAAAATTATTATATTTCAAATATTAATAAAAAATTATTTAATATTATAAAGTTTTTATAAAATTTAAAATAATTAAATAAGGACATGTCAGTATAATGTTAGTGAAATAAAGAGAAAGTTTGAGAGAATACATAAACAAACAAGTGACAAGAAAATGTGTATAAATAATAAATAGTGCATAAATATTTTAAATACAACACAATGAAATATCAAAAGCATTTACAAATGGTACAACTTGTCGAATATATAATATAAATTTTGTGGTTGGATTAAAAAGAGAGAAAAGTGTTGAACATTAAAAGTAATTAACATAAGGATAATCATATAAATTTATTTTGTCCAATCAAAAATTATTATTATTATTATAATAATAATATGTTAACATAGATAAATCGGAAAGAAGATTTTCTGTACTATAAAAGTTTTTTGTAAATAATAATTTACCATTCACAAAATAACTTTCACAACAACGCATGATACATATTAACAAAATTGAAAATAAAAAAAGTATCACTCATCCTAATATAGCTTCTCAATTTATGTTGATATTATTATTTCTATTCAAATTACATTTCATTGTAAAAAAAAAAACCCAAAATATAAAAACCTTACGAGTTATTTTAATAAAACCCCACAAAGGGATTATTTCGTATATTGATTAATTTATTTGAATACAAAAATTATAAAAAAAAAAAACTAAACATGTTCTTCATTTTTTATATCTTTTGTTATTTTCAATTTTGTAAAGTAAAAGCTCAGACTTCATTTACATTATTATTATCATTATTTTTATTTCAAGACAAAGTCAAAATCTAAAGTCCTAGCTTTAACTATATATTTGTTTATATTAAACCTGAAAACTGAGTCTCCCACTTTTCATTGCTGAAAACCCAGATTACGGCAAGAGTAAAAATATGAACACCCCAAATTTTGGATCATATTAAAACCCCCAAAAATTGCTCCCAAAGGAAGGCTATTTTGAGATCCCCAAAAGTCCACCAGAATCTCTTTTATTACAACTTTGCTTAGGCCACAGGAAACTGTTATGTCAATTTTGTCGGTTGTGCCAATTTCATTTCATGTAAAATATGATATTACAGCGTGGAAGAGGGGAAGGCCAAACCCTATTCAATCGGCTAGCCAGTCTTGACTTCGATTCGAACTTAATTAACTAAATCTATTCGTTTTCAAGTTTTTTTTTTTTCTTTTTTTTTTCTCAAGTCGTGCCCTTTATTTAAAAGATCGTAAGCTTTAATTATTTTATTTTTTAATATTTATATAATTAATAATATATCATTGAAATTTATTTATGCTAAACAATCAAAAAGTTATTACATCATAAAAGCAAAAAAACAAAATTAAATTCAAAATTATATTAAAAATTTAAATGAAATAAAAGGAAGATAAAAGTAGTGGGTTCAAAGATATAAAATACAGACAAAAGAATGAAAATATATTAAAAGAGATTTAAGAAACGAAGGAGTATAAAATACTGATATAAGTGAAATACGATAATTTAATATGGTGAAACTGTAATAGGCTTATATCCTTTATGGTAGTAAAATTTGCATGCTCTTTCCATAAGTGTTATTTTTAAAAATTGAATAATCTTATTAATTTATATTAAACATAATGTCATTTAAAATTTAACCTTGCATTAAAAATTTTATAAGAAGGGATCGAGAGGGGAAAAGAGAATATATTAGTTATGAAAAGTTTTGAGAGAGAGACAGAGAAGAAAATTAATGGAAGAATTGGATTATTTTGGTAAGTTAAAAGAATGTATTAAAGAAATTAGGTTATTTTTGTAACTATAATTTTTGCAACCAAAGATGCTCCAAGTACCACATATATAGTAATAGATAGATAAAATGCACATACGATGAAATTTTAAATTATGAATTTCTCAAAAATTTTTGAAATTATACAAAATTTTAATTTGATTTTAAAAAATTATGAAAGTGCATAAAAATTTAATTTCTAAATAAAATTTAGATGTAATAAATTGATACAGTTATGAAAATATATACCTTATAGAAAACTTATCAAAATAATATACATATATATATATATATATATAATTTATAGGATGTCAACTCATATTATAAAAAAATTATGTCGCTATCATATATTTTATAGGTAATCCTAAAAAGCTAATCTTTAACTAATTATTAAAATATGTTAAATATTTAACTGAAAACCTTAAATAGATACCATTTTTCCAAAATTGTTGTACCATTTTATAACTTTTAAGTTGTGTTCTAAATTTATTGTTGATATTTCCTTTTCATATTATTTTGAAATAACATTTCATCCTTAATATATTATTTTGTCTTCTAAGTTATATTTAATTGAATGCATAAATTTTATGTATTTTATTAAAAAAATTTTAATCCACTGATTTTAGATATTATTTTTAATATCTATTAAAATTCTAAAATAATTAAATTAAAAGAAATTTAAAATTTTAAAATATTAAGTAAACTAATGGGGACTTTACTTGAATTCGACACTCAAGTACAGAGCTCAAGCTAGAAAAAATAGAAGTATTCACATGGATTAAACTCATTTACACCCCTAATGCTTGCAATATTCATGAGCATTAAAGTGAACGAAACAAATGAAAGATGAAAGCTGTGATGGGAGGGCAATCTTTGTCTTATTCCACAAACATGGTCCAATTTGGTCCATATTTTGGAAAATTGAATTCATTCATATATACTCGTATTTCCCTTATACCCATCTTTGTCCTTCGTATTTTCTTCTCTCTTTTTATATCCTCAATCTTTCTTTCTTTTTTGTCATTATTTTACCTTCTATTACATAAAATACAATTTTTTATTAATAATTATCTATCATATTGATATGATTACTATATTATCTTTCAAACATTATTCATTCATATATATGATATCTTAGTTTTCACATTTCATATCTTTGAAAAACTTTATTTCACTTTTTTTTTATTATATCTTTAAAATATTTTATCTCTGGAATGAAGAGATAGAGAGGTCTGCGTGTGTTATAGAGTGTGAAATGAAACGTAACGTTTTTTGTTACCAAAAATATAAATAAAGGAAATGCTAAATATCGAATAAAACTCTAAAGGGGGCACTATGGAAAAAAGATGCGCATCCGGGGAATCGAACCCCGGTCAGTACCGTGGGAGGGTACTATGATACCACTACACCAGATGCGCTTGCGTCGTTGACCCTGTAATATCTTTTAATTAACCTCGAATCCTTTTTTATGCTTTCAACTATTATTTACTCTAAGAGCAAGCCGAGGTTTCGGGAATCCTCAACTATTCTTCGCCTTTTGTTATGGGAATTTTTTCCCTCGTGATTTTTAATTTTTCCTTCCCAAGCAAATTTCTTCTTCTGGATGTTTGTTAATATCCAGTTTAATTTTGCTTTCAGAGAATTAATGTGGTCATTTATTGGTAATGCCAAAGAGTAGATATTTAATCATTTTACCGTCCGCTGGCGCGAGGATTTCACTCTTTCAAAAAAAAAAAAAAAAAAAAGAGGAGGTGAATTGATGTTGATTCTTTCTTAGGTTTGGACCTTTGCAGTTGGTTGATACGCTGCTGTTCTAGACGAATTTTATCGACAACTAGTAAGAAATGCCCATAATTTCAACACGAATCGGGTGGCTGGAGTGGCTTCGCTCCTGTCTCACCGGAAAATACCTGTTTATGTGATTTAAAACCGGGATACCCCTTTTCGTGCTATTCCGTTAAGTGTTAATGCATTAAAATTATTTTTCATGGAAGCATAATCCGACGTGTTTTTGCTGAGAAACATAAGCAGAATTGTTTTTTAATGTACAAAAAAGGGGTATTTTTGATCGACAGTGTAGTTTAGTGGAAGAAAAATTGCTCTGTTAGTTATATATTTCTGCTAATATCGCATGTTAACCAGGTTTGTTGCTATAATATGCGAGTGATTGTCATTCATATGGTATGTACCTATGATAACTGAGAAATATCTTCAACATTCTTTTCCTTATCAGATCTTCTTCTTTAACTATCAGAATAGTTGCGATGCTCTTTGTAAGAGTTGCTAAGCAATGGATATTGCATATAAGTTTAGGCGTACCTATAGATCTCATGAGAATTAATGTCGAATGCTAGGCATCGACGCATTAACCTATTGTAACTTTGTTATGAATAGTATTACGTGCGTGGTAATCATAGTTTGGCTCAAGGGACTGAATTTTAATTTCTAGCCCTTCATGACGCAGGAGATCAACTGTTGATGCTGCAGGAGGCTGCCTATTTCCTGCCAATAAACCGTGCTAATCAATTCCTCTAATCCAGAGGGTTAAGCTCTTCACTGGTGTCAACTGGATGTTAACTCTGTGTGTATAGGCGTGTTTTCTCTTCTTAATTACAAATGCACTGCTGCGGCTAATTTATTCTTAACCTATTATACTCGTACAGAATATGTTGGATATTCTCCAAACTCTGTCTTGATCTAGACATCTTTAAGCTGATAAATCATTTACTCGAGAGTGTCACAGCATGCATGGATTACTTGAGTTTCATGATCCTGATCAAAATGCAACTCTTGATCAGAATTATCGGTTTTTATTATTATTAAAATTTGTGAAGCTTTCTCAACTGTCAATAATTAGCGCTTGTAATATCTGCCCCAACTCATTACTTTCATTTGTGAATATTGTAACTCCTTGATGCAGTGCAAAAATTACATATTTGTTTACATCCTTTTCACAACTACACTTCATCACCAATATTCCTTTGTCATTTCAAGCTGCTAACAACAAAAGTGATATTATCTTTTGTTCTGATCTAACCTTACAAAGTGTAGCAGCTAGCTTTTCTAATCTTCGTGTTCTCTCCAGCAAATTAGCTTGTAGAGGCATTTACGTATTATGTACAACCTGGCCCTTTTCTCCTTCAAGACTTCACCAACTGGCTTAGGAATTCTACCCTTCCTTTGCCTGGATGAAAAACCTTCCCATTGGTATGTCTCCTTTTTCTCTGCTTGAGTAACATTACCTTGTGAGGAAAATAAGAGTCCTTTTGTACTTGACATTTTATGGTTCATTCTCCTTGAAGCCCGTTTATATAGTGTTGAAAATCTAGATAATGCTGGGTTATTTACTTTTGGCAGTAAACCAGGGGTCCTGTTTCCAGTTTTCAAGGATTTTATTTCACCTGTTTTCCTGGTAAATTGCCTTCTGGGGTTTTTGGTCAGAGGTTCACTTGTAAATATTATTCTACAAATTGAATAGCCACCAAATAAGTTGTTCCCAAAGACTTTTCCATTGATATATGTTCTTTTTATCAGCTAGAATAACTTTACCTATGAGGTAAATAAGAGTTCTTTTGTAATAGGCATTTATTTAGGTTCAGTCCCCTTGAAATTGGTTTATATTGTGGTGAAAAGTCTAAAGAAATGCCGGCTAATTTATGTGTGGTGGTGAACCAGGGGCCCTAATTCCTGGTTTTAAGGGCTGTATTTTCTCAAGTTTCCACTTCACCTGTTTTCCTGGTGAATTGCCTGCTGGAGTCTTTGTTGGGTTCACTTTTATTTATTAGTTTAGGAATTAGATGGCCACACTTATGCCTGTATGTTGACCAAAAAGGGTGTTTTTACACAGTTCAGACCTCATTACACAAAGAGATAAGGCCGTCCATTAATCTTTGTTCCAAAGCTTCTTTGAAGGTACTCATTAATGCCCAACAACATTCTCTTTACAGTTGTTTCCTTCATCTTAGTGCTAGCTAACGTCAACCGGAAGTAATATGTCATGCATCAAATGGAATCTTATTTTATACTGGAAACCATGCTAATTCATCGGTCAAGAGGACTATACCACCCCTGTATCTGCATCCTGTTCATCAAGTTCTCCAAGTTGCTTTGTATACATTTTGCTTGGTTTTTTCTAAGTGAAAGATTCAATGATGAACTTGAAATTGTATTATTGTTCCAATATCTTATCTTCTCTACCATTTGTGGCATTGTAAGTGGATTTAAAGAGACAATTGAGGAGCTTATACTCTCTTTTTCAATGTTTACTCCTATTTTTCTTTTGTGCTTTTCGTCCATTCTTATGTCATTATTGACCTTCCTATTGTACTTCTGTGTAGGCTCATCTAAGTGTGTCTCCAAAGAAAGTGCACAAGAATGTTTTCCTCTGATAGCGTTTGGTTTTTGTTCTTGGAATGAAAATTCTAAAATATCAAACTTCCTGAATCGCTGTTTTTTTGATGTGTTATCATTATGAGTTTGAACAAATAGGTGTTTTGTTTTTCTCCCTCTGCAGTTGCTGTTCTTATTATTTACAAATGCTTGTGAAAGTGCACGGGGGGAAAATGGACATGTGATGGTTTTCTTCCTATCGGGCAAGGTCTGGTATGGTTCCTTAGTGAGTTGAGTTTGGTTTAAGTTTGATTAGCTTAGTTCAAAGCCTCCACAATAATTACTTTTTGGTTCAAATAATTGAGTTTAAATGAGTATGTTAAGTTGGTCTGTACCGGGCTAAGAGAAAAAACAATTTTAATTTTTTTATTTATATATATATATATATAGTGTGTTTTAAAAAATTATTTAGAGAATTTATATATGGAATCATCTAAAATGTAAAGTTGAATTTAAGATAGATCGTTTGAGTTCAAAATCACAAAACAAGATTCAGTTCAACTCATTCATTTTAAAAAATTTAAGATGTAATTAAAAATTAATTTTGTTAGGTCAGATCTTGTATACTAACCCGACTTGCCCGTACGAAAATGGCTATTAGAAAAATTAATTGGGATTAATGCCTCCAAAGCATGTTTTAACTCCGAACTGCAGAGATATATAAAATCAGATTAGTATAACTAATTTTGTTGGGTATGTGAATTGTGTTTTATTTATTTAATTTAATCTTCAGCATGAATTGAAACTCTTGAGTGTAATAATTTATATTAACATACGCCATATGTGTAGCAACCGGACCCCCTTTACACCAATTTCGTAATACTAATAGCAATTCACGTGATCTTTATTGATGGTTGTATTATGATATAATAATGAGTAATAAATGG